>JAPUBX010000374.1:0-688067 GCA_028672205.1 Proteocephalus fallax
AAAAACAGGATCGACACGTTGGCTATTTGGTCAGCCTGTTTTCCCCCGAAAAGCTGCTCGCCTGCTTTTGTTTTCTGGGTCGAAGGCAACACAATCTCTCTAAACCTCAGCTCAAATACGACGGAATCTCCGTCCCACGATGCTCTTCGCGCCGTTACGGTTTTCACCGCCAAATAAGGTCGTAGTTTGCTTCTCGACTCCTATAGACGGCGTAGCCGTGGTTTCAGCTTATCGCGAGGCATGATCTAACGGCGGAGGACGGGAAAAGCGGTCAGATGGATCTTTCAGATGTTTTTGGCGTTTTACGTGTCCCGTGAACTTGATCGTAGCGTCTCTCCATTCACATAGGAAAACGGTCTCCTCAATAGAATAATCCGGATCCACGTGTGCGTGCCGGATGCCATGGAGCTGTTGTGGTCATCAAAGAGTCCTTTCTGGTGCATTCCAGTTCCATACTGTTGTAGTTTAACCCATCCGACCGCTTCCATGAACGCTGAATGACTACTTGACGTTTTGTTCTTAATACCCGACTGTGTTCATGCATGCGTTAGCCAATAAAGACAATACATATATTCCCAATGCCCATATACCATATTCACGGACGAGCTTCGCCTAGGGTTCTGATACATATGTACGTTTTATGGTGAAAACTTCGTCTTTATGGTGGCCTGTGATTTTTCACAACACGAGATGGGTAGAACGGGTTGAAAATGACAAAATAAGTTGAACGTGTTCGACAATGACGGTGATCATCGTGGATTAGAAGATTTGCTCCGGGCATGATATGGTCCCCCATCTGCACGATACCGATTTCGGCCATCATACGGGCTAATTCGGTTCTGGCGTTCTCTCTCGCCGGAAGAGGAAGGGCACGGGTGGATATGGAGGGAGTCGAGGTGCGTCAAGTCTTCGCTCTTCCATCGAAGATGACGATCGATGCCTTCGTAGCTTGTTGCCTTGGTTCTTCCGTAGAGACCGGCTGGTCTTCGGTAACGTCTTCGCTCTTCCATCGATGATGACGAGAACGATCCCGCCTTCGTAGCTTGTGGCCTTGGTTCTTCTGTAGATACCGGCTAGTCTTAGGCAACGGCAAGACTGTGGGGGACTTCGGGTGCGTATGAAATGTTCGACATCGTGTTTAACGGGAACGTCGTGCTTTGGTGTATTTGTCGTGATTCGAGGTTCGACGTTAACTTAACCCACTTAACCTTTTTACGACATACGCGTCTAAAAAGGGTAATATATAAGAACGCAAGCCGAGGTATAATCAAGATAGGTTTCTTGATTCAATTATACAAAGGCACGACGTTAAGTCGGGGTTAGTGCGTTCGTGGGTCGATTGGGTTCGTGTGCGGTAAAACAAAAAGGGACCAATCAGGTCACTACATGGCTCCCCCTTAGACTCTTCGTCGTCAGGGGAAGAGATACAATAAGGATGGCTGGGGGGGGTTGCAGGTTAACAGACGGTAAATTAACGGGCAAAGTTTGTTAGATGCGGGGGTGCGCGGCTGATACGACCGCTTCGTGTGCGGGAGGTCGTCCGTGCGTCAGGCGGTTCCGGACTGATTCGGGCAGGGTCAACAGAAGAGGACACAGTAGAGTTTCCTGGGGGAATCGCGTCGTTCGGTTGGCCAGTCAGTCCGGGTGGATTGCGGATTGGGACAGTATTGAAAAAGGGTTCCTCGACGAAGGCACTCTTGAGTCGATCAATTGAAACCGTTTCGTGGCGTCCATTCATGGATATTTTAAACGTTTTATCCGAACGGGAAAGTACCGGATACGGACCATCATATGGTGGTTCAAGAGGACGACGGACTCGATCACAACGGAGAAAAACGTGGGTGCTCTTTTGCAGTTGTGGGTTGACCTGGGAGCCTGACTTCTGGGGTCTGGTTTCTTTAGGCCGAACGCTCCAAGCAAAACTGCGTAACCTCTGAAGGACATCGGAGAGAAACAGGGACGGCTCAGCTGCTCTTGGATTAACAAACTCACCCGGTAAGCGGAGAGTTGCACCGTAGACCAATTCCGCCGGACAGGAGTCGACGTCGGGTTTAAAGGTCGCACGAATGCCAAGCAAGACGAGAGGCAAATTGTCTACCCAATGTTCTCGGTCATCCTGAGCCATGAGGGAGGCCTTCAGTGTTCGATGGAGGCGCTCAACCATCCCATTGGCCGCGGGATGGTAAGAGGTTGTGCGGATTCGCTCGCATCCAAGAAATTGGCACATCTTTTGGAAAAGTGTTGATTCGAATTGTGCTCCTCGGTCGGTTGTCAAACGACGCGGAGATCCGAAGCGCGCCACCCAGTTATGCAGAAAAGCGAGAACGACCGTTTCTGCGCCGATGTCCGCTAGCGGTATGACTTCGCACCAGCGGGTGAAGCGATCTACACAAGTCAGCAAGTAGCGGAAACCCCTGGACGAAGGCAACGGGCCGACTAAATCCACATGAACGTGGCTAAACCGCGCGTCGGGTGCGTCGAACGTGCCGATCGGTGCCTTGGTGTGACGATTGACTTTTACTTGCTGACACCGAATGCATGCACGAGTCCACAGACGGACGTCTTTTTGCAATCCCTTCCACGAAAACCTTTCAGCCACTAGTCGGGTGGTTGCGCGAATACCAGGGTGCGAGAGACCATGAACCATTTCGAAAACTTGGCGCCGCATGCATTGCGGAACTAGCGGGCGAGGGGAAGCTTTGGTGTTGTCGCAGAGCAGAGAACGCTGAGACAACGGGAGAGTTAAGTTTATAAGGGCTGTGTCGTCGGGCCCAATTCGAATACCCTCGTGTTGCTGGGCGTCAGACATCTCCTCGTAGTCGATACCATCAGCGAGCTGCAGACTGTTCAACTCGATGCGCGAAAGGGCGTCGGCAACCTCATTATCTGCGCCGCGGATATGACGGAATTCCAGGTCGAACTGGGAGAGGAAATCGAGTTGTCGGATCTCGCGTTCGTTGTAGCGAGAAGAGTAGGAGGCCATGGCATGAATCAATGGCTTATGGTCCGTGAAAATTAGAATGCGGCCACCTTCCGCAAAATGGCGAAAGTGCTTTACGCTTAGGTAAGCCGCCAATAATTCACGACCGAAGGTGCTGTATCGGCGTTCCGTTGGTGATAAAGACTTCGAAAAGAACGCTAGTGGTTGGCGCCGATGCTCGTCCCCTTGGTTTAGTACAGCGCCGACTGCAGTGTTCGAAGCATCCACCATCAAAGATAGTTGGGCATCAGGGCGCGGATGAACCAATAAGGTCGCGGCAGCGAGACTAGCCTTTAACTTCTGGAAGGCTGCACTCTGTTCTGGTGACAATTTGACCTGACCGTTTCCGCTGGAGGTCAGAGGGGTTAACGGCGAGGCCATCTCGGCAAAATCGGCGATGAAACGTCGGTAAAAATTCAGCATCCCGAGGAATTGTCGAAGCTGACGCTTTGTGCTGGGCTCCGGGTAGTCAGCAACCGCTGTTACCTTTGCGTCCAGTGGTCGAACCCCCAGATCATTTACCAAGTGACCCAGGAAACTTACTTCGGTTCGGCCAAAATGGCATTTCTCGGGATTCACCACGAGCCCGTGTTCATCCAGGCGCCGAAGGACCACTTCCAAATGTTGCAGGTGCTCTTTTTCGTCTTTGCTGGCGATTAGAATGTCATCGATATAAGCACAACAGAAGTCGAAACCGCGAAGAATTGAGTCGATGAAGCGTTGAAAGGTTTGAGAAGCGTTTCTGAGCCCAAACGGCATCCTTAAGAATTCGAATGATCCAAAGGGAGTGGTGATTGCCGTTTTCGGAATGTCCTCAGGGGCGATCGGTATCTGGTGGTACGCCCGGACCAGATCTATTGTGGAGAAAATCTTCTTTCCATGCAGGAACGAGACACAGTCGTGGATGTGCGGCAGAGGATAGCGGTCAGGAACTGTGACTGCGTTTAGGGCTCGATAATCGCCACAAGGACGCCAATCCCCGGGTGTGGTCTTCCTAACCATGTGGAGCGGGGATGACCACTTGCTGTCGGACGGGCGCGCGATTCCAAGCTCCATCATTCGTTCGAATTCCTTTTGTGCTATGTGTCTCTTTGCTGGGTCGAGACGGCGGTAACGCTGAAATGTTGCAGGGCCAGTGGTCTTTATATGGTGGACTATGTCGTGTGGTGGCTTCTGTCGTGTTCGGTTCAAGTTTTGGAGATCAGGAAATTGATCGAGAAGGGCGTTGTAGGGAGAGCGGATAGGAATGTGGGTGAGGTGGCGGATCGAAGTCATTGCTCAATGGGGGCGCTCATCAGAAGAAAATCCGAAACAATTATGCTCGCCAATGTCGTGATTCGAAGACTAGTGTTGGCTTTCGGGAATGAATGATATTGTTCATTATTCAAACAATAGTGAGGACCCGACCTGGGCCGAAAACGCCGACAAGGCGCGATGCTTAGCGCCCGCTGCAGACGAGTCCTGTCTGGACACGCGTGTCGTGGTATAATCAAGATAGGTTTCTTGATTCAATTATACAAAGGCACGACGTTAATTCGGGGTTAGTGCGTTCGTGGGTCGATTGGGTTCGTGTGCGGTAAAACAAAAAGGGACCAATCAGGTCACTACATATTTACCAAGTCGGGGTATCGTAAAAGGAGGGAGCGATAGGGGCACATCGGTTTGTCTGTTGAATGCTTGAGGTGAGACAGTATGGGGCAACATGTGCTACAAGTAACACGTGCATTCGTGCCGGCGTCCACCAGGCATCGTCCTCGGATATCGGGATACAAATTAAATGCGTGGAGAAAATCAGCGCCGATTATCGGGGAAGAAATATCCTCCACTATAAATGTCCAGGACAGCCACTATAAGGCGGCGGCTTCCATACGTTGGGAATTCGAGAACGGTTGATTGCTTGTAAAAAATTCGTTGAAAATGAGGTCTGTCGGTCAGAGTTCGAAAAGGGTATAGCGCTGACTTCAGCGCCAGAATCCAGCATGAAACAAAGGTTATTGCTGGGGTCACGAATGAAGAGTACGCGGCTTGTCGAGGGAGCGCCAGATGAGTCGGTCGCTATTACTCTCTGGCGACGGCGTTTCCCGAGCGCCGGCACGGAGAACGACAGTGTCGTTCATTAGGCCCGAAGTTAGTGTGATACCAACATAAACCGTCGTCCGCATCTTTTAGAGGAGGGCGATTACTTCTGCGAAAAGGTGGTGAATTTCGGGAATTTGAACTGGGGCTGCTGTTGGCGGTTACGGCCTTGAATTCGCGAGCTTGGTTTCCATCTGGTGAACCAGGCGTTGCATTTCTTCGGGCAAATCTGGGTTTTTGAAGTCCTTCCTGTCTTGACTTGGCTGTCTTGCGAAGGCGGCTATATACCGTTGTTGAGCGTCAGCTTCAGCTACTCTGTCGGCCATTTTGGCAAGCTGCGTTAGGAGGACGTCTTCGGCAAGCGCGACAACAGTCCGGATTGCTGGCGGAAGCTTTTTAATGAAGAAAGCCTTGATGTGGCGATCATTAAGGCCCATGTCACTGCAAATGCCTCGAAGGTGATGCAGTAAAGCGGAAGGTTTTCGATCACCTATTTCAACATGGTTCAGAAGTAAATCCACATTTCCCAAATCGGATTTTCGCATCTGACTAAGCATCGCTTCTTTAAGGGTTGTATTCGGAGTTTCGCCAGTAGTTGTGTTGGCGTGGGAGAAGCAGCTGACCAACTCAGGCGTCAAAGCGCCTACCAAATGATAAAATTTTGTCAGCTCCTTGGTGATTCCAAGACAAGAGAATTGTGCTTCGATGACAGTGAACCATGCTTTCATATCAGCTGGCCAAACTGGGAGAATTTTGACCGACACCGCGGCAATTTGTTCGTTGGATTCCATTTTGTTTACCGACAAAAACGTGGTAAGTGACGAAAACAAAATTAAAATGCTTGCCAATTGAAGGTTTGATAATAGATATGTTCTTATCCTAACGGGCTTACCGAATATAAGAAATCAAGACGACCACTTGGTAGGCTCGAATCGGAAGGTGTGTCAATTTATCGTTTTAAACAAACGTTAATTTATCAGTACACTACAAACGCATGGGCTGTGTTTGTGTAAAAGCAAGGAAACATTTCGGGAGAAACCGGAAGAGAGGCCGCATTCGATTAGACTACGGCTGCCCTGGATTCGTCTTTCAAGCATTTGGGGCAGGGAGCATTACGTCTAGTTTTCGCTCTTCGATCGAAGAAGAGGACCACGTCTGTGTCGCCGGTGGTCTTGGTTCTGCCCTCGAGGCCGGCCACCAACGTGACCAACGCCGCGGACATCTCTTTTATCTGGGCCGGTGGTCAATAGAACCCGATCTGGAATTGGAGGATTCCTATTGCGTGGTCAAGATGACCTTTCGTTTACCATTATCAAAACGCCAGAAATAACCAATCCTCTGTAATGTCCCAGTAGGAATGCGATATAGGAAAATGGGATTAGTTAATAGCAATCTGTATTCCGCCAGAGGGTGTCCCCAAACGTCAGTTCACTCCATGAATAAGGCGACTTAATTTAGTGAGTGACCTTTACTTAGGAAGGAAGATTGGTAGAAGGTTCACGCATCGTGTAAGTGCACTTACGAAAGAAGATATAATAAGGAAAGCGATAGACGAAGAAGTTGGAACACAATAGGAGCCTTGGGCGAAAATGGGACGGGTCCTTATAACGGGTAACTACCCAACTGGTCCATAGTGTGGAAGAAGGGAGGATGTCGCTTTGGGGTGTGTGGAGGAGGTTGAACGGCTGCGGTTGCGAAGGGTTGGGAGAGCGAAAGGCCTCTCGTATGAGGGGAGAAAGTGAGTTGCCTCAGTTTGAGTGAACCAGAGGGTTTTAAACACTATCAGATCGAACTTCGTTCCATAGAAAGATAGTAAGGCAAGATGGCCGCCTCTTATCCTGCCATGTCGTGCGTTACACCTCTCAAACTCAAAAGTCCCACAGACTTCGATTTCACAGCCCTACCTTCATTTGGACGACTTAAACAAACCTGCTTAAAGATTTATATTTTTATTTCGTAATTTCTTAATCAAACACTAACACGAATAAAGAGTTTATGATTACTCCACAATTTGCGGAATATTTCGTACCTGTAAAAGCAAACATTCTTCTTGCATAAAGGGACACGGTTGGTGAACCACTTTGATTCGATAACATTTTATAGAAATATCTAGAACACCAACAAAATTCGAATTTTCGAAAGCAAGGAATTTTTCCATAGGGAATATTTGTGGTTTTGATTGAACGTAGAAAAAGCAGGAGGCATAAAAGCTTTGGTAAATGACGAGGGTTCTAGTAAAACCAAATGTTATGTTCGGCTGGTAAGCTTTATGTGTTTTATTTAAAATTCCGACCACCAGGGAGACAGTGCGGACAACAACAGTCGACATGCATTCTAGGAACACCTTTATGTCGTTATTCAACTTTGGCCACCAGCCTAAAACGACCAAAGTATCCATGATATAGATGAACGCGTGTAGCTCAAGGTGCAGCCTTGTTTATTACTACCCTTTATTCGAAGAACAGAGCGGCATCCAGTTCGCCGAAATTTCATCTCTAAAACGGAATATTTTGGGAAATATTATCTTCGCACGTGGACTTTAATCCAAAAACGAACTGGAGAAGGCGAAACAATCGAATCACTTAGTCAAATGACATGTTATTACACATAAATAGGCGCCACATCGTTCTTTGGTCGCTTATTCTGTTGGTCGAACTTTGCACAGCCATTAAGGCCGGCTATCACGTCTTCGAGGCATCTTTTAGTTGACGGAGTCTCGAATGCCGGACGCAACACCTTAGATATTGGTGTAGAGGGCTTTAATAATAATTGTACTGGCTTTATTGAGGTCACGAGGACCAAAACTTTCAGCAGTAAAAATAGGCAATTGACAAGTATTAGATGTGAAAATTTTCTTTTAGTTCCTGTTTCACCTGCTCTGGTGAAACTAAAAATCGGGACAAATAAGAAATGACCGAATTGCGCGCCGTTCTTGTGGGTATTGAACGGTATAGTCTACGCATTGGTCGAAGAGATTTACATTCAGATAAACTAGAATAGAGGGGATGGGAGGGTTCACTTAAAATACGAGCAGCGATTAGAGAGTGCAGTAGTTGTAGGAACAAAACCGCTGTTCTCATGCGGTCGGTCGATTAAAGCCGCATTATCAATGCGAGGAACATATTGATTGATCGATGCCTTTTTACAAATTAACCTGTAAGACAGCGATTTTTACCTTAAGAAGGGTCTAAGATAGACTTTCGTCAACAATACCGTGTTTGCTGTATTCAGTGAGCTGTTTTCGCGAGTATTTTCGTTTGATCAATGGTAAATCCATGAAATTGATCAGTTTAAACAAAGGTAATTTTCTTTGATAAGTGTAGTAAAAAGATCGATGAAGATGAGCATTCCAGGTTCGTGCGACGCCAAATGTGATAGTGATTGTATGGAGGGTTTAATTTACCCTTAATATAGAATACTACCACATTTGGCGTCGCAACAATGTCAAAAACTAAACGGTAGTGACCTTAAATGTCGTGATTCCAAGTTTGTCGATACTTAAAACCACAATTACTATTCGCAGTTATAAAAGAACTGCTTCATTTATAAAGCACACGCACTGCACTGATTTATGGCAGGCTTGTCAGCCATTTTTTTCAGATTTACATTTAAACACATTTCAATATTGTCATTAAAGAATGACTCAAATTGTGGAAATTGTTGTCAAAATTCGAATATACGTTTCAGCTTTGTGATGACTCGCGTTTCGATGACGTTTCAAAAGCAGTTGAAGCTGAGAATTTATTTGGTGCCGAAATCTATACCGCGTTTAAATACCATTTTCAGTCAACTATTCTGTATTCATTTTTACATAGCCACATTGGTTCCCCATTGTTGGCTTTACTGTTGTCAACGAATTTCGGAGAGCAGTTGAGAATTTCGACGAATTCCTCGCTAAAGTACCTCCTTTCATCGGCGCCCTCTGTCAAATCCTTGAATAGCATGCCCTCGGGGTCGCCGAGAACCTTTGCGTGGGGGCTTATAACGTATTCGGTGAGTCGCACAACCCAGTCGTCCAGAGTTGCCTGCCCACTCACTTGTCGAAGTCTTTTTCGAGTTGGTTTAAAGGTCTACAATGAATAGTAGAAGCACATGAAGCAACGAACTCTGTGGTATACATTGGTTCGATTCCAGACACGACACCCCCGATTCTGAACCAGACATTCACTCCGATTATTAACCAACCTCCTGGCTTGGTTTCTCTTTGTGGCCCCTCGATGTCTTAGATTAGGCCCCCTATGGCTTATTTTCGTATAAAGACAACATCAGACTTGTCCAGAGACCCGGCTCTTCAGGCTGTTTCTCTACAACTCAACCATCTTCCTCTTTTCACGAGGTTTGTGTGGATACGGTTAACGTGCTTCGTGTTCTGGTAAATAAATACCAATTTAATATTCGCCTTGTACACTACGGCAATATCTTTAATATAAGAAAACTGTTTGAATTGCGCTACTTCCGAACACTAAGATAAGTCAGGATTCTATAGTAGTCTATATCAGAACATAACTGCTCACCTTTCCCTGTATTCCCAAATTTAGAGATGGCTTATCACACACGGTAGCAATCGACCACTTATGTCTATTATGGTGAGAAATTGTCGAAGCGTGCAACAGTGGAGCCGGCAATACGTCTGTAGACATGATGGGAAGGCAGCGTTGTGACGTATGCGATTTAACTGATTTCGGATACATAAAATCAAATTATGGAGCTGCTGCCACGCCCAATCAACGTATGAAAATATATTTTGCCACATGATAGAGGTATCGATCGCCAGCTTGATGAACAATCCACACAAAACAATGACAGGGGGCGTGTGATGCGCCATCGTCAGCAAATTCTCGAGCTGCGTTTTCAGTGTTACGACAGGAGGCTTTTATCGCTGTGGTTGAATGGTAATTTACGCAGACGTTTTCCACACAGAAGATGAAGGGAGTCATATAACCTGGTTTTCGTATCTGTCGATGCGAGTCGTATGCGTCGTAGCACGACTAACGTTCGGATTGACACAAAGCCATCGAAGAGAGTAAGTAGTGTACATACAAGCTCACAGTGAAATATTATCCTGTTTCGCTAGGAGATGGGTGATGAGAATAGATTTTAGTGAAAACGTCGTCTTTATGGTGGCCTGTGATTTTTCACAACACGAGATGGATAGAACGGGTCGAAAATAGTAAAATAAGTAGAATAAGTTGGAAAATGACTTTGAGCATCGTAGATCAGAAGATTTGCACCGGGTATTATATACTCACCTATGAATCTGTCGTAAATGATGCCTTTCAGAGACCCCGAATTATATCCCTTGCGACCTACATTTCAGAGGGATATTCAATGAGGAAAGACGAAATATCAGAAAAACCGTTATAGAATAATGAAATTCGCGTTTTGAGTCAAATCGTGGGCTGTGTTAAAACAAAAAAGGCAAGGTCACTACAGACCCATAGATACAATATTTTAAAGCGCCGCCGGATTACTATATTCGGTGACTTATTCTGCATTTTCTACAGATGATCGCCAACTCCTTTTCTTGAATGCTGAATTTTTTGGTTCCGGGCACCTTAATCAAGCGAATATTTGTATTTGTATTAGACGTTAGTGGTTACTTGTTTTATTAGTGTGGAAATACATGTTTGAGAATCAACATATATCGCGCAAACTGCATATCGCGCTAAATGTATTAAAACATAGTTCCCTAGTGGATTATTTATACATTCCAATTGAGACACTTAATCGTGCGATGACTTCGTGGTCTAAAAATTAGCATGGCCCGATTGCCAAAGTTGAAGCTTTGGAGTAAATTCGATTGCTTATTATCATACGAACAATTGTTCGATTTAATTCCTACTTGACAGTCGCAATATCGTAAATAGGTCATTCCGTAACTTCCACGATCTGAATCAAGCACAATCATTATTATCATTAATTAATGATGTTGCATTCTTGTGAGCGAATAGCACTGGCATTATTATTCAACTTGGAAGGAAAGTTCGCAATCGCATTATTTAGCAGTATCTCGATGCGACGCCTTTCCATCCCTTGCTCACGAGTTAGAAGAAATTGCAAGAAAGCGAAATCCAAACACATTGTTAAGCGACCAATAGAAATTAATTGGTGTTTTCATGTCGGTTGAACGCATAGAATTATCCGAGCACCAATAGGTGTTGCGAATTTCGAAAAAAATAATGGTACTAAAGCGGGGTCTTCCGTTAGTTTCCGCACTTTTTATTTTGGCAGGCCATGGCAACATCGAACAAGGAATGTGTTGCTGGTATTGATCTTGGAACTACTAACTCTCTGATTGCCGTTGAAAAGAATAAAAGCATTTACGTCGTGGCCAATGATTCCGGTGATCGTAAAACCGCAAGTGTTGTTCGTTTAGGAAATTCTCCGCGTGTTATTGGAAATGTTGCCCAGGATACCATGCATCACCATATACAGGAGACCGTGCACAGCGTCAAACGCATAATAGGTCGAAGATTTAGTGAACCCTGCGTTCAAGCCTTTAAATCTGATGTCGGCTTCGATATAGTCAATATTGGCGGAAAACCAGCAGCTCGAGTAAAACAGACTGCCAGAACAGAGGATTTTAAACCGGAGCAGGTGTCCGCTATGATTCTGGCCTCGCTGAAATCTTCCGCTGAGCGATACGTTGGGAGGGCTGTCAGGAAGGCTGTAATCACGGTCCCAGCTGCATTTAACGAAGTTCAACGAAAGAAAACAAAGACGGCTGCCATGATTGCTGGCTTTGAGGTTTTGGCTATCATTAACGAACCAACGGCAGCAGCACTACAGTGGGTTCATGAAAATTACTCCAATGGCGAAGAGAAGAAGACCATACTCGTCTTTGATATGGGAGGTGGCACAACGGACGTCTCAATTGTCTCGGTTGGAGTAGAGGGTATCCGTGTGACTTCGACAACTGGAGATACTGAGTTGGGCGGGTGTCACATCGACAAAATGCTTGAAGACCATTTTGTTAAACAGATCCGAGACAACCGTAAACACGACATATCCCAATTCCCAATATCCATGGCAGAGTTGCGAACAATCTGTGTTAAATTGAAACATCAACTCACTTCTCTTATGACTGCCACAGTAACGTCGGACAACCTCATACCGAATGAGTCGATCAAGTTATCCATGACCCGAAATCAATTTGAAGATATTATTTATTCCATCCGCGAAAGAGCTATCAGCCTACTACGGAAAGCATTGAAGATGGATTTGGATGGATGCGGTGCGGGCAATAAAGTCGTTGACATTACCGACATCGTGTTGGCCGGAGGGTCGTGTCGAATGCCGTGGGTAAGAGCTCTGTTCGATGATACTATTGGCGAAGGAAGACATATTCACCGAAACATCAACTGTGACGAGGTCGTTGCAGAAGGAGCTGGAATCTACGCATCAATCCTGAGTGGCTCCCAAACATTTCCGCACATTTGTATCCAGGATATTGCACCTTTGACATATGGTGTCGAAGTGAATGGGGGTAAGGTGGCTCATATAATAAGGCAGGGCTCATCTCTTCCAGCCACGAATACACGCAATTTTACAACTGACAGAGATGAGCAACGATTTGTCAATATTCCGATCTACGAGGGTACCTCGGAGAGGGTTACCGACTGCAGAAAACTCCACGTGTTCCAATTACCTCTTAAAAAGTATAAAGACTGTAAGAAGGGTATTCCCGATATCAATGTAACCTTTTCTCTATCCAATGACTTCCTACTCACGGTAACAGCACTTGATGTTACTGGGGGAGGTAGTTTGACGATACCCGTGGATGTGCAGCATGCCGCCGAAAAGGAGAAGATTGCACAAATGGGACAAATTGAGGAGCGTCTGCGCAATTCCGACGAACAGGAGAAGAGGCGGCAAGTTTTAATTGAAAAATTGGAGAAGATAGCTCAAGATAGACAATTATCCGATCTTGCGGTGTGGATAGAAGGTAACCGGGCGGCAACATTTGAAGTAATTGAAGCAAAATATAATGAAGCCGAGAAAGCGTAGAACAACGCCAGCGTCGTCCTTTCGACCGCCAATTTTCCCGCTTCAAAGTTGAAATGTGTAATTACTTTTTGTTAAACGCTTTTGCTTTCGCTCTTACTTATACATTTTCAGATGGGTTGCAATTCGTTGTCTTCAAATATATAATATTGAATGCTACATTTGGTGATTAAAGTCTGTACCAATATGTTGAAGTCAATAGAGTATTTGACTCAAAACGCGAATTCTATTACTATATAACGGTTTTTGTGGTCTTTCGTATTTCTTCATTGAATATCCAGTGGACATGTAGGTCGCTTTAAAAGTATGTACCATCATTTTAAAGTCAATAATTAAAACTGTTAGGACATTGTAAATGGGTAAAATTAATTCAGTCAACCCGAAACATTTTGCGCGCTGCTTTTCCCAGTCAAATAAGAAGAGAACTGGTACCAACGGCCTCGTTACAACGGGAAAAAACCATCTTATCCACAAAGTGATTACATTTTACGAATCTAAACCCGAATAGATTTATCACACAACCGCGAACGCAACTAGGTGTGCCATGAAGGTCCCTTCGGTAAAGCTAATTAGGCAAATACGAATAAGTGTTTGAACCCGGTGGCGTTTGCTGTGGTTAAAACAGGAATCACATGTGCGTGCGTGCATGCGTGCGTGCGTGCGTGCGTGTGCGTTGTACCTCCAATGGTTTATGTCACACTTTTACTAGAGAAGCAATGACGAACTTGTTCAGATTCAGTTGGTATTGATTTTTACATGGCGCCCCCTTTCATCCAAGGGCTTCGGGAGACCACCATTTGTACCGTCATTAAGGAAACATTTCACCAGCATTACGGAGTAAAAAATAAAACCAACCATAATAGTATTGATACATTTTAAAATGGGAGACCGACAGATTTAAGAATAAATTGATGCAAGCGAATTTGCCTTTTCGCCATGAGTTCGAGAAAACAATGCCTACGCGTTGTTAAAATTGCGAGAAGCATGCCGTAGTCATTTATTATTAACATTTACTTATGCTACAGCGATCCCAGGTTCTCCCACGCCGAGTTGAACCCGATCAAACAGAATACCGAGTCACCCGCCGAAACGTTGCCAAATCACCACAGCTACAATGACGTATCCCATATCGAATCGGCTGCGTGTATTGAGGCAATGGGGTGGAAAACGCCTCTTTGCAATCGCCAGCGCTGAATCAACCGACAGACACAATCATCAAAAACACGCCTAGTTGCGCAAGCGTTTGCGTGATGCTTGATCTACCTTATCCGTTAAATTCCAAAGCGGACCAGACGATCTGGGCTCAGCTTCAACAGATTTCAAAAGTTCTTTGACCACATTGGTTTTCTCTGTTTTATTCGTAATGGAAAGCGCAGTTAAAAAAGCAGCCCATAATTGATTGTAATCCCACATTTACGCTTCCGATAAGAACGGTTGCGATATAATAGCATTTTGAAATATTTTATTTATGCGCAGATGGGAAGACTATGTCGCCTACAACCACAAATTTGAAAGGATTCCACGGGGAGCCATTGACCTTCCTTAACCCGATTTGACCTAAGCTTTCCACCAAAACGGAAGTCAGCGGCATTAGACAACGCAGCACTGGGATCATCTGCGAGTCCAATTCCATAAAAAATATTCTTATAATAGCTGAAAATGTAAAGGTGTGCTAAATGATAAACCGGAGTGTTCAAAATAACGCGCCTTCATGAATCAATTTTCTTTAAAAGTGTGTCGATACGTTTTTAAATCAATAACTCCTTCGTTAACATGCGTGTTATCAATGAAGAACCTGGAAAGCGCCCGGAACGACGGTCATTCCTCGGCAAAGAAGTCGTTTTGGAGTGATCAGTGTTGCTTATCGAGGAATGAAGGCTTTCGAAATTGAATTCCATAATGCAAGTTTGATGACTGAATAGAAGACCATGCATTGTAAACAGCTAATAATGCATTTCGTTGCAAGCATTAAAATTATATAATGCGCGCGAGTTTACACTCAAATACAGTACTTATAAGGACGGCAATGATAAATAAATGCGGATAGGATGTTCGAAAGCTACTATGGACCAGTTGGGTAGTTACCCGTTCGTAAGTGCACTTACACGATGTGTGTACCTTCTACCAATCTTCCTTCCTAAGTAAAGGTCACTCGCCAATTTAAGTCGCCTTATTCATGGAGTTGACTGACGTTTGGGGACACCCTCTGGCAGAATACAGGTTGCTATTAACTAATCCCATTTTCCTAGATCTCATTCCCACTGGGGCATTACAGAGGATTGGTGATTTCTGGCGTTTGGATAATGGTAAACGAAAGGTCATCCTGACCACCAATAGGAATCCTCCAATTCCGGATCGGGTTCTATTGACCACCGACCCAGATAAAAGAGATGTCCGCGGCTTTTGTCACGTTGGTAGCCGGCCTCGAGGGCAGAACCAAGACCACCGGCGACACAGACGTGGTCCTCTTCTTCGATCGAAGAGCGAAAACTAGACGTAATGCTCCCTGCCCCAAATGCTTGAAAGACGAATCCAGGGCACCCGTAGTCTAATCGAATACGGCCTCTCTTCTGGTTTCTCTCGAAATGTTTCCTTGCTTTTACACAAACACAGCCCATGCGTTAATGATTAGACGAATACGTCTGTCTACCAACACTACGCTTTTTACTAATAAAATAAACAAAGCTAAATTGGGTTTAAACTACTTTCAGTCATACAGTTATGCTTTTAAATACGGCTGACCCAAATTAAGAGTTAATCAGCAATTACTTTCCGTCTTTATTAATTCATTGCGAACGCGATAAAACATAATTGAGTATGTTGCGTACATGTTTACATGTGGAAAAGGAAACAAGTGAAACGAGACTATTCAGCGTGTTTGAGGTAAATAATAACGAAACGGTTTGAGGTGTACAGACCAGGCCTAAACATTAACCAAAAATGCCCATTGTCAATTTACTATGTCAGCTGCGACTTGCAAAATTGCCAATATAACGAGGTTGCGCGATGTGTCTGTGCATGATTACTGGGGCTCGGTAATTGCAGTTTACTAAATTATTATCGTAATTTTCGTAATCAACACGCATTCTTCTATGGTATTTGGTCTATTTTCGTCGGTTTTTCGATGTTAGAATCTGTTCGAACTGTCGGGGATTGTATTTGGCATTACAGTTTTATAGCAGACTCATTGGAGACGATTGATGAAGTTGTTTTATAAATACACGCTCTCGTCGCTCTCCTTTATGGATTTGGATTTTTTTCTAACTTATATTAATCTTGAGTGATAGGATGAAACCCGATTAGTTAACATTGCTCATGTTTGAATTATGGAACCCAATTGTAGCGCTGGTATAGGTATTTTATTTATATAGTAATGAAAGGAATTCAATATTGATATCCAACTCATGTCCGCCCTCGACGGCTACACGAATACTCTTTTGAAACAGTCCCACATAGCTTTGTTGATTTATTTTGCATGTCGTTTTTGTGTCTTCTGTTGGTCCTTGAATTTGCAAGAACCCAGGATACTACTGATATTTGCTTCTTTCATCTTCACCTACAACAACCGGTTACCTAAGTACGGTCACGTTTATCGTTTATTCCCTTTTTATATTTTGCACATATCTAGTAGATGCTTCTTTATGCTAGATTATGTGAATGACGTAGCGTCGTATTTTGTTGTATTTTGCGCAGGTGCCAGTACGGCAGTTGTTCTATCACGGCCGGATGACCTGGTCCGTAAAAGGGACGTGTGCGAGGCGAGTCCAGATATGTTTTCATCATCTGAAGAGGACCTCGGCCACAGTAGACAATCGGCCGTGAATCGGGACTGTGTAAGTTTGCAAGTTGCCCAAGAACAAGAGCTAAAACACAGAAAACCCCAATCATCCAGGTAATCCACAACTGACAATCGTGCAGTGATGTGTCTCCGATGCGACCGCATTCTCACATATCTTCCCGGTTTTTCACAACAAATGGGAACCCTCCAAACACGCGGTAGATTTACTCACATGCCACCGCAGACAGCAGGCCTGCATCCCGAATCAACGAATCTTGAATCAGCTACGACCCACCACAACCCACCGTAGATTTTGCATATTAGATCTTCGTTTTGGTTTCTCTTACCCTGCCGACAAAGGGTCGAGAAGAGAACACTGTAGTTCCCATAGTCCTTGTTTTATTTGTGTGAAAGAACATTTCCTTCTACCTATTTGTATTGCATGTTTGAGAGTCAACTTACAGTTATGACGGAAGTGCCTTTGCTTGTCATATTTGTTTTCACTGATATACTTTGTGCACGTAGGGCGCAAAACATTTAATTGGCCGTCTCTTTGTACGGAAGCTCCCGACACACTCATATTGGATTTTACTTTTTTTCTTTCTCCTATCCTTACCAACAATGTTAGTCATTCACAGATCAACTTTCAGCGTAGTAGGCGGCCAAGATAGGCGAAATTTATTCTGCCTGTTCTTCCCGCGGTAGGAGAAGTCGAATAGCGGCAGTCGTTGTGGTTGTGATTCAGCTATTTAGCATTCAGTATATTACGTTGGGCTGTGGTGTGTCGAATCATCCCTTCCAGCCACAAATGCACGTAATTTACAACTTCTAAAGACGAGCAACGATTTGTGCTGTGGAAAAGTTAACAAGTTAAACGAGACTATTCAGCGTGTATTCAGTGGTGAAGAATAACGACGAGTTTAGAGGTTTCCTGTTGTTCCGAAAGCCGCGGTCATAGATCATAGCAGTGTCAGGATCGCTGCTCTGCGTGGATGACCATTGGTGCAACGCGGGTTCACTGGACCTTGCTGGAACCGCATGAGGATGGTGTCGAGGTTACGGTTTTGTTTCACTACCTTACGACCATAGACGATGACGTCATTCAGATAAATCAAGCATTTCTTGGTGCATAAGCCGCGTAGCACCGTTTACATTAGGCATTGGAAGGTGGCGGCAGCATTGCACAAACCGAAAGGCATGGTATACAACTCAAACGGCCCGCTTAGAAGGATAAATGCCGTCCTTGTTGGAACCTTCGACCTTCCAGTAACCCGATTTAAGGTCGATAGTGGAGAACCAACGTTCGTGCCCTAGCGTGTCGTCAATACTTGGCAAGGGGAACGCGTCTGTTTTGATGACTCCGTCGAGGCGGTGGTAGTCGATACCGTCTTTCTTTGGGACAATAGTAATGGGGAAGCCCAAGGGGATTTTGATGGACGTATGTCCTCGTCTTTGAGCATTATATCGTCTACCATTTTGTTTAGCTCGTGGTTTAGTGGAGGGGCAATGCGTCGGGGGGGTTGCCAGATCGGCCGTGTATCGCCCGTCTCAATCTTGTGGCGGATAATCGCCGACCTTCCAAGCTGAGAATCTTCCCATGTGAAGATGTTATGGCAGCTTTGGAGCAGATTTCTAAGCATGGTTATGTCTGCAGGTGATATGTCGGTGGACTTCGCGATGATTGTGTCGATGTTGGTCTCTGGGGGTGCCATCACCGAATAAACATCCTCAAATGGTTTCGTCTTTGGGAACCTATGGTTTAGTTCAGGGTCTTTGTGGTTCTGTTGATAGATAGATAACCTTGTTGTAGCCGTCCACAAGCAATCCGTGTTCAAGGATGAAATTCATTCCGATTATAAGGCTACAACCTAATTTGGGGCAGCTAAAACAACGGGTATCAAGATGGTGGTCTCCCTTAACGACTGCGATTTCGTATGCACCATTAACCGACATGGGTTGAGTCTCCGCTGTTTGGAGTAGGGGATTGTGGTCCGAAAATAGAAACATTGCGCAATGTGTTGTCGCTTGTTGTTTTGAATCTGAAGAAAAGGGTTTCGCCTTTGAATTGCGAGCATTCGCATTCATTTTGTCGAGGGCTTCAACTGTGGTTTTGTGTGCTGAATGTCTTGAGGGTTCAACGACTTGTGAAACTGGTCTGATGCCATCGCAAAATGCTTGTAATATGAGGTCATCCACGACATCAGGGTTTTCATCTCGAAAAACAGTCCTGTCGATGTTTAGCAAATATCTCAGGTATCGCCCTGGTGTCTCGCCGCATTGTTGGATTCTTTTGTAAAACTCGGCGGGGGTTAACCGTGAGCAAAGTCATTGATGTCATCTGTGTGACTACAACCTCCAGCGCGAGTCGAGACATAAGCGTTAGGACCAAGAAGATGTAGAACCCTTTCACTCCTGTCGGATTTCCTACTTGTAGTGGTCCCGTAGAGGAGTGTTTACTTCTGACATCAATGATCTAGAGACCTTGCGCTAGACAAAAGGGACTTCCTTGAACGCGTATTATTGGAATAGCGTCTCTTGATCGTCATGCGTCAGGCAAACGAAACATAGAAGGGAATGCTGGATTTAAGATTTAAAACAAGGGTGTTACATTGGCCATGTGGCAAGTTGCAGCATGTATGGTAAATTGAAAACTGACATTTTTTCTTCATTCTTTTGGCCTGGTATGTAAACCTCAGAACTCGACGTTATTCTTCAGTTCATACACGCGAAATAGTCTCGTTTCACTTGTTACCTTTTCCATATGACAAACAAATGTGTCCCCTACTCATTTCGGAACTGATCTAACCCTCGCCTATCACAAAGACTATCCTCTCCACGAGCACTGAGGAAAGTGCTACACCTGTGAAGGGGGTAATATTCCGCCCTGATGTTTCACCAGGACATCGGCGGGATTTGAAGGGCAAACAATGTCGACTGCGCGCCACTAGGACGCCATCTTGTGTCAACCACTATTAGACGAGGTGTCCGTCTTCTATGACGGCGAAGACTGCTATCTTGTTCATCTAGAGTGAAACGGCACACTCTCTCCTCCAATACAGGATGCCTTACACTGGATCACACAAGGACACAGCTGCCTTCATCCACAGTCGCCGAGATTGAGCAACTTCCTCCCTTTCCGTATTATGGCCCAACATCGTAGATTTCCCGTTATAAAGACCCATCCCATTTTTTCCCAAAGTCTATATAACCTCGCCATCCATTTATAACTGTTAACCTCATCATATCCTTTCATTTCAATGCGTCTCCTCATTATGGCTACCTGGGATGTGTATCCATGTTCTACGATTACCTTTACAAAACCACCAGCGAAGGTCTAATATTTCTTAGGTCAGAACCCCACAACTGGAAGAGCGTAACATAAGCGATCTGACAATTACACGCGATAAGATATTCCAGACCACGCAATACAAACTCTAAAGCCCGGTAACCCTTCTCCTATATCTGCGACGGCGTTAGGAGACGAAACCGCTACCGCGACTCTCTCGGACAGATGCAGAGGTGTCAACGGTGTTGGCCGACCGAAAGACAGAGAAGAACCCGTCGCCGGTCTCTACGGAAGAACCAAGGCCAAAAACATTTGAAATCGATACAGCAATCGGGGATTATAAATGGAAGAAGATATATGTATTTTGCAAAATTATGCATTCCTTGATTGTTTTTGCTGTTTCTTCTCTTTTCATTTCGATTTCTGGAAATTTATTTGCACAAGTTTACGCGATTGCGCGAAGCATTTAAATCTTGCAAACGCGCATTGAAAGTCCCCGACATTAACGCCCGATTAGAGTTTAACGACCTGAAACTTTTTCGGACCTAATTCTAGTTTTATTTTCAGAAAATAACTCCAGTTGTCTTGTAGGGTTGTATTGGCCCACGGCGACGGCTATTTGTGATACTTGACTCGATATTCCCAACCCCCAACCCTGTACTTCCCGTTATGTGTCAAAAGATAATTCTAAAAACGTTGCGAATAAAACACTCCACAGCCAGGCGACCAACTTTAGCTTTGCATACCAATATTGAAGAAAACAAACCTCGAAAAAGTTGACATTAATCAAGGTCGAAACTCAAATAATAAACAAAATATTGTTTTAGAGGGTTGATATGAATTTTGCTTTTGTTTTTGTTCTACGCCAGCTGGAAATTTTTAAAGTTCGCCTTGATTTCCGCTTAAGGTTGCCATGTATCCAGTCTTATTGTTTGGAGTTGCAATTTCCTTCAATTGATCTCGAAAAATGCTGTTGCTTCTTCTCTAGACAATCGGAATTCCGCATCTCATCCTCACTTTTGCGCATGTCTTCAATATTCTTACCATTGCGGCCATGCATTACGTTTACTGTAAGTGTACAAGTTGCTCTTCCGATAGTTTCGCTTGCAGTTACGGAGAGTAGGAATTCCTTGGATAGAGAAAATATTACTTTGATATCGGGAACACCTTTTTTGGAGCCAATATAGTTACTCAGAACCATTTCGAACTCATTAATTTTTCTGCATTCCGAAATTCTATCGGAGCTACCCTCGAAGACCTGAACGTAGATAGATCGTTGCTCGTCTTCTGCGGTTGTGAAGTGTTGCGCATTATGGGCAGGAAGGCATGCGCCCTGTTTTATTATTGGAATCAGACAACCGTTATCTGCTGCGATGCCGTAGGTCAGTGGGGCAATCTCAAAAATACGAATGTAAGGACACATGGGGGAGGAACTCATGATTGATGCATAGATTCCAGCTCCTTCTGCCACAACTTCGTCACAGTTGGTGTTTTGGTGAATATGTTTTCCTTCGCCAAAAGACGCCTCGAACAGAGCTCTAACCCATGGCATTCTCGAGGAACCACCGACCAAGACGATGTCGCTTATTTTTACGGGAATTTTGTTCGCAGCACATCTATCCGAATCCATTTTATTCACTTTGTCCAATAGGGCGGTCACTCTTTCACGGATAGGAAGTATTATGTTTTCAAATTTCTCCCGGGACAGGGATAGCTTTATCGTCTTATTCATTACCAAGTTGTCTACGGTTGTTGTGACATTAATACGGTGACTGAGTTGATGTTTCAAATTCATACACACTTTATGCAAATAAGCCATTGATTTGGATGACTTTGATAAGTCGATTTCATGTTCTTTCAAGAACAGCTTGACAAAGTAGTCTTCAAGCATTTTGTCGATATGGCACCCACCCAAGTCAGTATCTCCAGCTGTCGAAGTAACACGGATGCCCTCTTCTCCAACAGAGACAATTGAGATGTCCGTTGTTCCACCTCCCATATCAAATACAAGTATATCTCTTTTCTTGCCAATAAGCTCATTTTCATGAATCCACTGCAGTGCTGCCGCCGTTGGTTCGTTAATGATTGCTGAAACCTCAAATCCTGCAATCATACCTGCCTCCTGTGTAGCCCGCCTTTGCGTCTCGTTGAAAGCTACTGGAACTGTGATTACAGCCTTCTTACAACCTCTCCCAACGTATTTTTCAGCTGAATACTTCAGCGAACCCAGAATCATAGCAGACACCTGCTCCGGTGTAAAATCCTTCAGTTTTCCTTCCTGTTGTACGCGAACAGCTGGTTTTCCGTCAAGGTCGATTATTTCGAAGTTCACATAATCTTTCAATCCTTGAACGGCGGGGTCGCTAAAACGTCGTCCAATGATGCGCTTCATGCTGTGCACCGTCCCTTTCGGGTAAATCTGAATGGTTTCAAGGGCTATGTTCCCAATAACCCGCGGAGATCCGCCCAGACGAACGACACTTGCGGTTGTACGTTTTCCGTCCATATTAGCCACGACGTTCATGCATCTAGACTTTTCAACGGAAATCAGGGAGTTGCTAGTACCGAGATCGATTCCAACTGCTAATTCTTCCATCGTCATCGGCGCCGCCTGTTAAAGTAAAATGTGAGACAACCCCAGAATTCTGACTCGAGTTTTCATTAAAATCTCAACTCCTATTGGTGCTCCGGAAAGTTGTTGCGTTTACGCGCATGGTTGTAATTTATTTTCATCTTTAAACCGCGTGATTAAGTGTAGCTTTACCAGAAATCGCGGTTATATTACCCAACCGCTACTAAACGTTATTCTAAAATGAGGCAGGCTTTCGAAATATGGACAATATTGTAATTCCAGATATATTTCCGCCCAATCACGGCGTATTATAGAGTAAATGGCCAAGGCCACAAGCTACGAAGGCGGGATCGTTCTCGTCATCATCGATGGAAGAGCGAAGACTCGAGGCACCTCGACTCCCTCCATATCCACCCGTGCGCTTCCTCTTCCGACGAGGGAGAACGCCACAACCGAATTAGCCCGTATGATGGCCGGAATCGATATCGAGCAGATGGGGGACCATATCATGCCCGGAGCAAATCTTCTAATCTACGATGATCACCGTCATTTTCGCGCACATTCTACTTATTTTACCATTTTCGACGCGTTCTACCCATCTCGGGTTGTGATAAATCACAGGCCACCATAAAGACGACGTTTTCACCAAAATATGTTTTCATCACCCATCTCCTAGCGAAACTGTGAACTTGAATGTACACTACTTACTCTCTTCGATGGCTTTGTGTCAATCCGATCGTTATTCGTGCTACGACGCATACGACTCGCATCGACAGATACGAAAACCAGGTTATATGATTCCCTTCATCTTCTGCATGATTGCTACCTTTGAGGTTTTAACAATCATCTTCGAGCCAACAGCGTCATCACTGCAGTGGCTCCATGAACGTATTTGTCAGTTACGAAAGCTTTACACCGTTATAATTTAATTTATGGATCGGGTATCACTCAAGAACTGACACACCTAGGCGTGCCGTGAAGAGCCACGAGTAAACCTAATTAGTAAAATGATAGTTGGAGTTTCAAACCGTGGCAGTTGTCCTTTTACGTTGGGAACTATTCAATGCCACAAGAAAGCATGAACACATTTCACGAATAACCAATCTCCTTTATCCTCAAATTTAACGCGAGGTCACTCCCATGACACAAATTGACGCCATGCATTCTATTTCTACCCTATTCGCATGTTCTGTTCATTCCTGTAACCCTACGAGCAATGGTACTAATATAAACGAAGTGACCCTGTCTTAGTCTTCGCTCTGTACAGAATTTAAGTGTTTAGCAATTATGCAAGATTGGATTGTTGTGAGGACAATAGGAGACAACAGAAACACGTACATCATCGTGTGTATAATGAACACACATTCCACGTCTTGAGGTGATCAAGAAATGCGGCCATCTGCAATGCTTCTTATCCTTTTTCTGGGGTCTCCGGTTTATCTTGGGAGTGGGGGAGGTGTCTGCGTTTCAAACGCGCCCACACAGATATTCGAAAGGTAGATTTTCTTGAGGTACTCTATCGTCTAGTACAGCAGATTCGGACTGTAAAGATATCTTCGGATACGTTGCGGTGGACTATTTCATTGATAAAGGACTCATGACAACTTCAAGTAATCGGGAGAACATGGCATTGCAATTCTTTAACAGCGGACAACAAAAGTGGACATGTGTGTAATGCACGAAATGACCCGATAGGTGGCAGCCATTTTGCCATCTTGCGATGGTACGGAATTCGACTTGATGGTGTTTACGACCCTCTGGTTCACTCAAAGTGAGGCAACTCACTTTCTCCCCTCATACGAGATGCCTTTCGCTCTCCCAACCCTTCGCAACCGCAGCCGCTCAATCTCCTCCACACACCCCAAAGCGACATCCTCCCTTCTCCCACACTATGGACCAGTTGGGTCTTTACCCGTTGTAAAAAAAAACACAATCATTTCTTTTTAATGGTCGTGACCTTTCAATACGTGAACGGCGGGGTCGCTAAAACGTCGTCCAATGATGCGCTTCATGCTGGGCGCCGTCTCTTTCGGGTTAATCTGAATGGTTTCACGGGCTATGTTTCCAATAACCCGCGAAGATTCGCCCAAACGAACGACACTTGCGGTTGTACGTTTTCCGTCAATATTAGCCACGACATGCATGCATCTAGACTTTTCAACGGATCTCAGGGAGTTGCTGGTACCAAGATCGATTCCAACTGCTAATTCTTCCATCGTCATCGGCGCCGCCTGCTAAAGTACAATGTGAGACACCCCCAGAATGCTGACTCGAGTTTTCATTAAAATCTCAACTCCTATTGGTGCTCCGGAAAGTTGTTGCATTTAGGCGTCTCACAAACGCCATCGAAATTTTTAAAAAACCTGGTTGTTATTTATTTTCATCTTTAAACTGCGTGATTAAGTTTAGCTTCGTCAGAACTCGCAGTATATTTGCAAACCGTTATTAAACGTAATTCTAAAATGAGGCAGGTCTTCGAAATATGGACAATATTGTAATTCCAGATATATTTCAGCCCAATCACAGCGTATTATGGAGTGGTGGGCCAATTACAGAAGATAATGAGCATGAATTGCCAACGCGATTTAAATTTGGCACTACGATTAAAGCCCAAGTTGTGGCAACCGTTATTATCGGAAGCGTAAATGTGGGATCACAATCAATTATGGGCTGTTTTTTTAACTGCGCTTTCCATTACGAATAAAACAGAGAAAACCAATGTGGTCAAACCACTTATAAAATCGGTTGAAGCTGAGCCCAGATCGTTTGGTCCGCTTTGTAATTTAACGGATAAGGTAGATCAAGCATCACGCAAACGCTTGCGCAACTAGGCGTGTTTATGATGATTGTGTCTGTCGGTTGGTTCAGCGCTGGCGATTGCAAAGAGGCTTTTTCCACCCCATTGCCTCAATACACGCAGCCGATTCGATATGGGATACGTCATTGTAGCTGTGGTGATTTGGCAACGTTTCGGCGGGTGACTCGGTATTCTGTTTGATCGGGTTCAACTCGGCGTGGGAGAACCTGGGATCGCTGTAGCATAAGTAAATGTTAATAATAAATGACTACGGCATGCTTCTCGCAATTTTAACAACGCGTAGGCATTGTTTTCTCGAACTCATGGCGAAAAGGCAAATTCGCTTGCATCAATTTATTCTTAAATCTGTCGGTCTCCCATTTTAAAATGTATCTATACTATTATGGTTGGTTTTATTTTTTACTCCGTAATGCTGGTGAAATGTTTCCTTAATGACGGTACAAATGGTGGTCTCCCGAAGCCCTTGGATGAAAGGGGGCGCCATGTAAAAATCAATACCAACTGAATCTGAACAAGTTCGTCATTGCTTCTCTAGTAAAAGTGTGACATAAACCATTGGAGGTACAACGCACGCACGCACGCATGCACGCACGCACATGTGATTCCTGTTTTAACCACAGCAAACGCCACCGGGTTCAAACACTTATTCGTATTTGCCTAATTAGCTTTACCGAAGGGACCTTCATGGCACACCTAGTTGCGTTCGCGGTTGTGTGATAAATCTATTCGGGTTTAGATTCGTAAAATGTAATCACATTGTGGATAGCATGGTTTTTTCCGTTGTAACGAGGCCGTTGGTACCAGTTCTCTTCTTATTTGACTGGGAAAAGCAGCGCGCAAAATGTTTCGGGTTGACTGAATTAATTTTACCCATTTACAATGTCCTAACAGTTTTAATTATTGACTTTAAAATGATGGTACATACTTTTAAAGCGACCTACATGTCCACTGGATATTCAATGAAGAAATACGAAAGACCACAAAAACCGTTATACAGTAATAGAATTCGCGTTTTGAGTCAAATACTCTATTGACTTCAACATATTGGTACAGACTTTAATCAACAACTGTAGCATTGAATATTATATTTGAAGACAACGAATTGCAACCCATCTGAAAATGTATAAGTAAGAGCGAAAGCAAAAGCGTTTAACAAAAAGTAATTACACATTTCAACTTTGAAGCGGGAAAATTGGCGGTCGAAAGGACGACGCTGGCGTTGTTCTACGCTTTCTCGGCTTCATTATATTTTGCTTCAATTACTTCAAATGTTGCCGCCCGGTTACCTTCTATCCACACCGCAAGATCGGATAATTGTCTATCTTGAGCTATCTTCTCCAATTTTTCAATTAAAACTTGCCGCCTCTTCTCCTGTTCGTCGGAATTGCGCAGACGCTCCTCAATTTGTCCCATTTGTGCAATCTTCTCCTTTTCGGCGGCATGCTGCACATCCACGGGTATCGTCAAACTACCTCCCCCAGTAACATCAAGTGCTGTTACCGTGAGTAGGAAGTCATTGGATAGAGAAAAGGTTACATTGATATCGGGAATACCCTTCTTACAGTCTTTATACTTTTTAAGAGGTAATTGGAACACGTGGAGTTTTCTGCAGTCGGTAACCCTCTCCGAGGTACCCTCGTAGATCGGAATATTGACAAATCGTTGCTCATCTCTGTCAGTTGTAAAATTGCGTGTATTCGTGGCTGGAAGAGATGAGCCCTGCCTTATTATATGAGCCACCTTACCCCCATTCACTTCGACACCATATGTCAAAGGGGCAATATCCTGGATACAAATGTGCGGAAATGTTTGGGAGCCACTCAGGATTGATGCGTAGATTCCAGCTCCTTCTGCAACGACCTCGTCACAGTTGATGTTTCGGTGAATATGTCTTCCTTCGCCAATAGTATCATCGAACAGAGCTCTTACCCACGGCATTCGACACGACCCTCCGGCCAACACGATGTCGGTAATGTCAACGACTTTATTGCCCGCACCGCATCCATCCAAATCCATCTTCAATGCTTTCCGTAGTAGGCTGATAGCTCTTTCGCGGATGGAATAAATAATATCTTCAAATTGATTTCGGGTCATGGATAACTTGATCGACTCATTCGGTATGAGGTTGTCCGACGTTACTGTGGCAGTCATAAGAGAAGTGAGTTGATGTTTCAATTTAACACAGATTGTTCGCAACTCTGCCATGGATATTGGGAATTGGGATATGTCGTGTTTACGGTTGTCTCGGATCTGTTTAACAAAATGGTCTTCAAGCATTTTGTCGATGTGACACCCGCCCAACTCAGTATCTCCAGTTGTCGAAGTCACACGGATACCCTCTACTCCAACCGAGACAATTGAGACGTCCGTTGTGCCACCTCCCATATCAAAGACGAGTATGGTCTTCTTCTCTTCGCCATTGGAGTAATTTTCATGAACCCACTGTAGTGCTGCTGCCGTTGGTTCGTTAATGATAGCCAAAACCTCAAAGCCAGCAATCATGGCAGCCGTCTTTGTTTTCTTTCGTTGAACTTCGTTAAATGCAGCTGGGACCGTGATTACAGCCTTCCTGACAGCCCTCCCAACGTATCGCTCAGCGGAAGATTTCAGCGAGGCCAGAATCATAGCGGACACCTGCTCCGGTTTAAAATCCTCTGTTCTGGCAGTCTGTTTTACTCGAGCTGCTGGTTTTCCGCCAATATTGACTATATCGAAGCCGACATCAGATTTAAAGGCTTGAACGCAGGGTTCACTAAATCTTCGACCTATTATGCGTTTGACGCTGTGCACGGTCTCCTGTATATGGTGATGCATGGTATCCTGGGCAACATTTCCAATAACACGCGGAGAATTTCCTAAACGAACAACACTTGCGGTTTTACGATCACCGGAATCATTGGCCACGACGTAAATGCTTTTATTCTTTTCAACGGCAATCAGAGAGTTAGTAGTTCCAAGATCAATACCAGCAACACATTCCTTGTTCGATGTTGCCATGGCCTGCCAAAATAAAAAGTGCGGAAACTAACGGAAGACCCCGCTTTAGTACCATTATTTTTTTCGAAATTCGCAACACCTATTGGTTCTCAGATAATTCTATGCGTTCAACCGACATGAAAACACCAATTAATTTCTATTGGTCGCTTAACAATGTGTTTGGATTTCGCTTTCTTGCAATTTCTTCTAACTCGTGAGCAAGGGATGGAAAGGCGTCGCATCGAGATACTGCTAAATAATGCGATTGCGAACTTTCCTTCCAAGTTGAATAATAATGCCAGTGCTATTCGCTCACAAGAATGCAACATCATTAATTAATGATAATAATGATTGTGCTTGATTCAGATCGTGGAAGTTACGGAATGACCTATTTACGATATTGCGACTGTCAAGTAGGAATTAAATCGAACAATTGTTCGTATGATAATAAGCAATCGAATTTACTCCAAAGCTTCAACTTTGGCAATCGGGCCATGCTAATTTTTAGACCACGAAGTCATCGCACGATTAAGTGTCTCAATTGGAATGTATAAATAATCCACTAGGGAACTATGTTTTAATACATTTAGCGCGATATGCAGTTTGCGCGATATATGTTGATTCTCAAACATGTATTTCCACACTAATAAAACAAGTAACCACTAACGTTGAATACAAATACAAATATTCGCTTAATTAAGGTGCCCGGAACCAAAAAATTCAGCATTCAAGAAAAGGAGTTGGCGATCATCTGTAGAAAATGCAGAATAAGTCACCGAATATAGTAATCCGGCGGCGCTTTAAAATATTGTATCTATGGGTCTGTAGTGACCTTGCCCTTTTTGTTTAAACACAGCCCACGATTTGACTCAAAACGCGAATTAAATTATTCTATAACGGTTTTTCTGATATTTCGTCTTTCCTCATTGAATATCCCTCTGAAATGTAGGTCGCAAGGGATATAATTCGGGGTCTCTGAAAGGCATCATTTACGACAGATTCATAGGTGAGTATATAATACCCGGTGCAAATCTTCTGATCTACGATGCTCAAAGCCATTTTCCAACTTATTCTACTTATTTTACTATTTTCGACCCGTTCTATCCATCTCGTGTTGTGAAAAATCACAGGCCACCATAAAGACGACGTTTTCACTAAAATCTATTCTCATCACCCATCTCCTAGCGAAACAGGATAATATTTCACTGTGAGCTTGTATGTACACTACTTACTCTCTTCGATGGCTTTGTGTCAATCCGAACGTTAGTCGTGCTACGACGCATACGACTCGCATCGACAGATACGAAAACCAGGTTATATGACTCCCTTCATCTTCTGTGTGGAACACGTCTGCGTAAATTACCATTCAACCACAGCGATAAAAGCCTCCTGTCGTAACACTGAAAACGCAGCTCGAGAATTTGCTGACGATGGCGCATCACACGCCCCCTGTCATTGTTTTGTGTGGATCGTTCATCAAACTGGCGATCGATACCTCTATCATGTGGCAAAATATATTTTCATACGTTGATTGGGCGTGGCAGCAGCTCCATAATTTGATTTTATGTATCCGAAATCAGTTAAATCGCATACGTCACAACGCTGCCTTCCCATCATGTCTACAGACGTATTGCCGGCTCCACTGTTGCACGCTTCGACAATTTCTCACCATAATAGACATAAGTGGTCGATTGCTACCGTGTGTGATAAGCCATCTCTAAATTTGGGAATACAGGGAAAGGTGAGCAGTTATGTTCTGATATAGACTACTATAGAATCCTGACTTATCTTAGTGTTCGGAAGTAGCGCAATTCAAACAGTTTTCTTATATTAAAGATATTGCCGTAGTGTACAAGGCGAATATTAAATTGGTATTTATTTACCAGAACACGAAGCACGTTAACCGTATCCACACAAACCTCGTGAAAAGAGGAAGATGATTGAGTTGTAGAGAAACAGCCTGAAGAGCCGGGTCTCTGGACAAGTCTGATGTTGTCTTTATACGAAAATAAGCCATAGGGGGCCTAATCTAAGACATCGAGGGGCCACAAAGAGAAACCAAGCCAGGAGGTTGGTTAATAATCGGAGTGAATGTCTGGTTCAGAATCGGGGGTGTCGTGTCTGGAATCGAACCAATGTATACCACAGAGTTCGTTGCTTCATGTGCTTCTACTATTCATTGTAGACCTTTAAACCAACTCGAAAAAGACTTCGACAAGTGAGTGGGCAGGCAACTCTGGACGACTGGGTTGTGCGACTCACCGAATACGTTATAAGCCCCCACGCAAAGGTTCTCGGCGACCCCGAGGGCATGCTATTCAAGGATTTGACAGAGGGCGCCGATGAAAGGAGGTACTTTAGCGAGGAATTCGTCGAAATTCTCAACTGCTCTCCGAAATTCGTTGACAACAGTAAAGCCAACAATGGGGAACCAATGTGGCTATGTAAAAATGAATACAGAATAGTTGACTGAAAATGGTATTTAAATTCGGTATAGATTTCGGCACCAAATAAATTCTCAACTTCAACTGCTTTTGAAACGTCATAGAAACGCGAGTCATCACAAAGCTGAAACATTGAGTCATTCGTTAATGACAATATTTATTACAAGGGGCGGTTTGTATTGCAAAAAACGGTGCGATATATGCTCGTCCTCACGACATATAACACTGGCCATTGAATCCACACTGGAACACGAGTTGATGCGACCAAAAACCTTGTGCGTTCTCGGTATTTTCAAATAATATGACTCCAACCTTGTGCGTGTAAACCCAAACTTTTCAGATCAGCCGATGTTGAGCCTCACTTTTAAGTTATTTAATGTAAATCAATATGTTGCATCTTGGTGTATACTAATTTGAATATAATTGCTTTACTTGCTGCAATTAGAGGCATCGCTAATTCTGACAATATATTTTTAAATATTTTTCAGAAACTAAGTTGCATATGTATTTTGGTCGTAATTTCTTGTTGTTAGCATATGTGCTACAATTGAGCTATCTATTATGGATAGACGTCGCTTTGATTGTTTCATTCCTACAAATTATAAACCCTGCTAAAACTTTAAAAAGACTAAGCCGGGTGGAACCAAAGATGCTACCCGTACGAAACTTAACGCATAACGTCTATGTAATCTGGCAACTTGAAGAAGCACGTAATTAAACAGCTTAAAATCGCCGATCTTTTCGAAGGATGGAAATCGTAAAATGTGGTTATTATGGATATTAATCGGACCATTGTTATGATAGAGTTAGTGTTCCATCAATTTAAAAGGGAAACTTATTTCTATTTTAATATTTCGCATCTTTTTAAACATTTCCTTTGGTTTTGACCGCATGTCGTACAACGTTGAGCATCTGGGAGATCAAATTGATCATTAAACAAATAAAATAGCCTCTTCCTTGCGTCACTGCTTCTTGGTCTTTAATAAACACGATTGTCGTCTTAAAGGATTAACTGGAATTGCCGCGCTCTCTTCGGAAATTAAATTTTTTTTCAGAGGTCTATTATTTGGTCGCATCTTTTCGGCTATTAATTGGAATCGGCGAAAAGTAGGCGTTATGTTTGTCGTTTCAATTTACTTACGAATATTTAAATTATTAATCGCCTATTTCGATTGCATCCGGTTTGACCAGATAATTAACTGATTTCGCGGATGGTCAATCGAAATCCTTCTGGTCACAAACTCGTCCAGCATAAATAGACATACCCTCCACGATAACCCAGGCGCCCAAAACGATCGCTGAATTTTTGCGCGGCGTTTCGTGGTATGACGTTTTAGATTTCAGTTAGAGCAGAATTATCGAGGATTTCGGATTAAGAATCGCCTTAAGTAGACTTGAGTAATCTGTTCCAACCGCTTTCATTTCGGCTTCGTTCATTATCTTTGGCGAAATTACAATCAAATTTTTTTTAAAGCACGTCTACCATTCCCTCGTATTTCGTTTTTGGTTGTGCCGGTCTGTGGTGATTGCTAACTTTAATTATTAATTGTGTTTTACTATACTGACGTATATTGTACGTTACACTTACGAATACGATTTCTCCTTGCTGCACGTGTCTTATTCGTTAAAGGTCTCGGTTGGCTATTTGGGTTATACCGATATTACAGACAATTCGTCTAGTATACATTCAGGGTTAATTCAACCCTCCATACAATACTATCGCATTTGGCGTCGCAACTATAGCGTTTTAAGCATTCGCGATTGTCACACCTGATACCGTCAGTAACTGAACTGGTATCGTCTTTTTTGAGTAAACAATTTCCTTACTTGTCATTAATATGAGTATATATTTGAAACACTTTAAATTGAAACAAACGAAAAACTTTTCCGAGGTTTGGGCCTCTATGAAATTAAAGAGACCTTCGGAAATGCTATCCATATGAATTGGCGATATCGGTAACGTACTACTTATTTTAACATCAGTAACCGGAGTCCTCTGATAAATGACGATCGCAGTCAATCAAACGCTCTATTGCGAACATCACAGTGAGTTTGTATTTTTCTCAGTCTGTAGGCGGCGTATCTCCTTCACTGTTAATGAGGCCGCGGCATCGGCTTATAAATAATTCTCCGGGCGCGTTAAGTTCGGAAAGTTGGGGGAATCGCTACAACTCAAGTAGGCCATTCCAGGCATATCGGCGTCCGTGTTATTGATTTTATTCTTACCGCCAGTGTCGAATTTTCACTCAAATTCAATGTGTTCCGTCGTCCCAGCCCAGCATCACATGACTACACGCTCTCTGCGATCAATAGCAACGTGTGCCGATTTCTCGCGTCAGTGTCAACCACCAAACGCGTTCCCCGGGAACCCCATGGATTCCTGCAAACGCCAGGCGCCGAAGGCCGGCAAAAAAATTCCCAGGACCAAAATGACAATCATTAAAACACCACGAAAACCAAAACCTGCCAAACCAAAGAGAACCCCGGGTCCTTACGCGCTCTTTGTCAAGTCCCTAAAGGGCTCCTTCAAAGGGGATCTGGGGACGTTTTCCCGAGCTATGGCATCCAAATGGCGGAGTCTGGGGCAGGCGGAGAAGGATAGCTTCGCAAATGAAGCGAAGAGTCTCCAGGCGAAGTCGAATTCGCCGTGCAAGAAATCGGCCTGCTCTGTCTACCTGAGGTTCTACAAGGCGGCTTACACCTGCATTCGACAGCAGAACCCCGACTGGACGTCGAAACAGGTGAAGGAGGAGGTCATGCGAAGTTATAATGCGAGGATTTGTCCTTGTGATTGATTTAATGCTTTCAGTTGGTTACTTTCCCATTGTCTCGGTATTAAATCTTCGATAGACTTTAATAAATGGACACCACACTGCATCGCTTCATCCAGGGCCTTTGTTTTGCGGGTCATCTAAAACGTTTCTACTTGTATTAATTAAGTAACCCATTTAATCTGTTTGATATTTAGTGGCCCCATTTCAGTTGCGTTACATCAATCCAATAAAACGTACGCCAATGCCCTGGATTATTACTATTATTATATTATCTCGGTTCACAGATACGCGTTTCTATTGGAATAACTTTAACCAAATTAGAAGAATCAATGTACCGAGTAAAGGCACCAACATTAGGGTAATTATTCAAAGATCCAGAAGGTAAGGCTTTAACACCGACCAAATCCTGCATAAATCTCATTTCGATAAATTAACTGGCATTTTGGCACCCTTAGATGATACTAAGATGAAGTAAACGTCAGGCTCGGGCGCCTGGCAAACAGTCGGCTCAAAAAGAACGCACTAAACAGCTGATGCAATCTGGTCGATGAACCACGTGCAAATATCGATTACTCTGGCAGCTTCAAAGTCACGGGGGTGCCTCTAATGCGGTCTGGAGCCACGCGATATTAGAAATTTCCCCGCCAAACCAACCTTTCCGCACAATAGTTTGCCACACCAAACTTGGACAACCCATTCACCTGGTCCAGATGCGTCGGCCAACCAGTGATGTCCGGCAACGGGATAGTCGACGTTCAGTTGCACTCGAGTCAAATGAGACACGGCGTCGCAACTCCAGCGTCCCCCCGAGCACTGCCCGTCAGGATAAGTCACGCCTCTCCCAGGATAGTGAAACCGACTTCCTGTGTGACCGGGCTGTTGAATTCATGGATTCGGGTGACATATGCAGCATAGTTGCCGTAGAGCTGGCCGAACAGAGTGTTTACTTTGAAAGGCTTCTTCGATATCACAGAGACCGGGGCATAATACGCTTACCAGAATTTCTAAACGCTGGATTCAACTCAGTGATTGAATATATTCGCAAAGGCTCAACCCCTATAAATCCTGAGAATATCTATGAAATATTTATAGCTGCCGACTACCTGTTGGTTCCCAAATTGAAGGAAGAGTGTTCAAATTACATTGAACAGTTATCTGATGATCCGTCAACAGCAATCAGCCTTTGGGTTACTGGACGAACTCTCTTTTGGCCCGAAATAGGAGAAATGGCCTTCCAGAAAATTCTGGAAAATTTTGAGAGTGTGTGGCTCTCTGAAGAATTTCTTCAAATGGAACCGAACGACGTAGAATCCATTGTTAAGAGTGATACACTTAATTGTAAAAGTGAAATGACCGTATTTGGGGCAATAATGCAGTGGATCTCCGTGGAACCAGACAAGCGTATGGAGCATGCTCTGAACCTCTTGTGGAATATTCGACTCGGAATGCTACGCAACGCAGATCTAGACAAAATGAAGAGCCATGAGCAACTCACCTTAGTTCCCGAATTCGCAGAAACCATACTTGAGTGGCCCAATAGCGTGTATAGTCTTATTAAGAGGTTAAGTCCCAGCCAACGGATGAATTTAGCCAAACCAAGAACTCCCCACGAGGTAAGCAAGGTGCTTGATAACACTCATCTCAAAGTTAGTATAATGTGCAGTTCTCGTTAAATTAAATTAAGTTAAATTCATTTACTGACATGCAATTCAATGCATCTGTTCTCTACTATGCGACACGCGTTATTGCTAGAGCCTGGTTTCACATCTGATTGGACACCCATCAAGATTTGAATGCAAATATTGTTGGCTAGACCAAAGATCTGATAAAATATCATTTTAATAATCCAAGGTGCTGTGTGTGTTCGGTGGTTGGTGTGATGGCGAGGGTCCGCGAGCGGCAGCACAGATTTTCAGTCCCTGCAGCAACTCCTGGACCCTGTGGACGGACCTGGGGTGTCAGACTCAAAGTCCAATGTACGAGTGGCTGGAAGGTCTACTGCCGGAGGTGCCAGACCCCAACATTTCAATGGAAATCGAGAGCATTGTCGAGGCTCCACCTCCTGCCCGAACGACGCCGACATCCGCCCGTCCAGTCGTTCTTCCTGATGGTCTTTATTGCTGTCCAGAGCGACTGATTGGAACCAGCGACATATCTTGTCCAATTGGAGAAATTCCAAGACGCGTCTACGCGGGATGCGTGCTTGTCGGCGATCGAGTCTACCTTGTCGGCGGCTTCGATGGAACTAATGCCCTCAAGTCAACTCTGTGCTACGACTTTGAAATGGATTCTGGGTGGTAGGTGCCGTCTCCATATTTTACGGAACAATAGACTCTCTCAAGCCTGAATTAGGGATGCCTGCAAATAACTTAATGAACCGGTTTTAGCATTGCGGTTTCACAAACTGATATCATACCAATCCGCGTGTATCCTAGTGTGGTCTATTTTCGGAGTGGATAATGCTCATCCGATTAAGCATTCGAAATTTGCTCTGGCCTGAATTAGTCACAATTTCTGCCATCCTTTCAGGTATGAGATCAGCTGCATGTACGAGAAGCGGTATTACGTGAGCGTTGCCTACGCCGCGCGATACATCTACGCCTTGGGCGGCCACAATGGAGAGAATCAGGGTCGCCTGGACACTGCCGAGCGATACAACCTGGATGAGAACCTCTGGCAGCCAATAGCTTCGATGAATCGAATTCGCAGCGATGCTGCCGCCGCAGAACTTTACGACCGCGTCTACGTGGCTGGTGGCTTTGAAGGTCGCCGGTATCACGACTCGGCCGAATACTACGACGCCGACTCCAACCAGTGGACCCTCATCAGCCGAATGCATTCGCCCCGCGGAGGAATATCCCTCGCTGCTCATAGTGGATACATCTACGCTATTGGTGGAAACGACGGCAATACTCGGTTGCGCAGCATTGAGCGATTTGATCCCAACACCGGCAAATGGGAGATTGCTGGGCAGATGAACAGGAGAAAGAGTAATCTCTCGTCAGCTGTTCTCGGAGACGACATATACATCATTGGAGGGTGGTCGGACGAGCCGGAAGCGGGAATCCTCAATCTCGTGGAGCGGTTCGACACGAAATCTAGGGAGTGCGTCGAGATTCGACCCCTGACCTTCCCGGCAAGTGCGACGTGTGCCTGTACCCTTAAAAACAAGGTCCTGGTAAAGAAGTATGTGAATCCTCGAGATAATTCCAGTCTGGCGATGCCTATGCAAACTGACGATCAAATACCCCTGCCCCAGATAGCAAATAGTGCTCCAGAGGCGTTGACCAATCCCGTGGCTGACGCAGATCCCAGAGCGGAACACGTGATTGTGCGCACTGGAACCCCCTCCGAGGCGACCAATAGTAAGCGTGACAAGAGTTTGCAATTTATGCGCAAGAGGTTTTGTAGTTGTTCGAAAAAGTGCACCATAATGTGAATGAATATTGATGTGCGGACACCTTTTCACCTAGGGATCAAAACGACCAAAATGATATCTTACGACCCCCTCTCCCCTAGTTACACTCCTAATTATTTCACATAATATATGGGGTAATTTTCTAATATCTATCGAGAATTTGACATTTTTGTGGGCTGGCTCGAAAAGTAAAATGGACATATTGCGCGAATTTTCACAAAGAATAGACCCTTCAAACAAATTCCGTTGGTTGCATAGAAAATAACTGTCCAAATTAATCTTTATCAATTTGAGAAAGGTGATTAGTTCCTTCGTGGTTATAGAGCCATTGACGTGGTACACTGTAACTGAATTCTTATTCATTCGAGGAATTTTGTAGAAACAGGAGAGATCCGAAATCACGGGGGGCAACCCACAGCAGCGCTTTCAAGGATGCGCCTGATCTCGCAATATCATTGGTTGACTCCTGGTTTTCGGAGTAAGGACGTTTATGCCGACATTCTATAGGTTAGGATAAGAGGGAAACACGTCGTCTGAATAATTACGAAACTATCTAAGCAACCGGCGTAGCTGCCGAACTTGTCAGAGTAGCGGACGCATTCACATCGAACTACCTGAAATATAATCAAGTACAATAAATTTGAAAAACGAACAGACTTGTTGTCTAAAGCTACTTATTAAACTAAAACCAAGGCTTTCTCGTTCGGGTAACTGTTTTAAACAAACCACCTCGACTCTGAAGCCTCGATGTACACGTCCCCACAACGCGAATCCTTTGTGAAAATTTACGCAATAAATCCATTTTACCAGAATCGTTAACACGTCTTCTCAATTTTGGACAATTGATAGTGGAGGGAGTGGTCGTACGAATTGCGTTGTGATGTGGTTTGTGGATGGTCTATTTTATACAATTCAGCATCACTCAATTATGGCCTTATGAAACCCTAAATACGAAGCAAGCTTATTGGTCCATTAATAAGACCTGATTGCGTTCTCGTGGGCAAAATATCGCCAATTTCCACAAACGTGGGACGCCTCCTCGTGAGACGTTTTCACAACGAGGCTGCAAAATCTGCTATAATGTGAAAACAAAGTGTAGTTCCGTTGCCGCGTAACCCGTTTACCAAAGATTATTGAACAAGTAGCAGTTTACCCAGGTATCAGAATCAATCCAGGTAACATTTCAATCTCGGATCTTATTAACATAAAGGAAACTGTCATCTCTCCGCATTGTTTCCACTGCCTACAGATACAACACTGATCGTCAGTCATGTCGGCAATTCTGCAAATAACCCAGCTCTTGAAGCGGTCCCTCTGATGTCCTACAATTCAAGCACCAACAACCTGTACTACTACGATGAAATTCACCAGGACAGTAATCAGGTTTCCCAAATGGACTGCACCAGCAACTATGTGGACAGCGAGCCTGAGGAGGTTTATTCAACCTCGTCATCGTCCTCATCCTCCTCTCCCGCCTCCCTCGATCCCTGTAATAAATGTCCTTACCGCTCGAACGCCCGGTGCTCGAAGGAGGTCGCAAATCTGAATCGAAACTGTTCTACTTCCAAATTTTCAGTTTCCAGGGATACCTTTGCTCAAACGCGCGGCCACAGCGCCGCGGGCTTGTCTGCTGCAGCCTCCGAAAGTCGTCGCAAGACCCTCCGATCAGCTGTAAAGCGAAATATATATTGATTTGTGGTCGTGCGGCCATCACTCCAACACAGCACCCCCTCCAACGCCTCTCGCGTCTCCCATCACTCCCTCCTCCAACTCACTCAAGCACTCTCTTCCGCCCTACCTTCCCCAAATCACCCGCCCACACAGGCTCAAATTCGCGCAACCAAGTCTCTTGCCGTCCCCTGGAACCAAGAAGCGAACAGTTGGTGTGTCTCTGATTTCCATGATTTCGTAACTGCTTTATCTGTCGTCCGCCACCCTCTAGCTCTCAGTAACTCGTACCCCCCACCCCCACCCCACACCCCCTCTCACCCTCGCATTAATTTCTGTTAATTGGAGCAAATCATACTTTCTAGAGATAGAATTGTCGAAAACACGGCAAACGAAGTTGTTTCAAGCCACTGTGGACTCAAGCCTCAGTACACCTTACACACCTCACTCTTGAGTGGGCTAAAAGGACGCCTGAGGAGTATTCTAGCTCGGGGGGAGGGTAGCAACAGAGTGCCAATGTGATTACTATTACCATTACCATAATCAATTACCTCATCCTTTCTCAAATGTCCTCATTACACCGTGCAATAAACCTGAGCTCCCCTTCTTCCCACCTCTCCACTGCTGCTGCTGATGTTGACGGTCACATCTACTGGTGTAAATGGCGGTCCTATTTTTCAATACTTTTTTTGAATATTGGTTCCTTTTGTGGCTCAACAAAAATTTGTTTCCACCAGCGCGCCTGATTAGTACTTGTTTGAAGTTGCTGAGTCGAAACACGGGCAATTTGGACAGTTTTCATCCTGTTGGTGTTATTGTGAATTTTCCACATGTTTATGTGGGCGTATTCATGAGGAAAATCGATATTTATGGAAAACGTAAACAGGAGCCTAATCTGCTGTACCAAATGCATATTCCCTAGCACCTCCCTCAAATGAGGGAGTTGATGAAGTGTGTGGGGTCCTCTTGGGGACGTTCGGGACTCCAGAACCGACCAGTAATAGCTGATTTCGGTAGCGTTTTCGTATGTATAACGATACGCGTCTGTGGACACCATGAAGGATTCCATTACGTTTATGTCGGATGAATCTTATCAATATGCTTCGGGAAATTAAATAACAATGAAATACTCTCAATTTTGTTCATAAATGTCGCGTTTCATTCTTTCATGTAAACTTTTGTTCAACGAAAACGACGGAAGAATCGCTTGATGGTTAATGCAAAAATGTCACCGTTTTCGAAAATATTAAAAATAGCCGATTCATTTAAAAGGAAATGTGTCAATATTAAAAGCATTAAAATCGAATTTAATTTGTTTCATGGTGTTTGCGGGATTGAGTGTGGGCAAACGTGTTATCGCCATCTGGCCTATCAAAACAAACGCGTAACTCTCGCGTTTATGATTGGCTAATTCATATATGTTAACCTTTATATGTTGAAATGTAGCCCAGCAAGATAATTATGCAGTTTTCAATTTTCGAAAGTGTTTTGTCACATTAATCAGTAGTGAACCGATTTATAGGGTTCACATGCTAAACTTCGACGACAAACTTCCGTCAAGTTGGTAGAGTAGGTCAATAAGTAAGCATGAATATGCGCGTTTTGGCAACTGGTCGGTTCACCCACTCAAAGCGGAAGTGCATTTACAGTTTTCTATAAACAATATTAAGGCCGATGTTTTTTTAAATAATCTTGTAATTAGCACAATTCAGCTCTCGGCCATCTCACCGATCTACATCCGATTGCAAACTCGTGGGGAAATCGCCCACTAATGCCATCAAATACGTCGTTATTTATCACTTAAAATCATTTTAGGATGTTTTATTGCACCGAGAGACGACCGCTGCACGATCCACCGTCAAACCGGCAAGGTTTAGGGAATTCGCCGTAAATCATTCACCCGGGTAAAATGAGCCATTCTGGAGAGGTAATTCGGTCTATCCAAATGTTAAAACCGGTAGAAACAGTAATGGAGCGGCCGTCGTTATTTCGAGACACCCCAGAGGACCACCAGGGGAATAATGCTATCCAACTTAGGCATTATTAGGAATGGTGAAGAAACGAGGATGCATTCACAAAACGGCGGAAACACCACATTTTTGCTGAATAATTACAAAAATTGAGAATTTCGATTTAACCGTTTTCTTTGGTGATATAAACGGCTCTTGAACACTAATTTTAGCTGTTTTGTAATTGGCACCGACTTCTAAAATCGTTGAGCAGTGTAAGAATGTTCGAGGAGATGGGCCGTAACCGTGTAAGATTAGTAGATTTTATCATCGCGGTTTCGTTGCAACCGAATTCAAACATCTTTTATTAAAATGACAAAAACCATCAGTAGATTAGTAAATATTACACCCAATGGGTTTGGAAAGAAACGCACTGGGATCCCCTCAAAAACGAGGCGTCTAGATCGCTATTGGTTGAAAGCCGAAATATAATGCTTACTCGGTAATACCTCCATTTCACTCATATTTGCAGTTCACGCAAGGTTGCGGCAACAGTATTTAGGTGTAAATAAACCCAAAAAGAAGCCAAAAGACTTAAATTGTGGATAAAATAATGTTTTCAGCTGATGCATTCCTAGTCCTCCTCGTTGGATGAGTTGGATTTCTTAGCGCGGTTCTTATTAAGTTCCGAGATATCGGCGTCCAACTTCTCCAGAGCATCGCTGGTCTGTAAAACATGATAAGAGAGTCATTCCAAGAGGACTGAGCAGCATAGGCTAGCCGTATCTATTTACCTCCTTCTCAATCGTTTCCATTTTCTTCAACAAGGCCGTCTTCACAGCCTGAACCGCCTCGGCAACATTGGAGAGATTTTCTTGGACCTCCTGGAATTGGAAAGCAAAGGGGAATGCCACCTTGATCACTAATATCACGACGGCTTGTTGAGCGCATAAAGTATGAAGCTGGTGTATTTATTACAAACCAGTCAATGGAGGTTGTAGAAAGACCTCTGGGCGTGATGTTGTATCCGCGGGTTTAAACGCAAATTAGGAAATTCACATTCAAGTCGCACAGCAGAAAGCCTCACGTTTTGTGTCAGAAACAACCGGGATTTCTCGCTCGAAGGGAAACGTAATACCGCTCCTCGTCTCCACAAGGTCGTGAGATAAACATATTTAGCGGAAATTACTCGTACTGATTATTTAACGAACGAGGGCGAAAGAATATTCGCAATTGGTTTCGCAATAAGCGATGGGAGAGTTATAGATGCGTCAAATAGAGTCCTTGCATCGAATTTCCGGTTGGAGGTAGTGCATAGGTTCTGTTGGAGAATTAGTGATATAGTCACACGCGGGTAGCAATTGGAAGAATTACCCATGGTCATCGAGTCTTTTATGCCTGTACATGGACAAGAACGTTTCAAATTGATGAATGGGTAATTTTTACTGCCACACCGGGTCACCGTGGTGACAGCCTCCAGTTGTGTGTCCGCTTATTTGGCACTATAGGCGTCGATTGTCGGGACAACGAAAGCGTTCCGACAACAACACGGTGGCTACGACAAATAGGGTCACCTGAGATTCCTGCTGACCGCTTTCACGGAGTTCGGTGATATTATCCTCGAGCTGGGCGATTTTTTCTTTTCTGGAATCAAAAGGTATGAGGGTCTCACTTTAAATTTCATCAGGGAGTAGTCCTTCCGCCGCCAGCCTGCTCTCAAATTACCACAGTGGGTGTTCAACTGTCCAAGAACTTACAAATTTCGCGTCGATCCTGCCCCAGATCCGGGTTCACCCAAGCTGTGAATCTGTGTAGCATAACATTAAAAACATTTCAGCCTCTTATCACACTAGATGCAGTTAATGGACTATTTAAAGCAATAAAAGAAGACAAAAAATAATTCGTTTAGATTTTAAAATAAATCATGAAAAACTTTCCTCCAGCATCCGAAAGCATCTCAGGCGATTGTGTACAATAGTATTTGACAAAAACACAACCCCCGTTGATATGGTAACAAGGAAGGCGTTGTAACATTCTTGCTTGCTGCGAACAATGAAACCATCTGAAGCCCGGGAATGTGCGTTTTCGATTGGTTCTCCTCGTTGGGCATGTTGATATGGAAGAACATTCGCTTATTTGCCAAATGAAGTAATATTTGCCGATGACCGAGCTCATGAATGAGCTTAATTGTTAGAGTACTTTTGTAATGGATGAACAAAATTACATGAAAAATAACCGGGTGTTTGATTTTCGGCTATTCGGGCTCATCGAACGCTCGCGATAAGTCCTCTGGGGCCGTGATTGTTTATGAATCGCATTAAATTTGACCATATCACTTTTTCTGAGCATATATAATGGTAGGGTACATTAATTACATCGTCGTCCAAACGGGCAACCTTTGTCTGCAGATCCCCGACAACAGAGTCCACTTTGGATGCGGTGTCGGAGACTTTCTTTTCCAAGTCCTGAAGTCCAGACTGCATCGAGGAAATGTTCGATGTTCTGAAGCGGATACACCTGGGGGTTTAGGCTGTTTCGTCCATAAAATAATCGCCTCTAAAGACTCACCGCGCCTTGATTTCGGCCGCAACGACGCCTCGCAGTTGTTCCTTCTCGTCGGAAAGGCCCTGTTCCAGAGCCTCCACGGCCAAATCTAGTTGACTAAGAGAGCCCAAAAGCCTCTTCTGGGTCGCCTTAAGCCATCACAAAATCCGCGATAGGCAAAAAAACGATAAGGCAAAACAATTAGGATGCTACCCGTTGGTCCTCCTTAATGTCGGCCACGTCGGAAGCAAGGCCCTTTTCCATTTTTCTGACATACGATTCTAATTCAGCTACTTTTTGTTCTGCCGAATTTGGCATCATCGTCAAACGATGTAATGTCTGAATTTGAAAAAAAACACAAAATCATGTATTTTTTGGGATCCGTACCGCATCCGTTTCAGCTTTATTGGCAGCGATGTTGTCCTGCATTTTCTTTAATTCAGTCAAAATGCGACTGTTCAGTTTTGACATCTTATTCTCAAACTCGGACCAAACACTTTGACTATAATGAATGGGAAAAGAAATATTTATTTTGATAAACGATTCCAGATAAATTCCACCTCAAACCTACCGCAGTGATACTAGTTCTTGGGCATTGTCGCGTACTTCTGATTGTAGATCGCCCAATGCTTGTCTCGTGTTCTTTTCAGTCTCCGACAATCGGTTAGACAATTCTGAAATGCTGATAATTCATAATTAAATTAAATTGTAACTTATGGTAAAAAATCTCTTTTTTCACTTGATTACCTCGAATGAACATTGTTTTCAAACCGGAGGCGTTCACTAACATTCTGTTCGACTTGTATTTCAAGTTTGCCAATCGAAACCTGGAGCTGTTCAAGTGTCTTCGCCATGACTGCTGAGTTCCGGATAAAGGGATTATTTGACGGGATACTTTCGGTTCTGTCGTCTCTCTGAACCGAGTGCAACTAAGATAAAATTACATTTCAATTAAATGGTTGTTTTTACCTCAGAACGCAACTTGTTATCGAACTTGGAGTCGACGTTTTTGAGTTCCTGGTACAGGTTAAGGATATCGACTCCCTGGCTCCCGCATCGGGAATTAATCGTTTGTAGATCTGCTGAAACCTTTTCAAGCATCTTGTTGGTGTGGCCAAGTCGACTCGAAATATCCCTTATGTCAGTTCCAGCCAAATTTCTGCTGGCAAAAGAAACAGCCTAAACGATTGTGACAAGAATGTTAAATATAAGCATAAATTAACCAAAAAAACATACCTTTGCTTTGAAAACTGTTTATTTTTGGATGGAGTTTGGAAAAGAGACGTATCTGAGTCCAACGCTGCTAACGAAGCGTCATCGCCTGACAGTCGAAGATAAGTTAATTGAAATATGGTCGTGATCCATTTGAACGGATATTCACCACTATACTTACCATTCATCCCTTGCAATTTACGCTTGATAGCCGATAAATCTCCCAGAATCTGTTTATTTGTAGTTTCAGTAATCTCCAATCGGGTCTCGAAATCAGTAATTCCGGTATTCCGTCGACTGTCGATGAAATTTGTTGAATCCACAGAATCCCGCCAATCTAGGCCCTTTGGTTTTTTTAGTCCCGCCATCCCCTGCCTCATTGGTCTTTGCATTTTACGTCTGAAACATCAAAATATCTATGAAATATAAATCTAAGTTTCATAAATCAATACACCAAGTAGCACATATATTGGACCAGACGCAATATTCTGAATTCGATTTATACAATTCAGAATCAATGCAAACAATGTCCTAAACGCCCCAATGAACGCCTCTACTTTTCCTAATGACGATGTATGTTTCATTGTGCTTAAAAGGTGAACAGTTGTTCATTTTTTCCAGGACGGTGTCCAAACAATCAACCAAGTTAATTGCAAGACGACTGGGAAAATGTATGGAGTTGCTTTGAAACGAATAAATGACACATATCATAATACATTATTATACTTAATCACGTTTGGCAAGATGTGGGTTCATAAATTAATAAGCCTAAAACTTGATACAGATTGAAGCAATAACCATCAATTTATTGATATTATGCATTGAAAAAATCTCTTTCTGCTTGAATTTATTTTTACGTAGGTAATCATGTTGAGTTGCCTTAAGTATACCATATCAAAATGGTATTATTAATCAAAGAACCAAGATTAAGCTTTAAGCGGAGAAAATATATGATATAAAAAATGCGAAGAGGCAAATAGCAAGTTATTTAAAACTTTTAAAATAAGCCCTGCATATGAAAAACTAAAACGCGAAGGTCATTATTTATGAAGGTTTTACCACTTAAATTTTCAATTGTAAGCGTAAGAAATGTAAAGTGCAATCTGTAGGTGTGTCGTGTTTTAAATGAAAATATCGAGCAAAACGTCAATGGAAATTACATAATTTGAATAATAATAAAAATTGTAAGCGCTTGAGGTTACTCGGACGGAAACATTCAGCATAAAAAATAGAGCATGCGAATATTTATTTTTGTTCCTGCTTCACCTGCTCGGTTGAAACTATAAATCCGGAAAAAATAAGAAACAACTGAATCGCGATAGGCCGCCGTTCTTTAGCGATATGTTTATGCCTATCGGGACCCGCGGAACCAATGGTCGGTTTTGGAATAGGTGTTATAGCAAACGATCTCTATTTCGAAGGAAAAGAGAAGCGTGCTTCAGAATAATTGGCGAGTTGGGTGACAATCAAATAAATCTCCTTTTAGAAAGATTTTCAGAACTGAAGATCAGAGGGATCCACTTAGTAGATATAAGCGACGGGTTTCCGTCAATCTTTGTAAATGTTTCCAGAGGTAGCCGGATTTAGAAATTTGAATGAGCCGATTTACCTGAGCTGTGATATTGATCAAAATGGGTTTACATTTTCGATACCTATCCTGGTGACAGAGTCGTTGCTTCTTTCACATCAATTGTTTAAGAAGTGTAGATGATGTGACACGGGGTGCATCAGTGTTGCTCCTTTTCACGCCGTATGGATGCGGAATTTTGAAACCTTTGCATCTCGCCGTCATCATTTCCAGGTTTGCGCTTTCAGAGCGGGGAATAACTAAAAACACCGATAAGCACCATTAAAGTTAATAAACCTTTATTGGGCCTGCATTCATTCAGCGTTGGCGCAACTGAAAACAAAAGTGGCAATGAGCTAGTCTCCGATGGCCGTTTATGGGTGGTTGCGATCGAAAAAAAAAGATTGACGGATGTAGCCACAAGCATTATCAAATAATTAAGGAAAAAATAGAGGTTTGGAGTACGTTGGAACGATTTTTACAAAACGTCTATTTGATGCAAGAGAATTGGCTTTTGGCTTCTCCCCAATAAAAAATTCATGCTAGTTTGGCCTTTAGAAAATAAATTATTAATCCAAAACGTAGATCAAACCGCATAACTTTAACTTAAAATGAATTTTATTTCACGATTACAATTTTGACGACATTAACCTTCTTTCAAGCTCCTAAAGTGTGTCAGAATTGAACACGATCTGGGTAGTTAAACTAAAATTAAACCTTGCAATCATCGTGACACAACAGTGCTTGAATGGTACTATGAAAAATAATTGTTTTAGGGTTTTCGTTAATATTAGCAAATTTAGCCGATTTGACCAAATGCGCAGTAACATTCAAAGTTTCATTATAGCCCACTAACACAAAATGTCTGATATCGAGGAACAAGGCGATAATGTAACATTCTTTAGTAGGTTATTGCTGCATTGGTCTCATATTTCTTTATAGACGAAACGCCTTCCAGAAACGCTGATGTGGGTGAGTACGCTCGTCAATTAAGCGAAAGAAAACGACTCGAAGAATCCAAACGTCGTGAAGATAGGCTGTTACGGCGATCTCTTCGGCAATCTGACAGGCTGCGACAACTGGCAACAGCTAAAAAAATAGCCAAGGACCTACGCACCAGCCTAAGGTCGAATGATAATCTGGGGTTTGATGAAGAAGTATTTGATATACATCGTGAGTGTTAATCTCTCGTATTGTTGATGAAGATAGATTTCATAATGCTCTTGTCTTTTAGCTGATCCTACGGGCGATGTTGGTGCCTTCATCCGGGACCTTAGACTGGCAATGGGTCGTAAAGGGGATAATAAATCATCTTCAGATATCGATGACCTAAGTGATAATGAGTGGGAATGGCTAGCAAACACCGTGTCTAACAAGACGGTTCTTCAGGCTTTCAACCTATACGATGTTGTTGCTACCGTTATGGAAAGAATGGAGAAGAGACTCAAAGATTCGGCGCGAGAAACATGGGCAGCTCAAAAAGATTCACTATCTACTGTGAACGCTATTTTACACGATATCCACGACCTACCCCCGTCCAGGCAAACGAAAGAAATGGAGGAATTGCTCCAAATTATTACGGGTTCTGAAATGAGAGTTAGTGCACTGTCTTTAATCCTTGTCCCATTTAAACATATTACCTCAATATTATTTTTTGTTGTTTGTCAGGCTTTATTTGTTGCCCATGATGGTGTCGCACGTGTTTGGGATGCAGACGCTGTAAAAGCAGGCAAAAAAAAGATAAAATTATTCGACCCGACCGCCTCTATACGTGGTGCTGTTGATTCCGTCAGACCTGCACCGGAAACAAAAGATCCAACCTCCGGGTTTGAGCGAACAGTCTACACAAGTCCTGTCGAGGGATGCTACAAAATTCTTGCTGTTGATGACCAAGGCAAAACCGTATTCACTCCGGATGGCACCACACTTGTCAATGTTGTACTACAGAAGAACGACGAGGAATATTTCGTACGTTTGTAAACCTATTTCATTCCTAGGTGTATGGATTTTTATGTTTTTATGATATACATATCAGGGTGGCACTGTTCGAAGCGAAGGCTCGGCTATTGTCATTGGACGGATCATATCTGGTGGACTGATGGAAAAAGCAGGCAAGAAAGACGTCTGTTTGGTCCATATCGCGCTTCTCATGACGGTCCTATTGCTGATTTTGTGTCTTCTCTCCGCAGGTCTTCTTAATGAGGGCGATGAACTGCTCTCCGTTAATGGTATAAATCTTGTTGGGAAGGATGTTGACCACGTCTCCGATATCCTGGTACGTAGTTCAAAATAGGACATACGATAAATGCGATTGTAAACCCGACTTATTAGGCTCCACCAATGCGAGATTACAATATCCCAAAACCGTGTTTTTTAGTAATTCAATGTTTATAGGAATTGGTTTAAAATATCACCGGTAAATCAATCCTCTGTAAGTTGATGAACTTAGTGTTATTTGTAAGGCTTTCCTACGAATCGGTAGACGGAATTAATTATATCCGCCAATGGCACTCTTGCGACAAAACTGCTCGTCTTATTTTTGCTCTCAAAATTGTTCAACCGATCCAGTTGGAGTTTGCTGTTCCATTTCGTAGACGCGCATGCCGGATGGACAAATCGAGCTCCTGGTCGCTCCCATTCTGCCAATCACCGAAGCCGCGCTTTACAGTGATGAGCCAGTTGTAAGCAATGCCAATTATTGGTTAACGCTGCCCTGCAGGAAGCCTCTGGGGCTGCATGAATGCTTATGTTGCGTTGAGAGCGCTGTATGCTTTCGTTTATGTTAGCTAACAATGGTTCATGGTTCTAGAAAACAATAAAATTATACTTCACCTAATGTAAACCATCATTGCACGACAAGCAGTCCCGTCGGCCAACCAGATTCTGAAATATGGGATGGAATTTCTTTCTTAGGAGAGGGGTGAATTTGATGCATTGTTGTCATAATGTGATTGTCGTTGGTTGTGTGGCAATCTCCGACGCGTTGTGATGTTTTCGGGGAATCAGGGCACGCGTGGTGACGTCCATAGCGCCCCCAGCCGCGTTTTCATCCACCGCGGTAGCAACAGGGATCCTGGTATTGAACAGAATCGCCGCATTTTCGGTCGTCGAATCTTGGAGTAGATAGTCTCCTCCTCCTTCTCTACCGCCCAGTTTCGCGGTATCTGCCCTCACGTTGTCGTGGAGAGGACGGGGACTTTAAACTGCGAGAGCTGCATGCCATCCCCCCACCCTATCTCTTGTACGTGCACGTCCCGTTGGTTTTCCTGTAGGCCCATCTGCGTGCGCTGTACAGCTATGAGCCGAGCAACGACATATACAATCCCTGTCGGGAGGCCAGCATTCTCTTCGACAAGGGCGACATCCTTCGTGTTCTCAACACCCGGGATCCAAACTGGTGGCAGGTTCTACGGTAAGCCTTTATTGACCACCCACCACCAATTTAATTTATCACAAGCTTGGTATTTTTATTTGCTTCTCTTTATATCCAATCCATTCGTATCGCCATGCGCCCGTAATCCAGCGACATGGAGGTCCTTGTGTGACGGAAATCCAATGCTTCATTATCATTCCGAATCGAACCGGCCTGCGTTCTACCTGTTATTCAGTAACGGCCGCCGCCATCTTTGCAATGTTCCCAGGAAACTTCTTTGAAACACCCACGACAAATGCAAAACGTCTTTTCTAAGCTCCAAGAAAGCCTTTCAGTGGACATACCCCCACTCACTTTGTTTTAGCTGTATTGGGTCACCTTGGGTGCCTTTAAGCAACCCGATCTTGTTTACATATGCTCTTTGGCGTGTTTTATCGATTAATCAAATAGAGCCTGGCGTCGCAATGGTGGGGTTTATGTGCATTTGGCTCGGGCGAATCGCGCTACCTACCAGGGTGAGAACACGACGCACAAAGTCCGCCTGCCTGCCTGCCTGCCTGTGCTGAGAAATCACGTGACCGTGGCTACCTGCCTACTGCGTTCTCCTTAATTGCGTCATAGGCGACCCAGCGTTCCAACGCATGTGTCTGTGTTGCGGCGTATGTCTCGTTTCCACCCGATTTTCTTCCTTCCACTCCGACTGGTGCGTTTTTCATGACGTCCTCCTCTGCCCATTTCGTGGGGCTTCTGTCGACGCATCCATCGCTCGCAGTTGCCAAGATATGCTCTTCACCTTCACGCATTCTTTCAATCTTGTGTTGTGTATAGTAGTTAATTCGCAATTGAAGCGTTTCATGTGAAATTGGTTGGTATTTTTACTTGAAAAATATCACCCCCATTTAAGCGGATCACAATTTCAAGTCACCGGTAGACCGGTGTGTCTAGGTCACCTTGGGTTTTGTGGGGGTGGATGTGGGTGTGTTGTTATTTGTGGCATGCGTCTAGCTCAAATCCACCTTCACAATTCGCATGGTTCATTGGTCCATCGAAAATCCGACTTGGGTGACTCCTAGTCTATGCATACCTGCGGCGTTTTCTACTCGCCGGACTTCCAGCTACGACTGAAACAACGAAATTGATGTCTTAGGAGGTGGACTGCACCTTATTAAATGAATTTTATCTTGTCCTTACGCGCCTGTTTTGCGTCCGTTAAAGATGAGGTCTCTTGTGGAAGAGAGTTGGCTGTTGACAAAGCCATGCTCGCACGCCGACAGATTGCCCCCTTTTTCCCCAACTTCACGCCAGTGGATTGAAGTCGCGCATGTGTGAATAGAGCTCCGATTTCGGGCATTTTATTGTAAAAGGCGTGCCTTAATTACTGTTGCATGCCGTACAAATAGCCAGGGGACATCTTAATCATTAATAATCAGTGAAATGTGGACTTGGGGACGTCAATCAATTAGCACAACAAGTTCCTCACTGGGTGACGATCGCATAGCCGGCATCAGTTGGCTTTTGGTCGAGTCGGGCACCACAATGGTGTGCGTACTCCAGCGAGACAGACAGAACCCCCATTTGGCCGCTCCGAATAACCTGTTTGAATGCACCGTCGTTCCATAGAAACAGAACCACGGCATTCAACTCGCATAACAAGGTCCTCGCTGGGGATCTTGAATTGGGGCTTGCTTGATTGCTTAGCGCGACTGTCGACTGCCAGAGGATCACCCGGCTTCATGACTGTCCGGGAGGGGGGGTGTGGGGCGAGTCGCAGCAGATCGCGGTCCAGTTCGGTTGCAGCGACGCACCTCCCAGCACCACAGACTCATCGTCGCCCTAGGCACTCCACGTCGGCGATCCACGTTTTTAATTTCCCACGACTCCAGCAGCGTCAGACAGCGATTGGAAAGCTCCGTTTCACGACCAAATGACCACAGTTGACGTAGTTGTAGATTGGTTTCGTGCTGAGGACTTTCAGCATCTCCAGGGAGCAAAGTGCTTCATTGGGTGGGACGCCTATGGCCAGCACTTCTACGGCACCAAGACCTCGATCATCGAGGTAGTTGTCAAGGTCGACAGGGTCTTGAAACCGTCTTTGGATCGTTAGATCTTTGAGTGGATTATCTCCTCCGCCCAATATCCCACCGGGATCTCCCTAAACGTGTATTTTTGGAGGTGGCGGTTGCTTGAGACGCCCTGAGAGTTCCCACCTGGTCTTCAGAGAATGTCATTCTGTCGCTGTCAACGTGTAGCTTCACTTCGTTTTTCGCTTCACCCTTACGCCTCGAATTGGTGATTTCAATGGAGGGAATCACTCGGCTTTTCACGGAAAGTCGGATAGCCAATTCCAAGCAGTATTATCTGGGAACGTGAAATAAGCTACCCGAAATTCAGTTTCTCAAAGACGTGGCATGTTCCCTAACCCCTACCGTCCATTCCATTGGCAGACCCAATGTCTCAACTTGGCTACACTGTGGTAAACAGCGCTCTCATCTTTTCGTTTTTGCCTAGCATCGAGGAGGCGGGTGCCGTGGGCGTGTCGGGCTCCATGGCGGGCCTCATGCCGTCGCCATACTTCCAGCGTTTCCGCTCCCTCATTCGCCTACGCAAGTACGGTGGCCTTGAGGAAGACGCCGCCGCCGGCTACTCCGAATCAGAAGAGTCCGACTTTGACCTGGACTCCGGGGAGGTGACGGGCACCTTGAATCCTTCCAGCACCCTCCATGGACACAACGAACAGGGACGCCATGGAGCCTCTTCGACGGGTGTTGTCGACCCTCGTGGTAAAATCCCGTTTTACTCATTCTAATGGATGGTCCTTCATTGACTCGTCGATTTACACCAATCTTACTTCTGCTGCTGTTGCTACAGCCCGGTACTGCCCTTAACTCGCCCTCGGGTTATGGGGATTCTTCGACTCATCAACCTCCCCGAGCACGTGAAAACAATATCCAAGGATTGTCCAGCGATTCACAATGTTTCGAGTCAGGCAGTGTGCTTAACAGAACAGTTTACCATGCCCAGGCATCACCTCTGCTAGACCATAAAACGGCACCATGGGGGTTTTCGCTTTGAAGTTTCTGGGGAATATGTTTACAGGTGGCCGCGTCCCCAGTACCATCCAAGTGGGTCTGTTCTGGGAATCGAACCTGGGTCTCTCACCACCAGAGCGACGATTCCAGCCACTGCACCATCGGGCCAATGCTATTGTGCTTGTTGCATTCATCAGCGAAATCACCACCACCACCTACCTACTAACTTCTGCGTCTGACACGCTGCATGTGTTATTTCTAGTCCGCATACTTTAATCGGCGTAGGAGCTATAAAGGTGAATATTAGCAACAATGCTTATTTAATGACCCATAAGTGTGCACGGCTGCCTCCTGTCGATCGGCGTGGACGACTAGCCGAATCGGTGCAAGGCAAACGCCCAGGTCTATTCCGCAAAGAGACCTGGGGTCTTGGCCACAAGACGTTTAGCCCCCTCCCCCCTTGTTTGTCTCCCCTGTTTTGCCAGGCGCCGATCCCATCTGGAGTGCCCACGGGATCGGACCCAAGCAGATGCGCAAACAACGCTCCAAGAAGTCGCGGAGGACCAGACTGAACCGCCTATTTTCAAACTCCACTGGCGGCTTCCTGCAGCACTCTGGCAACAAAGGGGCTAAGCAGTACGAGCTCTCGATGGGTAGGTCTGTGTTTCTCGCTTTTTGTTCCGTTTGTTTTAATGCTTCAAGTACAAACGCGCACTATATGTTATACAAATCACAGAGGTCAGAAAAATCTAAAATGCGTCGCTTTACGGCACTCTACATGGGTGGATCACCGTGTTTAATTTCTCACAAGAGTGGACGCTTTTCTTGCGCCAACAGGCCTCGTCATTCGGTAAAAATAAAAGAGGATACGCATAGTGATGTGTTCGACGTTGCTCGGTGTATGCTTGTTTTCGTATTCGTAAAGTTCAATGGTTCCAATGACTTTTAATGCTCCATTTAAATGTGTCTATATGCGCCCCGACTAATATCCCTTGGGGCCTACATGTCCAAAGAATATTCTCATAAAACGCAGCATAACGAAACCGTTTTTCGCGACAAACTTCGCGACCTTGCCAGCTTGTCCAATGGTTAGCATCCTCGCTCTGTTATTTGGGGACCCGGGTTCGATTCCCACCTCAGGCCACCACGGTTGGCACGGGGGACTGTTGAAATATTCCCGAGAATCTTCATGATAACCCCCATAAAACCGCTTTATCCCCACAAATTCGGTTTTTTGTGATTTTTGCACGAATAAAGTGAGTTACCCGCTTCGGTTTAACAGTGAAATGGATAAATAAAGTTCTCAATGGCAGTGTGCATCCCTTTAAAAAACTGAAAAACAAAAGGCGTTGCATGGGGGGCTTCGCTTGTGCTTGTGTTTCCGTCTATTAGTGTTTAGAAACACGTTAATCTGTGCTGATACTTGTCAGCACCATTGAAAGAGTCGCTGGAGCAATTGTACCCAATGCGCCTAGACTGGTAAAATAATCAGTTAGGAGAATTAATTGTTGTATTTTTTTGGCGGCGGATTAGCGGGTTCACCAAACAGCGTGGTGTTACCCGCCTACGGAGTCGTTTTTAATCGTTTCGTAAAAGAATAAACCTGGGGGCGCGATTAGTTCTTCCACCAGCTTTGCCAGCTTGTCATATTCACTGATCCACATTACTCGAGTCTGTTGGGGGACGTGTCAATTTCCCCTTGAAAACCCATTTTCCCACAAAACAAAGTACATTTACCTATGCTTACTATGTTGGCGTACTTGACGCACACACGATGGCCGAATCACGCCGTCAGCATTAAGCGTCTTTCTCCTCCTCCTCCTCCTCCTCCTCCTCCCTCCCTCATCGAGTATCGTCTCGTCTTGTGGTGTAGAAATGAACGCCTTCAGCCAGGCCGACGACGATCAGCTGCGCCAGTTGGTGGAGGAATCCATGAAGGACTCGATCCGTCGCCCGAGCCTGCTCACCTACGAGCTGGTCGACCTCTACTACCCTCAACCGCAGCGCCGTCGCCCCCTCGTCCTCGTCGGACCGACCCACGTGGGGCGCCAACAGCTCATCGAGGCGCTCGTGCGAGATGACGGCAAGCGATTTGCCATGCCGGACATTCGTAAGTCGGTTCCCCGGCGAGGCCCCTGAAGCCGCTGTTGTGCCCCCCCGCCCCCAATGGCGTGGCCTCCTTATTCTTCTTTGACGCGCCGTCTCCGGCTCCTGTGAGCGGATGTGCCGGCTGCTTCGTGAATTTCAGTTAACCGTGGCGAATCAGAGTAGATGTTGGTTCTGGTCTGGCGCCTACGACACTCTCCGTAGACTGGCTGCATGCCTAGGCACTCCGAGGCCGCTTTGATCGCACCAATCGACGTGTTTAGTGTCCCCCTGCTCCGGGGACGGCAAGAGGCAACGGTTTGAACGGTGCCGCTTTTCGTAGGTCGTCGGCGAACCACAGCTGACGACCGCGTTCTAAAATGGTTTACAGCTTCTCAGTCGTCGTTGGAGAGCCTGTCACGCCAGTCGTCCGCTTTGGAGAATCGATTGCGTACCCTCCTCCCCAATTAGTGATTCACCTTGGGTTTGAATCCTACATCACTGATCCGAAATAGGGTTATCACGTGAAATGTTAACAGTTTTCGGAAATAGCCTGTTCAAGTTCAAGGATATTTGGATTAGTTCGATGCCAACTATAAACCGGGGGACTTTTACAGGCTTTCGAAAATGATTCGTCGTTGTTGTTGTTGTTGTTGTTGTTGTTGTTGCAGACTCTCTGGGGAGCTCATTTCGTGATCTCGTTCCACGTAGGTGTATGCAGCAATTAATCACTCTACGAAAGGGTCAAATTTTAGGCACTTCGAAGCCAGGAGTATAAACAGTAGATGAAAGGTCACAGACGCGAGTTCAAATTGAACTCAACCCAGGTTTTGAATGGAAAATCATCAGCTTCGTCTGAGAAGACTTTTTTCAGCAAAACCATCCACCATGTCTTCTCACCAGACGGATCAACACCTGTTAAGAGTGCGGGTGTGGGCATTTTCAATGCGTCTATTATCATTCATATACACATAGTAGACCCCCTACCGTGTGTATATTTCAATAGACAGATGGTGATTTTCAAATCAAAATGCCTGTTCAATTCGATGTAGAAAAGGAAGAATCTCTAATTTGAAACCACTTTGTAGACACAACCAACCCGGAGGCCAGTCCGACCGCGTTTCAACGCTACGAAAAGGTCAGCAAGGAGGACTTCCAGCATCTCCAGAGAGCAAGGTCATTTATTGAGTGGGGCGCCTTCGACCAGCACTTCTACGGCACCAAGACCTCCAGCATCGAGGCCATCATCAAGGCCGGCAAGGTCTGCATCACCGCTCTTCGGCCCGATGTACGTTTCGGCCCCGTGTTGAGCCATTGAGTCCTTAATTCCCCGTTCCAGTTCACGTCCGTCCGCCCACCCTCTGCTCCCATTTTGTTGTTCAGCCATTGAAAAATGTGTCTCTAAAACCACTTAAGCTACCGATTACCCACCCCACCATCCATGCACTCCAGTGTGTGTGTGTGTGTGTGTGTTAACAGGTGGGTTCTGTCCACTTTCCTTGTTAAAACGGTGTCTTCTCATCATCATCATCATTTGTGCAGCTGCCAGACGATTGGCTTGCTTGATCGATGCCGCGGTTAACCATTTTTCTTTGGCGGGTTACGATCGCATCAGTTGGCTATTGGTCGAGTCGGGCACCACAATGGTGTGCGTACTCCAGCGAGACAGACAGAACCCCCATTTGGCCGCTCCGAATAACCTGTTTGAATGCACCGTCGTTCCATAGAAACAGAACCACGGCATTCAACTCGCATAACAAGGTCCTCGTTGGGGACCTTGAATTGGGGCTTGCTTGATTGCTTAGCGCGACTGTCGACTGCCAGAGGATCACCCGGCTTCATGACTGTCCGGGAGGGGGGGTGTGGGGCGAGTCGCAGCAGATCGCGGTCCAGTTCGGTTGCAGCGACGCACCTCCCAGCACCACAGACTCACCGTCGTCCTAGGCACTCCACGTCGGCGATCCACGTTTTTAGTTTCCCACGACTCCAGCAGCGTCAGACAGCGATTGGAAAGCTCCGTTTCACGACCAAATGGCCACAGCTGACGTAGTTGTAGATTGGTTTCGTGCTGAGGACTTTCAGCATCTCCAGGGAGCAAAGTGCTTCATTGAGTGGGACGCCTATGGCCAGCACTTCTACGGCACCAAGACCTCGATCATCGAGGTAGTTGTCAAGGTCGACAGGGTCTTGAAACCGTCTTTGGATCGTTAGATCTTTGAGTGGATTATCTCCTCCGCCCAATATCCCACCGGGATCTCCCTAAACGTGTATTTTTGGAGGTGGCGGTTGCTTGAGACGCCCTGAGAGTTCCCACCTGGTCTTCCGAGAATGGCCTGTTGGTTATGCGTATGAAATCAATTAGAGGCACTCTTGACGCCGTGGCTACGTTTTCGCACACGCTCTTCACTTGATGCCGGAGCGAAAGCCGCCAAGGGACGTTTCTTCGACTACACCTCTGCTTTCAACACTCTCTCACGCTCGCGCATTCTTTCTCAACTATGTGACAATGGCGTTGAAGGATGGTTGATTAATTGGCTTCAAAATTATTTCTCTAACCGACGCCAACACGTAAGAGTCGAAACTGAAGCCTCATCCTCCTTGCCCAATAATTGCGATGTTCTACAAGGCGAAGTGTTATCTCCATTCCTGATTCACTATTGCACGTCTAGCCGTCGACGTGACACTAATAAAATATGACTTGACTTTATGCCATGCTCGGGCAAGCAGTCACTGAGGTACTCGAGTTGTCTTCGGAGAATGGTCTTCTGTTGAATGCATCAAAATGCTCTACCATTACTTTTACCCTGAGAGCCGAGGTTGACACTCCTGAAATCTCTTCACTCCATAATTTATTGCCTCGAGCTCAAAATCGAAATTCCTCCGCGTTAATTTTAACAATCGGTGATCATGGGGATGCCGTCTTCGGAAATTTCGTCGCCTCGGTTTCTTAGTTTGTCGGTTCAGGAGACTCGGTTTAAGCTCTAGCGGCTAGAGTCTATGCCTGTATAATTCACTTTAATGTTTATTTTTCTTCAGTAATTTCTCCGGTCTTAAATTTTCTGACTTTTAACCTTTTGTTGGCCTTTTAAAATAATTTCGTTTTCTAGTGACCTCTCCATTCTAAGAAATCATCGTCCAACGCCACTTCAATAGTTGTTCACAAATGTCTGCTCGTATTTTAAGTAACCCCTCCCATCCTCTCTTTTCAAGTTTATCCATGTGTAACTCTCTTCGATCAATGCGTAGGCAATGCTGTTCAGTGCCTCATTAATGCGCTTACAATTATTATTTTATTATTGGACGCTTTAGCCTGTTCGGGAGATCGTTTACCGGGGTGTGTCCGCTACCGCGTGTCGACAGTCACTTGCTCAGTTCGAGTTATGTTCCAAAAACCGGGAATTTACCCGAAGAGAGGGGAAATTAAAAACCCAACCACCAGAGATCATACACCACACGGCACCAATGCAGCACCTCTTAACCACCCCCTTTTTACAGGACTACCGACGTGAACAAATCTGCCAACAAGTCAGAACAGCCATTCTTCTTTTGTTATTTCAGTCCATTCGCGCAATCAGACGAACTTCCTTTCTCCCGTGTGTTATTTTTGTATCACCCCCAGACAACCTAGAGGATCTTCGCAAACTACGCAAAAATCTCGGTCAAAACACGTCTTGTTCTGTAAGTACGCCTTGATCACTTTTCTCTCTCCCCGTTTCCCCAGAACCTAGGTTATAACTAATTGTCAATTGCTGTCAGTGTGGTTTAGCGCCGACGTCTTGGTTGGGTGTCTACGATGATTGGAGTGTTGACTATTTGTTGTTAAATGGTGTACAGCCGTTCTTGTGGACATTGGACGGTATACTGTCCTCACGGAGGTCCAAGTGACTTAAATGAAAGAGGTCATTGGGTGCTGACTCAAGCGATCAAAACCGACTTTGACTGCACCCATCCACGAAAGAAGGTGTCGCTTTGAAGTTGGCAACCGTTCTTCGACGCCTTTGGCGACTGCAGTGTCTGTCTTTCGCCATCACCATGCACAGGTTTGCGCAACATCAAAACGGACGCGGAACGCTTAAAACTGCATAATTTCTACGGGGTACGTCGCTGAAAACGGAACTGGATGACAATCTGTTCTGATCTGGTTTCTATCGCCGCGTGGTCGGTTACGATTAACGACATCCATGAAACCATCAGCTGGCCGCGCCAAAGAAGAAGAAGACGTTATTGCTTGTCCGCTGCACTTAACCTGGACACGGTGACGGCGAGAGACAAAAGTTGGAAAGAACCCTGTTTAGCCGGCATTGTCCGTGGTCCAACGACGAGATTGTAGAACGTTGGAAAACTTATCGGTGTTTGCGCACCGACGTCTTATATCTTTATTGGGAATTTTTTACATCAGTCCGCTCTCGAGATTCATCGCAGACACGAGTAGTCAAATTCTTTAATATTTTCGTGGAATCTTCAACGCATTGTTACCAAGCTTTACATCCGTAGATTAGCATTGGACGGATTACAGCACGACGGACGCTGGAAACGACGAGCTACGGATGGTGGGGTGGGGTAGATGAGAGAGATGGTGGGTGTTTAGGTAAAATAGATTCACTGTCTCCTCGTGTTTTGCCCAGGACGAGGAGCTCAAGCGCTGCATCGACGCGAGTCAGAAGATGGAGCAGCACTACGGCCACTTCTTTGAGTTTGTCATCACGCCGCAGAGCCGCGACGAGGCCATAGGGGAGCTGCGTCAGATCGCCCTCAGTCTGGAGCGCCGGCCCCAGTGGGTGCCGGCGCACTGGATCGACTTGGCGTGGCAGGTTGCGGCGACGGCTGGGCGACAGGCCACAGCTGCTGCCGCCGCCTCCACCGGACACACGAACGGCGACGCGAAAGTCAACGCAGATGTCCTTCGCGCCGACTCGGGAACAATGTAGGCGTGCACGCACGCCAACCCGCATTCCTTGAAGATGGTCACCGGCTCCGCCAGATGTTGTGTAAATTGCATCGTGTGATATCTCACCTTTATTTTTGACTTCCTCACAGTATCTTGAACAATCGGATTTACTATTTTGCCTTTCTTTTCGGATAGCCCCTAGTTTACGCACGACTGCTCAATTATACTCTTTATTTGCAAATGGTGCTTTTACTAGGGCTTCTGTCTATTGCCCGTTGGTTTTAGACGGGGGAGTGTTTAAAAGGAACTGAAAATGGGTTATTTATTCATGGTTTGGACCAATGAAGGCGAGCTCAACGAATGGACCAATCGTAAGAAATCTATCTCACTAAAACAAATAAGAACTTAATTGGAAAATGCGTGCTCTATTATATAAAATACGGTTATTGGGGGCATGTTTCACGGGATCAATGAACAATATGGTCTTGCCGGTACTAGCAATGACACGGCTAATGTTATCTTTAGAACAGTTCATCATCATGAAGGGTTGAATAACCGTTGGCGCGCGTTTTGGATAGGGCCTTTCGATGGCCGCCATTTCCCGTTTGCCAAACTTTATATACTTCGTGGGTTAAATTGGCCTTTCTTGCAAATTTACCACGATGTTACTTCTTTTATTCTTCTTAACTTATTGTGCATTTTCTACGTATAATCGTGACGTCCTGTAACATTTTTGTTTATTGTTCATTTTAATGCTGAAAGTTTTGGTCCTCGTGACCTTAATAAAGCGAATATTATTATTATTAAACAATAAATACCTATCTATAATAGTCCATCGCGGGTTTGTCGAAAATACATTAAGAACCATGATTGTTGCCGGTAACTTTTATTAAAAATTCATATCTAACATTTTCTATGGAAAATCGTTTGTTTGTAGATCGTAATCATAGTTTTTTGCACCACTTTGCAGATAAATGTATCTCTTGTTTTAACTCACCAGTTTTATGAATTAATTGTTGTCAAAACGAAAATACTCACGAAAACAGCTTACCAAATACCGCACGCACTTTATTGTTGACTCAAGTCTATCGGAGACTTTTCTAACGTGCAAATCGCGGTCTCATGGGGTATTGTATAAAAACGCCTCGACTTATTAATATTTTTTGCGCATTGATAATGCGGCTTTTATCGACCGACCACTTGACAGCGGTTTTGTGTCTACAACTACTGCACTCTCCCAAACACCACTCATTCACAACAAGCACACGCATCGAGCTGGTTGGCTTAATGCTGTTCGCAGTTGCTACCTGCAAATACATCATTTTCAGCTCTTGCGTCCCTCAATGTACATTCGATTCTCAACAAAGTTGATGATTTTCACTCTGCTAACAACTGCTCATTCTTTCTCAACTATGTCACAATGGCGTTTATTAATTGGCTTCAAAATAATATCTCGAACCGACGCCAACATGCAAGAGTCGGAAATGAAGCCTCATCCTCATTGCCCAATAATTGCGATGTTCTGTCGTGATTCGCAGTTCGACGATAACTTAACCCACTTAACCTTTTTACGACATACGCGTCAATGTATGGACAAGATTGTCTTCTTGTTGTTATTATACAAAGGCGTAGCGTTAGGAGGGCGATCGCGCGTTCGTGGGCGGAAAAACGTTCGTGTCCGGTAAAACAAAAAGGGACAAATCAGGTCACTACATGGCTCCCCCTTAGACTCTTCGTCGTCAGGGGAAGAGATACAATAAGGATGGCTGGTGGGGTTGCAGGTTAACAGACCGCAAATTAACGGGCAAAGTTTGTTAGATGCAGGGGTGTTCGGCTGATACGACCGCTTCGTGTGCGGGAGGTCGTCCGTGCGTCAGGCGGCTCCAGACTGAATCGGGCAGGGGCAAAATAAGATGACACAATAGAGTTTCCTGAGGGGATTCGCGTCGTTCGGTTTGCCAGTCAGTTCGGGTGGATTGCGAAATTGGAAAGAGGGTTCTTACCTTGTCTACCGATGCGATTCGTAAGCGTCGTAGCATGGATGGCGTTCGGATCGACAAAAGGTGGTTGAGGTTCGTACAGAATGGTGATAAATCGGCTTCCATCGGTGTATAGACATTGACGCAGACGGCGTCGTCGCGTACGATGAAGAGTGTTACTTCACCTGGCTTTCGTGTCTATCGATGCAAGTCGTATGCGTCGTAGCATGGTTGGCATTTGAATTGACATAACGCGGTCGATGAGAGCAAGTGATTGTTAAAAATGGGCTTCTGTTGCTGGCCTTTTGTGTCGATCGATGCGAGTCGTATGCGTCGTAGCATGGTTGGCATTAGAATTGACACAAAGCGGTGAGGAGAGTACGTAATTGTTTGAAAAAAAAGAAGCTTTTGTTGCTTGCTTTCGTGGCGATCGATGCGAGTCATATGCGTCGTAGCATGGTCGGCATGAGGATTGACATAAAGCGGTCGAAGAAGTAGCGCCCATACAAGTTCAGGTGAAATATTATCTTCGTCATTGTGTCGGCCTGTATTTTTTACAGCACGAGATTTGTAGAAGGGGACGAAAATGTTCGAAGGACCATCGTAGATCCGACGGCGGTTCAGAAAATTGCTCCGGGCATGATATGCTCGCCAATGTCGTGATTCGCAGTTCGACGATAACTTAACCCACTTAACCTTTTTACGACATACGCGTCAATGTATGGACAAGATTGTCTTCTTGTTGTTATTATACAAAGGCGTAGCGTTAGGAGGGCGATCGCGCGTTCGTGGGCGGAAAAACAAAAAGGGACAAATCAGGTCACTACAATTCTACAAGGCGCAGTGTTGTCCCCATTCTTGATTAACTATTGCACGTCTAGCCTTCGCTCCCCTTACGACGTGAAGCTAATAAAATACGCGGATGACTTGACTTTATGCCATGCTCGGGCAAGCAATCACTGAGGTACTCGAGTTGTCTTCGGAGAATGGTTTTCTGTTGAATGCATCAAAATGCTTCTCGATTACTTTTTCCCTGAGAGCTGATGTTGACACTCCTGAAATCTCTTCACTCCATAATTTTTTGCCTCGATCTCAAAATCGAAATTCCTCGGCGTTATTTTTAACAGTCGGTGATCATGTGGATGCCGTCTTCGGGAAATGTCGTCGTCTCTGTTTCTTAGTTTGCCGGTTCAGGAGACTCGATTTAAGCTCTTGTCGTATAAAAACCGTTGTCGATGCCTGTATAATCCCCTTTATTGTATATGGTTCCCCAGTCGGTTATCATGGAGTGATCATGTGGATGCCGTCTTCGGTAAATTTGGTCGCCTGTATAATTCCCCTGATTGTATATTGTTCCCCGGCCTTAAATGTTCTGACTTTTAGCCCTTCAAAGGCTTTTTAAAATAATCTCGTTTTCTAGTGGCCTGCCTATGCTCTCCATCCAAGAAATCATCGTTCAACGCCACTTCAATAGTTGTTCACAGATCGATGCTCGTATTTTAAGTGACCCCTCCCATCCCCTCTTTTCAAGTTTATCCAAGCGTAAATCTCTTCGACCAATGCGTAGGCTATGCCGTTCAATTCCCACAAGAACTGCGGCATATCGAGATTCGGTCATTCATTATTTGTCCCGATTTTTTGTTTCTCCAGAGCAGGTGAAGCATATATTTATATATTTTTTTTTCATATCTAGTACTTGTTATACTGCCTATTTTAACTGCTGAAATTTATTATTATATCGTTGCTTCGGGTCACACAATTGGTGAATATTAACGCCCACGCATTATCTAATTGGCCTACTCGTTCCAGCCGCATTATGCACACCACACGTCACCCGTCAATAAAAGGGGTCGTTTGTAGAATTTCTCTAGAACACCATCATTTTCTTAATTTCTTCCAGTATGTGGCAATAACTGGTAATAAGAAAACGCCCACTCACTGAAAACGTTGCGATGCGTCCAATTAGGTGATCCCTTTACTGCCTTGACTCTTTGTTAAGCCGGATAATTAATTTCCTGAATCGCATAAACATGCTATTATATTTAAATCAGTAGATATTATTGGTTTGTTATGTCATATAGGCCTTTCAATGGCCTACATTTACATAAATTTAGATGTTCGCCGAGGGTTTACACGGCAAAGTCGTGTAAACGGGAAGCCCTAATAAGACAAAACGTTTCAAATTGAAAGAAGATGGATTCGAAAGACCGACAATGTGCAAAATAGGGTTTGTGATAATTGAAAGGGTCATTATAACGGATAAACTAACAGGTTGGTCCATGTGTTGGGAAAACGAGGTGTCGCTGGAGCCATGACGGCTGGAGGGGAAACTGCTGGAGCAGTATTTTTGTGTTGAGAAAGAGAGTGTGTTGCCCCACTCTTGAATGCCAGGATATAAATGATTGCCAACATCGAAACACGGCCACGCCTAATTGGTGTTCGCTTCTACTTCTTAAAACAACCAGTCCCTTAAACAATGTTTGTCACTAACTCCCTTGTTGTGTTTTACTGATTAATATTGGAACCCTTGGGACTTGTGAATATAATTAATCAAAAAAATCTTTATTACCAAATGAATACGAAAAGAAGAAATACCATCTTCGCTAGGCATTAAGATTTCTTACACAACTGGGTTTCTGCGAAACCAATACAATACAATGCAGACGTCTTGCCATAGGACCGTGTTTGTAATTAATATCATATATTACTCAAACATGCCATCTAACTGACGCGTTCATGCATGTTGGCAGATTGCATGGCTTGTGATGCACCGGGTGATGTCGGGTCACCGTTTGTGAAAGTGCGACTGGTGGTCTCATGGAGACGCGCCACCACCACCACCACCACCACCGCTTTCATGCATGACCTCTTCTGCTGCCCCACTGACTGCAGCCGCGACGCAGAGCCTGCCAGAATGGGTGGGTTGGAGCAGGAAGAAGAAGTTGTATTTGAGCTCAAATCGCGGATGGTTTCAAACCTCAGCACCATGTTCGTTCATATCACACACACACACACGACATCGACAGAGCAAACGTAAATGGTTCGGCGGCCAAATGAATGCATCATTATTATTATTATTATGGCTGTTCAATATAGTTGTAGGGTGTCTTGCCTTTTTCCACGCCGAAGGACATCGGAAATCGTCCATTGAATCGAAGTAAGAAGTGAGGTAGAAGAGTACAAACAGTCATATGATTGACAGGTTGCGTCGCTACTTCTGGGGCACAAAGACAGGGTGGTGGTAGTTGTTGAGACGGGGTTAGCTGCCGACTCAGAGCGAGTTCTTTTTGGTGAACTCGTTCATCCTCAAAAAACGAAAACAAATACATTAATGCATATATTTAATGTACACCTTAGAAGAGCCAATTTTCCTAATTAAATAGACGAAATCTACTTTACCATGCAGGATAGAGAGCCCCTTAGTTGGCACCCAGCTCATGAAGACAACATGAAGCAACCCAACACAGTAAAAAAACAAGGATATTTATTGTTGGTGAACTTCTGGGATTCCCCAAGCGAAACCTTAATTTCGTTAACCTATACTATTTTGACAACCGCGCACTCTACCCCCTCTAATTCCATTGGCTCACTTAAGCCAACCCGCGTGTATAAATACTCGAGTAAATCCGCTCTCATAGAGTTAGCTCAACCGAATGCTCCCGTCTTCTTCTTTACGTGCCTCCTAGGAACAGTATTCCGGTTGGTGGGGAAAACGTTTACAGGCTATAACATTTATGTATGGTCGGCCATTGAAAGATGAATATGAAATCGGACAACCAATCGTAGAACAGAGAGAAACGTTGTATTTTGGCTGGAATTATAGCCAAAATATGAAATAGTCGTACAAAACAATTGATAGCCTTTCTTTGAGAAAACAGCACTAGCCGAATTGATTTCTTTTTACAAATATAACTGTAGAATCTATTTAAATCTTTCTGGCGCTAATAATGTTTGTTAGTTTGTCGTTTTATTTTACTTATTTTATTTTTACTAACCCTTTGTCTTAAATTATCATCTTTTCCATATTAATTACGGCCACTTGCATTTGCATCGATTTTCAAAGCTGCGTATTTATCATTCATCGATTGGCTGAGATCAACATCTAATTCCCATTAACTCATCCACCTTGCCAAATTGTCTTTGACTTGAGTCACCGATTATGACTTGGTCTCTTAGGTTTGATTAGAAACCCGTTTATTAATCTTTGTCTTCTTGGAAAGACAAATATTAAATACTTCCCCCTCCCAATTCTCTCACTTTTATTCCTTGGAACCGTTGTGTTTTTTGTATAAAAGACGATTTTAGTCCTACACGTCTCTTGCATCCACTTCTGGCTTGGTAGATTCTATAATGTTTGCTTCTTATAAATGGATTTCAGTTTTCAATTCTCCCATGCCCAGATGCCTCAAGTGGAACCACCACAGCGCGTTTGAGAGTCTTCAATTGTGTATTTCCCACAATTGCAGATCGTTCGGCTGACAGATGCAACGCGCAAATGAATACAGAACATTCGCGTGACATAAATCGTGTATTTATTTGGTCTAACAGACACCGGCTGCTCTAATCGAGCCAATCAGTTAACGTGATACGTAATTCTGCGGATAGGAGATTACTGGGAAACGACGTAATGTGTGACGTGGATTTCTGCTCACCCCACACTTGATCCCATCCAGATTGTTCTAAACCAACATTCGTCAGTTTTAATGCCTAGCAAACGATGTAAAACTCGAATTGTGCCGATTGTGTGTGAATTGTAAAGTGTTTGCGGCAGGATTTATTTCACGTCACAATGGTCGCCTGTATGCATTTTTTGGGTTATCTATCATATGATGTCGCTACGAGGTTTAAACCATATGCGCAATATCGTGTCGCGTTCAATGGCGGATGTCAGCTACACGGTAAAAATCAATCGTTTTTAAAAAAAACATTTTTGTTTTCAAAGGTTTTTCGGTTCTCGGTAGGAATCATGACAAGACTCAAACCAGCTAGTCCACTGTCACGTGATAAATGATGACTGCAGCCGCGATGCAGAGCCTGCCAGAATGGGTGGGTTGGAGCAGGAAGAAGAAGTTGTATTTGAGCTCAAATCGCGGATTGTTTCAAACCTCAGAACCATGTTCGTTCATATCACGCACACACACACGACATCACAGAGCAAACGTAAATGGTTCGGCGGCCAAATGAATGCATTATTATTATCATGGCTGTTCAATATAGTTGTAGGGTGTCTTGCCTTTTTCCACGCCGAAGGACATCAGAAATCGTCCATTGAATCGAAGTAGGAAGTGAGGTAGAAGAGTACAAACGGTCATATGATTGACAGGTTGCGTCGCTACTTCTGGGGCACAAAGACAGGGTGGTGGTAGTTGTTGAGACGGGGTTAGCTGCTGACTCAGAGAGAGTTCTTTTTGGTGAACTCATTCATCCTCAAAAAACGAAAACAAATACATGAATGCATATATTTAATGTACACCTTAGAAGAGCCAATTTTCCTAATTAAACAGACGAACTCTACTTAACCATGCAGGATAGAGATTCCCTCAGTTGGCACCAAGTAAGGCCAAGGCACGAAATGAGTATTTTATGATGACAATCGCAGTTTGCTAATGTGTGGCGTGTACAAGCTTCTGTGTTACACGTTTCACAAGACCAGTCAGCAAAAACGTCACCATCTTTACTTGGCGTGAGAACCTATTGTCATTTAGGTGACAAGACCGTCTCAAAATCCTCTCGGCGCTTAGATACTCTCAAGCTTTTTGCGTGACTATAAATCGGGGAAATACATGAGAATCGAGTCATATATCTTCATGAATGAGAATTATACCTTACCCATTCATAAGCGCGGTATGGTACCTAACTTGTGTTTGCTAATTGGTTTAATCAAACGAATAGTTCAACGGACGCAATTAATTCGCATAGGTTGTCGCCGAATCTCATTGTTACTGCGGCTTCGCTAATCCTAACAACTTTGTTTAACTATCGAAAGCCTAATTTATCTGTACGCAGCTAACTGTTTCGGCATCTATCTTAAGACATTGTCATGTCAGCAATAAAAACCGATTGATTCTGGATTCATTCTTCCAAAATTAAACAGCGGTATTGATTTGGTAAATTAGTTGAATGCTCGAAATTCACTACAGGATCAACGTCTGGCATGTTGTTCAACCAATTAATCCAAATTAACGTAAAGACAGAGAAATTTAGAATCGTCTCATCCACAGAGAGGAAAATATGCGAATATACTATCCACTCCATGTCTGGAGACCTTATGACTATAAGGTAACTATTGATAATGGAAACTGAAATCAAACGGTGGATTCAAATTTATTTTAAATGCCATCTTTAACACGTAAACCGGATGTTTCGCATTTACAGTCATGATGAAACTAGTCGCTCATGTTTGTGCAGGGAATCAATTAGCATGCCGCTAACTTTTTAATTGAATTAGTTACTTAGACGCTTCAGCACACGAATCGTGCATAAACAAGAGTGCAGATCACCGAATAATCAATATGGAATTCGTTTTTATCAATACAAACCCTCATTGAAGTATCGCGCACTTCTCCGTCCAATTTATTTAATATAAACGACAGGATGGGTTACAGATGCGTCCTCGCAAACCCTTAAACACCCCAAAATACACCTAGTCTAATTAATTTGAGAGGTTGCGTAGATATGAAAATTTATTTAAACGTTAAAAAATGCCTTTCATTTGATAGATGGCCATGCTTTGTTAGGAATCAATTCTAATAGCTGAAAAAGACACCCTAGCGTGCACTCGGAACCGATGAAGAAATATATATATATAGACCGAATTTGCACAATTTGCCATCGAAGAAATCTAAAGCTATGCACCTGCACTTTGTAGGGACGCACATGCTGACACAAAACTATTAATAGTTCTTCCACATCAGTCGAAACGAAAATTTTTATCGAAATATTTAAATATTCAATACGATAAAAAAATTCAAAAACTCCGCTGGACCAGCGGGATTCTTGGGGTCTTCGGGTTTTTTTATAAATAATCTTCAACGGTAGTGCAGCATCTTTTCCTCTTCGTTCCCCAGAGATGTAGAATGGAGACCAGAATTTGGTGCATAAAGTTGTTCTATAACAACTAACCACGACTGGTGGGGAGATACACCCGAGAGATGCACCTGTAGTATCCGTAAAATAACGTATCCGAGCAAACCTCACTGGTCAATTCGTCTATTGGGTGGTGGATGACAGGTGCTCCCGGCGACTAACTATTCTATAACCAAATAAAATAGGTTTGTTTTGAAGAAAAAATAAGGAATTTTCGTTAATTTAAATGGTGCAAAGCGAGATTCATAAACGATTCACGGCTATTTCTCTTCCGTAGGCCTTCAGACACACGTACTTTAACTGGGTTGGCCTATAATTATTACCTGAACTGTAAATGTTTATAATTTCAACCACCTGGATCAAAGTTTTCAGTATAACTATAAAATGAGAACCGATCGATGTGACAATTTCTAGCCCAAATTGCAGTTCCTCATTCACCTGGTGTGTTGCAAATTGAAAACTGGACACATCGTGAATGGCCGAATTTGAATCGACTGCACTTTGTGGCCTTAGCAAAGCAAATAAAATTCTTAGTATTATGTTCGACCTTTGAACCCGTGGCCTCTCTAACCGCTCCACGAGCTTGTTTATTTCTCCCTCAGCCGCCATATTTCGATCGCTCAAGCGGATTTTTCTTTAACTCGAGTTAGCGGTTCGAAAATTAAAGGAAAATTAATAATCATCATTTACCACGTGACAGTGGACTAGCTGGTTTGAGTCTTGTCATGATTCCTACCGAGAACCGAAAAACCTTTGAAAACAAAAATGTTTTTTTTAAAAACGATTGATTTTTACCGTGTAGCTGACATCCGCCATTGAACGCGACACAATATTGCGCATATGGTTTAAACCTCGTAGCGACATCATATGATAGATAACCCAAAAAATGCATACAGGCGACCGTTGTGACGTGAAATAAATCCTGCCGCAAACACTTTACAATTCACACACGATCGGCACAATTCGAGTTTTACATCGTTTGCTAGGCATTAAAACTGACGAATGTTGGTTTAGAACAATCTGGATGGGATAAAGTGTGGGGTGAGCAGAAATCCACGTCATACATTACGTCGTTTCCCAGTAATCTCCGATCCGCAGAATTACGTATCGCGTTAACTGATTGGCTCGATTAGAGCAGCCGGTGTCTGTTAGACCAAATAAATACACGATTTATGTCACGCGAATGTTCTGTATTCATTTGCGCGTTGCATCTGTCAGCCGAACGATCTGCAATTGTGGGAAATACACAATTGAAGACTCTCAAACGCGCTGTGGTGGTTCCACTTGAGGCATCTGGGCATGGGAGAATTGAAAACTGAAATCCATTTATAAGAAGCAAACATTATAGAATCTACCAAGCCAGAAGTGGATGCAAGAGACGTGTAGGACTAAAATCGTCTTTTATAAAAAAAAAACACAACGGTTCCAAGGAATAAAAGTGAGAGAATTGGGAGGGGGAAGTATTTAATATTTGTCTTTCCAAGTAGATAAAGATTAATAAACGGGTTTCTAATCAAACCTAAGAGACCAAGTCATAATCGGTGACTCAAGTCAATGACAATTTGGCAAGGTGTATGAGTTAATGGGAATTAGATGTTGATCTCAGCCAATCGATGAATGATAAATACGCAGCTTTGAAAATCGATGCAAATGCAAGTGGCCGTAATTAATATGGAAAAGATGATAATTTAAGACAAAGGGTTAGTAAAAATAAAATAAGTAAAATAAAACGACAAACTAACAAACATTATTAGCGCCAGAAAGATTTAAATAGATTCTACAGTTATATTTGTAAAAAGAAATCAATTCGGCTAGTGCTGTTTTCTCAAAGAAAGGCTATCAATTGTTTTGTACGACTATTTCATATTTTGGCTATAATTCCAGCCGAAATACAACGTTTCTCTCTGTTCTACGATTGGTTGTCCGATTTCATATTCATCTTTCAATGGCCGACCATACATAAATGTTATAGCCTGTAAACGTTTTCCCCACCAACCGGAATACTGTTCCTAGGAGGCACGTAAAGAAGAAGACGGGAGCATTCGGTTGAGCTAACTCTATGAGAGCGGATTTACTCGAGTATTTATACACGCGGGTTGGCTTAAGTGAGCCAATGGAATTAGAGGGGGTAGAGTGCGCGGTTGTCAAAATAGTATAGGTTAACGAAATTAAGGTTTCGCTTGGGGAATCCCAGAAGTTCACCAACAATAAATATCCTTGTTTTTTTACTGTGTTGGGTTGCTTCATGTTGTCTTCATGAGCTGGGTGCCAACTAAGGGGCTCTCTATCCTGCATGGTAAAGTAGATTTCGTCTATTTAATTAGGAAAATTGGCTCTTCTAAGGTGTACATTAAATATATGCATTAATGTATTTGTTTTCGTTTTTTGAGGATGAACGAGTTCACCAAAAAGAACTCGCTCTGAGTCAGCAGCTAACCACCGTCTCAACAACTACCACCACCCTGTCTTTGTGCCCCAGAAGTAGCGACGCAACCTGTCAATCATATGACTGTTTGTACTCTTCTACCTCACTTCCTACTTCGATTCAATGGACGATTTCCAATGTCCTTCGGCGTGGAAAAAGGCAAGACACCCTACAACTATATTGAACAGCCATAATAATAATAATAATGATGCATTCATTTGGCCGCCGAACCATTTACGTTTGCTCTGTCGATGTCGTGTGTGTGTGCGTGATATGAACGAACATGGTGCTGAGGTTTGAAACCATCCGCGATTTGAGCTCAAATACAACTTCTTCTTCCTGCTCCAACCCACCCATTCTGGCAGGCTCTGCGTCGCGGCTGCAGTCAGTGGGGCAGCAGAAGAGGTCATGCATGAAAGCGGTGGTGGTGGTGGTGGTGGCGCGTCTCCATGAGACCACCAGTCGCACTTTCACAAACGGTGACCCGACATCACCCGGTGCATCACAAGCCATGCAATCTGCCAACATGCATGAACGCGTCAGTTAGATGGCATGTTTGAGTAATATATGATATTAATTACAAACACGGTCCTATGGCAAGACGTCTGCATTGTATTGTATTGGTTTCGCAGAAACCCAGTTGTGTAAGAAATCTTAATGCCTAGCGAAGATGGTATTTCTTCTTTTCGTATTCATTTGGTAATAAAGATTTTTTTGATTAATTATATTCACAAGTCCCAAGGGTTCCAATATTAATCAGTAAAACACAACAAGGGAGTTAGTGACAAACATTGTTTAAGGGACTGGTTGTTTTAAGAAGTAGAAGCGAACACCAATTAGGCGTGGCCGTGTTTCGATGTTGGCAATCATTTATATCCTGGCCTTCAAGAGTGGGGCAACACACTCTCTTTCTCAACACAAAAATACTGCTCCAGCAGTTTCCCCTCCAGCCGTCATGGCTCCAGCGACACCTCGTTTTCCCAACACATGGACCAACCTGTTAGTTTATCCGTTATAGTGACCCTTTCAATTATCACAAACCCTATTTTGCACAGTTTCGGTCTTTCGAATCCATATTCTTTCAATTTGAAACGTTTGTCTTATTAGGGCTTCCCGTTTACACGAGTTTGCCGTGTAAACCCTCGGCGAACATCTAAATTTATGTAAATGAAAATCCTTTCGCAGCAAGAACGTCAGAGCATGATAAGTTGAATAAAAAATTGGATATTAAGGTAAAGCTGCCTTCAAAAGGCCGTATTCAGTTCCGAGTTAAACTGTCTGATTCACAATGCTATATATTAGTTTCATTGTAATTTCCAATTGTACCAGAGGGAGAAGAAAGGTTTTATACGTCTTGGCCGAAGGCTTCATAATCAAATCCATTGTCCAACGTAGTTTGTAAAAAATCTGTGTCGACATTTTCACATTTTATTGTTCCCATAAATCAATGTACTAAAAAGAACCATTCTGTTGTTAATTACGGCCTCCTGTATGCCCATCGATTTTCCCAGCTGTTCTTTTATCATTTATCGATTGCCACCTCTCCAGTGGTTGTGACTGACTGGTAATCATGCTATTACTCGGGATAGTTGCTCAATAGTTGTTCGCAAATCGCTGCTCGTGTTTTCAGAAACCCCTCTTTTCAAGTTTATTTAAGTGTAAATCTCTTCGACCAATGCGTAGGCTATACCGTTCAATTCCCACAAGAACGGCGGCCTATCGCAATTCGGTCATTCCTTATTTGTCCCGATTTTTAGTTTCACCAGAGCAGGTGAAGCAGGAACTAAAAGACCAATTTTATATCTTGTACTTTTATACTTTCTTGTTTTATGCTGAATGTTTTGGTCCTCGTGACCTCAATAAAGCCACTAATAATAATAATGATATTCGCTTTATCAAGGTCACGAGGACCAAAACTTTTAGCATTAAAATTTACAATAAACAAACATGTTACAGGACGTAACGATTATACGTAGAAAATGCATAATAAGTTTAGAAGAATAAAAGAAGTTACATCAAGGTAAATTTACAAGAAAGGCCAATTTAACCAACGAAGTATATAAAGTTTGGCAAACGGGAAATGGCGGCCCTATCCAAAATTTAAAAAAAGATTGCGAGACGAATGTATTTTTTGGCCTTGTGGAGCTGTTATAATTGATTGTTGAGGGAATTGCTGCCTGGAATATTTCACTCTGACTTCACGGCGCCGTCATTGGCATTGCACGAGAGGATATCACAAGGAAGCTCAAAACTGGCGTCGTTAATGAGCACAATGTCGTAAATCTAAAATTATTATTATTATTGACAGTTAAGTACGCTGTCCCCATTTCTCATACTGTCATATATATGGACCGTTTTTTTGTATAAATGAAGAATTTATCATTACGCATCTCTTACATCAACGTTCAATTTAATATCCATGATGGTTTTAAATATTTTGATAGATGTTTTGTTAATTGCAAATAATCAAAACCCAAGAAGGTGTTGACACAGGAATGGTAACGCAGTACTCTTAACAGATTTTAAAAAATCCTTTCGCTTTGTTATCAGTTATCCATGTTATGTGTCCAAATTACTGCATTGCCGTTGTGGTGTCATCATTAATGTAACCACGTGTTGTAAACTGCCCAGCGCTGCAGGATGTACCCAATTGTTTTATTAAGGTCATCAGAGCCACAACCTCAAAATGGGGCAAATTAACACCGCAGGCACGGTGGTGGAAGTCACAAAGTCACGTGGGACGGCTTCGATTTCTGCGTGGACTACTTGGTGGAAATGTCAATCTTCGCCAAGCGGCAGTGTTGGCAACGATTTCGACCACAGGAATCATAATTCCCATATACTCCGCCTTAAGGCACTTGAACCGCAGTTAACGATTATCCCTAAATATCGCATTTTTTACCGACACATTCGCATCTTCGCTGTATTCATTCGACGTGGTTGTGCGTTCTTTTTAATTTCTAATAATAAATTAATAATATTCGCTTTATTAAGGTCACGAGGACCAAAACTTTCAGCATTAAAATTTACAATAAACAAACATGTTACAGGACGTAGAAAATGCAGAATAAGTTAAGAAGAATAAAAGAAGTAATATCAAGGTAAATTTGCAAGAAAGGCCAATTTAACCCACGAAGTATATAAAGATTGGCAAACGGGAAATGGCGGCCATTGAAAGGCCCTGTCCAAAACGCGCGCCAAAAAAAAATACAGTACACTCAAACTGCCTTACGCCTTATTTTGAAAGAAAAAAAAGATTTCCCCAAACTTGGCGGTGATGATTGGAGGAAAAGATCAAGAGTCTACTCAATCTCTTGTTTAATTATTAGATCCGTTGGTTATGGGGAAATTGAGTCGCGTGGGTCTGAATTGAGGAATTCCAAAAAAACCATCTTATAACGTCGCCCAAATGTCACCGAGTGTGGTCATACAGGTGGTAATACTCGCAGCTACAATGTCCCCACCCACCCAGATGCTTTGTTGCAAGCAGGACTGGAAACCAGGAATCACATGTTTCCAAAGTACAATGGTGGTTTTTTGGAAAATGTTTGGGATGATACAAATAATAAGAGTGGGATATCTGGTTGGTCTTTGGAAAAAAATTAGATTCCTCGAACATCAGTTATGTGCATTTATAAAAAGAGCATCGGCATCAATGCTGTGATGTCATTTTCCCCCTTTCTTCGTTGTAGTCTTATGGCGAAACTGGAAAAAATATTGTTTAAACGTTCAATCCTACTGGGCGAGAAAAGCAATTGCCCACGGTATTTACAGACGAGGGAAACTTCGCTCGAAATTATCCAGCCCATGATAAGTAGTACCCATTTTTCATGGCCAAGTGAACCAATTTGGTGGGCGATACCTGCAGCGTTGTGTCGGGTGATCAGAAACTAAAGTAACTGCCAAGGGGCTGGCCATTAATCACTCGGATCTTCCCAGAACATGGATTCTAACTTTGAATGCATTGCCCACTGGCGTTTAAGGTACCTGCTAGAGGCAATGGTCGTAAACAGTAGAAAAATCTGACTCTTTTGCAGCCCCCCACCGAGTTACTATGAAATGAGAGAAAAAAACAGCTGACCCATCTGCTGCTACTAGCCTGTATCAACCTGTTTGGTGTTAATAGCGACCCCGTTTAGCTTAAAGAATCAAATACATTAAAACGTTGGCGGATAGGCTATTCAGAAATGCCTATAACCTAGTCCCGTGGTACTCAAAAATTTGGACGAATTTTGGCTCTCCTTGAAGCAGTTGTTTCCAGCTCTCAGTTTGAAAGCAGTCAAAATCATTTTGCGTTCGCGTCTTCATGGTGTTGTGAATTTGGATTTTCAGCTTTTACTGAAATCAAATCAAAAAAGAGAGCGCGACTCCTTGGACTTGACGATGAAATGCGTGTTTGTTTGTCAACATTAGAGCCCCGTTTGAATCTTATTTGCTCTCGAAAGCAAGCCCACCCATCGCATTAGAAATATACACGTTGAAAAAAACTTTTAAACAATACCTTTTTTTTTACTTAAGGTGTGTCGCGTAACTTTTCACATATCCCAAGTGTGTCGCGAGTGAAAAAGTTTGAGTAACACTGACCTAGTCCCTCTGATACAGAAAACAGCAAAATCGGTGGTGAGTCTAATTGTCGCAACAATTGGGATCCGACGCCGTCAGATAAAGACGACTGTCCGCATAGTGTGCTAAAAACGCCTCAATCGCAAACTTTCAACAAGACAGTATTGAAATAGGTTATGTATATAAACGTATATACAAATCAACACCAGTAATACACCTTTTTTCATCCAAGGTTATCTGCGTATGCATATTGGCATAAACACAAGAGTAATAAAATAGCTAGGGCAAACAACCGCCTGGATACAAAGAAGTGACAAACAATGTAGGGGGTTGGGAGGGGGCGAGGGGATCTGGAGGCAAGTGAACATAACGCCAACGTTGGAGAGACGGGCGACTCTGGGACGGAGAGACGTGGGCCACGCGTATACAAATGCAAAATAACAAGCACGCAGAAAGGTCAAAATAACCACAGTAAAATCTCATTTGCATGTGGTGGTGGTGGTGGTGGGGGGGCGGCGGATAATAATGTGTGGAAATAATGGGATGAAGGATCGTGAAAAAATATTAACTCTGGTGTGTGGAAAATGAAGAGGCGGCGAGGGGGTGGGGTGGGGGGGGTGGGGAATCACTCTGTGGCAGGCGCCTGACATTTCCCTCGGCGAAACGCTCCATTGGCTATCGGGGGGTGACCATCAGCCCTGCCGGTGCGCCAGGACCTCCTTTGAGCTCCAGCCGCATGAGAGACGGAAGGGCGTCGTCTTCCAGACGAGTTGACCTCACTCTGGGCCGTCAGGGTCAGCTTGATGGCGGAGGTCTTAAGGCAGCCGGGGGCATTGAGGAGTGTGGCGATACGGCACATTTTGGTCGAGTAGAGACGTAAATAGACGCCGGCCATCCCTCCCATGGTTGTTTGTTGGAGGTCAGTGACCGGTTTTGCGGCATTACCATTTTCTTCGGAATCTATGTGGCGAACAATAGAAGGTTGGGGTGTGGTTTCAATCGGTAATGCATGTGTGTGGCCGGAAATCGTGTGTTCACGCAAAATGTCACTTTGTTTGACCATTTCCTGAAGCCGCGCAAAGGATGCGTGCTCGCAGGGCTCTTCTTTCACCGCGACAGTCGCCCCCTCCATCTGCTCGCTGTCTCTGTCGTGCCCTGTCGGAGTGGTCGGTGGAGAGGCGATCGGGGAGGCCGAGGAGGGGGTGGACGAGGCGAGCGTCGGCGCCACCGCCGACGCCAAGATTCCCTCAACGCCTTCGCTCATCAGGCCTGCAGCCTCCACGGCCGTTGTAAGCGGTATTGGGGATGCTGCCTGAGCGGCGAAGCGTTTTCTCTCAGCCAGGACTGCCACTCGATTTTCCTAAAAACAATATATATCGTAAGATGAGGTTGGCGCGTGAATGCATTGCCCGACAAATCTAGGCCAAAACAACATTGAAACGACCGCCCAACCTGCCGTCGTTTTTTAAAATGCTGTCTGCGTGTCTCCCGCCTTCTTCTTCTTCTTCTTCTTCTTCTTCATCTTTGGCGACGGGAAGAGCCGGCCTCATGAATAGTTCACGACGCTTCTTCGGAATTCGGGGCAGGTGGCGCCCGAACACAAACGAGTGCGTGACCGCCTTCTTGGTCGTTGGATTTCCTCCTCCTCCTCCTCCTCCTCCGACGCCCAGTCCGTCGGGGGTTCCTTCGCGTTTTCACCGCGAAATTTACTCTCCCACCACTGACAGAACCAGGTTTGGTTCCCCGTAAAGTGGTTTACCGGGGCGTGACCGCTGCCGCATGCACCTACTTTCGAGTGGCTTGTCAAGTGGCGCCTGAGGACCGGGAGTTACCCGAGTTACACGACAGACCCTGCGACCAGAGGGTGTCAAGTGAATGATGTCGCGTGAAGTGGCTCACCAAACGTCGCCGACAACACATCTCTTCTGGTAACTAACTAGAGAAACGGGGCTTCATGTGCATGGGAAGAGTTCACAAAAGGAGCTGCAAGCAACAGCCACTCAGGTAAGGCGAACGTCTGCCCCGGTAAGCCACAAAATCATGGGACAAAAAAGGACTGCCCAATTAGAATCAACTAGGATGGTTAAGTAAGAGGACGAACCATTTTTTGCACGAGGTCGACTTCCTCGTTCTCCGCATTACGCAACCGCATGGGTGGTGGAGGTTTCGGGCAATCGCCGTCAACAGAAGACGGCTCGGACGTCCAGAGAAATTCGTCCAGCTGTTGGGGTGAAACGAAGGGCGGCGCCGCCATGTCGCCAAGCAGAAAGGCTGGGTTCAGCAGACGGAACTGTGAGGCCTTTGCGAGGCGATGGATAAGGTTTTCCTTTGAGCATTCCAGGTTGAAGCCGAATTCACCGTTCGCCTCCCCATCTTCCTCCTCCTCGTCCCCCAGAACACAGTATTCGTTATGGCCGGATACAATACCATAATCTTTAAGCTCCAGATTCGAAACCTTAGGCGGCAATGGGAGGTTCTCGACAAGAGCTGAAGAATCTAAAACGGAGGTATTTCGGTTACGGCAGGAATTACTTCCACAAAGTGAAACTAAGCGCTGGCAAAACGACGATCCCTCCGGCCCACAGTCCCTACTTATCGCCGAGCATCTTTTCCCTTGGAACTGGTGACACTGCACAACAACAAAAACAACAACAACCAGCTTACCGACCACGTCGAGGACCCGTGAGGGTTGCCGTCCAGCACAACCATGTCCTGAGGTTAGAGGAGTAATCAATGACGGTGCAGAGGACGTCGTTGCGGAAGAGGCACCACAATACCCATGCATTGGTGGCAGCAGGACCGTTAAACCGCCCTTTTTCACCCTCTCCTCCTCTTCCACCCCCACACGACGGTCCTCCAGCACTGGGGGCAATGGCGACGGAGCAGTCCTGTGCATGATCGACCTTGTGATGATAGTCTGGAGGGAGGGTGCTGTTGCGTGGTGTTGGGAGGCGGGCGAGGGCACTTGGGGTTTTACCGTCGTCGACGACGTCGCTGAGACTGAGGGCGAACAGTTGGCGGCCTCTTCGATGTGCAACTGGCAGCGGGTTGCTGAGGAGAACCGGGTGAAGCTGGACATCAGTTTGTCCACCCAACCGATGTGTAGCACGGGAACCAGAGAGCCCTCCTCCCAGAGACACAGATGGTCGTAAAAGGAGATGAGGTAGGCCAGGCAAAGAGGACTTTCTGCACCAAAAGAGAATGCGCCGAAGAGGGAGTTAGGACGAGAGGAATACATTGCGGGACTTCTGTCCCACCCGGGGTGGGCTTAAAGGAGTCTCAATCAAAAAATCGAATGATGTGAACTGATAAAGTTAAGAAGAGAAACCCATGTACACACGGGGCCTTCTGCCGGCCAGATAAATAGACAAAGTCACAACCACCATCGTCTCTACGGGTAAGCTGTCACGTCGCCACCTCACTGACTACCGTTTACCATGTTTGGCCATGTTTTTGGCACAGTCTTGGGGTTCTGCTTATGACAAAGCGGCTTTAGAGTGGGCCATAGCATGAAGTTGAAATTCCTTTAGAGAAAGAGAGAACACCATACCAAGTAGGTTAATGGGCGGAGCGCCCGGATCGAAAGTGGTGGCTTCGCTGGGGCCACCGCTGCCTCGAGATTCTACAGCGTAGAACTTGAACACCTCTGGAATCACCCTCGTTGCAATATCAAGGAATTCGCGGTAGATTTCGGTATCCTCTGAACTGTGATTATACCTAAAATGTGGGTCATGAAAACTTGTGATGTGGTGTGAAGAGTAGCGTGAGTTTGTCGTCGATTGCGCGACCAGAGGATGCCACCGTTAATCGCATTTGCCTGAAGAGATTTGGCGTCGGCGTGAAGTATATACACCGGGGAGAGGAGTAGTACGTAACGCCAATCAACTCTCGCCCATGGTTCCGAGAATTAGTCTGTATGGGCAACGAAAACGCCCCAGCAAAATGTCTGGCAAGCGATCTAAACCAGCTGTGGATAGCCAGGAACTAGAATTCCCAGTGAGCCCTCCCTCTAACACGTGCATGCCGAGAAGGCGGTTCTTCAACAGCCTGGGTTCTTACTGTTGGGTGTTGCCAGTGACGAAGCCATGATATGAAGAAGGTCGCTTCAAAAACGCCACAGAAGGACGACAGGTGGCCTCTCCAGGCGAGTTGGGACGCTGGCAATGGGTTCATAGTGCTTATAAACCGTGAATAAAGCAGATAACATATAAAAGAACTCACTGCCCAATAACACGGGCCGCTTCCGTCCAATTCCCTAACGCATTCACAAGATCACCGTGCCTGTAGAGGTAGTTGGCTAGGTAGATGTAAGGATACACGTGCTGGTTCTGGAAGTAGATCCGGTTTATTTGAACGGCACGCCGCAGAAGTTCAAGCGATATATCAGAAGTATCTAGTGACGAAGGCGCTTTCTTCTCGAACCCTCGAATCTCGACAACATCGGGCAGGTTACCTCCTGATACGTCATCGCAAATAAGATGCAAATCGGTCGGAGTCACACTAGATGGATAGGCTTCTTCGATGTCCGCCAAACTCGTCAAGCCCAGAGGATAATGTGAGAGCAAATTGGCTCGATAGACAACCCATAGAAGGTTCTGCTTCAATTTTACCAGCTGATAAGAAGGAAAATATGTTACTTCCTTGACGAGTACATATACTTTAAACCAGAAGTCGTCAACCAAGGTACCTGAGGTGATACGGCCTCTGCGTTGAGGGTAAGAGAACTTCGGAAAGTTTGACTGTCCCCAGAAGCGGCAGAATTTGACCGGACTCGGGATCTTTTTGGTGGTGGAAGCTCCACTGCCTGTTCGTTGGGATGCTGAACAACTTTGTAAAGGCCACGAGGCTGAATGGCAGTAACAGCAGCTGCTACGGATAGAACCAGTGGTTTGCATACGAAAGGATAGCCATTCAAGTAGATCCAGGAATTCGAAAGATGCCCCAGCCGTATAGGAGGTGGATACACTGAATGGGGTGGCATTCCTGTCAGGGGGGATTCTTGAAACGATTCTGCCTCACCTGGCTCGAGTCCTGGCATTATGGAAACGTCGGCAGTCTCCCGACACATTGGAGGCCCAAATTCAACCCAAGCATGGTCCTCCGATAAAGCCAGATGAACATCCGAATAGCCAAGGAGCTGGCAAGCCGCCACTGTGGCGAATGCTAATCCAAAACTATCCAGAAAACCATCTAGAAAAAGAGCACACGATTACAAGTTCTTTCGATCCAAAATCCAAATTTGGCGACCATCTCCTAATCGAGGATAAAGCGGCTCCATAAGGGTTTGCCATGAAGTTTCTCGTGAATATGTTTACAGGTGACGTTCCCAGTGCCACCCGAGTGGGCCTGAACTGGGAATAAAACTCTGGTCCCTCACCAACAGAGCGATGATGCTCACCACTAAATCATCGGACCACCCTTGGGATAGACAAGATCAGACCAATACCATTGTCACTTACATGTAAGAAAAGAATAGATTGACTGGGAATGTTCAGAGTGTTCTCTCTGACGACCGGTGGACAGGTTTGCACACAACACTTCACAAACAGTCCTGACCAATCGTCGATTTGATGGCTGATCATCCGGGACATCGACATTTTTCTTTCCATCTGGAGACCACTTTACTAATCCGATTAACTGTAAATGTGGATTTGTGTGATAAAACGATTGTGTATTACCTTAGGGTTGTTTGTGATCATCGAGTAGAACCGTTGGTACAGGATTTCCGCCTCTTCGTATCGTAACATGAATGGATAATCTTTCCGGCCTTGAAGCGCTGGTGAAGCCGCAGAATCCGATGGACTGGATGTAAATTGAGACTCTACCGCAGATCCAACAGGGTGGGTGGGAAAAGAGGTGATGGTGGAGGACTCGCTACAATTAGATGCTGTCTCTATTGACGGGGATAGTGTAGATGAATCGCGAACTTTTGCTGCCGCCGAAGAGATCTTTATGGACGCTGCTCGTTTCGATCGAGAAGTGTGGCTGCGCTGGGTTGTTTTTTTTCGAGATTCAAGATTCTGTTTTTGGGTGGAGTCAATCGAGGGCCCCATCGTGATATGTGATTCGATATAACCGAGAATGAGCGAAATAAAAACCAGATTTGGCTCCGAGGTCGGAGCCGTAGAAGTGGGAAAGCGGGAGGATTTACATGGGGGCATGCCTTCGATTATGTGACCAACCTCGGCCTGTAACATGTCTTCAAAAAGCTCTGTCACAGACTCCACAGAAAACAGTGGGAAATATCGTCGCCATGCTCGTATTGATGCGTTCCCTTCTGAGCGCAGAGTCATCTATGTATAGCTGAAATAAATGTAACGATTGCTTTCAATTACGCGAGAATTCAGTAAGATATAATGAACAAAGTTGGCATTATGGTATCGCAGATGTCACGGACTCGTAAGCCTAACTATCAGAAAGTATATAATATTTTAAAATTAGGCCATTGTGATCATAGCCTATCGGTAATGTAGCTGATGTACCTGCTCAGATTGCGAGATACATAAAACTTCCGTTAAATAAAAACGAATAATCATATAACAAACAATGAATAGTCAAGCATGTGAAATGCAAATATTTGGTTAAAATAAAGCAATGAAATGCTTATGGAAACGCTATATCCACACGGGATGCAACTTCCCAGTACACGAAATTAAATCAGCTTTAAAAAAGCAGAACACAAATGTATTTGTCAACTGATGAACTAATTCCAATTCATGCATATACAACAGCTATTTATTAAAAAGTAAACCTCAAAATATTCCAAATATAAATTCTAATTTTAAAATAATCATCTTACTTTACAAACAAGTCACATACAATTAGGCGCATTTAAATGGACGAACGTTTGGCGGTTTAATTGACCTGTCACAAATTAAGACTATACTTCCTATATCAAACAAAAGTAATGTACAGTCTAGTGTAGTATATAATTCAGTAGTATTGGCTCATTAAAGCCAATATTATTTATCGAAGGATTAATTTGCATCGTACTGGGTAAATAACACAACTAGATATGTTAGAAAAATAATCATAATCCATTTCGAGCATGCAAAAGAGGCTTGCTAGCTTGTGCTAATATTTCACACGAGAAGATGAACCGGCTTTACTTATTGACCGGATTTATAGCGTTCCATGAAAGGAGACCGCAGACCAGGTCGTAGCAAATTGTGATCAAGTTCTGGTCGATCGGACCAATGCCTTTTTCAGACTGTAGGCAGAAACGCTTGTAGAACAAACGGTAACGTCTAGGCCAGCCATGATAGGCAGAATAATTTTCGAATTTCCATAATGTATGCCAAGTTATAGTAGTAAAAATGGCATAACGAAAGATAAATTGGTTTTTAAAAAAGGACTCTTCGGGAACAAATAGGATGCGTCCTTAAAACGGGTAAACAACCACACTGATCTTCGTATTTAAAAACAACGGATTCTCCTGAAGTTTAGTTGCTCCTTCTGGGCAGATAAATTACTTTTTTCGCCAAGAGACTTGGCGCAATACCTGCAACTTACGAACCTGGAGAATTCAGAGGAAGTGCATTTGATAATTTATGGCCATCAAATATATAATTCCGGGAAGTGGATTAATAACTTACCAGACCATTATTTTATCAATTCAAATGTAATATAGATATTAATTTCCCATATACCTTAAATTGTACAAGAATCGTCTACAAATGCCATCAGTTTGGGAGATTTATAAGACCTCCTATCGGCGGCTAAGACAACTGCAGCTCATTTATACCTATTGCTCCGAAACGTTCCAAATCTAAGTCTTATCGTATGATAAATAGAAGGCAAGCAATCACTACCTTTTACGCTGGCGAAAGCTTCTGGTGAATCCTGTGCTTTACATAAAGTGACATTAAATTGGAGAAAACACATAATGCCAGATAACCAGCTGTGCCCGACATGACGGCGTAAAAATATTTTGATTTCGCGATTAAATCCGGTAGTTTATAAATAAGCTTTACGTCTGTTGTTAGTTTATCTCAAAACCATCTAGCTGATGGATTCCCACGTAAAAGTATTTGATGCAAGTCGAATGGAGAAGGACCTTATACAAAGCGAGACCCTTCTGGAAGTTAAAAACTATACTCCTGGATGAATGGGAAAAATTAAACGTTTGCATTTCCTTCTTTAAGCCGACGTTACACCATTGGTGACTGGACGAAGCTAACCCACGAGAACCAACCCGATGAGGTTACCACGGAGGACGAAGCCGAGCGTCAAAGACCGGTGGACGGTTTTGAAGGGAGGGACACCCCTTCTTATTTGAGGGAGGGGTAAATAGAAGTAGTGATCGATGATTGCAATTATTATATCTTCATTTGGGTTTGATATTTTTTAATAATATTATTCGTCCATAGTTTAACGTGACATATCAGATATCTTAATACAGTTCTTATACAAAAATAGCTCCTACATAAGCTGAATGCTTTCTTTTATTGAAATTTGTTTTTCTACACCGACAGCACCACCAATCGAAGATAGCGTTTATTTGTAATCTTCGGTATATTTTTGTGAACGGTTATATTTGCCGATAAATGTACACATTGGTTGTGTATGCGATAGTTTTCCATTTAACCTCAAAAATGGTGTTAGGTGAGCACATCTGCGTCATTAGTCGATTGTAAATTATTTCGCAATATTACTTTTAAAGAATATGTAAATAAATTATTATATTTTATTATTGCAACCGTTTTTCCTTCGTTTTGACGACGTTTCTAACCCTGTTTGTATATATACACGGCATTTGGCATCGTTCGAAAATTCTCAAAGCCTGCCTTCATATTCTTCTGCACCATCACAAAAATAATATATTTTGTCGTGGCTAAAACTCTTGGTCATCTTACTATACTTCAATCGTACCAAACTTTGTCGAGGTTCTTGATGTGATCATTCCGAAAATCCCAAAAGATCTAATAATTATATTCAATTTTATTTAAAAAATAAACAGAACGCATAATGCACTGATTCATCTTTTAAAGGACAATCTGGAAACGCCTGCGATACACTCAAAAAAGGGCTTCTCGTTCTGCCATTTCCATCAGCATTTCATACCAAGATTAGACTGCAACAGAGTATGGCAACACTCAATGCAGTTGTTGAAATTGTCAAAAGTACGTTTTATCATTATTTTGGATTAACTACCTTCAGGTCTTCCCAAACGGCATTATAAACACACTATAAACCATGCTATTCACCACATCAACAAGGAAGAACATGTCAGCTTGCTCTACGTGCTGTCAGTTTATCTGAAACGCCTGTCGCACCACCTCATGCATGGGTCCTGCGACAACGTGGCGGACCTATTTAGGGAATACCAAAACAATCTGACGCTCCATTTTCTTCCACACGCAAGACTTGGCAACTTGAAGGGCGAAAATCTAACCTTGGTGCGTAACTGCGTTTATAAGCATGGAAATTGGACCACGAACTTTTTGAACGACTATGACGAAAATGGCATCGATTGGGTGGCGAGCGCTGTTGACGTCTGTCTCAACCTTCAGCTGCTTCATAACAAACTCAAAGGATATGCCGAGGTAAAGAAATTCCACAAAATTCTTGTCAGTACAATGAATGAAAATATCTTGATTTTGTTGTTAAGGCAGATAATCGATATAACTACCGCGTCCGTGTCCCTTTTAATGGCCAACCACGACGCGGTTCGAGGTATAAATACTCTCCAGTTATAGCTTAAATTCCTGGTTCGTCCGAGACCGGGTCAGCCTCCATGCGTGCTCAAACCCTCCACTCACATTTCGGTTAATCTATGAACCGCCATTCAAACCAAAAATTCAGCATTCCCTAAAAAACACCAAGTTTTGGATAAAAGGTTTCGACTACAAAAATATTTACCACGCCTGCGAATCTTTGTTATGCTCTGAGATGCGCAACCAAAGTCCGGATGCATCTAGTTTCTGTTCTTAATGGTTTTCCCTTTTGTCCTTTGCCTCTATGGGCAGTTCGCCGTTCTGGAGGCCTCTCAAAAGGCGCACAAGAAGGACACATTTGCCTTTTCATTTATTTATGTAGGCGCGTTTCCCCCTCTGTCGTATTGCAGAAGGGATCGCCGCTTAGGGGTTGTGAATCAATGACATGTTCGTTGGTTTAAAAAAACACTCAATTTGTTCGTCACTTGGGGAGCACCAGTTCACAGTGTTCGCTAAACGCGGGGATATTTGCACTTGCAACGTCCAGATGATCGCTTTACTTCTTTTTCTGTCAGGTGATGTCGTGGCACTTGGAGCAACAGGATGAAAATAAATGTAGAGCAGGCCTCGAAGAGATTTCACACCGATGCTCCTCCTCCTCCTCCTCGTCCCCCGCAATGATCGGGTGTACCAAGCGTGATTCGCGAACTTGCCGAAGCGTGATCGATATCTGTCTTGGCCCCGTAAACGCTACGACCAAAGGCGACTCACTCAACCTAGAGACCTTCAAGACTTTGATCAGAGGTCTGAAGGATCTTTACGACCCAGGCGCACATATCGGTGCCATCGAGGCAACCATAGCGCCCATAAGAACCGAGAATGTTTTCGCGCTACTGGAAGTGAGTATTTCGTGTTCTCGAAGGTGCCATTTTGCAGCAGCTTCATTAGCAACATCTGGTATCAATTATTTCTCGAGGGTCGCAGAATAAATGACGCGTTTACGTTAAAGCAATGCAATATCCATCTAGGCAACGAGAAACTGGCTTCATGGGTGATGTGGCGAAGTTGATGTTTCGTGAATGAAGAGTCTGGGTAGTAAAGGGTACAGGTGAAAGATCTTAAAGATATGTCGCCAGCAGGAAAACATGTAAAAATAGAACCATCGAATCAAATTTGCTCCAAATTACCTTCGGTATTGCCACTGTCACCCGGAAGATATTGGGATGAAAAAAGTACCTTAGTCTCGTAAATAGGCCATTCGGTAGCTCGGCTTTTTGAAAGTAGTGTGTTCAGGAGGTAGGGGGTGTTTGCGGGGGAGGGGGCGGTGTTAACGTATATATTACATATTTTCACAGGTGTCAGATTCTTCGTTTGTTCTTTCTCGTTTTTCTTACATCAGAGCTACAACGATGGCAGGCGGGTGGTGGGGGTGGGGTGGAGGCTGATATTGTGATTTGTCAAATGGCAATGTGCAACTGGGTTAGCTGTCTTTGTGTGGGGGTTCACGTTTGCCCTAGTGTCGGGAAGTGAGGTGATGGGTTAAAATTCATTATTGGATGTTAGAAAAATTGTTGCGTTAATGCTGGTGCATGTCTCGATTAGGCGTTACTATGTCAACCAGTGACGCGAAATGGCGCCGATTTTTTCCAATTTAAAGGAACACAAAAACGGAATAAGGACGTTGAATGGAGTGGTCCTGATCATGCACTCTTGAGCACACAAGCATTGATATCCCGTGGTATTCTCGATCATTGGTTTAATGCATGTCGCGAGGTGTGACTGCCCAAATTCGGAGACGACTGTGGTTCCAGCGACGCTCACAGTTGACGGACAACAAGCAGAAGCTTGTCAACCGACCGAACGATAATGAATAATGTTCACGAAAAGTTCCAAAAAACGGTTGTCTTCCAAATACGTTTTGGCCTGGCCAGAATTCTTACTAAGACAGACACAACTGAACGTTTCCTTGTCTCTTTTTTTCGGGCTTTTCCACTGCTCCATTTAAAATAACAGATACGATTAATACAAGCAATAAATCAAGCTTCAGCGACTTGTCCCCCTAATCCCAACCCCGGCTATTCCCCCCCCGATACGCGGACCACCTAGATGGGGAAGTTTGCCACGGGACTTCTTATTGGTCCACCGCAATGCCCCCAAGTAGTGCAAATAATCATGGGATTTAACTTTTCCATCACGACTACTTTATAACCTTTTCGATTTCGGCCATTGCGGACCGATCGTTATGAAAGCAGCCGACAAACAGTCCACGGGATACCAAATGCAGATTCCTGGACTTCGAAGGATCTGCGCTCTTTACGTCGACTTGCTGAATGTCGTCTGGATAAATTCGGCCCCACAAGTTTCTACAGGACCCAGCGGGTTTACTTCCCTGTTTTTTTCGCTGAGATTTCAAATGGCGATTCCTATTGTCAGTAGTGGAACAATGAAGAACTGTAATTGCGTTGCCGAAAATACCAATTCTGAACTATGCATTGTTTGGTCCCCAGAATTCCCGTTACTTGCCACTTGGAAAATTTACGCCCTGCGACATTCAGTTCGCTTGAGTTCCCGATACACATTTCTTATTCCAAATACCCGATATTTATAGTAGTCTGTCAATCTGTTTGCCCCCTGTATGCCACCCTACCCTGACTTATTTGTCTCTTCTCACAGCTCTGTAGATATTACCACATCGAGGCCAATCCTCTTCCGCAGGTCCAAGCTCTCGACGACGAAGCCGGTCGTTTCGAATCCGCAATCCGCCAAGGAGGACTCAAAATGACCGCCGAGAGTGGAAGCGCCCTAGAATCGGAGATCAGAAACCTTCTGGAACGACGCAAGCAAGTGCAGACGCTAGTAGCCCTCGTTGGACACGATGCTGGGCTCCTGGAGAGACAGCTGTGCCGGGAATGCGATGAGCAGCGGGAGGAGGAGGAGGAGTCGGGGTGAGTTTTCGATAAAAATGTCCGTGGTCTGTCCGAGCGCCAGGGCAAGTGTTGCGTTCGTATGAAATTAATCTTTCGTATAATATTCCAACACCCGTGGAAATGAATCCAGAGTTTGCTTGCGATTTCTGGGAGATGCCGTGTTTCGAAAAGCAATCAATCAATCAATACTATTTGGTACTTCATCGGATGGGTAGCCTGGTTGCCAAACGCATTTTATCAGGTGACACGAAAAATATGCATAGAAGTCCAGTGGAGGGTCGATTTGGGATTTCAAACTGACTTGCGCGTTTCGCAACCCCTAGTATGTTGAAAGAACCAAAATTGTCCACGCAGCTTCTGGGATGCTCGGCTTCTTAGAGATTCGTCATGTTGAATTAAAATGTTAATCCTCCACTCCCATGCTCGTTTTTTTCCACTTGAGGTTCAATACCATTCCTCGCCAAACCCTCTTTTGACATGCACCCCTCGATCTAAAAACGCAATAGACACCCAATGGACTCGAATCTAGGAAGAACTGGTTTACTGGGCGGGAGCGGATGTCAATGGGCTGGGGGGTGATACCCGCGCACCCCTCACCCCCCCACCCCGACCCCCACCACCAGGTGCACCCGAGAGCGGAGACTGTGGCGCGAAGTTGGCGCAGTGACCAAACACCGAGCTCGCAAACGAGTCTGCCTTTTGTTTGTTCACAGTTGAACAATACATGTAAATGTTCTCCACGTCTGCGTAGAAGTCGACTCGGGGCCGCTTCACCTCCACCCAGTGCGGTTGTCGCGATTTTCGGACACGTAAACGGCGGGACGGCGACCACGACTGAGGCTGTGTGTATCAACTGGGAAGCAAACAAAAGTCACGATGTAATTGATCGGTCTGGCGCTGGTGAAATTCGATCGCAGCCTGGCGTGAAGCATGATAAATACCTCGCGGTTACTTTGACTTCTCTCCCCAAACGCGGGATGCTGTGGGGGGGTGGGGGTGGGGGTTACGCAAACGCGCCGCTTTCGAGGTTCCCTGAGGGTGGTTTTTGAAAGTAAATAGCCGCCTATTGGGTTAGTTCAGACCCACGCCGCGTTGTGTTTAGTCTGTTGACATCTTGACAACAACTAGGACACCCACACGTTCCTTGCACGATAACCGCCTAAAGTCAAAGTAAATAATGTTCTAAAGCCTGCCTTAGGTTCTAATGACCTCCATAACCAAATTTTCCGGACTCTTACGTCACATTTTGCGTTTCGCGGTCATTGTTTCCTTAATATATGCCCAACAGGATTCGCATTTACACTGACGCCACAGCAGATCCCACATACTCAATGATACGAAGAAGGCCTTGTTTACCCCAATGAAATTTGTATCAAAATGGAGAATTCATCGGCTCTTGAATTGAATGAAATGCTTGGCAGGAAGTGAGAAAATACTTTCCACGCTGGCGTACGATAACTACATATATAAATCTTCTGGGAGCTTCTTCTTTTCTTCCCTGGGGCACTAGGCCGAGGACAGGGCGGCAGTACATGCACAATTATCCACCTCGGCGAATCGGACGCTGCTGTCTAGCTGCTGTAAAAAACACTTCGTCAAAAACACTTCCGTCTCCGGGCTATAAGGCCGCCCCCTCCACTGCCGCGATGGTCAAAAACCCCACACAACACCTTTTTGAGCACCAATGCCGCCCGATGTAATTCCCGGTTTTGTTTTTGTCTGCACACTCAGCGCGTACTATAACCACGACGACGAAGGCCAAGAAGACGACCAATGGGCTAACGACGATCCGAACGGTTACCGCGCAAGAATCGAGACCCACGGCGACGTAAGTCCACCTCTGTTGGCTGTTTGTGTGGGGCCTGTTGGTTACCACTGCGGACGTTCCAGAGAAACGTCTAGGCAACACCCATGAAGCCCGTTAATCCTTTTGCAGGAGATAGCTACCAAATTTGGCTTTTTGTTGGGATTGGAGTATTGGGTGGGGGGGAGAGGGGTTTTATTATTACCGAGACATTATGCTGGTTTATATTTTGAAGGTCAGCTCAGTTTACCAAAAGGCCAACAATCCTCCGAAAACCGTTTTCGCCTCCCTGATCAATGGTGATGGTTTTGAAGTGGACCTTCCCGAAGCGCCGCTTCTCTCCGAAGTTCCTACTCCCACGACCAACGACTCTGGGTTTCCTAGCGCAGACTATGACGATAGTCGCGAAGGTACGTTGATTCTTTGTGTGAATGCATTTCGTTCCCAAAAAGTTCACCTATTCTGAGCTGCTAATTTGTGTTTCTTCCACCGCTGAAGATTATAAAGAAGATGAGGGCGTTTCGGAGGAACTGGGTGATCAAATTCGGAGTCCGGATTCAATCAAAAGCACAAGTTCCCACCGATTGGTGTCCGCCCATCTTATCTTGTCGTGCCTTTGGTCGTTGGGTTATGGTGTTGCTATATAGCTATAACCTCCCATGGAATCGAGCCAAACAATTATTCTCCATGCATTTTTAAATAAATTTACAGCATCCCCTCCGTGCTCCTGTTTCATTAGGGAAAACGGTTATGGCAACACTCAACTCTGCGCAGTTGCGGCATTGCGCTGGGTACGTAACCAGTTTAAAGGTATCTGCTTTTGGCCACTGGACGGCAAAAACTTTATTTCTGTGCGCCAGTGGGCGTTGGAGACCGAAAATATCATCTCAGGGTTAAGATGGCGGTTCTCCCCCCTCCCCAGAATGCTGTTTTTGACGAGCCTAGTTCGTATCGCTGCACTGTACTATTGCTTATTGATTATCAAACCAACGTCAGGGGGTCCTCTTGCGACGGTCTAAATAAATCGATGATTAATCAACGGGCGCTAACTACGTCGCTGAATTTTGTTCCAGTAAGCGCCAATGATTTTCATTTCTAAAGGAAGGCGATTAAGAGATCGACTTGTGGCGTAGGCATCTGCCGTGCTTGATTAATTTATATCTTCCTACAAGTGGGTCCAATGGTTCTCGGTTTTCTTTTAAATGTCGAGTTTTAAATATTCATTCTCGATAAATCGCGACGATTCCGCGCCTGCAAGACACTGGCGTTGCAGGGCTTCGTCCTGAACAATTCACTAATCACGAGGTTAAAAATTGTGTTTGTGTCATGAGAGTTTAATTTGTAGCGCAATGGCTCAATTGATGGTGTCAGACTTTGAAGCTTTCAGTAGTTAACTGTCAAGTTAATTGTGGGAGCGTGGCAATTTAATGGATGAAGTTAATTACCTCATCGATAGGTTCCTTCTGCTATCAGTTATTTCAATAAATGAAGTAAATTCATCAGAGACCCCGGGGAAATTTATTTAACTCCAATTCTACCCCCCTCCCTCCAATATTACAACCAATTTCGTTGTACAGCTTCCAAGTGTCGTTCATAATGGCTTCTTTTAACGCCTTGGTTTATCACACAGACCCAGTGATCGTGAGTAGCCATGGTTTGAGGGATGCGTCAAAATATATCTACGTCATGTGAATACAAATAAAAACACATTTTCAAGAGTAAACATGGCTTGTATAACTTGGAGAAAGGCGTCTGATAATTAAATCGATGAACCGAATCGTTTTATTCGGGAGGAAGGCTTATAGAATAAAAACAAACGTTATCCTTCTCTTTGAATCGCATCGTTGTACGAGACCGGTGATGGCAGGGGAAGTTTGAATATCCGAGGTGGATAAATTGCTGATGCGGCAGTTAACCCACCCTTCGGAAAAGTTCGGAACGGACTCCAAAAAGATTTATGTTAGACGAAATATGCTTAAAGTTTCAAAATAGTTAAATTTCGTAAATTTTCGGCAGAAAGCGATTGTTTAGTCTTAGAGGAACGGTATTTTCTAGGCTTGTTTCTATTAATTGATAAAAACACGCATCTTCATTTTTCTCATGATTCGGTCAATTTATTTTCTAGTTTTAACTTACAGCTTCACCTTTGTTACAATTAATGCCCTAAAATCAGCGTTTTGCGTTATAGGATTAACTTGAAGTTCATTCTTATCATATTGCGCGGTAAGAATAGGGTAGGAGCTGCAGAGCCCGCTCATTCCGGTTCAGTCGCCCACCACCCTCAAGGTCACCAAGATCACGAAACATCTGAAATTCGCGCCAAACGAGCGCGTTTGTTGTTGGAGCAGGAGGCCCACATATATCGACCACGTAAAACGAATTTAATCACCTCTGGACCAGCCATAAAAACTCATAAAAAAACCACCCAATTGTCGTGGGACATCATCAGAGTGACCCTTATTTGACACATAGGATGAACTGAAAAAAAACCGCTCACTTTTGGAGTTTCACACGCCATTCGAGCGGTGTTGAACAATCGACACGAACCAGATGATTTAAGCTCGGTTGAAGGGTCACATATCTCTCCAATTGGCTCATTTGTGACAGTTAAATTGTACGAGACCAAATTCACAGGGAACTTGTCTAGTTTTCAAGTGCTATCGGATCGCCAAAATTGAAATGTTTAGGAAACGGCTTACTTTGGTGGTGGCAGTCTTCGACTGACACACTGGGGCTCCATTGGTATGAGCGGTATCCGCGGTTATGAAACGCTCGTTGAAGGTGTTTAACATTTTCAATGCTCGAATCTATCTATTCAAGCCATATTTTGAACTCCATTCCTTTTTGTTTATCTTCTAATATGGCGTGGTTGCCTACTGAAGCAACCTAAATGAAGTTGAACGGGGCTCAAAGATGGAAAATATTCGTATAAGTGTTTGATTTAAGGCTGCCAACTTGCATGGAAGAGAACTAAAATAAACGTTCAAAAGAGCGAATGTTCCTCAATGAACTATTATCTACACACACCCACCTTACTCAGTTGGCTTATTACAGTGTTTCGGCGTTTCACAACTTAATTTCTAATGAGGTCGTGTTCTTGCTGACTGACTTCAATTCCCATTCTTTAAAGTAATAAACACACCCAATTTCGCGCTATCAAGGTTCTATCCTCATAATAATAATAATAATATTATCATAATTGTAGTGGCTTTATTGAGGTCACAAAGACCAAAACTTTCAGCAGTAAAAATAGGCAATATGACAAGTATTAGATGTGAAAATTGTCTTTTAGTTCCTGTTTCACCTGCTCTGGTGATACCAACAATCGGGACAAATAGGGAATGACCGAATTGCGATATGCCGCTGTTCTTGTTGGTATTGAACGGTATAGTCTACTTATTGGTCGAAGAGATTTACATTCAGATAAACTGGGATAGAGGGGATGGGAGGGGTCACTTAAAATACGAGCAGCGATTAGTGAACAATTATTGAAGTGGCGTTGAACGATGATTTCTTGAATAGAGAGAATAGGCAGACCACTAGAAAACGAGATTATTTTAAAAAGTCTATGAAGGTTCAAAACGTCAGAACATTTAAGGCCGGGGAAAATTATTGGAGAACAATATACAATAAGGGAAATATACAGGGATGGACAAAGTTTTTTATGTGGCTAGAGCTTAAGCCAAGTCTCCTGAACTGACGAACTAGGAAGCAGAGTCGACGGCATTTACCAAAGACGGCATCCACATGATCATTCCATGATAACCGACTGTTAAAAATAACGCCGAAGAATTTAGATTATTAGCTTGAAGCGAAATTATGGAGTGAAGGGATTTCAGGAGTGTCAACAGCGGCTGTCAGGGAAAATGTAATATAGATGCATTTTGATGCATTCAGCAAAAGACCATTCTCCGAAGACTACTCGAGTACCTCAGTGACTGCCTGCCCGAGCTGTTGAGAATCACCATCCGTCTTGCATGCATGGCATAAGGTCAAGTCATCCGCGTATTTTATAAGTGTCACGTCGTTAGGGGACCGAAGGCTCGACGCGTAATAGTTGAAAAGGAAGGGAGATAACACTTCGCCTTGTAGAAAATCACAGTTATTGGGCAATGAGGATGAGGCTTCATTTCCGACTCTGACATGTCGACGTCGATTAGAAAAATAGTTTTGAAGCCAATTAATCAACCATCCTTCAACGCCATCTTCACATAGTTGAGAAAGGATGCGGGAGCGTGAGATAGTGTTGAAAGCAGAGGAGAAGTCCAAGAAAACGCCCTCCAAGGCTTTCGTTCCGGCATCAAGTGAAGAGTGGAGTGCGTGCGATAACGTAGCCACGGCGTCCAGAGTGCTTCTGTTTGATTTATAAGCAAACTGAAAAGGTTCATCGGCAGCTTTAAGCGTGTCATCTAATTTAGAGAGGAGGTGCTTCTCAATTACTTTTAACCACACCGATGAGTTGGCGATAGGTCTGTACTTCACTGGTCCGGCGGAACCATTGGCCGGTTTCGGAATTGGTGTTATAGCGACATCCCTCCATTCCGAAGGAAATGAGCATTCTCCTAACGAATGATTGACAAGCTGGGTGACAAACGGTGAAATCTCGCGTAGACAGATTTTAAGAATCGCGGGGCGACCCTGTCGGGACCAGCCGCGGTGGAGCTCTTGAGGCAAGCTAAAATTTGGGAGATAGGGGATTCGTGAGCGGGCAGGAAAACGCTGGGATTAAGAGATCTAACAAGAGGTACCGCGGAATGGTCAGCGGATTTGAAGATAAAGCCATCGTTCAGAGCATCAAGGTCTAGGGCACCACTTGGAAGATATGGGCGATATGCATGCTCCCGCTTCCTTTCATCGATAGAATGGTTCAGACAAAAATTATATTTGATGTTTTGGGAAATAATTTGAATGAAAAGTATTAAGTTTAATCATGCAAATTCTTTGAACAGTTTTTTTTAAAACAATCAACCATAAGTAATATTTTGTTATGTGTACTAGATTTTACACTGCGATTGAGATATTCTACATATTTTAAATGGATAAATGGTTTAACAATTATATTCGTGCAAATAAATATATGAATATCAATACGTGAAATGGCTTTGGATTTAAGTAAACATGTGTCAATATGCTGTTCAATGTTATGCTTCGTTTAAACCGTTTCAAGGACATCGGTTTTGGATTACGTGGTAACACGGTGTATGTGCACGATATGAGAAATGTCGATAGAAGAAAGTACGAAGATTAAACCAGACGCTGCTGACGCAATTTGGAGGGCTACAATACGCAAAGAAAATCTTCTCAGAGATGGATTTGATGAAAACTGGGGATTCTTACTTGGTCCGCCGATTAAATTTGTATCAGACCAAATTGACCAGCTCATTGATAAAGATCGTCCTAAAATAGACGAAATTATGCCCGAAAGTATAAAGCAACGACAAACAAAGCCATCATGCAAAGTTCTTTCATCACCAACGACATATCCAAAAACAACGAGCGCTATTATCGGTTGGCGAAGTGGTCGTGAGTATTTATTGGACAAATATGGACGCTATAGTAAAGACCGGATGTCCATCGAACACCAACTCAACTGGCCATTGGATGGTTTTCCTTAAGGCTTATCGTGAATTCTTTGTTGGAATATACGGTGGCCGTGTTCATATAAATAATCTAATTTAATATGCCAAACATATGAAACCACTATTCTATTAGCTTTACTGAATTAAAAAACCCAAACTTCACAGTTATATGTGGCTATTTTATTCAATTCGTTAATCAAATATCCAAGAATTGCTAAAGATTTTAATAATTCTTTACGTAAAATATACAGTGCAGTTTCACCGTCATTTATTGAAAATTGTTTTTATCTACCCAAACACTCATATTATTGTCGTCGATCCGTCTGATATATATATATAATGTTGTATGCGTAATATGTGGCAAGCTTATCTTTCTTATGGCATCAACATCGATTAAATAGAGGATAGTTACGGATAACCTGAGTTCAGTTAATGAAAACAGGGCTTATTTTATGTCTATCATTGATAAAGATCCTACAGTCATAGGCATAGTTCATCTCTAGCGTCAACCGCGGTGGTTCAGAACTTTGAAGGCCAGTGAGATGTTGTTCTGCCAGAAAGTATTATTGGATTCATCAAGAGGTCATACATCCATAACGTGCGCATGTTTACGTGTCCTATCCATGTGGTCAGTTTTATTATGCTGCCTTAAAACGGATTGAATAATAAACTGCAGGAGAGCGCTTATTCCATGAAGAGAGATGTTGGTGATCATGTTACATTGTTAACCGATACCAAAGGGTGTGGTTATTAGCAAAACCGATTCGAAATATCCTCCAAATAAGAATTTTGAAATTACTGCACTTAAAGGCGTTGTTTCGCGGGACGCCTCCATACTTCGCCCCACTGTGTGTCGTTCCGATGTAGGTTTTCCAGATTTAAAAACGGTTCCGACATTTAGAATTTTCGTAGACTAATTCAAATCATTTAATTTTCAGCAACATTTCAGCTTCTTTCATACGAGAAACTAATTACGCATCGCTATTGTATCAGTTGTTTACTGGTCGACTTATAGTAATTCGAAGAACTTCGTGGCCCAAAAATCAGAATGGAACGATGGCCAAAGACGAAGGTCGGGAATAAATAATATTGTTTATCATTCAAACAATAGTGAGGGCCCGACCTGGGCCGAAAACGCCGACAAGGCGCGATGCTTAGCGCCCGCTGCAGGCGAGTCCTGTCTGGACACACGTGGGGCGTGTCGTGGTCAAAAGTTGGAGCTGGCCAAGTGTCGTCGATGTTGTCTTAATTTATCCACGTTAACATCACCGAATGTGGCGTGAGTTGGCCAATGGGGTGCCAGTCCAATGGATGTCATGCGTCTTGAATAAATAAACACACCATTTAAGGTCATTACAGACTCACGTATCCAAAAAAACGTCTTACCCGTCTCAATGTTGATGAATGCTAACCTTTGTCAAGGCCATACTGTTCAATTAGCTTCAAATTGACTGCATATTGAAATCGAAAATTCCAACAACAGGTACTCCAGAATTAAAATTTCAATTCTGGCAGCTCTGTTTGGTCTCATTACACTTTAATAATGATGTTATTAATGTCACGAGGACCAAAACCTTCAGCATAACAAAAATACATAAAAAAAATAAATTTATTTCCTGCTTCACCTGTTTAAGTGAGACTAGACATTGTGAAAAATTGGAATGACCGAATTGCGAAATGCTGCCGTTAATGTGGGCATTGAAAGGTGTTGCCTTGTCAGTGGCCGAAGAGATTTACATTTAGACAAGCTCGAATAGGACGATTAAAGGGCGACAAAGGCATGGGAATGTTATTCTGTCGGCGGTTGGATTCATTCAACTGAAACAACATTCGACTGTGATTTTTTTGATTTTGAATCAAACTTTTTTTAAATTTGTGCGCAACCTGTGGTACACGCTACAGTGAAGAAATGTGAAGGTCCCAGCTGAAGAGTTTTTAAGTTATGTGCGAGCATGCTCATCTCCAATAACGAAATTCCCCTCGAAAAAACAAAACGAAACGAATGCAACAATGCTGAATACTTTTTTGATTGCCAAAATAGACTCAGATAATTGATGAAAGCCCCAACATTTGTTCATGTAAATCAATTGAAACGAATACATGGCATTTCATATTCAAGTATTAGTGATTTCATTCTAATGATGGTTATGTGCTTCTGGAAACTGACTTATTTAAGGCCAAATGAGATGCTAGTTTTCATAGCTTAGCACAACAAAAGCTCAAGCATACATTGATACGGGGCCTAGATATAAAAACTGTCAATCAGCATCCAACTGATTACAACGGCTCCAAATTGAGGCAAATTTATAATGATTAAGAAGAATTTATCCTCACTGAAGCTATTTTAAACGAATAAGTTGGATTTTCGTGGTTGTTATCTCTCTCTATATGTATATTAAGCATTTAATATGCGTTTAAAGGCAACGGTAATAAAATAGGGCCAAATGGCGGGTCAGATATATTTTTAAAGGCGCTTAGGGGTTGTAATAAAAATTAAATTCCAGTGACCTGCATATGATCAAATAATAGTCGAATGAAGCCATGGAGTTTAGCACGAAAGACATTTCCAAAACGATGCCCTCATCTGATGGTCATTCTCCATGGCAGTAACAATTACTTTCTGGGGCGAAGTCCCTCTAAACATGACTCATACTGCAACGGAACCGGGACAGTTGCTGGGGTGTTTGCTAACTTTAACAATGTAACTATTCATTGTGTTTTACTATGCTGAGTATTGTACCGGACTTTTAAGAATATTCTATTCCACGTTGCTGTACGTGGTCTCATTCATTAAAGGTCTCGGTTACCTATTTGAGTTATACCGGTAAGACATTCTCTATTAAGGGTAAATTAAACCCTCCATACAATACTATCACATTTGGCGTCGCACGAACCTGGAATCTGTGTCAGTTAATGCAACTTCACGAGAAGTGTCGGACTATATTGAGCGTTTCGAAATTTGGGCTATCATCCGAGATAATCTCGCTGAAGAAACGAAAGCGGCTTATTTTCTGAACGTCATTGGTAAAGACGCTTATGCTCTAGTGAAGAACTTAATTTATCCGGATATTCCCATTAAAATGCCACTCGCCAAGATCCATGAAGCTATTATTCAGCATGTTCAGCCTATAGCTTTTGAGGCTGCTGAACGAAGCAAATTCCATAATCTCATGCGAAGATCCGACCAAAACATCCGGGATTTGATACTTTTACTTCAGACTCAAGCCGCAAAATGCAGCTTTGAAGCTCAATTAGACACGCAATTGCGCGACCGTTTAATTGCAGGCATCAATGATCCTAATCTGCAAGGCAATTAATATTACTCAAGAATCCTACATTCCAGAGTGTTCGTGCTATGTGCGAACAGTTCCAAGATGTCTCGAATATTGTCAAAATTTCTCAGATCCCAGATCCCGTGTTTCACTCCAGATCTATCCCAAGGAGACAAAACGCGCGGATATTTAAAGATCGCAAAACTAAGACTGATAAATCATTCGGTACTTGTCATTCGTGTGGCAAATTGCATTCACGGGAGCAATGTAAATTTCGTGATGCGAAATGCTATAATTGTGGCAAAACAGGCCACATCAAATCGGTCTGCAAATCAAAGGTTTGTGCGATTACTAACGATTAAGACGACAATAAATCCGACATGGCTCTGATTAGTTCCAGCAGTCATAGCGATGGCCATATTTCCAAGGAACTCATGAACTCACATGGGAAAAAGTTGTCCTTCATCGTTGATACCGGGGGGGTTGAATCGCTCATTCCGATCCATGCATTGAATAATTTTTGTCCACGCACACGTATACAGAAGATCGACCTGTCGATTATTGGTATCACTGGTCGTTCATTGGAAATAATTGACTTATGTATGATCCCTAGTGTCCGAGATGGTACCAGATTCCCATGCAAATTCTTGGTGTCGGCAACGGGTCCAGCCATAATCGGTTTGAACGTCATGAAGCAGCTCAAGTTCCAACTGAGTTTCTTTCATTACCGGCAGTTGAGTTCGAGTTGAAAGGTTTGGTCCAAATGTGCACCAGAGCGACTGGTGGAATGAAAATTCCCAAAGTCAAACTCGAGGTTGCCGGATATCCCATGTTCTTGAAGCGGAGGATTATTGCCTTCGGTTTACGAGACTCTATTGAACTGGCTCTGAACCAATTGGTTGAGCGTAACATATTGACTCCAATGAGCTGTTCACAATGGGAGTGGCCCATTGTGACACCTCAAAAATTCGACGGTTGTACACCCAGGATATGTGGTGATTACAGGATGACACTCAATTGCCGATTGTTACAGAAGACATGCACTTTTCCGAAACCTGCAGATATCCTTTATAAATGTAAGGGGTCGAGTTTCTTCGCCAAAATTGATCTAAATGATGCCTACTTACAGATTCCACTGAATGACTAATCCAGTTTGCTGACTGTTATTAATACACCCTTTGGGTTATTCAGGTACGACTTTCTACCTTTTTGGCTATATGTTGCCCCGGATATTTTCCAGGATTCCATTAATCGCATATTGGATGGTCTTAATGGTATTGAAGTTTAACAAGATTACATTTTTGTCCATGGTGTCAGCATGCATGATCATGACGAGAGTCTCCTCTAGCTATTCCGACGTTCTGTCCAGTATAATGTGGCGGTTAATCCGTCGAAATGAAAATTTGCCGTCCGAATGTTTGATTGCCTCGGTTGTACTGCCGATAGGTCTGGTTTTTACCCAGACAAGAAAAGACTTAATTCTTTGGTGGAAAATCCAGTCCCCGTCCAATTGCAGTCAATTACTCTCTATTATGGGAGCTATGCAATACTATTCGCGGTTTATACCGAATTTTGCTGGTATCGCTGATTGCTTATTTGAGCTTCAGAATGCGCCAACTTTCCGATGGAATTCCATGCATGAGCAGACATTACGAATGTTGCTTGTTTTATTGAATTTAGAAGCTATCCTACAATCATTCGCACCAAGAATGCATTCAACACTGATTGCTGATACGTCGCCCTCCGGCATAGCCGCTGTGTTGGGGCAAGAGGGCCGACCTGTTGTCTGCATATCACGGCAAAAAATATCCAGCATGTCGATTACTTGTCCAGAACTGCTACTACAGAGGAGATTACGGAAGGCTCGGCTCTCCTGCTACAATCACTGCCTGTGAGTCGCGATGATCTCATCTCGGAGACGCGATTGGCATTCAAGAGGATTCAAACGGCACTTAGAAAGGGCTGGAAAAATGCAGATAAAAAGAAGTTTCCACATTTCTAGTCTCGGAGGGACGATTTTGGTTCCACTCCTGAAGGTCTTTTATGTTATCAAGACCGTATTGTGGTACCACCAGTGCTACGTAAATCTGTTCTTGACGATCTGCACTCCGAACATCTTGGTGTTGATAAAATGAAGTCATTGGCAAGAACTTCATGTTGTTGACCGGACCTTGAATCAACTGATCCGGCTAATCCAATGTCTTGGATCGGGAGAGTTCACCTTTTTTCAAAGGGAATGATTTTCGACCGCCTCGCGGTGTTATTCTTGGAAGAAGTGGAAATCGTATGGTTACTATCCTCGATGTTACTGATTTATAAAGTCATCGTCGGCATGTCGATCAAATCCGATTCGATGAACCAGCTGTGCCCGTTACGGATTCCCATCCTTCTGAATCAGCTGATCCGGCTAATACGACTCCATCCGTTCCAGACCAAAGCTCGCAAGTTCTACATCGGCGCTCGGGGCGTTTGGGTTTGAAATCGCCGGTCGACTACCGCATGCCATCCAAGCTGCTGCACCTTCTTTCATAGTCCACAAGACTGGAGCAACATGCTCCATTCTCCTAATTCATCCGTTGCTGAATGCATCACAATACATTTCCTTCACCTTTTCCGTGAGAGCAGATGTTGACACTACGGGAATCGCTTCACTCATTAACTTCGCCTCAAGCTCAAAATGAAAATTCCTCGGCTTTATTTCAACAATCGGTTATCTTGGAGTGATCACTTTGATGCCGTCTTCGGTAAATGTGGTCGCCTCAGCTTCTTGGTTCAGGAGATTTTGGGTGATTTGTCCTGGTCTCAAATTTTTGGACTTTTTAACCCGCCGAAGACTTTTTAATGTAATCTCGTGTTTTTAGTGACCTACCTATGCTATCCATCCAAGAGACCCTGATTCTACGTAACTACATTTATTGTACACACCTCGTTGCTCTTATATGAGACAACCCATTCGATCCCCTCTATTTAAGATTTTCCAAATGTCAATCTCTTCGACCAATGCATAGATCATTCCGTTCAATACCGACAAGAACGGCGGCATACCGCTATTAGGTCATTCCTTATTTGTTCACATCTTTAGTTTCACCCGAACAGCCAAAGCAGGAACTAAAAGAGAGTTTTCGTTTGTTGATTATATTATTTTTATGCTGAAAGTGTTGGTCCTCCTTACCTCAATCAATCGCATGCAATTATTCTTAATATTATAAGAATGGTAGTTTAATTCAAATTCCATATTTCTTTTTCGTTTTTATAGATCTTTGAGATTTTCAGAAAACGACATTTATTTTACGCACTGATTTAAATAGAGATAAACTCACAAAATGAGAATTGTAAAAGGGATGAACGTGAGAATAAAAACAAGGCTAAAATGTAATATCTTCTCTTATTCTATATATCGGTTCGTTTTCGTTGACGGGCCTAATTTCTAGGCATAGGTAATGTCTCAATAATACAACTTCATGGAATTCAATATTTTTCTTATTATTCCGAAATGGTCGAACGTGTTCCGTAGACATTTTGTGTTAAAGAACATGATGCATATGATGAAAGTTATCTAACCAATTTTTTTTCACATGCAAATTGTCTATGTAAAGTTAATTAATTGATGCGATATTCCTATTAAATATACAACAGTATTGCACACACACACACACACCGTCTCTCTTTTTACTGGCTGATCGTAATGTTTCGGTAATGTAGTCGTCATGCACCGGAGCTATCAAAACCGCCCAATGGCAAACTGTGGATAATTTGTAAGTGAATTAAAATAAAAACCTCATCAAGTTAGATAAATACACCCAATTGGCTACCTTGCGTCGTAATGTCGAATGCGCTTGAACGCAGACCTTTGATTGGCCGAATCGCATGGTCAGTCGTGGCCTTCCCAGGAACCGAGACCACGTGGGCTCAGCAGACCAGACGGGCAACAAGACTCCCATTTTCAACAAAAGAGCAATGGATCCCGCGAAAAAACCATCACCCAGTGTGATGCGCTCGACCACCCTGCCGTGGTCCGACACTATCGAGGGCGAAACATTCTACGCCTGCTCCACCATGGATGCTCTGCTCACCGCGGACTACTCCCGCATCGCCACCTACGCTGCCAACGAACCCAAGATCCAACGGCAAAAGAGCCCGAAGACAAAGAGTTCCCTTATTCACACGGTGGCCGCGTTTGGGGCAAGTTTCCTGCGTTTCTCGCGCCGCAGCACAATGCATGGATTAAATCACCTCTCGCAGGCTCGAACCGTGCCCCGCCGCCTCTTCTGGCTTAGCATCTCGCTGGCCGCCTTGGTGGGATTCTTTTTCAATATGTTTCACCTGATTGAGAAGTACGTCCAAGTTCCCGTCCTCACCAATGTGCTCCATGACTCGGGCAACTTCATATTTCCCGATGTCACATTTTGCAATGTCAATCCCATTTACTTTCCACCGCGGGGCACGCCGGAATTCGTGAGAATGACTGCTACCATCGCGGAATTCGAAGACTTTAAGAAGAGCGATAATCCCTTCGCGAAGCGCCTCGCTCTCGCGGACTACCTTTTCATTCAACGCAACACCTACTACGTTCATCCCAAGTGGTTGACCATTGTCGAGTGTTCATATATGCAAACAAGCTGCACAAGTGCACATTTCGACGAAAAGATTATCTGGCCCTATGGCGCTTGCTACACTTTCAATGCCACACGCATGTCGAACAAAATGACCCGAGAAATATCCACCAGAACTCGCTACAATAGGTTCCGCCCCGACCTTCGGATTATTGTCTACAAGGCTATCGATTTTCCCGAGGAGTATCAGTTTGACCCGCACGACAGTTTCCAAGTTCCACAGGGCATCCTCCTGATGGTGCACGAGCCTGGAACATATCCTCACATTGGCCACAGCGGCATTGTTGACGACTGCACGCAGGTTGAGCTGAAAATGACCTACGTAACGCATTTGGCAAAGTTGGGCAAATGTGTGGCGGAGCGACCGAATATAACCTACGTCAACGCCGCCACAAACGAGTCTCAAGAGTTCATTTCAAGCCAATCGGATTGCCTCGATGCTGAAGTTCAAAAAGCACTGAAGCAACACTGTGGATGTCAGATGCACACGATGCCGGTGAGGCATGAGTATCATAATTTGCCGTTTTGCTTCTCCGGTGCCCTCTCGACCGCCTTTTTGGAGGCCTGTTTTAACAATGCGACGGCCTCTATTGACCGGCAGCATTGTTTTAAGGACGTCTGTAAACACTTCACGATAGACCAGGTCATTGCACACACGAAATTCCCCGCCATTCAAGACCGACACACCGAGAAGGACTGGCTTCGCGTGCTTTCGGACCTAGAGAAACGAGAGATGACGCAGTACAGCGGCAAATCAGACCTGGCCCGGCTAGCCCTAAAATTGGATCCGGGGGAGGTTTCAAATATCACAATCAAAGACGTTCACGTCGCCGGAAATACATCCCTCTTAAGCCACGATTTCGTGAATCGGAATTTTATGATGCTTCGCGTTGTCCCAGCAAGTCTCTTCATGGATCGCGTTGTGGAGACAGAGGAATATCCATTCAGTCGACTCCTCAGTGACATTGGAGGCTGCGTTGGACTCTGGATAGGCGCAAGTCTCATTACCCTGTTTGAACTCGCAGACTTCATCTTTGATGTCATTGATCTGCGGTCTCTGCATCGCCCGGAGGTAGAGACGTGGCAGGTGCACAAACAGGCCACCGCCTTGTCCTTGGAAACAGAAAAACCGATTTCTCCCAATCTAGACGAATGTGAAAGGGGTTTGTGTGCTCGACCGCTCGTCGAATCCCCCCCGAAAGCCTTTTCAAACAATTCTGTTGGTTCGAATGTTCACGGAAACAGCCAAATTGCAGCGGAACGTAGCCGATTCTTTCATTGTCTCCAAACCCCGAATGAACCCACTGCCTCTCCGATGAGGTCAAAGGGGTCGCACTGCCATGAACTGGACAAATAAACGCACGGGGTCATTTACAGCCCTGTGAGACACAAAACAACCCAATTGCAAACACGGAGGCCGCTTTTAGGCATGCTGTCATATAATCACTGCCAATAATTGGAAATAAATGACAATGCTTTCAACGCAAGCAAGCACCTATCCCGTTGTTTTTATTACCAATCGTTTTAGCAATCACCAAGTGCATTAAGCAACCCCCTAATGGCTATAGACCCAGTCGCATTATGGTTGCCGACGTACGTGCGATTTAACATTCAACACGAATTTATAGCTATTTTTTCGTAGAAATTGCAATTTAAAAAAGTAAAAACTACAGTCTGAGAAAGGAATAAGAAGGTTATATCGAGGTTGTAGTACGAAGCTGGAAGCGTCGCCACGGTGTTTGTGAGTGACCCTAGGTTGGTCAAAAATCGACACCAATGAAATATCCCAATGCCTATAAAAGCAGGAAATAAAGATTTTTGTGATAATGGCCCGAAGTATCGTAATAAATGAAAATAAATGGAACGATTTAGAGTGTCAACGTTGACGATTTAGAATATAATGAAAATTTAAAGGCCGAAAATGCAGATACTGTGCATTTTTGGTGTTGATAAACCTTCTTAGTTCAAACTGTTGCACAAAAAAACATTGTTTTTATACAAAATGTGGACCAGTTTGGTTTAATATGCCCCGCAATGGAAACTTGGCGACCAGCGAATTTCGGTTCCCGAAAAACCAGACTTCCACTTGCGTCTGACTCTTTTAATGGACGGAATTAGTAATTTCGTATACGTTAACATTAGCTAATTGCATGCGATTAATGAGGTTTTTCGTATATTATTCAACTTCATTAACCTTTATATGAGTGAAAAATAACGTCCCATTGATAAAGTGTACTCTGTGGGTGTATGGTGATTCGAAGACTTCGTGGCCCAAAAATCAGAATTAAACCATGGTCAAAGACGAAGGTCGGGAATGAATAATATTGTTTATTATTCAAACAAAACGCCTACAAGGCGCGATGCTTAGCGCCCGCTGCAGGCGAGTCCTGTCTGGACACACGTGGGGCGTGTCGTGGTCAAAAGTGGGGGCCGGCCAAGTGTCGTCGATGTTGTCTTAATTTATCCACGTTAAGGTCACCGAATGCGGTGTGGTGTGCGTTGGCCAATGGGGTGCCAGTCCAATGGATGTCATGCGTCTTGAATAAATAAACACACCATTTAAGGTCACTACATGGCTCCCCCTTAGACTCTTCGTCGTCAGTGGAAGAGATACAATAAAGAGTTCCCTAAAGGGACGATTACAAACAAAAGGAATCACTTGGGGGCTAAGTCAGCGAGGTTCAGGAGGGGAGTCTACTCTCAGGCCTCGCGGAAGACGGTTAATCATTTGGATATTATATTGCGAAATTGGCGAATGAAAAGGGTTCCAAAGTACTTGGAACACGTTCAGAAAACGTTCGTGTCGTTCGATGCGAGTTCATTACATCGTAGCAGAGTTGACGTTTGGATTGACCGAAATCGGGCGAGGATGGCACATTATTGTAAAACGTTTTTCTATCGTTGTCTGAGGTGAAGATGAAGAAAATCATGTAGCCTGGTTTTCGTGTCTACCGATGCGAGTCGTATGCGTCGTAGCATGGTTGGCGTTCGGATTGACAAAACGTGGTTGAGGGTAGCATATAATTGTGAGAAAGGGGCTTCTGTCGCTGTAGGGATATCTACGCAGAATTCGCCCTCGCGTACGATGAAGAGTGTTACTTCACGTGGAATTCGCGTCTATTGATGCAAGCCGTATGCGTCGTAGAATGGCTTGCGTTCGGGTTGATTTAAAGCGGCCGAGGCTATTGCTGGCTTTCGTGTCTACCGATTGTAGTCGTATGCGTCGTTGCATGGTTGGCATTAGGATTGACATAAAGCCGTCGAGGATAGCATGCGATTATTTGAAAAAGGCTTCTGTTGCTGTGAGGTGATTAGCGCTGGCGGAAGATGAAGGGATTAATATCTCCTGACTTTCGCGTCCATCGGTGCGAGTCGTATGCGGCGTAGCATGGATGGCGGTCGAGTTGAAACAAAGCCGTCGAAGAAAGTAAGTTGGGCACTTTCAAGTTCACAGTGAAATATTATCCTGTTTCGGTCGCAGAGGGGTGATGAAAATAGATTTTAGTGAGAACGTCGTCTTTATGGCGGCCAATGGCATGCTCGCCAATATGGTAATTCGAAGACTTCGTGGACCAAAAATCAGAATGGCACGATGGCCAAAGACAAAGGTCGGGAATGAATAATATTGTTTATTATTCAAACAATAGTGAGGGCCCGACCTGGGCCGAAAACGACGACAAGGCGCGATGCTTAGCGCCCGCTGCAGGCGAGTCCTGTCTGGACACACGTGGGACGTGTCGTGGTCAAAAGTGGGGTACCGGCCAAGTGTCGTCTATATTGTCTTAATTTATCCACTTTAAGGTCACAGCATGCGCTGTTGTTTGCGTTAGCCAATGGGGTGCCAGTCCAATGGATGTCATGCGTCTTGAATAAATAAACACACCATTTAAACTCACTACAGGTGTTGCGTTGTATTAGGCAGCAAAGTGTTTTGGAAGGCCACGGTAACACGCCTCGGGCATGCGAAAGACGTTTAACCGAGTTTCTGTTGATAGAGGAGCTTAGAACGGAAGAACAATCAGATGCCAATGATGAATTGGTCCTCTGGATGATAAGACAATTTAATGTAGACGTAGCCCTCAAGGTTTGAATTGATCGGGCAAATAATCGGGTTCATATTAAAAGGATTGAAAAAAACCAAAATTTGCACAAATTTAATTTATTTTTCAAAATGACAGAATTTTCCCTTACCTACTTTATTTTAAACTGCATGCAAGTTTATTCGGTGTCAGATTTTTATTATCAATTGCAAAATTCCGCAATACGTAGGACCAGACTATTGTCAAGAGAACACTGACCTTCAACGTAAAAGCAACTGAATAAAGCTTGGTATTCGCTTTATTACGGTCACGAGGACCAGAACTTTCAGCATTAAATGTTACAACAGACAAAACTGATATAAGAAGTTGCGATTGTAATAATATATATATATAATAATAATTTTTACGCTTTATTAAGGCCACAAAGACCAGAACTTTCAGCATTTAATGTTTAACAGGAATGGAGGAAATAACAACGAGGTAATGGCGGCCATAGAAGGCCTTGTCCATAACGCGCGCGAGACAGTTTCCGCCATAGCAGGTGTAAAATAATTGAACAAGAGTGAACGAAATAAAAACGAGGTAAATTTGCAAGAAAGGCAGATTAAACCCTCGAAGTGTACAAAGTTTGGCAAACGCGTAATGGCGGCCATTGAAAGGCCTTTTCCATACCTGCGCGCCCTTGAAAAAAAAGCGCGAAAAAACGTCGCTTTTGGTGAAACGAATAATTGGGTCGAAAATAAGGAAGCACTTAGTTGCTGTTTACAGTCGTTCTTGTGGGAATGAAACATGTGACCTTCGAATCGGTAGAAGAGATTCATATTTTCTGGAAATTTTGCCGCCATAAGCTCTTTTTGTAAAAAAATACAGGGAACCAAAGCATTGTCTAATATGACCCTGGTGAATTGCATAATTGATAGCTGAGAGGGACACAGAGAACCGAAAAGGGTCACGGCGCACTTTGAAACATCTGGAAAATTTAAAACAGGCGTTGAAGGTGTCTAGGGAGAGCATTCTTTACCCACTCGTTTAAATTGTTACAAGATTTTGTTACATGACGGCTCAGCGTTGATTCTTTTTGTCGGAGCATCAAGGGCCAACTCACGCAACAATGTGAAGTGTTTTTATTTCGTCCTTTATAAATGGCATACAATGTAATATATTATATGTGGGTGCTACTATTATCCTTACGAGCACAAAAAAGCTGGCAAACATTCTGGCCTATTTTATTTCATGCCATGTGCATGGAAATATCACAATACTTTATTCACCCGGTCAGTGGAGCTCAGATGTAGGCTAGTATACAATCCAAAGTTCAAACCAAACGTCACACAAATGAGTCGCGAATTGTTGTATCCCGTATAGCCGGAGGTGTTCTAGAAAGTTTACCTAACAACCTCCTTTATTAACAGGCGTGATGTGGCATTTATACAAGAGTTGTGGGCAGTAAGGCCAGTCGGCCAATGAGAGAGTGTGATGAATCAGTCACTCAATTGATTAGATTGTGACACGACAAAATGTTGACAGACGGTTACGTTACACCCCTGCGTGGAATTCACACAATAACGGAGTTTTTCTTGGGAAACTATAACGGTTCTCCAACACGAATAGAACTGGAGGAGCTCGACTTTCTTGATTTACCATTCTCCCGTGAGATGATAAACCTTCGTCATAGATGTCCTCAGTGCAAAATAATCGAAAATAAACCAATTTTACATCGTTCATGGAAATCATCCCGCAATCGCTGTGTCGTATTTGGAGCTATTTGTGATTTATTTGTTTATTTTTAAACAACGATGTCAATGCCACTTTTTGGACGACACACTTTAGATTAAATCTAAAAATTCAATGGGTTTTATTTCATTAATATGACCAATTTAATGGAGCTGCATAACAGCATGGCTTCATAAATACGATAAATTAAAAGAAAAACCAACGTAAAAATAAGAATTTTAAATTAAAAAACACGTCAACTAATGGCTCATAAAAAAATTAATTTCAAACAGCACAAGTAAGCTACTAGCAAACGAGACGATGTTAAAAAAGCCTACGGAGGAATTAAAGTCAGAAAACATTTGACCACGGAAAATCGCGGGTGAACTGTAAGCAATATTGGGAATTATCAGAAGTTGACGAAGGCCGTGATATGATTTCAACTAACTGAAACTGACGTCGAACTAATTATAAAGTCTCCGGTGACACGTATAATCGTCACGTCCTGTAACATTTTTGTTTATTGTAAATTTTAATGCTGAAAGTTTTGGTCCTTGTGACCTTAATAAAGCGAATATTATTATTATTATTGCATTGCTTCTGTATTTAAGATTATGGATAGGGCTTCCTTTCAATGCCGCCTTTACGCGTTTACCAAACTTCATGCTCTTCGATTGTTTAAACTACCTTTCTTGCTAAACTTATTCTGAATCTTCTATACATAATCAACGCCACTTCCTGCACGATTTTTGTCTGTTGTAAAGTTTTAATGCTAAAAGTTCTGATCCTCTTAAACTCAATGAAGCAAATACCATAATTATGATGATAATGACTAAAGACAGCGGATTAACATTTTACGCTGATTCGACGGCGTGCTTCACCACTGGTTTTTATTGGATTCGGTCGTGGGATTTTCGCAGCAAATCATAAATTTCTTGAGTAAATGTTGATCAAATACATCGAAGGATCCATAGAGATCAGGATTACCGTTTACCCCAACATCGTGTGTACTACTTAAATGTAAACTTTTATGACGGAATATCAACATCATCACCATCATCAGCATCATCCTTGTAAACGCTTTCACTTCGAAGAATAATAATTATCCTTAACACAAGAGTTTCAATTATAGCTATAATGTTGCTGGGACTCTGTGATCAATAGGAAGGGGTTTTATTTGGTGCGGGGCCTTTTAACGGCCACCACCATTAAAAAGATTTTTTTTTTTTTAGAAAACTGTTCTTTCAAAACATCTTCATCGATCTTTTTACTACATTTTGCAAAAGAAAAAATTACTTCTGTTTTAACTCATCAATTTCATGGATTTACCTTTGATCATACGAAAATACTCGTGAAAACAGCTCACCGAATACCGCAAACACTTGATTGTTGACGCAAGTCTATCTGCGACCCTTCAAATGTGCAAATTGCTGTCTCACTGTTTATTTTCTAAAAGGCATCGATTAATCAATATGTTCGTCGCATTGATAATGCGGATTGAATCGACCGACCGCATGAGAAGAGCGGCTTTGTGACTACAACTACTGCACTCCCGCCACCACCACTCACTCACACCAAGCCGAAGCATCGAGCTGGTTGGCTCAGTGCTGTTCGCAGTCGCTATCCCGCAAATACATCACTTCCAGCTCTTGCGTCCTTTAATGTGCGTTCAATTATCAACAAAGTTGACGATTTTCACTCTCTGCTAACAACTTCTCTGTTTTAACCTGTCGGCGTGGTCTGTCTACAAGCAACCTTTCTTTTGGACATCAATCTGGATCACATATGGCAGAGAATTTCATATACTTTCGTCAAGACAGAGTGGTCGGCGTTAAATTCAAAGGTGGTGGTGTCGCGAGTTGCATCAATCTCAGCTGGTCAAAATCGAACAAAAAGGTTTTCTGCTATGCAACCAGTGCTATTGAATGTGTTGGAGTTATCTGCCATCCAAGGTCTCTTCAAAACTGCAAGTCTGTGACAGTCTTTAACTTGTATATCCCCCATCTTCTACCAGAACAGACATGTCTAAGTTCTACGATTCTATAACACCTTTTATTTCTTCAATTATGGATGATTCTTTCATTTTACTGTGTGGTGATTTTAATTCTGCGCCTATTACCCCTCTTCTTACACTTGGTCTAAACACCATAGTCAATTATCCTACACGCGAAGGGAATCTTCTTAACCACATATTTGTGTCCTATTCTTCTCTGTATGCATGTCGCAAACGTGCACCTTTAGCCCAGTGGGACCACTGTATCGTTGTTGGTCTACCGAAAATATATGGCAAGGAAAAAGAACCATCAACGTTGTCCCAAACCTAAAAAAACTTCGTATCCGCTATCGCTGCCTCCAGAACCAGTGCAATTTAAGAGATGCCGTTGCCACAACCGACTTCAAACAGGAACTAAAGGACAATTTTCACATCTAATACTTGTTATTGTAAAAAGGAGAGTATATTGCAGGGTTAAGAGGGATTTCATTCACAATGCAAGGACAGACAGGAATGGGGTTTGGATTGTTCTGTCGTGGGTAATGAACACGAGTTATTGACAATTCTGTCATATTCTGCTTCAGCTCTTGACTCTCCACTTGAAGCTGCTCGACGGCTATTTTCAGTTGGCGGACTTGCTCCCCCAATAACTTCCATGTATCTTCTTTCGTCTTGTCACGCGAAGAAGAACCCAGTCGACGTTCAGTTGTCGACGTTCTCGTAGGTACAGTTATTGCGGCCATTTCTGGCAGGATATTTTCGGTCATCTGCTTACCATTTTCCTCAATAGAAAAAGAATTAACACAAGTATCAATGGTTTCAGAAAGCTCACGATAGCGTGATCGATCGTCCCGAAAAGTCCGCGCTTCAGCAAGGTGATATTAAAACAAAACTCTTAATCGAGATGAGAACTAACAAAGCTATGCAAAAGGATGTAAACGGTTACTAAAACCCTTATTTGGAATTAATTACGCTAGTTATCCTCTACAGTTACACTGCCAATTTGTACTGCTGAAATTTTAGGTCCTCGTGACCTCAATAAAGCCACTACAATTATTATATTTAAAGAACTGATATTAGGAATAATAATAATATTCACTTTATTTTGGGTGCCATAATATCTATTCCATCAGATGGTGCCCATGATTAATTTCACTGCACGACAAATAAAACGTATCAAATGAGTCAAGGACCTTTACCTACGAAGGAAGCTTCCCGAAAGGTACATGCAGCTTCGAAAGAGGGTTAAATGATGAGAGTGATAAAGGAGTGAGGTGGTCGCGGCGTTTTCTAATCAAAGGTTGTGAGTGCGGCAAGGGTGAGCTGCGGTAGCTTCGTGGCGAGAGTGTGTCTGAATTCACTCCAATTGAATAATGTCCCATGGAATTGCCTCACTCCATTGCCATGCCAGGCATTATGTGGCAAGGGGAAGTCATTAATAAAACGCCATGTGTTTCCGGGAAACACGTTTGAATGAATACCTAGATGGGAAGTTTACACATTCGTCTACGTTATATGCAATTATTCCCGCTATATCTTTTCTCTAGAAACGTTATGGCAAGTGTCAGTCAGTCAGATAACTATCTAAAAAAAACAATAAAATTGGGATAGTTTTAAATGCGTTTTATTCAACCTAAAAAAAGTTAGTCACCTTGGTTTATTCAATCTAAAAATTTCTAAAGACCAAGACATCTAAGCAGATTTATAATAATGAAAATAATGGTTTAAACTGTTGTTTTAAGTATACTTAATTTACTTAAGGCAAACTGGATGCTAAAAAGCGAAAAAGTGGTGAAATTATCAGCCAATCCGGTTATTCAGTCTTCGCAGGATTTCATGGATCCGCGAGGATTAATTTGCCTGATCACATTTTCTGCTAATTTAAAACTCGAAATGTTCCCAATTCTGAGCATTATTAGATGAAATATATTCTCATATATATATATTTCTGTTAATAATAATATTCGCTTTATTAAGGTCACGAGGACCAAAACTTTTGGCATTAAAATTTACAATAAACAAACATGTTACAGGACGTCACGATTATACGTAGAAAATGCACAATAAGTTAAGAAGAATAAAAGAAGTAACATCGTGGTAAATTTGCAAGAAAGGCCAATTTAACCCACGAAGTATATAAAGTTTGGCATACGGGAAATGGCGGCCATCGAAAGGCCCTATCCAAAACGCGCGCCTTAGTTGATAACATACACCAAATTCATAGACATCAACACTGCAAGGCCACACGACCGCTTCTGAACAAATCGGAAACAAACAGACCATTCATTGAATCTAACTTTTCGGAATGCCGCTATTTCCGATGCTTTTTTTGCATCCCAGACAAATCACCCACAAATAACGAAATTATTTAACCGCGGTGGACAACTGCATTAGTGACAGGCCGACTAAAACCACCGCAAGTAAACGCATTAACTAGACCTCAGAGAGATCCCAAAGCAACATTCGAAAACAACGAGTCTCAATTACCGCGATTATGGTCAGGAGGGTCGCAAGTAACCGAGATTGGATTAGCCAAATCAAAAATATCCCAAACGAAGTATTTGCAGATAAAAAATTAGTAGTGCCTTGGTATTCATTTTATCATTTTGGCAGCGGTAGGATTTCGCCGTATTGGTGACTGCATGTTTTTATGAATTCAAATTTTGGCTTGCAATTATTATTTTTTATTTCTTTTAAGATATTATCCAGCTTCATTCATGTCACCCCGGGAAGTATCGAAAATAGGTCAACGAGAAGAGCGAGCGGTGAAAAAAAGCGCTCATTAAAAATATCCGTCTTCCATTCTGTCAATTACCACCGCTTGCATTGTTCATTTTATTGTTTGGTCAATCTAACCCGAGCTCCTGTACCAACGCGTGTCTAGAGAACTATTGTATTTCCCAACAAAACTTTGTATTAATTAACTTCATTAATTGATCCCGTGTTTATTTTTAAAGTGAAAATAAAACAATGCCGGTCTGGAAGTCACAGAGGGTCAACCGCGATTACTACCTTCAATTGGCCGAAATGAATTCCCAGACATTCTCCTATTAGCAGACTGCCGCAACCGAATCCAACCTCTTTTTTAATACCAATTCTATCCGTCAATAAGTGAGACTGTTTATGTAATTTATTTGCAATCCGACTGTCTTCTTACTTGGCGGCGATGGCGACTTATAACTACGTATGCAAGCGTTCATGCTATCGAAACCTGCATCCAACTCCTTTTCATTGTGAGCCCGGGGTTCTATCAACGCCGCCAATTCCTCTGTGTTTGATCACGTTTTCTTAGAATTGCATAAAGTGACGAAAAACCTTTCAAATTCAGAATTTATATATTGGTTTCGTTTGGGTAGAGTGGGGGAAACACTGGCAATTTACGGGGGAAAGTTGCCACGTAGCCTCAAGAAAGTTTGTCAATTGGCTTCATTCGCCGACGATGGGAGCCCATTTTATGAGTCTTGATTCTGGTTAAATTGATGATTAAAATTCAACTGACCGCAAAAAATATTTTAAAGGTTTTCTTGTGGCAACTTTGCTATTTTTCATAATACTGGCGTCATTGTCAATTACCGTCGTCTTTCGTGGATGAAATTGAACAGCTAATAATAATAATAATAATGGTATTCGCTTTATTAAGGTCACGAGGACCAGAACTTTCAGCATTAAATGTTACAACAGACAAAAATGATTTAAGAAGTTGCGATTGTACATAGCAGGTGTAAAATAATTGAACGAAATAAAAAGGTGGTAAATTTGCAAAAAAGGCAAATTAAACCCTCGAAGTATACAAAGTTTGGCAAACGCGAAATGGCGGCCATTGAAAAGCCTTTTCCATAACGCGCGCCCTTAAAAAATACCATCGGCGGACGGTGTTTTGGTTGGTAATTTAATCAAAAGCGCCAAAATTAGTCTCACCTTTTCTTCCATTCGGTTGGGCCTGGATAAATGTCTTCCTTGAGTCCAAATGTATAATCTCAGTAACAGGCAAACACTTCTAAAATAGATTTTACTTAGGCCACGTCTTTGGTTGGCTCATATAATGTCGCAGACTTTCTGGGTTCACAGAAAAACTCAACACGTTTTGCAGTAGAACTGGATCGTTAAATAACATGTAGTTTGTTAATAATTAATGTTTTAGTGGATACGTACACCACATACATGTCTATAATTCATAAACCCAACAATCGTACATTTATTACGAAACATGTTAGTATTTTTCGTTGCGTGAAATTCTGAATACCAATAAAGCGTAGTTTCAAATGCGATTACATTTCATAAACCCAAGCAAATCTATGTATATCTTCTACGCATGTTTTGCAACCACAAGATGTGCTTTCAAAAACATGCGTTCCTCGTTACCATATCATATGACATGTCTTTAACGCACAGTGAATTTGGATTTAGAAATTGAGAACGAATCCTCTTGTTTTCACCAAAATGCGCAATGCGCCAGCCTGGAAATGTATTAAGACACGCGTTCGGATATTTCTTATTACATATAATGCGAAACAAAACGTAACGGTTCCAGTAAATGACGATATAAAAATGGGAAAACTCCTTAATAATTCAACTTTCCTTTGGAGATTAGCAAACCGAGTTCTACTTGGTTCTTCCGATCCAGTAAGTCAAGACAAACGCCTCCTCCGATTTCGAGCACCCCAGCTACGGGCGAACCAATCTCCGACCAATCGAACCCTTTACCGATGAAGCTGGGACCTCCACTCACTCACCCATCCTTCATCTCATCTCTTCCTGATCTGCCGCTTTTCCTTTAACAAATCGCCTACCTACCCACCGAACTGGTTGCACGAATCCACGCCACCCTACCCTCCTCAAATCACCGCAGCGACAGCAATGACAACATCAGCTTCGGTCAAACTTACTGCGACTCCATAATAGGTAACAACGCCGCCCCAGCGAGTTCTTCCAACCGGAATTCGATCGTTTCCTTAATGATTTCCGCCGTAACTCAGCTAATAGCAACGGCTCAGTGGCTTCAGTAGGTGGTGGCTGTTAGACGGTTTGTTGATGGTGCTAGTTGTTGTTGTTGTTTGTGAGGTAGGACAAGAATCCGGGGTTTTGATTGAAGGGCGTGGTTTTGTATAATAAAGTACGGCATTTGGGAGGGGGGGTATTATGGGCGACCCCTGAGACGCGATCTGTCGGTTGGGTCTAAACAGGGGGAAAAGGGTCAGTGTTAGACTAGCGCCCATATCTAATTAAACGATAGACTAGCAAGAATTATGAATAAAAGAATATTCAGAAGGAATCGACCAAATTAAAGACGTCTGTCGGCTTTCAAGTTATTTGTGATCTCTTCCCATCCCTCCACACAGTGACGCAACGCATCCGTTAATTAAAACGGATGTAATTTAAATAAGCGTTACAAACATCACCCATATGTTTTATATTGAATTTCAAGAAGCTTAATCATATAATTGTCGGTCCCACCATTTATTAAAAGTTTATAGAACGATATCTCGAAGATGGACCTTAAACTAAATGATTATGACGCCAGGTTTACTTCCCATGGAACATTGCTGAAAGCTCCAAAAAACAATAAAGTAGCAACGATATTTTTAATTTTAATGTTTAATTAAAACTGGACAGCTTTAATTAATTGATGGATTTTGGACAACACGAATGACCAGGAAAATGTCATGATACAGCAAACACATTTTGTATCTCAATTAAATCCGTAAACGCCCCAACACTTAAGAACTTTAATTAAATGTAGGAATACACCAACGCAACCTTTACTCCTTGAATTTGATTTTCGCTAAATCAGGCATGAAATAAGAATATTATTGATAATAGCAGTTAAATAGGTTTCCGTTTGACTAAAAAGCATAAGCTAAATAAAAATAATACCGATTTCAAAATTAAGGCGTCTTTGAACAAAATACGCTGGGTTCCGGAAGCATGAAAGGGATTTTCGAAAATATTACGATCGACGCATAAGCTGGATATCCAGTTTTGCCTGGTAAGGTAAAACTAGAAATCAGAGTGCATTAAAAATTGGCGAAGAGATGGAACCAAAGTAAAAAAAGGCTACCATCAGTAGAACACCACAGCGACTGGAACTGACATTCATCATTAAAAGGCATGTTTCCCTGTTTAAGCCAGTACATTTCCAGGGCGGTCTGAGGTTTTCTAGAGAATTTCATATGGTCAGATGAAACAAAAATAAAACGTTTTGGAAAATCACTTTGCATCCCAAAAACACGAAACCGAATGTGATTATTGTAGGTGAAACATCATTCTTTGGGCCTTTTTTCACCAAAGGGAATAGGATGGCTTATCTGTGTGAATGAAAGAGTGAAAAAGGCTACATATCTCGAAATGTAAACATAAACCTCCTTTTATCAGCAAGGGCATTGAAGATAAAACGTGGCTACCCTTTTCAGCAATATTCTAGAGAAGATTTGCGTGGAGGAATTGGCCAAAATACCAGCAACACTGTGTGAATACCATGTGAGGACTTACAGAAACGACAACTAAGGGTACATAAGAAAGTATTGAGATGATCTTCGGTTCTTTACGTAATATAGATAGTGCATCATAATTTCCCATTCAATATAACACTTCTACAATGTTATTTTCCTTAATGTTGCTTCTCATAGTTTAGGTGTAACTATGACGAAAATAACAGGCCCCCATCATGACATTTTAATTTTGTTATAAAAATTACCTAACTCAAATGATTGCGTTTACTGTTCATACACTTTCAAAGACCAATGGCATGTTTCAATGGTTCAATGGATCGAAGGCGAATATTTTGAAAATTAAACAAAATCTTTTCATTATTCATCCTAATTTGTTTTAAAGCATTTTTAAGCAATCGACTGTTCTCCATCGACCAATCGGCCATTAGACTTCGGCCGGACAAGTTGAGGCCTGAGGTCAAGTGAAATATACTAAGTTGGAAACCTGCTAACAATTCATCAATTGCAAACATCGAAAATTCCCAAAAAACACGATGTTCTGGTTGAAGTGTTTGGGAGACAAATCAGTCCTCAAATTTGTTTAAGAGTGATTGTCTCAAACACGGGAATCAAGTCATGTAAAAACGACAAAATAACAGTTTCGATTGATTAAATTGCCGTTATTCAGTTAATTTTATTTTGCGAACGAAAAAAATAATCTGAAAAAAAAACGATATTCTGAAGCTATTCGGCGACAATGATGGCCGGATTTAACGCCTTTGGATTCTTTTCTGTGGGGACATCTCAAAGGTACAGTTTCTAACAATATATCAGAATCAATTTAAGCTTTGAAAGACCAGGTTTGGGGCGAAATTGCCAAGAAAATTGCCGAAATGTCATCACCAATTACAGCAACCGAATCGACGGAGGATATTTGCATTATATCGTTGATCATTCATAAACTGTAGACAATCTACTGTGTACACCAATAAAAAGACTGGCAATCCTGCTATTACTCGGGTATTAAGATACCGTGATTGGTTAGAAAATTACACACAGAGAAACGTAGAAATTATTTTTTCCACAACGGTCTTAGTTCAACCATATTCCTTTTTGAAAAATGCTTGGCGCGCGTTTTGGATAGGGCCTCTCAATGGCCGCCATTTCCCGTTTGCCAAACTTTATATACTTCGTGGGTTTAATTGGCCTTTCTTGCAAATTTACCACGATGTTACTTCTTTTATTCTTCTTAACTTATTGTGCATTTTCTAGGTATAATCGTTACGTCCTATAACATGTTTGTTTATTGTAAATTTTAATGCTGAAAGTGTCGGTCCTCGTGACCTTAATAAAGCGAATATTATTATTATTAATATCCGGTGAATATAAAAAGAATGTTTGTTAACGTCTCAAGCTCTTTGCCTTTGGTTCTATCTGTGTGACGTGACTGCAAGATCGAGGATTGACTGATGAAAAAGCCATCATTAAACCAAAACTACTCCCACATAAATATTTTATTAGTTGCGTTTAAACTAACAGTTCCGCGACACATATTAGAGAATTACATATGGCAATTGGGGAATTCTCTGGAATTATCGAGTATTTGAAAATATCAACGAGGTATTTTCACGTTTTTCCAAACGGCACTAGGCACAATAGGGTACCATAAATGCTTCTCTCAGTTTACTAAGACCCTAGAAGTCTATTTATTTTATTCTTCAGCCGTATGTCCCGGAACTTTTCTTCGTCCTGGAGAGATAAAATTATTTGAAATCACGTATTTGAACTTTTTGCAGTCTTGTAAAACCATTTCTTTTAGATAATACCTTGATAAGATTATTTTTTCTCCAACTCTCTACGTCGAATTTTATAAAAACCGCAAAAGCGTTAAAGGAAGTTAGGAGTTCTGGAAAACTGGTTGAATAAATAAATAAATATTGGGTACATTTCGATCAGGCCATTTTAAAACAACCTGTCGAAGTATGCACTCTTCATTCCATTACATATAGTACTCTAATACAAAATCATGATGAAAGAAAACGCAGTCCTTTTATCCTACACAGAATATTGGACGCGTTTTCGATTTAATCAGATTAGATTAGGCAATAAAAATCCCTTCATTCAATTTATATAATGCACATAAAAAATTGTCTCCACCACCAAATCATTCTCCACGGTGCCCCACTGGGTTTAATAGGTTTGTCGTCGGTTTCGCCATTCTGTCCTTTCACATTTAATTAAAATGGAACAAAAATTAGTGTGTTCTATGGGTAATCAAGAATCTTGCTACCTTTCAGACATTAAAGAAATAATTAAACCTGGAAGCATTATGAAACCGCTTAAAATTTCGCTGTTAAAAGTAGAATTTAGTTGAAGCCCTATTGTCAATCTTCATCATGCAGCCATGTTAAGAAGAATCACGCTTTACTGAATCCGGGATGGCGAATTTCCTTTTGTCTGTTTTGGTAACCGTAGCAAATGGAAAACTTTAAGCTTTTAGTTCAGTCACATGATTGTGGGGATACACGTGGTTAATAAATGAGATGATGACAGACTAGGTTACTAGACCACTAGCAAATGCACACCGAAAACATTATAGATTACGTGAAGGGTGAATCTTGAGTGAATTAATCCGCATTAAAGTCTTGATTTCACCCGCATCGATATTTTACAAAAACATTATAGTATTTGCTTCCATTCTATAGTATAAAGAACGAAGGGATGTGTGTAAAGATTTATTTTATGAACCATTATAGTTTCGAAGGCCTAGGCATTTGCGCGATCCTCGTCGTTCTATTGTTGCTAGTTAAAGACAAAAAGTAGTCAGTAATATTTAACATTGAAAATAACTCCGGTTAATTCCTCCAATAGACGGCATATTTGTACAAATAATGACAAATAATTATTCATAAAACCTTTTAAAGATTTCAATTGCCTTCATCATATGGTTAAATGTTTTAATTTGCTGTGTAAGCTTTTATCAATTAATCGTTTTATTTTAATTAGTGGATTCAAGCCTCTTGTATGAGTCCAAACTAATTATAATTATAATAAGGAAAATATTGTCTTTTTTGGTCCATATTTAGTGCTGAAAAATTGCTCATCGTTTTTAAGATGCCAACTGGACTAAGGGAAGTTTTCCCTTTATTCAAAATCTATTGACTTATCCACGTCTCACGTTATGACAGAAAGCAACCTCTGCAGCATTTGAAATTCATGAAAAAGTTTCGCCTTCAGTAAGAAACTTAAACATGATCGGCGCTTAGTTAAAATAAAACAATAACGTAGATTCCTCGATTCCGTTTACCCACTGTTTAACTTTCCCCACATGAATATCCGATCTTCTAATGGAACACTGATGAGCTATTTATAAATAGCATTCGTAAACTTTTATTATTGGCATCACTGCTAAAGCGGCGGATAACAGTCTCCATTATGCTTTGGCTGGACAATAAAACGAGGTTTTTTTAAGTTGCCGGGGCTTCCAGACAATCTCAGAAACATTAGCACTTTAAACTACCCTACTTTATGAAAGGCACTTCTCAAAAAAAACAATTCAAACAATGGAGAGAAATATGCGCAAGTGCACAATGTGTAAAGAACAACGGATAAATCAAATCGATGCGCCCCAATGAAAAATGATCACAAAAAAAACGCCAATTTCGAAATAGTCTTTTTTAATGCTTGGTGTATATACCTGCTGGAACTTCTAATATGGAAGGCGGTAATGGATATACAAAACCTCTTTATCATCAACCCCCAGAGAAAAACACAATTGGCATAGGTTATGAGTTGACTATATTAGTCAGAAGACGAAACGATAAATAGGATTAATAATAATTATACTCCTATTTACATGTTTGTACCTTATTTACAGGAAAGGGATAATAAATTGGCTGACAACCATAGGTCGAGACTCATAAGCCAGACCCTGATGTTGGGCGACCTTGAGAGCTTGCAACTGTGTATATTTCGATGAATTTATACAAAGCGATGACATTGACGGCACCAACAAACTGATGAATATGATATCTTCTTCTTTTTTTCTAGAATCAGTTTAATTTTTGTACATTTTAATTTTAAAATCTTTAGGCCTCTTTGTTCTATTGCATAACAAATCTCTTGGAAGCCGTGTGTTCAGAACCAACGGGCATGCCTTCGCAGAGGCTCCAATACTGGAGAAGAACCTTTGACGACCACCATCAGTTTTGGCCTGTCTGGTTTTAAATTATTTAGTTAATGATTTTTAGTACATGAATACGATAAAAATGTTTAAAACGTATTTTTCCTGAGGATCACATTACCTATCAGACGCACGCAGCAATGGGAATGCTCTTGTCGATGATTTCAATCGTTCTGTGTCAATAATACATTTGGAGGTTTACACCAGTGACGCAGCCTGATGACACAATTGTTATACGATGCATAGGATTACCTGAATTCCGTTAATAAACCTTCCAGAATATTGCTGCTTCAGATTAAGACGATATTGTATACTTAGATTTAACCTATCAGCGTGTTTCTGTCGCTTCAAGGTATATTTCGGTAGGGGTGAAATTAAACCAGGATGCCAGAACGGTGGCCAAATTTATTCTTAAAAGATGGATCTGTTTTACGGGGCTTATTTATCGTTCTGACAATCTTCCCCTATTTTAAATTATAATGGATCTTAGAATTTTTCAGACAAGTAAAATCCCGCATAAGTCCTTTGATGTAAAACACATAACTGTGGCGGGCTAGTAGATAAATGGAAGCATAGACGCCCAAATATAAAAGAGCTTACAGATTGGGTCTCTTAATTATATTATTTTTCACAATTTGTTGCATATAAAGCCAATCTGTTGCTAATTCTTGGGCTGAATAAAGCACTTACATTACAAATAATATTATGGACGAAAGACTTTCCGCCCTCCATACTTCTAAGAAGAGGCTGTTTAATTGACAAGAAACGCGGGGTATACACGAAAAGTTACTGTTTTTTACCCAGCTAGCATCAGTCATTCTTCGAACACAAAAATAAGGCTTCCGCGAACTGCCCCATCCTCGTTTAATGGTTTTTCGGGCCTAATATGACCAAATTAAAATTTATGTTCTCCAATTAATCATTTATTTCTCGTGGAAGTGGTTTGCGCTCCAAATTACTGGCGAAATATTTAATACATGGCATTAGAGGCGCTGTTATCGCTCTTATACGATGTCGAACTCGTCGCATTCACTGTATCGGCGCCAGAGTACAGAACTCCCGTTTGGCACTCCAAAACCAGGAATCGGCGTTTCCACAGGAGCAGTCGCATTCGATTTAAATGCGAAATAAATAATTGTTGTGCGCACTTTTATCCGCGGCGTCGTTGTCGGCAGGATTTCTACAACAAAGCCGTAATATTTTGTTATGTATCACGTTGGTATCACTTCAAATTATTAATTTTTCATAGCTGATGTCTGCAGGATGGCAATATTCCCTTTGATCGAGCAAACAAATAATCGTGTGCGATTTGGTCAATTGTAATAAATGAGGACCGATGGAGTGGCCGATCAGCAGAGTTGTTGATTAAATATCATTAAATAAGTCACACGTGTTTGACTGTTACATATGCGATCTAAATGAAGACGGATTGGGGTAATTGACAAGGCTTTTATAAAATGATTTGATGTGACCATTTCGCCAATCGGCTGTTCTTCACAATCATTCTGTTGCGATTAAAATGAAGGTTTCGCATGACATGGCAAGAAAAGGGTTGATCTAATTATATTTGACTTCGTTTTTATTTAATCAATGGATTCATTTGTGTTTTTTTGTTAAGTTAGAAAATCATCAGATTAACCTAATTTTCTAATTTACTTCTAGCATTTTAACGAATATGAAAGCGTCGCATTTCTATTATTTATTTAACTGGTAAAATATAATCATTAGGCAGCTTTTTTTGAATCCAACTAGCGTATTTATAAAGAAAGCATGATATGCGAAATTCGAATATTTATCGTGATATCCGAGATGGCTGTTTTTGGGTTTCAATCAGACCATGAACAGTACCCGGACAAGGCCATTGGCCGATTAATAGTTGTTTAATTCTTTGAAGCTGTGCTTCTCTGAAGTTTCGATCATGAAAAAAATAAAATTTGAACCAACGAAATGTCGGTTTTTAAAGAAACAAAAAATGGAAGGGGTATGTAAATTTAAATCACGTCTTGAACTGATACATTTTAAGAAAAGCGACTGCTTTATTTGACAGCGGAACACATTTTTTTATTTCGAATGAGTAATAATAATCTATAAAATGGCTGTCGAACATTTCCAAAAGAAGGACAATGCCTATTCATTGTACCTGCAAATATGGTAATAAGTAGTTGTGGACGTTGATGGAAAAACGTAGATATCAAAGCAATTATAATATTCTCTCTTTGTGTTTGAATGAAAAACAAAGCTAGACGGTAGCCAGTTGTTAAATTAAAACAAACACATTATTGTCCAAAAAATGATTCAAAAATACATTTGACCATTTTTCAAATTTAATTGGAAATAAATAGTCACTTCGTGTGCGGAAGCCAAGACAAAGTGGGTTAATTCAATTTTACAAATTTGATTTCCGGGTTTTAATCCTTTAATTTAATGTTTAAAGGACTGAAATCTTGGGATTCAAAAATTTATTTGAACGAATACATGTTTTCGGGGAAGAAATTCGACTTCTTATAAGATAGTTTATAAGATGGATTTATGAATGGATTGCGAGTTTGAAATCTCGTCAATATGTAGGCATACATAGGCGAATATGTAACAATTGTTGTTTTTCGTTATACGTTGCATTTATGCTCTTTTTGGCGGATGAATTGTCTAAGGGTGATGTTCAATTTTCGATAGAAGTTACAAGGAACAATTTTTAATCCATGTAATTGGAAATGGGAGCAAATATTTTGGTCTGAAGGGGCTGCGACTTCGACATTTTGCGTGCACGGCAAACTAGTCTGAAAGAGCTCTTCCCTCGCCGCACTGGTCGGGTTTCCAGATGATTCCCTAGATAGCCCCGCATTAATTAGACCAGATCGGATAAAGGCCTATATTGCTAGGTATTTTTGCCTTAATTGAAGCTACTTTAATAAAAATTATTATTATTATTGTAGTGGCTTTATTAAGGTCACTAGGACCAAACCTTTCGGCATAAAACAAGACAGTATAACAAGTACTAGATATGAAAATTGTCTGTTAGTTCCTGCTTCACCTGCTACGGTGAATTTAAAAATCGCGACATTGTATGTTTTTGTTTTGAAAATCCGGAGTTGAAACCAGACGCATAATAATAATAATAATAATAATGCTTTGCTTGTTGTTGATTGGGTCACATTTTGCCCCGGTGGATATATTCTGTGCTGCAAAATTGTCGAAGAGCTAACTGCAGCACTTTACAATTACGAAATACGCCCGATACATGGGCGCGATACACTTTGGTTAGATCATCTGAAAAAGGGTCTTTCATCAATATCTGTAAGCTTGCATGCGGGTGACCACTTTCGATACATCTTTTATCATTCAAAAAAAATCGACCCTTTAATAGAGAAAATTAATAAATCTGATGATTGTCAATTCAACATGGTCGTTGAATTTGAATTTTAAAAATAAACTGGAACTTGAGAAACCCTCTACAAGTAATCGGACATCATTCAGGCATAAATTATGATTAGTCATCGTTCTGCCCATGAATACAGATCATCTTAAGATGCCAGAGTCACTCAGGGGACCTTATTGTTCGCAGTTATTGGAGAAGGTGTTGACATTTAGCATGGCGATACCACGGCGCACTCCAATGGAAGTAGATAATTGGAGCTGTAGAAATACTCATGCCTAGTTATCGTTATAAATAGACTCGAGTCACAAATCGCTAGGGTGAATGTGTACTGTCAGAGGCTGGGTGAATTCGTGTATAATTAGTTGGCTGTTTTCGTACGTCAAATAGGGAAAGACGTGTTTCAGTCTAAAACGATTTCTGAAACAAATTATTGCGACGCAGCTGTACCAACACAATATTCGCGTCTATTATTAAGCCGTTAACATCAAGGAAAATCGCCTGACCACTTGGATTCGCAACATTTGCCATGCTAAATATCGCCAAAGCAGAGGCTCATGGGGCCATTAAAAACGTCCCATCATCTACGAAAGGCACCTTCACGTATGGCATCGGAAAACACCTTTCCACTTGAAATATCCCCACGTGCACGGAAAATATTTCCAGTGGTATATATCATATGAAATCCTGCATAAAAAATGGTTAGGTCGCAGTTGACATTGATCTTTGAGATGCAAATAATTCATCCAGTGTCACGCCCAGCTGTGTTCGAAAGGACAGTTGAGACGACATTTCGAACAGTTACCCTGTGCAAGCTTCTGGGGCTGTTCTCTATTGTTGTTGCTGCACCTTTTATCTGCAGTTGTTCGCATGACAACAACAAAGCAATTAAAATTCAGGCGATCGATACAACCTATAAGAGCGGCTAAAATAATCGGGTATTCCGTCACATTTCCTAATTCATTAGTGCTGCCTGGGGTGACGACATCTCTCATTAAATAGGAAACAGTAACTGGGTTATGAAGCATTCCGCTTCAACCTGATGTTATCACGCGAGACCAATTTCCTATATTGGCAGTTTATGTTTTCAACCACAATTCAGGGGATTGGTCGTAAAAAGTCAATTTCATTCATAGTGCATCGCGCAGCAAGGATTTGGATTTCGGTCTTGTAAATTAACTTCTCTTTCCTAATTTTAATCGCATCGTACTTTTCGAGTTTAATTTTTTTGGTGGAAAAAACTAGCCGACAATTTTCCGTGTGACTACTGGTTTATAATAACGTGCATGAAAAAAACCCTCACCATTGTAAAAACGCTTGCCATAATCATTTCTCTATTGTATTCACCGATTTAAAGTACTAAAATTTAATTAAATGCAAGTTATATGTTTGATATCCAGGTAAGGATATGCATTTTTCTAAGATATTTTGAAGCTCTAATGTAAATGTCAACAAGATTACATTTAAAAATAACTAGCGACCTACACAAGAAACACAGACACGTTAGCCGCGCATAAAATAAAAATCATTAAAAAAAGACATTATGAAATGTTTTGCATTAGTTGAGGAATTATCAAAATTTTATAATAATTTTGGTAGCTCATTAGTCAACCAAAAATGTTCAGATTGTATCTAGTTCTGCATAATTCTCGCATACCGAATTCTACTTGGACTATTTTGGCAGGGTAAAACTATTTTCAAGGATGTTTCTATCGAGCAAACTTACATGATATTTATATATATAGATATTTATTTATCTATCTATTAACTTCCTTGAAAAACCGTTTTCCTAGGTGATTGGTTTAATCCCACAAAGAAACATGGCTATTTGGTCAACAATAAATAATCACTGGATTGAATAAAATGTAGAATATAACAAAATGTAAAAATATAATACCATTTTGTAACGTCTTATTTAAAAAGGCTGATTTCGACGAGGTTTCGAATTTTATAAAATATAAAATATACAAAGGGCTTGACCAATCGAATCCCCGTTTCCAAGATATATTATCTCCTTGTAGCTCTCGATATCACAACTTATGGTTGCGCCATCCCAGTTGGCCTATCTGATATGAATTCAGGCAATTGCTCACACGCCATACGTCCGTCCAATAGAACAATCCCGGGGTTTATTTTATTATGCCTGAATAACAATTTGTGCTATTTGCTGGCAATTGTAGGGCGCTTGTTCCTGCTGGTCCAATGGTCCGATAAGTGGGGTGATGCGATGGCCAACCCAAACAAGCCAATGCTGCTGGCAGTTTTGTTTTTCGTGTGCGTCACGGAACATCCTGTCATACACAACGAACGGGTTAATGCATCGATGGCTTCCAACAAAAATGTGGAACACTCTTTTTTCTGTAAAGAAGGAATGCAAGGAATGAATTTCATAATTTCAAATAAACTTCCTCGGATAATTTAGAAAAGCCAACCCGTAGGGGGATCTAAGTCCATCACACGTCCATCGAACGGCATTACATGACCTTGGGTAGGTCGCTGTCCACAGTACAGGCGGGATCAGTGTATTTAAATCGCCACCCGGTTTAACCAATAACTACATCGCATTTCCTCTATCTAAAATAGACGAAAACTTGAAGAAATTATCGAGGCTGGTCGTGGGTGTTCCCAAAGGTGTATTGTTTACTGCATAAAGTTCGCAATCCGAACTGCTTCATTCGAGATCTCTTCATGACCACCTATTTTCCGTGTATTTTTACAACCAGGAGACCATAAGTCCACCTTTATTCGGCGTTGTTTCGCATAAATTCTCTTTTTTACACAAAAATTGCTGCACTGGGGCATTTGACTTGAAATAAACGAATGGTAATAATAATAAAATATAAATAGCGATAATTTATAAGCCCATTTGCCTTGCAGCGAATGGTCCCTAGATTTTTGTGAAACCATTCGCGTAGAATAAAACAGCCAACCAATAACGAATGTGTATATTTTTACTCAAATTATACATCTTTGTACAGTGATACATCGCAGTAGTATCGAAGTCAGGTTGTTGGCATATTTACACATTGACCCACGCGGTGCTAATTTAAGTTGAAAGAAGATTCACAATTATGGCAGTGGATAAGCAAATGGAAGAAGAAGGAGAATAATAAGAATATGAATGGGCACCGAGACCATTTGTCAGTAGAGGCGGTCGCCGATAGGCAGTAGCCGAGGGAAAGGGCTTCCACTGCGCTTTCGGTAATGGAAGATGTTCTAAATGAGGTCAACAAAACCATTTGTATGCAGCCTGTTGTTGTGAGTCATCAAAACGTGGTAATCGCAAAGCCCTGAGGTGCAAAATATGTCCTTACTTCAGGCTTCGAATACCAACTGAATTCCACTTAATATTTAATTGTGTTTTTCGGTGAAGCGCCCCCGATTTGTCGCGTGGCGTTTTGTGCTATAGCGAGTGAATTTAGCAAGGCCCTACTTCATTCTTAAAGAAGCTGGAATTATGCAGGCGTGGGTATTTTTGTTTTTGATGAATGCATTGTCCATTGAAGATAGTTCGGATGTGATAATACACCGAGCTTATTTCTCACTGCGAAGGCGAATATTAACGACGGCGAATATTTTGTCAACAAAATAATATGTATAAAAGAAAATTGTGGTTATTAGAACTGCGAAAGATGTCTAAATTATAAAAAGGTTCATTAATTGCTCCAAATTCCAAGTTTTATGGCGTAAAATCAATGATGAGTTAGGCTTGTCTATGCACACAATGTTAATGCCTTGTTTAGCATTCTGGCAGCGGAGCTCTTATCAGTTCGAGGGCCGTGTTAGTGAGTTTGGGCCGTTGACAAATGTATGCGTTTTCTAGCTATATTCTACATATTCTCGACACAGAAGCCCATTTTGACTTGATAGGTATCGTTAGGCATATTTATAAGGGTGCATTACTTGTATCTTAGAGGTTTTACGTGGCGCGTGTAATTCTAGCGATGGCAGACAATACAGCAACTATCGTTTACCCCATTTAAAAATTATATGGAATGGATAATGAAGGACGCTGGGCAGAAAGTTCCCCTCTTTTATCCATATCTTCACCATAGTCAAAACAAAAGAAGGAGGACGGCATTTTGGTCCTTTCCGACGCAAGTAAATCAATTTTAATTAGCGGCAAACCCATTGGCTGACCGAATAGTAAATATTCGTGACAATTTTCTCAAACGTGGAGGTAGTGGTCGAATTATTTTTCGTGTGTAATATTCGCAGATCTCAATTATTCATTTACCCCCTATTTGCCATTTTCTATGAAATACTACCCTTATGCCTATAACCTTGGTTTTTATTAACACCCAGATTTCAGGTAAACAGCCAACGACTCACACATGCTGACCGCGCTGTGCTTTGAATGTTGATTCGCTGACTGGCATTGGCTGATGTAGCATCATTTGCCAAACAGCCTTACAATCTTTGAGCCGGTTTCGACTGAGAACCTGGTTTCTCTAATTACTTCCCAGAGCTGCGTTATCGTCGAACGGTGTATCTCCCGGATCGCAAACGTTTAAGGCTTGCCCAGTTCCGCCTATATATATGGCTTCCGTCACGCGTCGAACGAACGCCAACTCTGGGGAAGCAATTTGGGCATAGGTCTTAATATTCGATCTTATATCAATGTGTCAAGTACACGTTTATTAAATTTAAATCGTCAGAAAAAACATACTTTGTTTGTGCCCGATATTCATTGCCTCATCTTTAACAAGGATGTCGTTTTTTGGTGTGATGGAGAAGCCATTGGGTTTTGCTAAAAGGAATGAAACATTTTTTTATATTTTCGTGCCGTTTTCCATATTTATTTTCACATGACAAGGGTGTTAGAAACTGGAGACCAATAAAATATCTTCATCCGCGTCTATCGCCTTCTGAAAGTCCTTTCAAAAGATGCTAACAGGTAAAGTTGCCTTAAACTGCATTCTAGCATCTATTTCATTCCCATTATTTGTATTGATTACGGCTGAACATTTTGCAAATGCGCCACAAGAAACCTTTCTTGCCATCAAACTTTCCAAAGGCACTAAATATAGCTATGCTTTAATTATTAGGTGTCATTTTGAATTTACTTACCACAGCTTACATTCCTCACAGCCACCTCAAGAGACTTTAACGCACAATCATTATTTCTATTCAAATTGTACCGATGAAATTCATCGACTGCATTCGTCAATGTCCTTAATTATCGTTGTAACTCTGACACACCAGCGCAAACCACGCAGTGTGCCGGAATACAGCTCTTTGAAGGTCAACTCTTTTCGCGTTTCTACGTTTTCTGGCAATTGCGCCTTTTATGGACACTAGTTGTAACCGTGTCGGTCCCCGTGGCCTCAATAAAGCAAAATGCAATTCCAAATATCGAGATTTTCATTGAAATCACCGCCTGTTATACCGAATTTATTGGTTGTACAGTCAAGGTTAGTAAAGCAAATAAAATAACTAAGATTATTTTTATTGCAGGACATGATTTAATGGCAGTATTCGCATGGAAAATAACAAAAATGATGTTCTTAAATCAAGACGCTCTCCGTTAATGCATTCAGTCGACTAAAGCATTCAAAATGTGCACTTAAACACGTTGAACGTATTTCAATAGAAAATGCACAATGGGTTGAAAAACATATGAATGGGACTAGAATGCTGATTTTTTTCGTTGTCATAGAGAGCTATAACAGAGTGGTCCTTAAATTGTATTATATACCTAATAATTAAGAAAAATACACACTTTCAAAAAACTGCCACATTTAATTAAATTTATTCAAATTACCCATTTTTATGTGAACGTGGTTCGCATTTCTCATGAATACTCGTGAGTTTAGGAAATATGTTTTTTTTAATGTCTTAGACGCACAAAACAAGAACAACAGCAACCTAAGCGTTATTTTATTGTAGCATACGACTGAAGCCGATGAAAATTGGACAATTTCTTATGTTAAAATTTATTTAGTTAATTAAAACTCTTCTTACTAATAAATAGGTACAGGTTTTTAGTGCTAATTGATTTGAGTTAAATTATATGTTTTTGTTTCCTAAATTCTGTTGTCGAAAAAGGTTTATATTCCATAATAATGCAATTTCGATAGATAATTGCTATTTTTCCGTAATTTTAAATGGCTTCTTTAAAATTGCATTACCATTGATGCAAAAGGCTTTAAATATATATAAGTAGTCCAGATGGTATTCGATGCGTAAATAAAATGAATTATTATCTGTGACTAAAACAGTGGAATTATAACGGCTCGGTGTTGACTCAAACCAGCTTATAATACCGATCTTTCTCTCTGATCTTTCTCTGTATTCAAATTTACATTTTCATAAGGACTAACACTACCGTAGATGATTAGCATTGGATGGTTTCCTGTTCCCAGAAAAATAACTCCCAAAATCAATAGCAACTCCTGGTTCACCAAATTACGTAAATGTAAATCTTTTGAAGTTGGCCGCAAATTTAAAACACTTTGCCACATTGCGCTCATAGTGTTAATTTAATAAACCTTTGATAACTTCATATCATTTCAAACATTTGAGAGCTAGGAAGCTAGAATTTACCTTATCTTATGATTTAATACGCTATCGACCGATATCGTGTTTTTTTATTCAAGAAAACATTTATAATACAATGTAGTGAATAATTAAAGCGCGTTGCATTATAATTCAAAGAATGAACACCTATTGCACCAAATGGCTTATTTTCCAGGGTTCTAATTCGAGTTAAACAGCTATTTTTTAATGAAAATTACGATGTTTTTATTAATATATAGAGGCGTCGACAATTTATGAATCATATTTCAAATGAAACCCGCGTGAACGTCGATGGCACCAACAAAACGACCGAAATTGATCGACCAAAATTCAGCAAAAGCACCCGATTGACCTCACCAAAAAATCTGCACTCGACTGTTCAAAGAGCAGGCAGGCATGACCACAAGCAAAGCCTGGTTGCGCTAGGGATGCCACCTTTTTACAAACCAACCAAGAAAATGCGCGTCTATATCTAAATTATATGTTGGCTGAATGGCTGATGTCCTCGAAAAGACTTAAGATCCGATGCAACACCACATTCTGCATCTTCCACGGACAGAGTGGACGTATTCTCTCAATTGACAGTAGAATCCTCGGCCTACCATTTTTTCAGAGTCCCTAATCGTTTTCCGGTGGTTATTCACTAACTATGTTGGTCAAATTATAGTATCGGTCGGATTTCCTTGAAATTTAAGATGTTTTAAAATAATTGCTAATTTCCCGTAGACTTTTTAAAACATTCCCGACTTTTATACTTTCCTCCCATCCAATAGAAAAACATCATTCAACGCCACTTGACTTGTTTTACACTCCTCGCAGCTCGTATATTAGATGACGCCTCACATCCTCTCTAATCAAGTTTATCTAAGAGTTATTTTGTTTGAAAAATGCGTAGCAAATACCGTTCAATGCCTACATGTACGGCGGCGAATCGCAATTCGGTCATTCATTATTTGTCCTGATTTTTGTTTTCATCAGAGCGGGTGAAGCAGGAACTAAAAGACTATTTTCGTATCCAGCATTTTTATACTATGTTTTATGTGAAAACCTTTTGTCCTCGTGACCACAATAAAACGCCTGCAAGTATTTGTAATTATTATCAAGTAAATAATAAAATTGGGATACAAAAAAATTGTTTAAATCGAAATACACTTTATTTTAACATATTTGTGTAACCACTAACGTTTTTCCATCTAATATAAACATAAATGCAACTGAAAAGCCGTCTGTGAGGCACATACCCTGTATATTTAGTCGAATAAACCGTTCGCGGAGAGGCTTCGAGTTAATCTGGCATATATACACACCGCCGTCATCCAGGCCGACATTCCGGATAACGAGGCTCCAGTCGCCGGAAAAGGACCGGACGATCGCGAACCGATGGTCGGACAAATTTTCCCCAATCGATATTTCTCGGACTGCCCGTTCTTTCCACCAGGACATCTGAAAAATGCAAAATGCAACACGCCAATCAAAACTGTTTTCATATAAGGATGATGTCACTCCCATTTAACGAGAGCTACCCACAAAATTGGGAAGGAAAACCAAACGTATCGTTAAGTGGTTTTAATTCCCTCGTGTAACACTTGAGGATAATCGGCACTCCCCAGGAGACCTGTTCAATCAATACAAAACGGAATCTGTAATTTCAAATCTGAGTGAAAAGTGTGTGGGGAAAACATGTTTAACCAGGATTTTATGTGCAGGGGGAATGGAATTTGATACTTATATTACTGCGTCTGCTATTAATTTTATTCTTATTATTAAAAGTGACAATACATAATATTTACGGCATTTTAGTTAATAATTAATAGTGTTGAGGGTAACTGGGTGGTTTGCGATTCTTCAAATTCCGTAAGCTAGCAGTTGATAGACATTTAAGCACAATTTATTCAAAATATTTTATTGCGCTTGATTAAGTTTACTTTGGGAACGAAAAGAGAAAAAAGGCTAAATGGTTTGTGTTGTCTTGTGGAGTTCACTCAGCCGTGGAGTAGCAACTTAACGCCTGCGTCCGTTCAGTGTTAAGAACCAGGTTATGCAATCATTTGGAAAGAAATACCAATTAGAACAAAAGTTTCGAGAAAACCTCTGGTAACGTAAATTGTTGATAACAGCTGATCGCAGGCCTACTTTACAACAACAACCGTGGCCCTCTTTCATTGTTGGTGCAAATGTACACAGCCAGGCGCATGAATGATGGGAACGAGGTCTGTGGCGGTCTGTGGGGCAATCCATTTTTTCGAGCTCAGACTCAGACTCTTTGTCTCCCGAGATTAAGGAGGATGAGTTCAAGGCATTTCGGATCATTGAGTTGGCGTCTCATGAAAAAACAAACTGCATTTCACATTTCTATTTGAACAAACAAATTTAAAGCAACTCACCAGACTCTCTTTTGTTTAACATTCCCTTTTTTGGTTTGTCAATGGGCTTAAGTGTTTTCGATTTTGTAACTTAGGATTTTTGGTCTTGTATTGTTTTATTTTTATTCATAACTCTATTCTCGATTCCAGAATATATTTCATTAAATTGCTTATTAAACCGCATTCTTTAATTGAAAGACCTAATGCTTGTGTTACTGGACCATTCCTTTTGTCATTGGGTATTGTTTCAGTCTACTTCTGTTATGTGATGAGGTGGTAAAATGATATTTAATACATTCGCATATAATACAGCTTTTCTGAGAATTATCTAAAGGGAGGGTTGTCTTTGTTCATGTGGATTTAATCGTGTGAAATAAAATCCTCATTTGACCAGCCTGATAAAATGTGAACTCTAAAAATCCCCATCTTTATCATTCGGGCATAAACCTGACATATTAAAAACACGCACTCGTATAAAATCTAAATGTGAATGCTACATTGTGATTTTCATTCATAGATGTCATGCGTTTTATTTAAGTATTAACCAGGCTGGTCATGATTTAATTGATGACTCGAGAGCACAACTTCACAATTTAGTCTGCATTTTGTTTACTAAACTATCTTGTGAATTTTCTTTGTCATTTCTTCAAACCGTATCCAACTTGGTTTTTAATTTAATATCGAGGCAGCTCAGAATCGAGCGGCCAGAGTCGTTTACGCTTCTTTACAGTCAGCAGTTTTTACTTTCCCGTATCCAACCAGAACATTTATCGATTATTTATTCCAAGGCATTAAAATTCAACCCTGGATTTTGCGGTAGGGATAGTAGATCTCCCTAATTTTTTAGTTTCAATTTACGCTTATATTTTAAGAAACCGCCATTAAAATTGAAAAATAAAACATTATTCTAGATGGCGGCTCGTGTGAACGCGGTGTTACATTACATAAACAGTATTTGATGCTATCTTTTACACCGGTTGTAGAAAAAACCACATTTCTAAACAGAGATAACATTTCCTGGTAGGATACCTGTTGTGTATCTTGTCTTTTAAAACATAAAAATATATGAAACGCCTAGGCTGGGCGCTCAAAAGGAAACAAGAAAATAAAAAAGACCATGCAAACAGCAATCAGTCTAAAGGCCTGCCAAACGTCGGAAAAATTGCTTACCACTGTAGTTGTGAAGTCGACATTATGTACAACACACGGCAAGGAGGCATTGGTCCCCTGTACCACGGTAACATCACTGGAAAAGGTCGAATTGAAGCATGGTTGGTCGAGACTTTCTCGCCGTGCCTTGGCCGTGGCCGAGAAATCCGGCATTCCGCTTAAACCCCAGTTGCTTATCCGAGTTCTTTCTGCTGCCGACTTGGGATCTTGGCAGATGGACCGAATATTCTGATTTGGAAGTAGAAATGCGGTGACTTGAAGAAGTTGAACAAGTAGAAAAGCAGCGTAGCGAGTCATCGCCAGCCTAGCATCTTAAGTAATGTATTTGGCGGACAATAGAGGACCACGCTGGCTGAGTTCTGACGACAGCTTGTCCTAAGCAGGATGGAAAATGCAGGGAACATTGTTTGTTGTGTATCCCCTAGGAGCTGGGGAAATTAGGTGTCGCCGCGGGCTTACCAGCCAATCAAAAGGCGCGAGGTTAGGAGCACTAGCCTTAGAAAGCGCACGCGAGCGAACATCAAGAAAAATGCTACCATTCTCTTCTATTTTCTGGTAATCAGACAATTATAGTGGCTAATACATTTCTGGCACCAGTCCGTCGAAGAAAAATTGGACTTTATAGGCCCAAGTGTCGAACGCCTGTATTTGTGTTAGGTTTGTCTGAGCATACAGTTACGGATTAGTGGGTTATTCCCAATGTTGGGGATTCCATTTACCAACGCCGTAGTCTGCATGGAGTATTTGGTGGTGTTTTATTGCATAAACAAACCTATAGGATTTGTGATGTTTGTTATGAGCTAATAAAGCGGCTGTGTCGAAAATTAAAACATGATTTGAGCGTTTTTATTTATATTTATGAACAGTTATATGACCTGTGGAAACGGGTATTATTGATATGTTGTTATAAACACGCTTACAGACTACGAGGTCATCTCGTCCTCTGGAAGGGTGTTAAATTCGTTCACTCTTCTTTCGGTTCCGAAAAGCTTCGAGAAGTGTAGACAAATTAACTTGTTTACAATATGCAACTTTCCTCAATCGCTTTTTCGCATTAATCAACAATTTTACTTCGAAAGATTGATAAACATTAAAGCCATTTATTACCGATTCCGACTTTAAATCTTGACTTGCCTGGTCGTTTACAAATTGTAATTGATTCTGATGGAAATTAGTACTATTGACTATTTGAAATAAAAACTCTTTTTTTTCTATTATTTATGACCCATTTCGAATGTTATTACTGAATATAAACTAGATAATCTTTTAAATAGGATACCTTAAAAATCCTTTAATTTATGGATGTTTCGTTGTCAGCAACTAACGTTTGAAAGCAATAAACCATAGAGTTCAACTCAAGCTGGCTTCATTACCTCTTAAGATGGTGGCAGCAATCCTCAGTTTGTTCAGGAGGTGCTTCGAATACTAAACTTGTGTTTTCTTGATTCTACTTATTTAAATTGATTATCTTGGCGTTTTTTTATTTAAATGCGATGATCTTCTACCAAGCGTTCCATACTTCCCACACCCCGACTAACACTTCAAACCCGGTTATCAGGTGAAAGTCATCAGAAAGAACGCAGATGTTGAAATGCCAGGAATCCTGCGAACATACTCTCACTTTTGCATCCTGTCACAGGAAGTTCAAGTCCAGAATGGGATAGTACACATTTTGTTCGCGCTGTCATCTGACTGTCACCGTGTTTATGCTTCTGTTGCAAAAAAGACCTACCATTTAGGCGGGGTTGAATGTCGAACGAGCTGAATGGTTAGCCAACCCATCTTCCATGCGCTATTTGTGGGTGTGGCGTATGGTTTTGGTGGAATTGAAATGAACAAATCTATTATTAAATGCCTCCAATTGTTCTGTTCGTTGACTGTGGGGTAGCGTGTTCCGTTGGTCTGATTTGTCGGGCGCCTGGCTGATTCACGAGTCGAAGTTTATCTGACGAATGGCAGATAAGACGTCTTTGGGGTTTGAATAACGGTCAGTTAGGCAGATAGACAGACAGCCGATTACGACGCGAAATTGCCAGTTCGCTCAGAAATAAATGTTGTTGAACTGTGATTTCGATTCACAAAATAACAGGGGGGATTCATTCTGTTTCTTTCTAGCTTTGAGAAGTCAACACATAATCCTTTGTTATTTCAAAAGCTTTAGTTAAACAAAAGTTCAACCAAATTATAAAGGAATTTGTAGATTTGGATTTTTCTCAGCAATAATATGCCAATTGTATTTCCAATGTAAATTTTTGTGCCTCTCTCTCTGTGTGTGTAAATGTCAGCAAATCGTTACCCAATAACCGACTATTTGTCAGCATTTTTCAGCATCAGACAGTTGATCGCCTGCAATCCACTTCGAACCCTCGGTTCTCGAGAAATTCGATGTTCATTCGTCTAACCGCGTCCTGCCCTTAGACTAATTGGTCATTATGTCCGGTGCCTGAACGTCTTTGGATACATTCCTTCAAAAATGGATTGTCCATCACATTACAATAAGTGATTATTATTCATCATCACTTTAAAATCTGATCAATGCAAAACGCAGGCTTACCCCGGCCCACTTCGAGTCTGTTTGACCGACTCGCCATCACAAAGAACTGCGCTAGAACATTTCTAGCTGCCCTGGTGTCACCTTAACCCACAAAATGCATTATATTGTCAAATCTGAGTTGACGTCTTTGTGTATATGAAATAGTTTGATTGCCTTTGATTATCCATCAAGTATCCAATTTCGTTTCGACCAATGCGATGTTAACACCGTCGCACTGTCGGAATTCGATACATCCCGATTTTCTGAGACCTGTTTCATTGGTTGTATAGTAACTTGTTAATGCGGAAACGTTTGGTCCTCGGTACCTTGCTTAAATGATTATCTCTATTAAAAAAGAGTATAAGGCACTCAGTCTAATTGTAACCATCACCAACGATGAATGTACTTCGGATTAACTCTCCGCTCTTATAGAATGGACGAATTTGGGTTATGGGCACAAACAAAACGAATGAGCTTTGTGTCAATCCACGAGTCATTGAGAAACGCTTCTTGAAGGAGGCCTTAGAGGACGCGAAAATGTGCCGAATTGCGGTTTGCAGCCATTAATTTATTAGACTCACTGGAAGCCAAATGATCAGGTTCCACGTCTTACTGTAATGTTTTATGCAGAGAGGCGCGAAGAAATAGCAAATAGGAGGTGATGTGCGGTGGAATGGCCGGTTTAAGACAGTTTGCCGTGGTAAAAAATAGAATTCTTTATTTGGGACGATGACAACCCCTTACAATCTTTACACCGTGCACAGCCGCCTGCGGAATCGCATGTGAATAAGTCGATTTCTCGTGACTGTAACAATTTGTCGACGTCGGAAACCATGGGAGCATTGGCCTTCGAGAAGTTGGCATAATTTCGCATTTGGTTTTTGTTAAAATACGGATAATCTTAAATTATTTTGCCGACAAAATTCACTCTATAGCCTGCAGCGGAGCTGTTCGTGAGAGATGTTGTTTTGAGTGTTTAATTTAGTTGAATCATTCTACCTCTAAGGTCTCTTGCTTGTCAGTGTCAATTTTATTCAAATGGAGTCTGCAACTAGAAATCTAGAAGTGAGGGGGGGCGGTTACGCTTGGTAACTTGCGATAGCGTTCGTTTCATAGGATGCTACTGAAGTATAGGACATTTGACATGGGACATTTCCGAGACTATTGGCCCTCGCATTATACAGTACCCTTTTTATACATCTCCACTTATCAATCATATAAGCACTGGGAGTCCGTGGATGAAACTGTCGTATATCTCTTTTAATTGGCTCCCTACATCATCAAATTCAAGGAAAATTTGGGTTTTATGATTAATCGGCAATTCACACCAATTGGTAATTCCGATTGGTTTACATGGGAGGTCTAACGATCGAAATTGACATCTTGTCACATTACACAGAACATACTTATGGAAAAGGGTTAATATATTTTATAAGTATCGGATATATAAATTAATAGCCGGAGAACGTTTTCGCCTAAAAAAATGCCATGTTTCTCTTTATTTTAAAGATCTTTGGCGATATTTTCTTATCATGTGGGTGTAACTAAATGTGGGATATTTCCTTTAGAGCAAATTGTGCATCGAAACTGTTTTCGGACATCTAATAGATAACCTTGATTCAATCAGTCCAATCTTCATTACAATCAGTACATCATAAAACCTGCTACTGCAGTTTCCGAGTTGATTTTGAAACGTTGTAGTCCTGGTGGCATTTATTTCTGACTTAAAAAGTTAATCAAATACTCACTATCTTCCGCTAAATCCTCCTCAATTAGTATAGATTGGCTGTTGTTGCAATGACAATTTCGGGTTGTTTTTAATAAAAAAAAACCGTGTTCTCTTTCCCACTTTCTCTTCCACTGTACTTTCCCAGATTTTATAAAAAAATTCAAATCAAGTCTTATTTTTGCTACTCTGCTATACCAAGTTTTCATTTTTAGAAAGTGGTGTCTTGTTTCCTCAAGTGATTCTCTTGTTTTGTATGCCAACGAGTATGCTTTCGAAGTCTGCATCGTAAGAGTTAAGGTTTGGGGGGGGCACTGGTTTGGGGGATGATTCAAGATGCCAGATTAAGCTTTCTCCGACGAACAAAACCATGTGTTGTCTCATTCAAGGCATGCTGCAAAAAGGAGCGCAGGAGGAAAAGGAAGAATAAGAACACTGTTATGGGTTTGTTAGAAATCTCTGAAAATATGGGCTTCGATTGAAGTGCCCTTCAAAAACAGTAAATGACAGACTGAGATGATTTCCGCTTTAAATTATAGGTTGGGATGAGTGCACCTCTCACCTGAAAGTAGTTTGTGAGGCGATGCGAGATTTTCGAGCCTCTGGGTGAGTAGTGCTTCGTCGGGATATATTATTTTGACTTGCGCATAAATTAAGCGCAGTTGCTTGTATTTGAGGCAAAAACAACGCCATTTCATGTGGAAAGAAGTGTATTTGGGAGAGAGAAAAAGTGGAAGTAGCAAACTTCTATTATTTCGGACTTGTTTTAAATTATTTACATGCGCGTCGATTGGTTGATTAAGCACAGGTGATAATTAAATTTACAGTCCCACCGGTTTAAAGTACAAAATTCTTAAAAGTTAAACTCAAGAAATTTATCTTATTCGTGAAAAATGAATTGATACATTACTCTAGACAGAACGAGGGGTGAGTATGAGGTGGTATTTCACGAAAACCAAATTCGATACTTTGTAATGTTTTTTTCTAATTATTTTCAGTTTTTTTCGATTTTAATATGATAATTTAATGTTAGTTTCATTGATGCAAGCCTAATCCTTACAATACACAGCAAATTAAACCGATACCCGAGATTGGGTTGGAACTGTATGCATATACAAAACTGAGAGTGCAGATTTTGACCAATCGGTCGGCTGCCTAAATAAACAACGACGACTAATTTGTAATATTTTGGCTACTCCGCGAAATAGCTCGGGCAAGCTGGCTTTTATGTGCTGATGACCCAATTGCGAGACGTGCACGCCTTATGGCCTCTAGCCTATGGGAAGCGCGATATCCTATTGCCTTGGTGGGACCTCCGCGAAGATCTATGGCGGTGGTGGATATGCGCATGTCTATTGTTACGCTTGAATGCGAATTCGGTATCGTTTTTGTAAACTCAATTTTTTCGATGTGGTGAATAATGGTTACTTTAGAGACAATGCGTTTCTAGTGTAATCAACATCAGTTATCTGACCGATCCAGGTTCCGCATCTACAATGGGGGATTAGGAATCTCTGCTATCATCACACTTCGTGGACCATTTCACCATTAACATTCGATTGTCTTGCTAATCCGTGGTCATCTTTTATAGAAAGGTAACCTAACGTAATTTAGTGAACAATTTGTTGCTATTTCCGAGCTGCGAGCAAGGCCTATCGAATCGCTGTTTTTTGCGGAACGTATAATGCATTCATTGTTATCAGACAGCAGGGCACTTGGTCATGGGTTTTCTGTGGTATTTATGATCTAGGTGGTTTAACTTACATAACTTTCATAATAGGTTCATTGGGATTTTTTTCCAGCGGCGGGATCATTTTAATTAGTTTTAAAGCACACCAGTTCTGTAATACTGCTCGTTTGCGGAGGCAATAATTTCGGGGTGAAGTGCTTGGTGGGTGTGTGCAAGAGTGATTTTATGCTCCCTCGGGTATGTTTTTATTTAGCGGGCGATTTGGTCTTGCTGATAAAATAATTATCACCACTTCAGTAGTCTTGTAGGACACCGGGCGAGTGGGATTCGTGTTTAATTTAATTAAATATAGAAGTGATGACTTCCAATGGCGTTTGAGATAGACATTCTGCAAGATGATACCGTAAGGCAAATACACTAAAATGACACAATAATTCGTCAGTTTAACAAGAAACTGCGTTAATAAAATCGTGGTTACCTAGACTTTAACTGAAACGAAGCGACCAGCGACATATGAAAATGGAAGTGAAGATTGTGCTTTAAAAAATACATATTTAGGTCAGCTGCGATAAAACTAGTGGCTTCTTTCGTTTTTTGGCCATTTTACATCGTGTGATGTGGCCATCATACCGTAAAATATGGTCTTGAATATTTCTATATACTCAGTACTAAGTAATACTTATATAACTTTGCGTTCTCTAAATACGACCACTACCACTTATGATAGTAATAATCACTAAGACTGTCTAATGGTAGACTGTTATTGTTACATCCCGTATGGCAAAGGTTTACTTTGCTTATTCTTTTGCAAATTTACATCCTCGTTGTTATTTCATATATTCCCGTTAACGTATTCTACACTTGTCATGTACAATCGCCACTTCTGGTATCATTTTTGTTTGTTGTAACTTTTAATTCTGACATTTCTGGTCCTCGTGACCTTAATAAATCGAATACCATTATAAAAAACGAGAGACATTGAATGGAGAAGACATCGGTTGATTTTTAGAGGTTTGACCTAACCAGTCTCATTTATTAACAGGTTTCATGTTGTATTTATACAAGGCTTGGGGGCAGTAAGACCAGAAGGCCAATGAGGGAGCGCGAGTAATGAGTCACTCTATCGATTAGATTGGGACACCACGGAGTGTTGACAAGGAGAGGGAAAAGTGATCGGTGACCTTTTGCGCCGGAGTTGTTTTCTACACGTTACAACAATTAATGATGGGACCTAATACAATGACAGAGTTTTCTTGGGAAATAAAAACGGTTCTCAACAGTTCTATCCACTTCTTCGACTACTGGTAGTTGTGTAGTTATTATACTTCAGTGCCGAACGTTTGGTAGGAAATAAAAACATAGCAGTATAACAGAGTAGATAAGAGGACACAGGACATCAGAAATCTTGCACGGAAAAATATCGGTTATAAAACTGTCTAAATTTGGCAAAACAAACTATAGCTTGTCATTAACACCATAGAACAACCAATTCTAACCCCAAACTGAGATTTCTTTGGTCAAACACCAGCAACTCTACTCTGTTTGTCCGTACTGGGGATCTTGAGCTCAACGTTCGAGGAGGCAAAATGAAAATCCCAACAACATAAAAGGCATATTTATTAGCACCGGTGTTTGGACGTAAAAACATACGCGGGTGTAGGCTCAAAATCTCGTTGAATATCGTTGATGAGGGCAAATCGTTTTTTTTATAATTCGTCTGCATATATGTATATATATGCGCAACCCTGACGCTTGTGTTCTTCTTGTGGTCTGAGAACCGGGATGAATCCATCAATTAGCTTGGCTAATTTAATAACCACAATCTTATGGACAAGGAGAAACACCGGTATTATTGCGACCAGAAAAAATGGTATAAAACCGATCCTGTCATAATTTTATTTGAGAGACGTGCATAGATCAATTTATCTACTTCAATAAGTCTAAATCGTATTCCCTCAAATGCTTCGTCTCTCGGATTTAATGTACCGTCATTGAAAGAAACGGCATCGTGTGTTAAAACCCATGTAAAATAATACTTATGATCAGCAAATATCGAGGTTATCGCGTTCCTGAAATTGCAATATCAGGAGCTAAAAGGCCGTTTTCATATCTTGTACTTGTTATACTGTCTTGTTTTATGCTGAAAGTTTTGGTCCTCGTGACCTCAATAAAGCCACTACAATTATTATTTAACCTTGACATAAACCGTGGATATTAAGTAGGTGTTCGGGTATGCAATGTTGTATGTGTGGTTTATCGGATTCCTATTGTAATCTAATTATTTTTTATTCCTTACAATCTTAGCAGAAATATCAAAGGCTATTTTCTAAACGTTTTTTTGGTTACCAATTATGTAAATTAATATACATAACAGCTTTTGGCCCGTCGACTAAACTTCTGTTTTCAGCGTCTGTATTTTTTTGGTATTCTGCAGTTTTTGGGATCATTAATATCAAATACTAAGTATTCTGATAACTCTGTTTGATTCCAGACGTCATTAGTTCGTAGATTGATTATCTGGCGTCTATGAATCTCCCAGTTCATAGTCTTATGTGAATATATATTCTTGTTGGATTGTAAGTGCTGTGCCATGCTGTACATAAGCTTTAGATGCTATTAGATGTAATGCACGGCATGACAGGATAAGAAGCGGCCATCTTGCCTTGCTATCTTTCAATGGTACGGAGTTCGATCTGATGGCGTTTACGGCACTCTGGTCCACTCAAAGTGAGGCAAATCACTTTCTCTCCGCATACAGTATGCATTTCGCTCTCCCAACCCTCCGCAACCGGCAGCCGCAGTGCACTTACACGATGCGTGTACCTTCTACCAATCTTCCTTCCTAAGTAAAGGTCACCTGTCCGTTTAAGTCGCTTTATTCATGGTGTTGGCTGACGTCTGGGGACACCCTCTGGCGGAATACAGGTTACTATTAACTTTCCGCCTTTCATTTCCGACAGAATTACTCCCCTCCCATAGGAATAATACTTTTGCGAAAGGTTTAAAATTCGAACTATTTCGAAATTAAATTGAATTATAATTTTCTCACAAATAATTCACTCTCTTCACTATGGCTTGGATACAAACATATCTGCGAAGCAAGATACTCGGATTTTGGAATACTTGAGATAATGTTGATTACAATCTGTTTTTTAGAGCGCCATGCTGGCAGGTATGAATCCCCAATTATGGCCAATGCGTTCAACTGTGATACTTTCATGCAGAATGCTCACTACCAAGAATAAAAAGCCATCTAGTCAGACTCAAAAGGCGTCGAAATCAGAAACAAAAGAGCTGGGGCCCACTAGAGCTCAAACGCATAGTGCTCCCCCAACGAAGTACGTTATCATCTCTCATCCATGATAGTTGCAGTGAACTATTGAAAGATTTTCTTAAAAAGCCGCCTCGTGATATGAAGAGAACTCCTAAAAAAAAAACTGGCCGAGACATCAGAAATTTCGAAGAGTGCAAGCCTGACGATGAATCAATCAAAGTTCCAGAATCGAGGCGCATGGTTGCGTTGAATGTCATTAAGTCTAAGTAGGTTGCGTTTTATATGCTTTAGCTATACTATTGAACCTGAAGTTGTGTTATTATTAACTTTCAGGGATCTCCTCCGTGATTTCTTAGATACTGAAGGACAGCCGGGTAAACGCATGACTCGCCAAATCGCTCAAGATGAAAGGAGATTCGCCCGTGTCCATCACACGGAACAGTAATTCAAAATTGCTATATCGTAATGAAATTTCATTTCAGACTGCCCCAGCCATCCGCGCTCAAGATTTTTTCCAAAGACATTATGACACAAGTTACCAAGTCAAGTGTGTCAGATCAATATCACAACGACGTATTTGATTATGTCGAATCACTGGAGACTTCTGTATATAGAGCACGATCCACTTATAACAAATTTGACGAATTGATTCAATGGACCTTAGATGGAAAACTATGGCAGTATCCTATTGACAATGAGCAGGGTAAATATACTTCGTTAACTATTTTTTTTAGATTGGCACAAAGAGCTTGAAACCACGTTCAGCGAACACATTTTCCTTAACCGCGGCCGATCAAAATGGCGACCGGCACCATTAAACCACTTCATGCAGTTGGTGTGCGCCGGTCTAGCTCAGAATCCATACATCTCGGCTCAAGAAAAACGTGAACATGTGGATTGGTTTGAAGGGTACTTTGCCAGTAAAGTAGGTTCTATCGAGGCAGCCGTGGCGGAAGAGGAGCGCCTCGCTAGTGCTGAAAACGGGATCCGTGGTGATAGCGTGAACTAATAATCCGTAATTGTGTAAATTAGGCAAATAAATGTGTTTCGTTCCATTTATTGATTCGACTTCGAGGTACTGAATTCAGTCCAATTAAAATTTTAAAGCATCTTCTGGGCGTTTACAGTGACGCTTGACTACCCGAACTTTAAAACCCCAATTATGTTTTTTTAAAATTTAACAACCTTATGAATCAAAGGACATTTATTCAAAAAAAAAGGCAGACATTAAAGCATACAAATTTAGGAATTTTTAAATCCACTGAAAGCGATCGACCTGTGGTAAACCAATGGTAGGGTTTAAATGAAATTGCCCAAACGTAACCCCACTTTAGGTGGCCGTTTCCATATCAAAGATACTGGGCTAGTGGATGCAAGACGGTGTTAATGTCCTAGATAAATGTATCATATTTCAAATTGTTCCAACTTCAGCAAGGCGAAATAATATAAGCGTTGCATAACTAAACGGTAAGCTACTCCTAGCGTGATGGAACTGACACTAGTGTAGCCGCCCAACTACATTGTGGGAGGCCGTTTCTATACCACAGATACTGGGCTCACATACCGTCAGCCAATGGGTTAGTGGATGCAAAAAGGTGTAAATGTCCTAGATAGCATGGTAAATGTATAATATTTCAAATTGTTCCAACTTCAGCAAGACGCAATAATATAAGCGTTGCATAACTAAACGGTAAGCTACTCCTAGCGTGATGGAACTGACACTAGTGTAGTCGCCCAACTACATTGTGGGAGGCCGTTTCTATACCACATATACTGGGCTCACATACCGTCAGCCAATGGGTTAGTGGATGCAAACATGTGTAAATGTCCTAGATAGCACGGTAAATGTATAATATTTCAAATTGTTCCAACTTCAGCAAGACGCAATAATATAAGCGTTGCATAACTAAACGGTAACCTACTCCTAGCGTGATGGAACTGACACTAGTGTAGCCGCCCAACTACATTGTGGGAGGCCGTTTCTATACCACAGATACTGGGCTCACATACCGTCAGCCAATGGGTTAGTGGATGCAAAAAGGTGTAAATGTCCTAGATAGCATGGTAAATGTATAATATTTCAAATTGTTCCAACTTCAGCAAGACGCAATAATATAAGCGTTGCATAACTAAACGGTAAGCTACTCCTAGCGTGATGGAACTGACACTAGTGTAGTCGCCCAACTACATTGTGGGAGGCCGTTTCTATACCACATATACTGGGCTCACATACCGTCAGCCAATGGGTTAGTGGATGCAAACATGTGTAAATGTCCTAGATAGCACGGTAAATGTATAATATTTCAAATTATTCCAACTTCAGCAAGACGCAATAATATAAGCGTTGCATAACTAAACGGTAACCTACTCCTAGCGTGATGGAACTGACACTAGTGTAGCCGCCCAACTACATTGTGGGAGGCCGTTTCTATACCACAGATACTGGGCTCACATACCGTCAGCCAATGGGTTAGTGGATTCAACAGTCTTAGGCAGCATGATAAATGTATTACATTTGATTCCAAATTGTAGTATTCCAAAAAAAGTAGGCACTCGCCACGACTATTGATGAAAGGCAACTATAAATTCATACCACATTTGCTTTATTAACAATCAACAGTTATTCTTCGTCATCGCCATCGCCACCTTCGGCAGTCTTCTTAGACTTCTTCCTAGCCACACGGCCAAGTTTGCCAGAGGCTGTGTTGAGGCTAACATCGATGTGCTTCGCAGAATCGAGACGAACCATAAAGCTTGGACAGTTTACCAATTGTTTGCGTACGCGGATATGACGCTGACGGATAAGTACACGGGCGTGATGAATGGAACGAGCGAGACCCATTTTGTATACCTGGGTTTGGAGACGACGTTCCAAAAAGTCTTCGATTTTCAAACCCAACACGAAATCGAGTTTCATTTTGTCCTCTGGAAGCACGCCGATTCGTACAAGCCTTCTTAGAAGTGCGGAGCCTATATATTAGGGAGCAATGTTGTAGATGGTTTTAAAATATTTGATCGAATTTCAGATACAATAGCTCGGTTTCTGCACGCAAATTTAAATGGCGATAGTAACATGTGAAATGAGAAATCAATCGTATAAACTATAAATCAAATAATTCACCTTCAAATAATCTCCGAGGATCACGTTCGTCAAGAGTAAGGAGCTCCCGAGACGCTTTGCGAATTTTTGCTAAAACCAGCTTGACTCGCCATACTTCACGCTTATTTCTAAGTCCATACTGACCGATGAGTTTTAACTCAAGATCTAGACGTTCCTTTTCAAAGGGACGACGAGGGGTAGCGAAAGTCTTAGAGTAAACCTTTGGCACTCTACTCATTTTAAAGCAATCACGCCGACGTTAAAACTACGAACTAGCCGCTGAAAGTGCTAATTAAAACAAACCTTCGTTCGTGTGAAATTAAGATCGCTCGATTTAAGGGTACTAGTTTACTGAGAAAAATAATTTATTTTAAATAGTATCTAGGTTTATTTTTGCTTTAAAATTAGTTATGAAATACGTAAATGTGCTTGAACAAACCAACCCCATGTTTATAGTTTTTTCGGTTACAAATGCTGGACAGGATTTTGTCTTCTCTTCGATGTTTTGAAACACATAACGTTACAAAGAAGGGTTTTCAAATAACAAAAGACACACGGCAATAATAATTCCCAACAAAATGAACCAAATTATTTTGAAAAAATGTGAATCACTTGATTGATCATTGGGGAGAGTTTGGCTTTAAAATCGTTGAAAGTTGTAATCTATTGTGGCAGTTTAAACACAGCGCCTTTCAAAATCGGCATTTACTTACAAAATTGTGCTAACCGAAAGATAGGCAACGCACACGCCCTGGCCTGCATGTAGATAACTTTGGGTAACTGTACTCGTAACAGTCACTTATACTGCTTATGTTGCGATTTCTGCATATCATCCTTGATCTGGAGTTTTCGAAAGTATGATCATTTTCATTACAGTTACTTGCGTAGGAAATGTAATTCTACGTATGTTGAACTTCACTCATTCTATTTACACAAGTTTCATTGACAATCGTCATTTGTTCATACCCATGTGATTACCCGCCTTGGAAAGGTTTATATGCCTCAAGAGATAATTATTTTCGTAAATCGAAACCATGACTACAACCCACATCATGGATAAGTCTCAAAATCGTTTCTAGGCGTAAACATAATTCATTCGTGTTTTTATAAAACGTCAACTAAATGCTACCACTTCTGTATTCGCTAGCTCATTTAAGACAAATAATGAATATAAATAGGCGTTGGAGTCTTTTCAACAGAAAACTCTCTCGACTTCTCTTGTTGTTCTTCTGGTTGGTGGGGATTCGATTATGGTTCATAACTATACCTTATAAAAACAATTAATTTATCCGACTTTATAACAGAGCTCCGGGTCAGTTAAAACATAACGGATAATCAGAAAACATCTTTACGCTTTAAACGCACGTGTCAAACCCATGCGGCCTTACGATGATTTACTGCTCTGGTGACGTTTTTAGAATAATAAACCACGTTATGCCCGACCTTCGATCGATTTCGATATTGGACTACGACTCAATTAGAATCCTTTCAAATGTACACATAGTAGCTCAACAAAGAGATTATTTATAATTCACTTGAAATTGAAAAAACCGAACGCGATATGTTTTTTAACCTTTTAGTGTTTAAATTAACTGTGTAACTTTTGATATTTTAAATTACTGTTCTTTCTGAAGTACCAACTTCCTTGTTTTATATTTGCAAGTTCGTATTATGAGCATCTTATACTGCGGAATTGCATGTGGTCGACGCGTTCTATGTGAGCAAAGTGTAGGACGTGTTGATTTTAGCCAACCGATTCGTCCTCATTTGGGCAATTCGGTGCAGGAATATGTTACGTTTGCAATTGCTGGGTAAGCTCAAGTCCACTTTATGGTCACAATTTCTTTCAGGTGCACGTATAACTGCTTTAATTTTAACGGATTGTCTTATCTCGCGGTTACGGAAGCCGCTGCCTCACAACAACAGACATTGAATTTCTTGAGACGCGTGAGTATATTTGTGTTGAATCCCCATATGAGTCGGATTTGTTTCGCGTTTTATGTGCAGGAAATGTGGCTGTTATTTTTTCATCAGAACTTCAAACATAACGACACCCAGTACGGTCATTTTAGTTAACTACATCTTAGATATGCACCTTTGCTTGGCTAAATCAAAGTAAAAACAAATATATTTTTTAATTTTAGCTACAGACATTGTTTAGTGCAGACCCATCCCGACTTCTCGAGGCGCAGTCTGGCTCTGAACATTGCCATCAAGTGGATTTCGGAAAAACTCTATCAGCGGAAATGGTACGTGCTACGAATGTTGGAATCCACTTCATTCACGAAATTATAACCAACTCTGTTTTATACGGTAATCCGTCACAGAGAAATATTAGATTAAACTTATTACAAATGCTTTAAGCAAGCATGAATTCTATGCAAACGTGTACGCCTAATATACCCTCCAGTACTCAATATATCTAGCGAAACCCTTTGTTCAATTTTAAAAGACTGCCTTTTCGAGCCAAGACAAAGCACGCGTGACACAGCTACAGGGACAAGTTGCGGAGGTGTCTTTACTCATGCAGCAGAATATCACGGACCTCAATGAACGCGAAACAAAACTTAATGACCTGGTTGACAGGACGGATCAGTTCGAAGCCGATGTAAGTACAGCCCATTCTACGATTTGTCTCTAATTTTTGCAGAAATAACAAAGCTTTCCTAAATTAAACGCACATTCGGGGGAGCTGAAAACCGGCTACGGTGATAAAATTATTAATATGAAACCGGGTATTTTGATCAATTCGTTTTATTGTGTACATTCCCGGCATCCCTTTGCAACGTATTTGTATTATTTGCGCTAAAAAAGTGTTCTTTAAATAACTTAGCGACTCATCGAGAAGTAAGACCCTATCAATTGTAAAGGGGTTTATATTTATGATGAATGCACATCCGTATTTTATCTTCGTTTTCACTTTACAACAATGGCTAAAACCTCAAAATTCAGTTCGTATAACAAATGGGATGTATTCCAATCGCCATTTCCCTGCGATACGAATGGTTTCCAAGCGATACAGCATAGAACAATGGTTCACGCGCTGTAGTTTTAATTGCTTGAAAGCTATTTTGGTCGCCATGGTAGCCGTGTAGCGTGTGTTCCTAATGCATACGCCACCTATTGACGTGGTTAAGCACTTGTGGAGGGAAGGAGCCATAGTCGGGTTTAGGCAACTCCGAAAATATATATTTCCATCTACCACCAGGTATATTGTTTGACTTTCGTAATCACCCGGTGAATTTACAATCGACTCATACCAAACAATACTTCCTTAGATAAGCAGCAGCGTTGCGTGGGTTTAACAACGCGAAGCGGTGGTGTGTTCCCGTTGGGGTGTGTGTGTGTGTGTACATGATCCGCGCTTGACTTTCAATCGTGCTACGATTTGAGCATTTATGCACGCAGTATCTTGGATTGTTCCGTTGTCGCGCGTGATAAATTTCATTTGAAAATGTAATTCTCTCGCCGAAGGGGCACACACAGCTTTGTTGGTGACATCGTTTTGCTCTTTCCTGGCGGTAGGTTACGAGGTCGAGGATATTGCTTTGTCACCGTCGCCCTAGGAGTAAATAGAAGTCACAATTTAATTTAGCACAAAGCCTGGTGTTAAATCTGCTGTTGTTGAACGTCCTGATTACTGACTAATCAGTCGTAAGCCGTTGACCCCGTATTCCCGCAGCACAGAGCACTCGGATTGAGATAAGAGCTGACGTTTTGGTGGCCGTTTCGGCTCACTACTTCCGCGGTCTCTTAAATTAAAATATATAGTTATTGATCGATGTGATGTCTATTTGAGCCAACTGCTTTGTAAGTAGTTGATTCTTTGGTCGTATTTGGAGTTGCTGTCGTGACATTAAAACCTGGTTTGCAAATCAGTCGAAGATCAAAACAATCCTCGTTTCCCCATTGATCTAACAACGAACTCAAGGTCAAAGTCGACCTTACTTGTAATCGATTAAGAATGATAGATTACATAGAGAATAAATGGGCCTTTGATGAAAGGAGAACTTTGAAAATGGTTTTGTGCATTACTCGTGTGTGTATTACGCAAATGACAAAACTAACCATGATTAAAATTAAAGCATGGTTCAATAGAGTAGCTTATTTTGTGATTGTGTTTATTAATGCTGTGAGTAATGGGGGGGTTAGTTCTGTTTGTTTTAACGTGATCCGAAGCAGTTATCTGACAGATCCTAAACTTAAAGTCTGTACATCTACGAAGGGGGCGATGGATCTGTTCTGATCATGCTGGAAGGGGAGCTCTGCGTCATCGACAGCCGATGGTCTTTCTGATCAGAGTTATTCCGCGGCCTCTCCAAACACTCCATTCAAGTACTGCTGCTTCAGCCGAGTCATTATCTTGCTGGAATTTGTTGATGGCTTTTCCTTAACTCTTGTTAACAGTTTCGAGAGTTTAAAGAAAATGAATAGTATTCGAAAAACTCTCAGTAAATCATCCGACATGTGCTAATCTACACGCTCAATACGGGTTTTGTCCGTTACGAATTCGTATGAAGTAGCGACAGCATATCGAACTGCTAACGTTAAAAAACGACAGAAACTACCCTTGCAGTCCACAATATCTGGCTGCATTCAAGTGGGCGTGGACGACTGCCAGCAAATCAAACAAATCCCGAATTGGCTGCGTAGAGGGTAGGTGTTATGACGCACAGTAGTGGTGTCCAGTCTCCGTAGTGTGAACAAATAGAAGAAGCACCCCACCAACCAGAAGCGAGAAAAGGGACAGGAGGTTACTGAATTTAAACAAACTCGAAATAGGCAATGGATTTACGGTGGTATTTAAACATTTGACTGCGACTAAACGCGCGCGTTCTGAGGAATGATGAGAGGTGGATAGAAATTGGGATAGCTCTTTTCTTGCAGAATTAACTGGTTCCCAACACTGTAAGCGCCATACAGAACCGTATACTCTAACGGCTTCTGGCTCTGGGGAAGCTTTGGTGGGAATTTCTGCTTTCTCCAGTCTAACACCCTTTTCATCCCTATGTAGGCTCACATGTTTGAGAACACCGCACGACGGGTGAAGGAAAAGACCTACTGGGAGAACTGTCGAATGAAGATCATCCTCTTTGGCGTCGTATTCGCGGTGGTCCTCGTTGTCCTCCTAATAATTCTCTGGCAAGCTGGCGTCTTCGACAAGAAAAACTAGGGTTCAAGGCTATCCCGTCGTTGCTTATCCTAACTATGTGTTAATCACCGCCACCGCAACCGTTACCCCAGACAGTGCTATCATAAACCAACCTGTGCCGTGCATATATTTTATATATCCGCCAGTCTCTCTCCCCATCAGGCTCCCCCCCCATCCCGAAGATGTAAAAGACGACCGAGTTCAGAGCTCTCTCTCACTTACTCATTCATATCACACACTTTTAGGCTGTGATGCGTTAAATTGCCAGATTTCATAATGTTTTAATTTTTGAACCGTTCTTTTCCATCCCTACGAGGCTGTGCGTCGTCTGAGACTAATTCCACGACGTCTGCCGAGGTGGTCACTTTGTTGATAAGGAAAATGGCCGACACAGGTTACAGGCCCGACGCTGGCGTTTAGGGAACAAAAAACGAATGCAATTTGACGAAGTGGTATTCAGAGCGTGTTGGTATCAAGAAATTTCGTTCCATGCAGAATTCGAAAAGGGCGGCCCCAAGAGGACCTCTATTCTGAAACTCCAATGACAAGCTCCGTCGCGCAATTCAACACGCACCACAACCTACTAGAATCTCCGACAATCCCCGGTCGTTCCAAAAAAAATGAAATTAGCATTTACCTATTTTTTCAATGGTGTGGCAGTTGGGCACCAGCAATAAGCCAGGCGAAGTTGTGTATGCCTGTAATTAAACTACTTGGAGGTTGGGTGAAAGAAATGTGTTGCATCAATCGGAATGTAACCCCCCTGAGCTCCACACGTAGATCCTCGGTTAGCGAAGTGTTGGATGGTGGTGCTGCAGCGACCACTTCCGCCGCATCAACTTCGCGATGCCCTGGAGGCCCCCACGAAGCCGGTTTGTCCTCCTCTGGCGGGAGAATGCCGCACACACGAACTATGAAGAATATCGATTGGAAACATTATCGCTGGCCTCGTTAACAAATAGCCAACTCACTCCTCCAATATCTACCCATTTCTGTTGCCGGAATTGATGTTTTCACCTCGAGACTCGGCGTCTTGTGACCCTCGGTGTGTACCTAATCGATTTTCTGTCACCGAGAATTGCATCCAATGACGTAAGAAATCCGCTGCCGAGGCCGCGGTAGCTAAACATTTAGCTGTTTGCGTTGCTACCAGCAACCGCTGCCGCTTTGTCAAGCAGCGGCGTATGCGAGCACATGGGCGAGGCATTTTTGCTCCATGAAACTGTGTTCACGTGACATTGGGGCTCCTCTGTTTTTTTACGTGTAAACCCGATTTTCCAAGTCTGGTTCCACATTAGCAAAAAAATATCTTAAATCGAAGAAAGTAGAGCGACTGTGTAAATCAGTCTGTTTTAGAAAAAAATAATGAATATTTGGATTTAAAACTTGAATAGAAACCAGACTGCGTCGTGTCGACATCTCAGTCGTATGTTTTCAATCAAGCCTCATCTTTGAACGGCTCTAGTAAAGGACCATGGTTTGCATTCATTTGTAGCCAACGTGTGCACTGTTGCCAGTTTTACCGAAGAACCGCCATTTTTATAGTCCTGGAAATTGCCTTTATTAGAAAAAATTAAATCGGCTGTAAACTGAATAAGAATTTAGATCAATATGTCGGGCCTTTAGTAAGGCTTTTATGTCAACTGTCGGGCTTGGCCAATGTTCCACCGTTAGCACGATCACTTAAATTTACTTCACTCCGTCAAACCGTGGTACCAAGAGGAGCAACACGTCCATAAAATCGATAAACCCAGAAAAGGGACCTAGCTGTAGACTTGGACAGATTGTCATCTTAGTCAAACGCACTTTGGAATCAGCAGTTCATTTATTGTAAGAAAAGACCAAGAGAGAGTTGTTATACACTGGTAATATTGCTATCTGATTATTTTCTTTAACTTATTCTGGTGGATAACCCCTAGAGCCATTTCTTTTTTGATGGTAGTACGTTATCGGACGAGATGATAAATTAATAAATCTAAAAACTGAATTTAAGTGCGTTACATGGCAGTGCTGATTTGGCATCGGTTGATGGACCCCCCGCAAAGGATGTATCATTCTTCTGGGTGATCGGTAATTGTTTGGGTGTTTTGTAGATTAAATTAAAATCGCGAATTTCCGACATGCGAACTCTAGTAATTGCAGAAGATACTTAAATTTGTGTCCGAAAAACCAAAACAGTTCCCCCCAAAAAATGTTATTGAATTAATTCCATACATTAATTCTCATAACGTGCAGACAACCACACCGCATTAAATGGTCACCACTTCGCTTGTCACACCCCTTACGTCTACATTCTGTCCAGTCACAATCTAATTGATGTATAAATACCACATCCCGCAGGTTAATAAAGGAGGCTGTTCAGGGGAAGCAGTTGACGTCTTCTATCTATAAATCTTGCTCCGTTTCCTATCTTTAATGTCCTCCGGTTGGTGGGCTACGATTACAGGCTATAACAATCACCTTACACAATGGTTTGGAGATGTGGAAGAAAATTTAATTGTTCCGTAGTGTTCAGGAGCCTACAGGAATCAAGGAGAGTACTTCACCTTCACTTTGTTCGTATATGCTTGGCTGTATTGTTTCCAGAGTTCATTCAGTGATACTATGTAATTGCATTAACGCCGCTTTATTGAGGTCATGGCAATAAAATGATGGCAGCACGCCACCTTATGGCGCGACGTGGGATGCCACAACCGGTGCAGATGCCTCCGAGGTGTTGTGTTTTATGAGTTCGAAGTAGTATTACTTGCGATAAAAAGTGGCCGAATGTAAAATTTCGTTTAAACGCGAATTGACGCCCTCTGTGTGGGCTAAATACAGATAACGTCCACAAAAAAACGGTGAAATTCCAATTCGCTTGATCTGTCGGAATAGATGCAGAGGTTCAGTGGAATGGCAAACGTTCTGCGTTAACGCACCTCCCAATCTAGTTCTAGAATGTGTTGCCGAAGCACTGTGGGAATTAGACATTTGCAAAGAAGGCCGAAAATGGGCATGTTGACGAGTTAGACAATTAAAGGTGGGGTCAAACTCACGGTGTTTACAGTTATTTGGCAAATGAATCAATGGTTTGGAATAATTGGTCAAATAAATATAAAAGAAAGTCTGAACAAAGAAAAAACCTCGACAGTCTCTTATTATAACATAAAATGACATAATTTTGAGTTGATTAAATTATGTGAACCAAAATCAATCTGGCCCTGGTCGTGTCGAAAAAAGGCCCATGCATTCGGCTCACATACGGAAAATAAAAACGATGTGATCGATAACACAATAGAGAATGCGTGTATTTGTCTCGATTCGAGTATTGAGAAACCGAGGTTTGGTCGCCTAGACGTGGTTATCTACTTTTAAGGCGGGTATACGGGCGTTGTGAAATTTGGTACCGAGATCGATGGTGCTGGTTTTTGAGCGCGATTTTCATTGGCAGAAATTAAAAAAACCCATAAATCTCAGGCATGTCGACCATAATGGCGTTCAAGTGGCGCATGACGTGCAAATGTGGTGAACTCTGAGTGTGGGTGGAGCTGAGCACATGGTGGGTGACATTTCCTGCATAAACGACGAGCATCGTCGATTCGCGCTATTGAACGAATACAGATTGCATTTACACCCCTTTACATTACCTTACGCGCCCCCATGTATGTGCATATGAAGGATAAATTCAGATTATTAAAATATCACATGGTACAGCGTAAAATGGTGTATTCAATTTCGAGTATGGCAAATCGTGACAACGTTGAGTTGAATCCTTGAATCAAGTATCCAGGATCGATAAAACACGCCCATTAAAATTGGCGCGTTCCAGTGATCGTCCATCGACCCTGTGTCCTAATAGTATTTAGATAAGCTAACTCCTTATCAAGGGCTTTGCGGAGGCATGCATTATTCACCCATAGTCTCTTGACCACCCATTGGTTCTCTCTAACGTGTTAACCCTCGCAGCATACACCTCAAATGCCGTCTAATTAAGTCGGTTTAAATTTCAATCACGTCGACTCATGTGGAGAAGCTGAGCCGCTTAATTCCCAAAACAGGGTGTTTGTCTTATCTTGCAGGCTGCGGTCATGGCATTAGTATTCCAGTCAACATGAGGCATGAAACCCCGCACCGCCAATCGGTTTCGTTACCAAGATTGCTGAGTTCAAAAGCGAAAAATCCACACATTTACCATCACGAAGGTGGTTACAATTCGCCACAAATGGCTACTAAAAGCACACTTTTTGTGTGGGCGCGCGCGCGCGTCTCTTCAGTATGAGAAAACATAACCCAGGGCTAGTTTTTTGTGTTTATCTTGAGACTGTGAGTGCCATCACGAGACGCCGTGGGAGTCCATGGGTAGAGATCGATCCAGATGCAGGATGCGGTGCGCGGGCGTATCAGCAGCGTCTTCTTATAGCAAGACGAGCCTGTTTCTGCCACGAATTTGGCTTATGCGTGCAGGATGTCTTGTGTCTTGGATATCCGGTTTGTGAGGTCACACAACGAGAGGGGTCATCCATGCAAGAAAATGTGATCCTACACATGCACGCATGAGCCACCAGCCTTGGTGTATTTGTGTATTCTGGGTTCGCAAAACATGTCTACGTTCAGCATATTTTATTTGAGAAGGACGTTTACCGTGAGATGAGACAAACATGAATTGGCCAAAATTTACCATAGTTGATGTATTCCAAAGAAACTGCCGTTGTTAACACTTGTATATAACGACGGTAAAAGTTTTTTGTGATTTCTCCCATAAAATGTTTCGTCGGGTAACCCATGCACTAAGACAGCGGTAACCAAACGGGCAGTTACGACGTCGTAGCACCGGAGTAGACCCGAATTAATTTTGACAGAATTCCCCAGTTTAAGCAAACCTGTAGCTTAAATTGGTGCACAATTTCGTTATTTGGTACCTTGCTGTCGGATGACTGTGCTGTTTCCCATTATGCATCGTCTATTTATTGCATTTCTGGATACAAAAAAACACAATCACTTCCTCAAAATCCGTCCAAGATCTGCTGCAGCCGGTCTTTCGAAAGGGAATTGGGCATTTCGAGTCCCGAAAGATCGGCGAGTTTGCACAGCGCGTTGAAATTGTCTGCAAATCCAATCCATGCATTAATGTGGAGAACAATTCACTTCTGAACTTGCTTGGCAGTGTGAGAAGGCGTAAGATCTGATCTCCCGCAGGAGGGACAGATCTCCGCTACACGGGTGGGGACCTATTAACCCCAGTGTGTTTCACTATTTTATCCTTGGCAGTTAGAAGGGTCGAGGTGCGAAGATCATGCATCACTTAATCGCTGTGTTGAAGCTCTTGCTGGCATTATCTCTGTGGAAGCACGCGCACAATTTGACCGTCCAAATGGAAATTCTTACAGTCGACAAATATCGCGGTGTTCCATCATTTTTAAATGCTCCATAAATGGTGTGTTTAGTTATTCGGGGTGCTTCTTAAGTGTTTGACTCCGAGATATTACATGGGCTGGCTATCTTGACGATGCACCACCTTGGCGTCTACGTATAAAACATCCCCAGAACACGAAGTTTGGGATTGTGGATGTCGTAAGAATGTAGTGCGGCTTAGTTACATTTGGGGACGCAGTTTAAAATTCGGTTAAGGGATAGGCTGGTTGCGGGAATTATCTTGGAATCACTACAACGTTATTATTACTATTATTATCGATTTCCGAGGTTGTTTTCGAGAAAATAAAGCGATTTGCACAAACCCTCAATAGCACAATAATGATTGAAGTGGATGAACATTTATTTTTAGTAGCTACTTACACACGCGAGAGTGACAGCAATGGCGGAATTTAAAGTTCGCAATATCCAGGATACGTTCTTTCAATAGTTTATCAAACTCTTAACAAATGGAAAGCATAAATTAATAGTAATTTCGTAGTTGATTATATTAGCTTTTAACATGCAAGGCTTACTTTTCCTTGCATATTGTTGCCTCTGGCTTTGGGTTAACCTCCAGCGTCGCGAGATTTAATCTGTGCAACTTAGTGGCGGACATATGAGAGGATTCGTTCGCATGGAAGACATTAGTTTTTACATAGCCATACTTATTGGAAGAATTGCATGGCTGTTTGTTATAAGTCTTAAATGGATAGAAATGTTTCTACTCATTAAAATAAAAGTAGCTGATTTATTTGATAGCGTGTACTGACCTTTTTCATGTTGCTCGTGACAAAACGATCCGCTCCACTGGGCAGGCCTACCAGCACTAAGCTGTTATTTCGGGAGTACCCCGATTCCTTTTGAGCAGCACCGAGAGCAAATGCCCGCCTTTCATTCGTGGGAACTTGATATACACACGGGGTCATGTAACACAAACGAAAGAGGAAAAGGATACAAATCGATTCCCTCAACACCTGTACTCGCAAAGGACAGTGTGAATTTTACCTTACGCACTTCTGGTTGGGATATGATTGGGCGGGGCCCGTGAGCATATCAGCGCGACCCCCTTTACCAGCGAAAACCCTGGATTTGTTCTGTCCCTCGGAAGCCCCTTCAATAAGTTCGAGGGAATCGCAGCCTGAATAACATGTGTGACAGGAATGTGGTTGGCGTGACAGCGACGAGTCCATCATCTTATTGACTTCGCAACTATTTGTTCCGTTAATTTGCCTTTTCGAGCAGACCGAATCTGAATTTTGTTAATAAAAGAACAGAGATTTGCGCAAACGATGAAGGGTGTGTATGTATAAAAACGCAACGACTGCTTAAAGATTATGTTTAGCATCACACTGTTACAGCTTATCGCATGCAGACAATTATTTACAAACTAACTTGAAGCTGATTTCAACTGTCCATATATTGGCTGGTGCTGCATCGACCTACACGTAGACCCCTGTGAACCGTTTAAGAGAGTTGGTATTATAATGCATACATGTATTGGAGACTTCTGATCGAGTGAGGCCTTATGAAGGATCTTCCAGAGCAGAGGTCGGTGTTTCTCTCTCTGCTCCGCGCCAAATCTCTGTTCCTGAAATTTTAACGTGTATTATGGACAGTGCATGGTGCTACTCTTGTAACACTTTATATGCGGAATAATATCGATATAGAAACAGAAACACTACTTCATTCATTTCGAATCCTTGGACTGACTTTAGGAGGGATATTGATTCTCGTGGACGAAACAAGTCAGATGGTAATCGTTGCTCCTTCGGTTTATGCGCCCCATATGCTGCTTGACACGAGGTTGTGTAATTATCCTTAAGAATATTTCTATAAAAATAAATTCGTAAAAACGTGAGACGTTTTCATAACACTTAGATACCTTGTTATTTAGATCATCGAAACAACAATGATTTATTATAATTAAGAGATTAATCTGAAATATTTATATTCCATTGGTTACTCACAGCATACGTGGATTATCGAGCCGGTCAAGACTTGATGTGTAATAAAGAGTTGGTCGCACGTTTCGAATAAAACCGGTGTTTCCATTTGGCTTCTCTGTTGGTTTGAATCCAGCCCAATGGGCTCCGTATGCGTGTTGATTCGATGTTGCATAGTGGTCGAAAAGAAAAACTCCCTCCAGACCATTTCTTACACCAGTTTCCTTAATCGTTTCATTGGAACACATTTAACAATTTCCGCTTCTTTAACTTAATTAAAAATATATATTTGTGCTAAAATGTAATAATGAGCAACAATAAGAAATGCAAAGTTGAAACAAAAGAAGATTCACCTTTTTGAAGTATCGAATCTAAAAATAGGCGGAATATCAGTCGAATCGTCAGCTTCTTGGTGATTTGCTGTTACTGCGCAATTCAAAATGGTCACACAACGCAACGACCCTTAATACTTGATTAAACGTCCGCGTCGTCATCAAAAGGGAAAATGTATTTTAAAATTATTTACAGAAGAATTGGGTTGTATTCACGATTTTGATGGTTTTATTGTAGAGAAAAAATCTGATTCAATTAAAATTAACGTTTTAAATATACTTTCACACGAATTCTAGTCCCCTTTTTGTAATGGTCGTTTTAATCTCGATTAAGAGTTTTGTTTTAATAGAACCGTGCTGAATCGCGAACTTTTCGGGACGATCGATCACGCTATCGTGAGCTTTGTGAAACCATTGATACTTGTGTTAATACTTTTCTATCAAGGGAAAATGGTGAAACTAATCAAGCAGATGAACCGGAATATCCACCCAGGGATTGCTGTATCTACGAGAACGTCGACGACTGCACGTAGTCAAGATCATTCTTTGCTCGTCAAGCTGGACAAAGAACTGACGTCAACGGCGGTGCGAATCCGTGTGCTACTGATCAAAATGGCGAATCTTCGGGCTGAGTTTCGGGAAAGGAAGCAGAACGATGCCCCGTTGTCGCTAATCTCTGCCCCGGCTATGGAACCAAAGCCGTTACCCTATATACCCGTTCATTCCCCACGACAGAACAATCCAAACCCCATTCCTGTCTGTCCTTCCATGGTCAATGAAATCCCTCTTAACCCTGCAGTATACTCTTATCCTTACAGTAATGTTCTTCCTGTGGCAGATTCTGACCTAAGAAATGTTAGACATTCTTTGGGGGTTAGTAACGGTAAATGTAGAACACTGCGCACGTACCAGGTAGCCGGAATGAGAAGACGCATTGAATAGATGAAACGTGGGTATAATAAGATGCGTGAATATATGATAACGAATATAAATTAATAGTTAGGTTATACAGGCTTTGGGTAAAGTGGGGTGGGTATTTAAAACGGGAAAACTTAAATGCTGGTCCATGAGCTTGGAAAGGGAGGATATGGCTTGAGTCTTGGCAACTGTTGATGAAGGCAGGTGTGTACTTGTATGATGCAGTGTGAGGCATCCTGTATGTGTGTTGATTCCCTCTAGATGAACCAGATAGCAATCTTCGCCGTCAGAGAAGACGACTATCCCGTGTAATTGGTGGGTTAACAAATGATACCGTCCTAATGGCGCATGGCTCAAATTGTGTATTCTAGAAATCCCGCGCGATGCCCAGGTAAAAAATCGCGGCGTTACAATACCCTCTCATATATCTTATCCGGAGATGACTCTCTCACGATACCCATCATTAATAAGGCCACACTGAATAATATTACGATCCAATTATGGCTACTTAATCGTTCACTGTCTTGTTAAGAGATCAAATAGGCTGATTTACTTTTAAATTGGTACTCTGCTTTCGAGAAACCAAATAAAAGCGTCACTCATGCAACTGATTAATTTCACAATCTTGTATTTTCGGCGACCAAGATATTCAATTGTTTCGTCCTTCCTAATTTGAGTTGTTGTTGGAGGTCCAATGCGAAGATTCCCTTACTTAATGTAGTCAACTTTGATGGCGTCCAAAGGGTGATGATTAATGGATGCTCTAATGTTGATCCCTACGATACTGCTCAATTCAAAGAAGATGTAACCTAGACCATATTTTAATTTTTACCTTATCCGTACTATTTAATTGAATCGTGAAATTGGCATTCGCATTGTGAGACTGAGGTTCAGTTAGCTTGTAGTAACTTTGCGTTTTTTGGCAATCTAAGAACGTGGTATAACGCCGAGGTGTATTACCAGGACTTCGCGAGGGATTTCAATGACAAACAATGTTTACCATTCGCAAATAGGACGCTATACTATGTCAACCACTATTGCATATCCGTTACCCTATGTCTGTTCATCTCATTCAACCCATTACCTCTATTCAATGCGTCTTCCCATTATGCCTACCTGCGATGTGTATCCATGTTCTACAATTACCGCTACAAACCCCTAGTGGAGGTCTAAAATTTCTTAGGTCAGAATCCCACCATTAGAATAGCGTCACATCGGTGTAAGAAATAACGAGTTTACGTAACACACGACTGCTGCGACCCATTCCATCAGGACTTTCTATAACTTCTATGTTTCAAATGCACCGCAAGCTGTGTTAAAACATTTATTTTGATGTGCACGCATCCACGCTTCTATGTCCCTACTCATTGCAGAACTGATATAACCCTCGCCCATCACAAAAATCATACTGTCAACGAGTACTGAGGACAGTTCTCCACCTGTGAAGGGGGTACTGTAACGCCTCGATGTTTTACCAGGGAATCGCGCGGGATTGATAGAATGCAAAATTTAAGACATACGCCAATAGGGCACTAGCTGGTGTCAACCACCATTACATGGGATGGCCGTCTTCTATGACTGTGAAGACCGTTATCTGGTTCATCTAGAGGTAATAAATATAAATACAAGATGCCTCACGCTGGATCATGCAAGGACACAGCTGCCTTCACCCAGAGTCGTCGAAACTTAAGCAAAATCCTCCATTTCCAAACTCATGGACCAGCATCTTAGGTTTCCTGTTATAAAGACCTATCGCATTTTTTTCTATATAACCTCGCCGTGCATATGTATCCGTTCCCATCTATCTGTTCAGCTCATTGTCCCCGTTCACTCCATTTAATTCGTCTTCTCATTATGGCTACCTGGGATGTGCATCCAGGTTATACGATAGCCGCTACAACCCCCACTGCGAAGGTCTAAAATTTCTTAGGCCAAAAGCCAACCATTGGAAGATCGTCGCAATGTCATCGTCGCCGAAATGATAAAAAATGTATTTATACGTTAATATCGTGTGATATAGATCACGAAATCGGAATATAGAAATCGACAAAGTTGCGTGTAGGTCATTTCGCGTGCTCTTTACTGAGACATCTGGTGGGTATCCTCGAATATATTTTAAAGGTCATTAACCTGTTCGTAGTTCGCATTTACAGTCATTTAACGCTAGATGGAGTTGATATTTGTTCCCGTTTGTTTCACGACTCTTTGGAAGTTCTAAATTATCGACTTTGGGTATATTGTCTTAAGGTAAAAAACGATGGATAGTGTTCGCATTTAAGAATACAAGTTTTCCTATTCCATTAAAGTCCTATAAATAAACTTATCGATTGGGTCCTCTTGAAGCAGTTAGGCTTACTTGCTTTGACAGACGTGCATTTTAGCAAATGTATCCAAATCTATATAGTGCGTAGCATCTCCTAGATGCCATCATGACAATGTGACCTATATTAACTGTTATTTTCCAGAAATGTCAATGGACTATTGTGATCGTTCTGCTGAAATATTTCGATATGCGCAACTGCTTCATGAGAAAGTAATTACGGGTCGTATTGTGCTTAAGCCACGTGTTAGCCGACCCGGGGCTGTTGAAGCGTTCTTCGCACCAACAATCTTCCGGTGTCAGTTTATACCTCTCATCAAAGAAGTCTCAACAAGCCTCACCATTGCGCATGCCAAAATGGATCAGCTGATCTCCCTCATCAAACTACTTTCGTCGTCTCACGACGCACAACTCGCTCTTACTGTTGCCAGTCTCGCCCATAAACTCCAACCCGAGGTTGTCGCTATTAGTGGATTTCTGCAGAAAGTTATGGGCCTTTCTAATCAGGTGCTACAAGAGTTCTCGCGATATCCCCAGATTTCTCGGCATGTACGAGCCCTCGTATCTACACAGGAATATCGTCTAGCGAATCTATCAATGCAGTTGAGAGACATCATGGAGTGCAATAAATCAATAATGTCATCACCAAAGCAGTTGGAGGAGGGTAAGATTAAGAGTCATCATGAGGCCACGAAACCTCCAACCTCCATCTCACCAGCAAGAGCTTTTCAACGGAATACTGTTTTCGATGAGCCCCCAAAAGTAAGTTGTTATCCGGACATAAACGTTTATAAAGTGTATAATTTTTAAATAAAGCTGTAATGTTTGGTCTTGGCAGCGCCAGGAGCATGTAGTCTCCAGTTATCAGGACCAACTCCTCACCATGAACGGTGGTGGTCCGGCCGAGGATCACCAACAACAGATGGTTGTTCGCCAACGAGACCACGCATCGGCCATCCGCGCCACCGAGGCGACAATCATACAGCTCGGGGAGATATACCAACAGTTCTCCTTCCTGGTGAAAGAACAGGGGGAGATGGTTTCGCGTATTGACACCAACCTGGAAGATGCGGAGCTCAATGTTGACTCCGCCCACGTCCAGCTGTTGGATTTCATGCGCCAGCTTTCATCACGACGTGCCTTCATGCTCAAACTGTTTGCCACATTATTGTTCATATTCTGTGTATTTGCTCTGTTTAAACGATGAAATTGCCCATCGTCTGCTTATCCTATATTTTTAGCCCTGTATTCTCATGTCACATCGACCTTTCAGTGGCTGTCATTTAAGTCCGAAAAATAAATTTATTATTTTTTTGTGTTATTTCTTATGTTGCTGTAGTCTGCTTGAGGTCTTGAAGAGATCGAGTTAGTTTTGATGTCAATAACGCACGGAATCTGCCACTATATGATACGTATATTCAATTAGGCTTCTCTGGCATGATCACGTCTGGTTACTGTGTGCTAGATTGTAGAACCGTTCAATTTCAATCCTTCAAATGACTTGATTACTTGCAGCAATGTCACACGACGGAAAAGAAACCACAGAGGGCCTTCAGGACGCCGTGAAACTACCACAGAAGCGTCTGTATCGACAACGAGCGCACTGCAACCCCTGGTCCGACCACTCGTTTGACTACCCTGTACGTCCGGAGATTTTTGATTGGTCCACCCTCTATGGTGGCACTCCAGAGCCCCCCGTTACTATACTCGACGTTGGGTGTGGCTACGGTGGTCTACTCTTCCGGTTGGCCACAGAATTTCCAGATGCGAGGTCCCTGGGCGTTGAGATTCGCGTCAAAGTCGTAGATTATGTGCAGGTGAGCGGATACATTTCCCCAATTTGTGCTTTGATGGTCAAGTAGGTCTGCCTTCTCAAAATATAAATAATGAATTCTATAGATTTATTGTTGTTTAAATTGTAATATTGCTTTCTTTTCCACCATTTTTTATTATAATTTCTTATTGCTATAACTAGCGCTTCTGATTTCAATAATAGTGTATCGGTATTATTCAATTCAACCATATGAAACGCATGCCACCCTTATTGTAAACTGGTGTAGAGTTCCCGTGTAAAAAAGTCCTGGAAACAACCAAAGTTGATGTAACTTGTTTTATATATTCCATTTCGCCACATTCCACAGATTTGTTTAGGACAAAACACCCTCTTCCGAGGGCCCAACATAGGTGTTACGGTCTGTCCGGGTGTGGTGGTCTGAGCTGGACGTTTCATCTGTACCTGTTTCCCAAGATTCGTCATGCCGTTAGGCGGGATATCCCTGAAGCCGGTTCGTCCTCTTGTAGGAGAAAGTTGCACAAACGCATGAATGAATTTGGTGGCGTCCTTAGACCACTACTTTAAGGACACTGGTCGTGAACAAATACTGCGCCGGTGGGCTGAGTTGAACGACGAAATTGACGTGTTCTTAAATTAATGTATCGGCCGTAGCACCCATCGTACGCTATTGCCCACACCTCCGGGTTACGAACAGAATCCAGGCCGAATATTGTTGTCAGCTTCTAGAAAAGTGCTATCACCTCGTATTCGTCTCCGGGAGCCTGCACGAATCTTTACAAGAATCTTCATACAAATTTAATTCTCCGCGACATCCATGAATCCGCCTCATCTTCTATCAAGCGATCTTTGCACACGACGAGATGGCTAGGCGCCAATAATGTAGAGCAGAAATTGCGTGCCACAGAAAATGCGTAAATTGACCCCACTTACATTGGATTTAATTCTCCAGGTTGTTGTCAGTAATGGGTCGGGTTATATTAGTTGCAATTCAGTTCATCCGTTAGTATCCTCGCTCTGTTGATGAGAGATCTAGGCTTGGTTACTATAATTGGGTGACATACGCGGTGACATTATAGCGTCCACCACAACCTGTAACCATCAGATTCATGTTCAGATCATGCGCGAGAATCCGGTGACTTCAAAACGGATGAGGTATTAAACCTACATGAGCTTATTTATTCTTTTCAGTCAAAGACGAAAGCTCTTCGACAAAACCACCCTGACAAGTACCAAAATGTCGCATGTATCCGCACGAACGCCATGAAGTATCTGCCCAACTTCTTTCAAAAAGTGAGTTGCATAGTTTCGTATTTCACTTTCATACAACCACGCAAATGATTATATTTATCTTCACATCGGAGGCTGTAAGACTTACAGTGTAAGTAGTGCGGTGAATTGCGTTTCACAATACCTTCTTTATCCCACGTTGGCATGTTCTTTGTTGTAGGGCCAGCTGGAGAAAATGTTCTTTCTCTTCCCCGATCCACACTTCAAGAAACAGAAGCACAAGTGGCGTATCATCAGTCTGTCATTGCTTACGGTGTACGCCTACCTGATGAGACCTGGCGGTCGTATCTACACAATGACGGATGTTCCCGACTTGGCCGAGTGGATGGCAACAAAGTTGCGGTGCCACCCTCTGTTCGTCGAGCGACACCTGGTGCAATTGCCCGCTGAACTGGGCGTCGTGGAACAGTCCATAGGCAAGGAGGATCCCATTGTGGCGATGTTGGCCTGTGAGGTATCCGAGGAAGGAAAAAAGGCTACGCGAGAGGGACGAGGCGCCACGATATCGGTCTTTGAGCGATTACCTAATCCAGCCGAAAACCCGCTTTCAGTGAAGTGAAATAAAAGTACAAATTGTGAATGCGTTCCTTTGGTAATTGTGTTTCAATGTGGTCTAGTCACAGCGAAGTAGACCGATTATGTAAGTTTTGGGGAGGAAATGGGTGAAATAAGTTTATCGCTCCTAGAGTGGCCTGTATGCGTTCGGGTATAAACGCGCGAGCAGTATTGATCTTACGTTCAATGAGTAACTCTGTAGCCGTATTAACAAGCTACAATGAATAGAAGTAGTGTAAGATACGAATTCCAATGAGGAGCGATAGAAACACGAATGTTCTACAAAATATCGAATGCTGTTCGAATTCGGCTAGTTGCATTCGATTACCTAGCCGCTAGGTACTAGCGCCTTGGGATTACGGAAGATCATAACTTGATGTTGGGAGCGTTTCGGCGGGCACATTGAGAACTCTGTTTTATTTTTGTTAATCAAGAATAATTACAAGGCTGGTTCACTTATTTATCTAAAATTGTTAAAACAAAATCAGGTTTTTATGGACTCATAAATTTATTTTTCGATGTATTTCATGAAGCAGAGCTTAAGGTGGGTGTGACAGTTATAAGGTCGTATTACAATTATAAGAATCGTTTGAGTAAAAGGTAGGGATTACCAACCCTTAATTTACCCATAACAAGGCACGATAAGACTTACCTTAGGCACGTGTCAGAGGAAGGGAAAAACACGAGCCGGAGCATTCTCAACCGCGGTTAGAGCGTCTTATCTGTCCTCCCTCAAGGTTTGATATACGAAGTGATTGTCGAGGCTCACATTCCTGGTGTTTTCTTCACTCGATTCTCCCCGAGGCTGGTACGATTGATGAATTTCAAACAAACTAAAACACTGCTCGGTTAACGAATGACGCGCTACTTTCGTTATCAACACATTTCAAAAGTTTAGACATTAATTTCGGTATTATCGTGCACAACATCTACACCACCGCAACTTCAAATAAAGGAGGTCTTCCACGCTTCCGACACGGTCTTTCCATTATAGCTTCATCGGTCTGGTCTTCGTGGACTCGCGTCGTTACATCACTTATGGTGTTACGTCGGCTGAAAGGAAAGAAAGACAAACTTTAGTTTCCCCTCACTCCAGCGGTATCATTGACTACTTCTTGGAGGGTATCTTCAGGTATAAGGTCCTTCTCCATGTGACTGGCTTCAGATAATTTTACGACGCAATCTATCAGCTAGAGAGTTGTGACACTACAAACAAGCAACAACAGACGTACGGCTTATCCATTAATATGGAAGTATATCAAGAAACCCCAAATGTCCCCCCCCAGTTTCGTACCGTCACGGTTATTTCTACGGCATTGTGTGTTTTCTCCCGTCCGGCTGCGGAGAAGCGTCGCTTTCTTTACGTTAGCCTCGTATATAAAAGAACCCCTACACTCTTCTTTCCCCCACGAAGTTTATAAAGGCGTATTATGCAAACATTAAACCAAATTAATCGATTTAATTTCGTGAAAGTGATAAAAAAAACGTGGAAAGAATAAACATGACGGCGTAGGAAATAACGACAATAAGGGTATATTCTTATGCAAGAAATGGTATCGTCGGAGTTGTGCCGAAAAATGTGGGCACACATAAAATACTTTTACTGAAAGGGAACCGGATTTATGACTTATTGTACGATGCTGGGGAAGCAAACGAACTAGCATATGGAAGTAAGGAAGGTAAAAATATAGGTATACATTTCTCTCGGCACTATTCATTATGGAAACATCAAAAGGTGAACCGTTTCACTTTAATCACAAACATTTAAGTCTAATTCAATTCTCGATGGTTTAATACAAATAAATGTATTGGGATATTTGTAAGAGCAAACACGCAATGTTTTATTAGCTTCTCGTGCTTTATTCCCTACCGGAATAACCCGCGCTACAAACAATTACCTACTAAACGTTAGCGAAATTATTTTCAACTCTACTGCGTTCATATGAGGCTATATTAATTGGATATTCTGTAATAAAATTACAATTTTTCTCGGAAATCGTCAGTTATCACATAGCGGTTAGTTTATTCTACTCTACCGAAGTTAGTGTAATCCCGATTGTTTTTTTACTATGTTTGAAAGTCTTCTGTCCTATTTCTAAGGCGGCGAATGCCTGCCTATTACAGATTCATATTGCATGATGATTATCTCGTGGTGTTTGGACATATCAGTATTTTTTCTCTGAAAGCAGAATCCATAACCGAAGTCGCTTATCGAATGTTAATTTTAGTTGACTTTCATGCCTTGTTCAAGGGGTTGTTGAAGTTTTCTAGTCATTTTTAAAATCTGTATATTCCAATGAATTTTGTTTAGAGATATAGTCAGACATCGTTGAGATATGGGTTGACCCTTCCGGGAACGAAATAATTAGGCAGTCCTGTTGCAGATGTGCACATGAGCTACCGAGCGATGTTTATTCCAGATCCACAACCATTGGTGTATTTAAAGCTAGGATGGTTTTTAAATTCTTGCTACATATTTAGTTAACCATATTTTGGGTTTATTTTGTAGACATGGAGGAAAGTTTTGTAGATGGTGCGTCAGGGAGTGACTCCGACGATATGTCGTATGATGGTGAGGCCGACTCACTTAACGCTGTAAATGAAGATGTTCCAAAAGATTGCGACACATCCGAATTCATCGTGAGTTTCAGTGTGTTGTGGGCCCATTTAATTTGCTGTTTTATGTCGGGTAAATATATGTAATACGTCCTCTTTCCGGATTTCAGACCTTGGGGCCTGATGAACTCATCCAGCACATGACAGAATTGATGAATGATGTATTCCAGATAACTAACCTACCGAAAACCATCATCAGAATCCTAATGGAGCACTACAAGTGGGATAAAGATGTCCTTATTGAACAATTCTTTGAACACAACCAGTCTCATCTCTTCTCCAATGCCAAGCTTACACCCTTTGTCGGAGCTGACGGTGAACTTCTTCGACTATCACTCCGTTCCTACGCCAGAGTTCACCCTAGTAAGTGGTACAATTGGACATTTTTGCTATTACGTTGTAAAATAAGGGCTGGTTTCCGTGGACTAGAAACCACGGATGGCACTGGGGACGCCGCCTATACAACTATTCCCCGAATCATCATGGCAAAATCGGCGCGGCTATCTCCTACTAGAGGATGAAACCGCTTCATGCAGGTTTTCCATGAAATTTCTCTTGACTATTTTAACAGGTGGCGTCCCCAGTGCCACCCGTTTTGGCCTGACAGGAATCGAACACCAACAGAGAGGATGGTAACCGCTACAATATCTGCCAAATCCCACACACCCGGTTTACCCTCTAGTAGGAGTTAGCCAGGCAACTTTGGTTGATTGCTAACAACTATTAGAACCTGCCGATTTAGTTGAAGGCATCGGCAAACTGCTCTGCTCACCTCATCATGCTGGCAATTTAAAAAAAAAGTTGAATGAATTTCAACCTAAACTGTATAGCTATACAGATGTGGTGTCTTTACAAAATCCTGGTATCCCATTTTTTTTATTGTGTGTCAGGTTAGTGGGGGACTGTTTTGTTCAATTTGAGTTTTATCAAAGGCACGCGCCACAGTATATCTGAAAATTTTGCCATTAATTAAGTCGTTTTAATTTGCGCGCGTTCTACTGGTAGAGGAGATGAGATGTATTCGATCACTGCTGTCTACGACGAATCTCAAAAGTGGACTGAAGTGACTAGCTCTCAAACGTTGCGGTAGAACTGGAACGCCCGATTATACAGGGGTTAGTATCATCTCTATGTTGGTGAAGGACCTTGGTTCGATTCAAAGGTCAGGCCACCACCGCTTGTGGCGTTGGAGACACCACCTGTTGTAAAATTTCCCCGCGAAGCAAGTAGGAGGGAGAGTAGCCGCGCCAATTTTAATTTTATGAACCGGCACATGCGAGGAAAAATCTGCCTCGGACCACTACGCGAGACCTGACCACTGCGCGTCGAAGCCGCCAGAAACCCTTCGAAAAATCTCTAAAGCGTTTCCAACTTCCCAACGACGAAATATTATGCTGCTGTCGAAACATTGACAAGCTGAACACCCTCCCGCAAAGCCATCGGCTGTTGTGGTAGCGACCGGACACAGATCTTCCAAACCTGTGTTCTGAGCTTTCGCCGTGCTCTGGTTGTCCGCAGTAGTAGTAGTAGTAGGAGAGCGCCGTGCGAATTTGGATTGCCACGTGGTCTCAATGGCGATGGTACTGACTCTCTTCTCCTTGCAATAATAGTACCAGTAATCGCGTGATCAAGATGGCGAGGATATTAATATGTAACACAGAGGAAACCGCGGAGGCATAAAATTAATGCCAATATTACTAACTGTATTCACTTTATTGAGGTCACGAGGACCAAAATTCAAAAAGTATTACGATTGACAACAAACAAAATTGGTAAAGGAAGTGGCGAGTATTCATAGAAGATACAAAAAGACGACTTTTTACCGTAAAACATATTTATAATTGAACCTCATCTGGGCCACCAGTGGCCGTTCGTGGGCAGCTAAAATTGGGGGGGGCTTACACTAATTCAGTTGATCCTCTAGCAGGCAAAAGGCGCAAAAAACAAGCAATATATATATATATATATAACGTCCAATCGTCAAACGGGCATCTGCTTATTATTGTTTCGGGTAGCGCGCTTATTCGCTGGTGCGTAGATCCTCTATGCTCCGCCAAACTGACGATTAATGACAAAAAAAAGCATTCGTGTGTGTCTGTCGTAATTGTTGCACAATTTGTGCAAACTATGATTGCCTGTTGACGCCATTTTCCTATTGGTTGGTGTCTCAGGGTCGTCACACGCATGCGAGGAGACCGTGGATGGGGTAGAAACGTTCCGTGTGGGTGTGTGTGTGTGACGCGATTCAACTAATCACCTGTTTTCTTTATCCCCGGAAATCCATTACTCATAAGGTGCAGGCTTCCTCCACATTCCTAGATTTGTCATGTCTGGCGTGTCTCGCACCCAAGTCTGGAAGGGGCGTTTCACCATCATGCTACCACCACTTGGGGTTGTCGGAATCATGGAAGTGGTGTTTTTTTTAAAGGCATTTTCGTACTGGGGTGATAATTCGTACATTCTCTTATCGTCTAGGGAGCCCCACCTTTCGTGGGCTCATCCGCGAAGGCCGAGAACTCGGGTGTATGGAGCTCCGGATATATAAGTGTAGCCTCCGTGTGTCACCGCGGGGTCTGTCATGCCTCGGGGTATCCCCAGGTCTTTGGTATCCGCTAGACACCTCTCCACTCCACTTACACCGCGGGCCTCCCGGTAGCTGCTGCATGTGGCCGCGGCCACACTCACCGGTAAACCGTTGGCAGGCGGACAAAACGTGATGCGGGAAGCTGGGAAGTAAATATCTCAGTGAAAGAGCAATGGAGAAGCCGGCGCACAGTACGCAAGAGATTACAAGACTCGTCGTGGACGTTTGTGTGGCCATGTCCAACTAGAGAGGATACGCTGGCTAAGTTTATGTCGCCGCGTTAATGTCCTTTGAACGAGGAGCATTGGAAATAAGATCCCCCTCGTCACCCGGTTTTTTTAAACCGTGGGGCCAGCTCTAAGCCTGAAATGCTCGCAGTACGTGGGCGAGTCTCTTGCGCGGAAACAGACAACAATCTCACGATTATCACGCGCGCCCCCCTACAACTTCGAGGTCCGGCGGATCTTCTTTCTGTTTCTTTGGGGCGGCTAGCTCCTGCCAGAGGATGAGCTGACTGCTTCATGGATGTCCCGGATCGTAGGCGCCTACGCGCGGCAATCGAACAGATAGTGATCCAGTTCTGTTTTCAACAACGCACCCCGTAGACCCCCCGGTAGCTCTAATCGCTCCACGTCCTCCTTGGCGGTGCCCATTCGCGTTCTTAGTTGTCAGCCGGCCCGACAGCGCCAAACTGGGCATTGAGGTGGCTGCGTAAGACATGGAGTTGTCAGCTCTTCCCAAGTAACCGAGCGTAATCCATTAATGCTAGTTACTAAAATTAGGGTTGACGGCTTCTTCGCGTCTGAACATCGACACCTTGTTTTGTTGTTGGAGACCTTGTCGCGCCAGTAGTTCGCTTTCAGGATTCGTCGAAGACACCAGTGATCGAATACTTCAAATCTCCTGGTGTCTTCAGCACGCAGTGGCTAGGTTTCACAAGCGTAGGTTTGGATAGCGGTCAGATAGCGGCGCGATAGACACGAATCTTAGTCCGAAGAATTATCTCCGCTCGGCCCCATAGGTTTGTACGCAGCTTTTGGAACGCGTTTCTGACTTCCTACTTCGCTGGTACACTGTCGGCCGGCGAATCTGAGAGGACCAATGATGTCCCGCTGGCAGGCCTTGTACAATTGGGATGGGATGCCATCCACCCTAGCGTTGACTGAGGTTGATGTTGTTCGTTTAGTGGGGTTTTCACGGGCGCAGGTTCTTCAACAGGCTTTGGGATTCAAGCTTGCAGTGGGGGTTAGGGAGAGATGGTTTGCCGAGTTGAGTTGCAAATATATTTCCCTCGGAATTCTTCCCTATTTCGGCCCAAACATGTTTGATGGGTTAACCGTTTTATGGTTTCGCCTATGCAGCCCAACTTACTCATGGTTCGATTAATCGATTGCTGGTCCTCATCCTGCGTGCCTGCTTATTTAAAATCCTCCAGCACCCCGCCTTTTATGTAGCATATTTTGTGAACATCGTTCACATTTCTGAGCCAATTTCGTCCACCATGAAGGTGGATTAGCCCCGAGGAACTGTGAGGTGCGGCAGTTGAAGGAGACGGTAAAAAAACGCCTTCCAGACCATTGTGGTCGCCGGCACTCGCGAGGCAATGTTCTGGCCCATGGACGTGACAGCTGGGTTAGGTGGCGGGTTTTTATCTAGTGCCATGCAGATTGTAAATTTGTTTGCCTTTCTTCTTTCCAGATGCCAAACCTGCCACCAGTTCCGGCGTCTCCTGTGATATCTGCTGCTCACCATGCCCCCTGCGTAAGTTGATCGGTTTTATTCCACCTCATCTCTCGTGTCTACGCAAGCAGAGAGTTTTAACCACAGTGGATTAGCATTTGTGTTCCCCGGTGTTGTTTTCCCAGCGCCGTTTGGTTAAACCACTCCGACCTGAACCCATGTTTACCCTCCTCCTCCTCCTCCTCCCCTCCTCCTCCCCTCCTCCCCCTCCTCCTCCTCCCTCCTCCTCCTCCTCCTCCTCCTCCTCCTCCTCCTCCTCCTCCTCCTCCTCCTCCTCCTCCTCCTCCTCCTCCTCCTCCTCCTCCCTCCTCCTCCTCCTCCTCCTCCTCCTCCTCCTCTCCTCCTCCTCCTCCTCCTCCTCCTCCTCCTCCTCCTCCTCCTCCTCTTCCGCTCTTATGGCGCATAGAGCTTCATTTTTGGATTTTATTCTGTCGGGCTGTGTCCCCTTCTGAACCCCGCAAATGTCCACTCGAGCCGACTCGGCTTTTGTTCTTTATGCCGGTCGTGGTGGTGGTGCCAGTTTGGGCCTCGGGGCCACTCACCTGGTGGCCTTTCGACAAAGGTTCGCGTCTTTCATTGCTTCAATCCGTCCCATGGTAACCCACGGTTCCGAAACGTGTTGAATAATGGTTAGCGCTTTATTGGGGTCACAGAATACCAGACAGCTGGAAGTTTTCGATCACGGGTGTCTGCAATGAAACTCCACAGGTGACGAGCATTGCCATCTCTCCAACGCTCTCCAAACCAGCAGAATCCGCGGCTGCACCCAAACTGTGTGCGGGTAGCCGTCGAAGTCAACCACCCGGCGAACACGCAATGGAGGGTCAGGCGGAGGACTTCCAGGATCCAACGACCACGAAGGCGGTCCATATTCTGTCGCATAGATTATTCCTCCCATGCCGAATTCACTTGGCTTGTGACGCCTTATTGTAGTGGTAGTAGTTGATAAAGGAATGTTCATCTTCATCCGCGCACTTTCGTTTTCTGGGTGGGCGCTTTAACAATTCTCGTGAATGGTTTCTCTCCATTTCTCGCTTCATGTCAATAAATATCACGTTGGGACCATTTCCACAACTCCCTAGTTTCTCACTGTGGTGTGACACCATCGCCTAGGGGTGAGTAGCTACCTGTGCAATTATCCCAAGAATCTTCTTGGAAATGCCACCAGTGAAGCTGGCTTCTCGTGTACATCAGGAAATGAGATCTGTGGGTGGTGATTGATGTGTTTGCCTTTGCCCGCAGAGGATCTCCTGGGCCTCGGCTGTAACCACTTCTTCTGCCGCTCCTGCTGGCTCTTCTACCTCACCTCCAAGATAATGGAGGATAGCCAGGGCACCCGGCTCACCTGTCCCGCCTTCAATTGTACGAACCCCATCGCGGACGAAGGCATCTTCGAGGTGCTACGCGATGCTGGCGAGAATGCCCCGCGGATAGTTCGTCGTTTCAAAAAACTCCTTGCCAACTCCTTCGTCATCGAGAACCGCACTCTTACGTGGTGTCCAGGTTTGGACTGTGGCCACGCCGTGAGGATTCTGGTACCTGGTGGCACCTCCGGATTGAGTGACAAGGCCCGCTTAGCTATCTGTGGTAGCTGTGAAGAGCACTTCTGTTTTGCTTGTGGCAATCCCTGGCATCAACCGGTTCTGTGTGACAGTCTTAAGCGATGGGTCAGTCGAGTGAGTTTTTGTTTCAAACTATCTTAGTCCATATACCATCTACTGACATGCCATAAGTAGAACATAATTTTTTGATAGGTAACGCATGATTCCGGCACCTCACACTGGATCGCCGCCAATACCAAAGAATGTCCCCACTGCAAAGCCACTATCGAGAAGAACGGCGGGTGTAATCACATGGCCTGTCGCAACCAAAACTGTCGATACGAGTTCTGCTGGGTCTGTTTGGACGGCTGGGAGCACCATGGGTCTCAGTGGTACGGGTGCAATCGTTTCAAGGAGAACGCGGCCAAACAGGCCCGCGACGCCCAGGAGATGTCGCGGGCGGCCCTCACGCGCTACCTCTTCTACTTTGATCGCTACGCCAATCACGATCAGTCTCGTCGCTTCGAGTCGAAGTTGTACGAGTCGGTGCAGGGACGAATGGAGGAGCTGCAGAACCAGGGCATGTCCTGGATTGACGTCAAGTTTGTCAAGCATGTGGTGGACGTGTTGTGCGCCTGCCGACGCACTCTTATGTACACCTACGTGTTTGCCTTCTACCTGGAGAGCGACAACGAGTCGGCCATCTTTGAGGTCAATCAGAGTGATCTGGAGCAGGCCACGGAACAGCTCTCGGAATTCCTCGAGTGGGATCTCTCCACAGCGACCCTGGTGGAGTTGAAGCAGAAACTGCAGGATAAATCGCGCTACTGCGAGCAGCGTCGCCAGGTACTCTTGTTTCACGTTTCCGATGGTTATGAGAAGGAAACCTGGAAACACCGGACTACCACTTGATGCCTCGAGGGTGTTGCCTGCCCTCATGCCTTGTACAGTTTCCTCTACCGTCTTTTCAAAGCGCCGATCGTACGACGCCATCGTCAGATTGTCTTAATAATGTAGCCGTGCTGTTCGCTTTGCTCACAAACTCCCTCCTTCACCCACATCACTCCTTTACACAAATCTGTTGTACTTCTTCACTGTCCTCAAATATCAACGAGAATTATTTGGCGTTTATAACAATAATTTGGCTCTTTTTTTCATGTGGTTACCGAAGAAAGACAACTTGAAAATAAAAAAATTAGTTATCTGAACCCCAAAGCAGTATTGGGTGGGCGTAGGGTTTTTGTCAATTATTTTGTGCCGCCTTCAAACGATCCTGATTACCGCATTATAAGGCAGATATGGTTCTGGAACGAATAATGGCGTATTAGTTCTAACTGGGGTGAAACAATGTACGTTTCAATGATTTCACGGCTTTCGAACTTTTAACAACACGTCATTGTTCCAACGATATTTATGGGGTCACACCGAGAGGGTTTGGCTTCCTGCGTTATTAACCAGCCGTAGTATGGCTCCCAGCATTCTTCCAGTCTTAAAAGCAAGATGAAACCATCAGAACCGCAAGTTTGAGGGCCACATTTCAACCTCGAGACATCAAAATATAGCGTATCAAAAAGAATTCAAAAGCATATAAGATTGAGCGAATTGGTCACAGCAACATAGTCGAGTATCCTAGGGCAACAGATTCATCACCAGAAGTGGGATAGCGAGATTATCGATTTGTTCCGTGTAGGCCTCGGCGAAAACCCCCACAAGAAGCGCCCAACAACCCTGCCCCAGCGGCCATTGGTACACCGTGGAAAGCAGGCACCACAGACTGAGCTAAAGGAAAAAAGGAGCAAGAAACAGTTTACGCGAGTACTTAGTATTTAGCTGGTTTGGGAATACCCAGCCGCCTGAAATCACGGCATCCCCTTGTCTAGACCACGGATCCGGAGAGGAGGGGCATTAATAAATCGATAGGTGAAAACTATATACTCACTTGAGAACCGAGAGATGCAAAGGAGCCAATCAGAGTACGATGGGAACCAGGCCATTTAATCCAAACGTGGCCCCAACGACGACCGACGAGTGCTGCCACGCTGTCTCCAAGGGCAATCGTTATGATACCCGACCAGGCCTGGGGTGTTGGTGAGGTGGGCGTTGCTATAATACGAGTACGCCACTCAATATGCGGTGTCTATGCCCCAAGATCGATTATGCATAACTCGAAACTCCCCCCTCACCAAATGCGACGAGCATATTACATTTCTTCCCCACAGAACACGTAAAGCGGGTCATGAGGTGGGATAGGGTGTCTAAACACTGGGCTTGATTGCATCGCGCGGTTACGGCCTATTATAGCAGGAGTTAGCTTCACCGATGACATTTCCAAAATGCATCCGTATGACAGGATGATCTGCTAACACATACCGGGGAAAGGAGACTCCCCAGAATTTCCGGGCAGTCGACTGCCAAGGGGACAGCAGTGATGATCCGAAAATTACACCGAGAGCTAGGCCAGCAGATCCCACGCCCAGCCATCCTAAACCCTCTGGGGTGCGCTATACGTATTGGGCAGTGTAGTGCTCGAAATGACAGGATAAGAGGCGGCCATCTTGCCTTTCTATCTTTCCATGGTACGGAGTTCGATCTGATGGTGTTTACGACCCTCTGGTTCACTCAAAGTGAGGCAACTCACTTTCTCTCATCATACAGGATGCCTTTCGCTCTCCCAACCCTCCGGCAACCGCAGCCGCTTCAACAAATCATACAGCGACATCCTCCCTTCTCCCACACTATGGACTAGTTGGGTAGTTACCCGTTATAAGGACCCGTCCCATTTTCGCCCAACTTCTTCGTGTATCGCTTTCCTTATTATATCCTCTTTCGTAAGTGCACTTACACGATGCGTGTACCTTCTACCAATCTTCCTTCCTAAGTAAAGGTCACTGGTCCATTTAAGTCGCCTTATTCATGGAGTTGACTGACGTTTGGGGACACCCTCTGGCGGAATACCGGTTGCTATTAACTAATCCCATTTTCCTAGATCTCATTCCCACTGGGACATTACAGCAGCACAATTCAAACACCCCCCCCCATTCCCCGTCTATAGACTTACGGAGACTCGCGGTCTTGCCGACGCCCCAAACGGGCAGGCTCAGGCCAAGAAGGAGAGCGACGGGCGTGAAAATAAGATCCCCGCTGTCTCGAGCATCACGGAAGGGTGCGAGTAGTCGGTTCAAGGTCGCCGACACGTCCTCTGACTAGAAACGCAAATAAACGACCAGAGGCATTAGTTTAGATTGCCGCGACTACAGGCGACATTTAGTGCGTAAGATAACGCGCGACATCCTTAGACACCCGCAACAATAGACCCTGAGCAATATTTAACAATCGATAGTGAACAATAGTTTTAAACCCATAAGATGAACTGTTGCCAGGTTACCCCGGAGGGAGATTATTTCTTCGAACACCCAACCCCTTCAACGGGAACCGCGCTCTATAAAACCATACTCTTGTAATGCTGACATAATTAACCCACTTTTGTTATGAAATTCAGAAGCGCAAAATTTTTTTCTATCAAATATATCTATGCATACAAATGATTTTGAAATTGTGGACTCACACCCCTCCTTCGAGCCCATTCGAGCATCAGGAAAACAACCAAGACGACGACGGATGCCGCAGAAAGTAGTTTCTTAGATACAATGATGCCAGTGGCGTAAACCACACCGGCTAACAAGTGGAATAGCTTTCTGAGATCCGATGGCGTTTTTTCGCAGTTACTCGGCCCACTAAAAAGGAGCACCACGATCACTGCCAATACCACGAGAGGCAACCATAGGGTCGCGACGAGAATCACATTGGCCGGGGTAATCAAACCACGCGCAAAGGCCAGTGCATCAAAATGGACCACCTGCCACAGAGTACCGTCGAATTGGGGGTTATCGACGAGCAAAGTATTGGGAAGTTCAAAAAGCAGTGGCCATGACCAAACTAATGCAGCAAAAGTGGTTATAAATCCTCCAGGGGTCGCTTCGACACCATATCTCTCCACAAAGTAGGCGCATAACAGCGGAACAATAAATAGAGGGCACGACAGATGAAATACGAAGCAAATTTGAGCAATCAAGTGGGCCTCCCAGAGCGAGAGAGAGTCGGGGTATGCCCAGAGTACCGTGCGCGACAATAGGTAGATGAAAAGGAAAGTGGTGATTAAGTGGGAGTAGCATAGTGGCAGGCGTACGATAGCTCCACAAGCACACCACACGGATATCATAACCAATTTCAAGGACGGGCGTGCATCCAACCGACACAGATGGATAATAGAGGAGGCTAAGGAGCAGCTTATCAAGACAAGTGAACTGGCGGATTCATGGAGAGTGGTACAGGAGAAGAGAGGAGGTATGAGGGTGATTAGCCAAGCACCAGTTGGCGTACATCGACCATATCGGGAACCGCATAGAACCAATCCTTGAAGGATGACAATGATCTCAATAGTCAGGGCTCCGCAGACATATATGCATAGACGCCAATCAGTGCCACGTAAAACAAGGGCAACGAGGTAGCACAGACAAACTAATGGTTCTGCGAAATCCCACTGCAGTGGTTTTTTTGTGTCAATAGGTGATTGTGGTCTCTTCTGTGCTAGGACATAAGGAATCCCGTTCATAGGTGAATTATGAATCTGTGGAAAAAATAGAGAAGGGTTTCGGATGACATGCGATGCAGTACAGTATACGAATTTGTTGCGATAAACAAAACAATTATCTCACTCAAACATTGGTCAATTAAAAACCTCCACACAAAGCTCATATATGTAACGCCTCGGCGTTTTACCAGGACATTGCGCGGGGTCTCAACTACTCACAATGTCAATCACGCGCCAATAAAATGCCACCGTGAATATCCACTCGGATATAACAATTACTATCTGATTCAAAGAGTTAAGTAACCCACTCTCTGCCTCTCAATAAGACAAATTCCAGCAACATGATTCCCTTCAAGTCCGGTATTTCACCTGTTATAAGGACACGTCCTATTTTTAACACAAATATTTGCATACCCAAATTCGTACAATGTCTTAACTTCATTGCGTCCCCAAGGATACTACCTGTACCAAATTCATAAGAAACCTCACGAATATGTCCAAAATATCATGCTACGGCGTCTGTGAGAAGCGACGGTCCTGGAACTTCCAAGTGGCGACAAATATTTGGCTGGAAAACATCAACCCCTCATAGTAAGCTTTATATCCACAGCAAATTACAAAAAGGGCTACTGGAAAGTGACGACACTCATGGACACTGGAAGTCAATACATCACCGCTTGCACGCTACACCACTGCCGAATCGGCGTAGCTTTGCGCTCTGAAGTCCGGCTGCATCATTATGGAGTACGGAACACTAAAGTGGCAACTGAAAATTATAGGTACTACTTATATCATAGAGGGCCGACCAACAACGCTGGCCTATGTAGTGTAGCATGTGCTCGTGTGTGAACCGATTTATACAACAGGCCGAAATACGATTTAGCGAGAACCCCTCCAGCTCTTCCGTAAATAAGCAATAATCCAATCTTTCGTAAAAACATCGACGTGATGCGAAATTATTGCAGATAATTATTTTAATTAAAAAATAGCTAAGATTATGAGGCAAATGCGAACAGAATTAACTAGAAATCGATGTAGATTAAACGTTATTACTAATGATAGCTCGTGTTATAACCCTTGGAAATTATCTATTTAAGAAAGATAATAATGCTCAACGGTTAACCATGTGGGTCTAGGTCGAACAAACTCTAAAAGCGACCAATCCGACGAACACACCGGAAACTCGGAGAGTGCGGAAAGTTATTCTTACCACTAAAAATAATATATCGGAAAAGGGGTGGAGAACTAAACATTTTTACAATATTCGATTACTCACGATTCGAAGTTTCATATGAAAATTAATCAGAAAGTAATATATTTTTCAAAAATTATGTTAGCTATGCCGATACAAACCGGTTGTATTCGCGAAAGGACTATTTTGAAGTGGAGCTGGTTCTGCGGAATAAAAATACAGAATATATTATGCATAGTATTCTTCAAAATCTTAATATTGTCTCCTAACGTAGATAACGCGTGTGTTTAAGGGCGTTGTGTTTATTCTATTTTATTTTTCTAAAATGAATTACAGAAGAAATTTCTTTATAGACGCTATACATTTTGGTATTATTGGGCTGCGCAAGATTGTGTCAGGTGAAATTTAGCCGAATGCCAAAGGCCTAATTTTACGAGTGGCAGTTTCAGAGCATAACCTCTGATAGTTAATGTACTGTAAACCATTTACAGAAACGAAGTACAAGGAAAACAAATGTTGACCATGCCGCTTATTATTAATCATAATTTAACTGAATATATAAAGGAATAATTAAATCATTCAACGCTATTCGGAGTATGGGATAAAGAGCGATTGATTTCGATGCATTCGCCAATCAAATGCAGAAACCACGTGTTTTGTCAAACATGGCGATGCACTGGAGGGGAAAACAGCAGACAGCGGATTCGCACGGTTCGTTGTGCTTCTTGCATATAAATGCCTTGCGCAAACAGGCCTTTGTATGTTCTACAAAACCAAAGGAAAACCTAGAAACAAGGGAAGAATGCTTGGACTACTTTACGTTTTGAATCAAGGAGCAACTATGCAACCGTTTCTTTCATAACCAAAGCTGAAACAAAGCGGCTTCATCAATCTTGCATTAATGATGCGTGCATGTTCACCAAACTCGCCGACCTGTGGAAACAACTACACAGATTGACAAGACGCCGTCGATGATGCGACTGAGAGACTCCCCTGACTTTGATGCCGTGAATGATATCTTGATCCTCAAATCCGTTGACCATCCAGTGGTGTCTTAAAAATCTAGGCGGCCATAAAGAGTTCCAAATCGATAGGATCGCACTGGCTCACAACCGCGATTTGAGATATATTTATCCGCGAGAGTTCTTCGATTGCATCATTCCCTTGATTATTGCTCTGTCCGTTGTTGATGGGGAAGTGACTGGGTTTCCCCATTTTCTTCAATACGTCGATGCTTCCAATGCATTTTGGAAATGTATACAGAAGGGTGTGGAATAATTTTAAACTCGAAAATAAAATGCAAATTGTGTAGCAAGTTTGTTTTCGTCGTCCAAAATGAAGATCGATTTTCGAAAAGCGAAGGACGTAGCATTTAGGACTTTGAGGGGATTGGTGATTTTCGGCGCTCCGACAATGTCACCACGCAATAGGAACTCTCAAGTTCCCGATCGGGTTCTATCGACGCCTGAAACCATTCTCCTATAACGTTGGCGCGCGTTTTAGATAGGGCCTTTCAATGGCCGCCATTTCCCATTTGCCAAACTTTATATACTTCGTGGGTTAAATTGGCCTTTCTTGCAAATTTACCTCGATGCTACTTCTTTTATTCTTCTTAACTTTTTATGCATTTTCTACGCAAAATCGTGACGTCCTGTAAAATTTTTCTTTATTGTAAATTTTAATGCTCAAAGTTTCGGTCCTCGTGACCTTAATAAAGCGATTATTATTATTATTATATTTGTAAGCGGTGGTAGGAGATGAAACCTCTATCGCGACTGCCTCGGTCCAGATGAGAGAGATGTACGCGATGTCGGGCACCAGCTACGGAGACGGGATCCTCATCTTCGATGGAAGTGCGAAGACTCGACGTACCGCTTTCTTCCCTTGACAGCCTCGAAAAACGAATCGAGGACGCCCGGTGTCTATTCGGATACGATCTCTCGACAAGCCTTGTACCTTTTACAAAGAGCCAGCTCTCCAAATTCGGGACCATACAAACAACAGCTGTTTGCACGTTCCAGTACTTTGGGTACTGTTGACAAGTTCTCGCACATCCTCGAATTTTAACTCGAGGCATGGACGAAAAGATGTCTGTGTTCTTCGCTCCGTTATCCTTTCCCAATGGATTTAAGACGGCGTCGAGGGGTCCTCGGTCAACAGACTACAAAAAATGATTTCTCCTACCGCTGTCAGCCCAGTAGAGGTGGCAATGCAATCTTAATCATGTGGTGTGCTAGAAAATGCAGTAATCGCTACGTTTGTTTTGAATTATTACACGTCTACTAATGGCGGGGGTCTCATCAAATACACCGACGAAACGTGACCTCAATAAGGCCGCTACTATTATTATTATTATTATGATTATTATTATTACTATGCCATGCTTCGAAGGAGAACCAGAAAGCATTCCAATTGCGTCACTCTAAAATTTGTCAGATTTTTGAGCATGCGAGTGGACCTGGAAATGCTGGTTCTTTCAAGTTCGAGTTTCCTTTTTTCAAAACAGATGAAACACTCCTTTTCAATAAAAAATCATCATATATTTATTGACGTATACATAGTTAGTCTATAATCGATTAATAATTAATTATGTAATTTAAATATTCCCCGCGTGCACGCTTACATATTCCGAATCCTTTGCTTCATTTCGGCGGAATTGTGACTCTGTCTTGCCAATTTCGCGCCGAATATTTTCCTTCTTGGCTTCAATCTTTCATGGTTTCTATGCATGAACTCTATTTTTGAGATTGCCCCACGTAAAATAGCCGGAAGGCGTTAAATACCGCTATCTCGGCGGCCAAATTGCTTATGAATTTCGTGAAATTATTCTTCCCTTTAATTTCGTTTCGCAAAAAAATGAATTGTTTTGTTGGCTGTGGTATTTAAAATACACCATTTACGGTTCATAGATTGCAGATCCTCTACTATATACGCCAATAAACAGATGACGAATTTCCATCCAAAGAAATGCACAGACCCGAAGAGCAATTTTAAAAAGTAAATGAATGAAGAATTTTAATATTTACTCAGTAATAAGGATGCTTATGTCTTGGTTTACTAATTCCATATTATTAAGAAATATAAGCGTCTTACCTGCAGTGAAAAATAAGTTTACTGCAATCAACACGATGAAAAATGCCTGACAACCCATCGGGAAAAGCTGATAGTTAGAAATGAGCGATTTAGTTTTGCACTAAAGGGTTATCAGTGGGAACAAAGTGATTTGTATCAATAAAATTCTCATTGCTACATTCTTACCGAATAACCGGTGGAATAATGGTACATTGTACGATTATAAGTGGTTAATATTGTTTTTTCTCAATAGCCCTACGAAAACCGATTAAGACTGCATATAAAAACAAACTCCCACCTTTTGTACCTAAACTAATCGATTATTAGGTACGGGTTGACGTATCATTTAGTTTAAATTGATTTTTGGTATAATCTACTATCTTTTTTACTTAATTATTTCTTGAAATCGTCAGAGTACACCTGACCTCAAATGGGTATTGGTCAGATTTCAACGATGAAATATTTGCACATAAGTGAAATTCATAAAATTGCAAATATAATACGGCAAACAATCGTGAAGTACACCCAGCCAATGCGCATTTTTAATCATTTTATGAGCTTCTGGTCCTCGTTTTCATTTTAAGCATTACGGAATTAAATCGGTGATGTGTCAACTCCCGAGGGTAAATATTTTGGTATTGGAGTGATTAATTAGATTGCGCTAGCTTACACGTGCGGCAAATTTCTCGTGTCTGATCAAGATGAACTGAGAATTCGCCTGTTAAGGACACTGCGATCTTCCGTCGTAGGTCGATCTAAAAAACTTTAACCACCGTGTAATTATTAAACCTCCTCCCCAGCCAGTACGAGGCCAGATATTTTCGGAATTTGATTGGCCGCTTGACTACAACTGCGGTGGGTCGCGCACGTACAGGAGTAACGCAGATAAGGCGTTTAAACTATTTACAGCATTCGCGTCTTCGAATTATAACCGCGATTAGGAGCAGAGATAAATCGTGTGACTTCTAGCTCAAGCCTCACTAATGTACCCATCTGATGGTAGGAAGATCTGCAGATTTTGATCGTAAGATTACTTAGATTTTTGAATTGCTTATATGTGGAGATTTTCAAAAAAACAAAAATTAAAATCCTTGGAATGTTTGAAGCCCCGGAAAAATACTGGCCGATTAAATTATTGTATGTCTATTTTAAAACGGTCTTACGAAATCTAGCCACTTTTTTTTTCAATGCGTGAATCATTCTTTTGTTGAACTTGTTTAATCCTATAAGCACGAAATTCACATGCCGTCAAAATTGCATCCATTGAAAATAGTGCATTCTTAAGAAGCAACCTAATAAGTATGCAGACGAGTAGCCACAAGTAGTAGTGACTAGTGGACCAAACTGAAAAGTAAAACTCACTATGCGAATGCGAAGGACAACCCCGGCGGACTGGTTGACGGAGGAGGAAATCCATACCAAAGGATCCAAAGGCTAAGAAAGCGGTTCATGTTCAGTTCCGCACAGTTCCCTGCTGCCCTGTGGTACACACTCGAATGTGTAAAGTCTAGATTCGCCCTTCGAATTGAGCCGGGTGGCGTTGGATACGTGACCTGTACCAGGAACATCACCAGCTCGTCTCTAGTCCCGGACAGCCACATTTCGGAAATTCATGAAGCCGGCTTATCCTCCCCAAAAGAAGAACATAATAAGCATTAAAATTGCTAGACACCCTTCAAATTACCGCGACGCATTCTTCTATATTGATTCTATTTTCATCGAGGGAGGAAATACACAGAATTGAATGGTAATTTTTACGACAAATTGCACGTTTTAGCTGTTTAACTTATCGACGAGCCAATGTCTTGGACCAGAGAGTCTCTAACGATACAAAATTGTACATCATTGCTCCCGGACTAACATTCCTTGCGACCCAAGACTTAGATTAAATGCTTAGAGAGACGTGTACCTAGTAGGAAATAGCCGCACACCTTTAGATTGTTATTGTGTATACGAACGTGTCATATCAACCGCACGACGACACCGTCGAATTCCGGCCGTCGAGTGACACGAATAAACCGCGTTCAAGGTCACAATAATCCTATTTCAAAAGCATATTTAAAAAATCGGGCAATTTATTTATTCTGCACCACTATGTTCTTGAGCTCGCTTTCATAACCCGGATATGATTATTAAATCCATTAAACTATTTCACTGTCGTGGCCTGTTGGATTTCCGATTTCAACGACTATCAGTTTGATATCCTGTGGATCCTTCAATGAAGGTGTAGGAAAAAATATCTTCTTCATCTTCCATATATTAGGATCAACTTCAAGGGTGAATTTATTTTCGTTTCTATCAACTAACCACAGGACCAGAAATGACTAGGATCTGTCGTTGGTGGTACAACTCCTCTTCTTCTCACACACCTCTCGGTGGAACGCCCTCCAACACAGCGTCCGCCGATCACTCCGGCCGCCTTGATGGCTTCACGTGCACCTGTGTCCGACTTGGCAACTGTACGATGCCCTGCAGCTGGGCGGAGTGCTTCGCCAGCTGTGGCGAGTGGTCTGGCTGGAGCCACCAGTGTTTTTTAAACTTCGGGGCCTACCAGATCCGACAAAATCGATCGCGCACCTGTCTATGCGATTCCAGTGACTCCAACTTTACGCAAGTGAGGACTTACTCCGGTTTGTCGCTCTTCCGCTTTCCTTAACATCATACGAGGTTTGGGGTTACTCGTGGTGTCATATAATAATAATTGAAGTGGCTTTATTGAGGTCACGAGGACCAAAACTTTCAGCATAAAACAAGACAGTATAACAAGTACTAGATATGAAAATGGTCTTTTAGTTCCTGTTTCACCTGCTCCGGTGAAACTAAAAAACGGGACAAATAAGGAATGACCGAATTGCCATTTGCCGCCGTTCTTGTTGGTATTAAACGGTCTAGCCTACGCATTGGTCGAAGAGATTTACGCTTAGATAAACTTGAATAGAGGGGATGAGAGGTGTCACTTAAAATACGAGCAGCGATTTGTGAACAACTATTGGAGTGGCGTTGAACGATGATTTCTTGAATGGAGATAATAGGCAGGCCACTAGAAAACGAGATTATTTTAAATAGTCTATGAAGGGCTAAAAAGTCCGAACATGTAAGGCCGGGGAACAATATACAATCAGGGGAATTATACAGGCGACGAAATTTACCGAAGACGGCATCCACATGATCACTCCATGATAACCGACTGTTAAAAATGGCAGGATGGATGGATGGGTGATGTTGGGGTCACCGGGTCAGGCATACTCGACTGCGCGCAGCTGTCGCGCGTGGGCCTGCTGCAAACCACTTCCATCTTGTGTCAGCCCACCCACCCAGCCCGTTTTGGTCTTGCAGGTGAATGTCGATAGCACGTGTTGGCAGTACAAGGTGTGCAATACGCCATGGGAGGTCTTCCGTTTCGTGATATTCCTCTTCTCCTGTGCCATCCTCATCAAGGCGTTCGTCCTCCTGGCCACCTGCTTCTTCGCCTGTTTTTCGACTCGGCGGCGACCCGCCAACCCCCAGGCAGTCTCCGCGACGACGACCGACGACATTTAGTGTGAAAGACCCGACGCGTTGTCTACCACAGGAGAAGACAATTAAAATGCAGTGAAAATGGCTACGTTTATAGAATATAATACCACCTTGTTATGTATTACTCGACCCGTGTAAGGGGGGGTGTCAGTGGAGGGGAAATGGTGGTCCAAATACATATTTTAACCCTAACCTCCGCTAAAGGTCCACAGTAAACAGACGTGGAAGTCATTGGGTGTGTATGTTTTATCAGTATCTAAAAATTAGGGCATTCGCTTTATAAAGGACCAAAACTCTCAGACATGCACCTGCGAACGATCCATCTCTAATTAATAAATTTGAGCATATCATTTTCTGGCGACGATTAAGGTTCATAATAAGTTAACACGAATATACAAAATAATAAGGATGTAAATTTTCCAGAAAGGCAAGAAACCCCCTCAAGGCGGCCACTCAAAGGTCATACGCACAAATCGTGCATCTAATAAAAATATTCTCCACAATTAAGCGTTCATTGGTGCACCGGAACTTTTAACAACGATTGTTATTTCAATTTCGCTTGCTTCGACCTCGTTGCTGAGACAACTAAACCGTACATCATCAGAAAACTGGTGATTTATCTATCAAGTGGAAGTGACACTGCTGTTCTTTCAAATTTTGTTCTGAGAAGGGAAATAAGCGTGCAATAAACGGGGGCATTTGATCGAACATTATTCTATTCACTTATATTACATTTTTAGACACGCTAACATGACTAAAGGAAAAAGACCGGTTCGGAATTTTGTGAATGCTGAAAATGAAATTACGCACTAAAGACAGCTAAACATTTGGTTAGTGACTGACACAATCAGATGAATTGATTCCAGTGTATTTAAATCAATACCAACAATCGAGTTTCTGATTGTGTAATATTGATCATTGGAAAATTTAGCCAATTGTCCGCTATAATATTCCTCTTCTGCTCGAAGATAATTGGGTGTTTGCCAAGAATTTTCTCGGGAATATGATTATTAATGGTATCCCAGGTGCCAACCGAGGTGGCCTGACCTGGGATTCTAGCCCATGTGTCTTACCAACAAGACAAGGATGCGGCTATTCGAACACCCCAGTTTGTGAATTTAAATTAACGCAACCTAGCCTATTGAATCTCAACTAATCTCTCAGTTCAAGGCCTCGCAAAATAGATTCTTGCTCGAAACAACGATTCGCGAACGTATTGGTTGAAAGAAACTCTAGCATACCTTAAATAAGTTATCTCTCTATTCAAACACAGTACCCACCCGAAAAAACATATTTTTGGATAATGTTTAGTATTAACGCCATATTAATGACAGAGAAGACTAATTCGACATTGAGGTACGAAGCAGAAACCGAAGCAAGAAGGATGCATGCAACAAAACTCATTCACTACTCGAATAAGCAGATGGCGGCCATTAGACCCACGCCAGTACACAAAGCGATTATTTCAGCGACTGCCTGCCCCAAACGTCGCAAAACGGTATCTACGGGGGGCTTTAGACCGACTGGGCTGTTCTCCGCTAATAGATCGGGCATCACGGAAACTAGAGCAATGTAGATGAATCCACCGGCAACCAGAGGTAGAACACAAGTAGAAATTACTTCTGGGGACAAAACGAAAAAATCGGGTTTTAAACCGAAAAATGAGGCAGTTTTGGAGTCGACACTGACACCGGCCGCGACGAGGCTAAGACAGGCTCCTGCTAGTGCACCCACAGCGGTCACCAATTGTAGAAGCATCGCCTAAAACCATATAGAACAAAGTGATAAATATAGAAGAAACGTATTACTTTAATCGACAAAGTAGAGAGACTAGCGGCTTACACGGTAGGCGGTGCAACCGGACTTGACGAGGATTGCATAGTCCCCTAGTTCATGGGGGAGTTCGTGAATGAGAACAGTCAGTGTGGTAACAAATCCAACGTTACGGTTAATGAGGAAAGAACTAGCTAAAATTGGAAAAATATTGATAATTACGCATAATTTTATTTTCAAAAATAATTGGCTAGTTAGGCGGAATATTGATTAAAGAACACGAATCAGACAAATAGGGAAGAAACTTGCCAATAGCGATTCCGTCAGTAAAGTTGTGCGTGAAGTCCGCAGCGAGATTCAGGTAACCAGCCGTGCTCATTCCTAAAAAAACGCAGTAAAGTAAACAAAAATGTAGGTGGAGAATGCATGACATATAGCAAAAATGCAGATTCGCAACAATATGCGCAAAGAACGTACCGCGCGCGGTTTTTGCGTTGCTATTCTTTGGGGCAGCGGGCTGGGCATCAACCTTGGATTCACTCCCCTTAATGCTCTTCTGTTTCTTATTGTTACCCCCGGCAACTCTGTTTTCGTTGGCAGCGCCATGTGAATGGTTATGTCCACCGGGTCTAAGAAGTCGCAAAAATTTATCGATGCAAAGGAAACCGAAAATTCCGACGATAACCCAAAGAGACACGCGGGTATCGTGGTTCGAGAGATCATGCGAGTGGTCATGATGGGGACCGTCATGAACCTCTCCAGTTGATCCGTGTGACAGTGCATGCGGAATAAGGTGGAGAAAGGCGTCTCCCAGAAGACCACCCGCAGCAAATGCGAGAAGAACCTTGAGAAGGTTTTGGTGGGTGTTTAGATCAGGAACGAGGAACAAAAGAACGAAAGGTGCAATACTGACACCCATAACAGCACCCATTGTGTCCACCCAAATCTGTTCATCATTTGATCGTTCAGCGACATTTTTGTCGTGTTTTACAGAAGATTTTTGATGGTGCACATGACTATGCAGGGGTTCATGAGAGTGACTAAAATTGAATGAATGCACCAATCAGATGTTTGCATAATTCGCAGTAGCATAGGTCAGAAGATTTAAATTAAGGTGAAATAGAATAAAGAAATGTACATAACGAAACGGACATGGTATAATAGCGAACGTGTGACTGGAACAAGGGCACCATAATAGCGTGTTATTTCAGATTGCCGAAGGCATGGATTTCGACAGACATTAAATCAACTAATTCAAATTTACCTGTGGACCGATTCTTCATGCGAGTGAGCAAGTGAAAACGCTGCAAAAAAAACAACTATTAAAAACGTGGCAACGTATGGACTCTTCATCAAATTTGGAGCAAGAAAATAGACCAATCAAAGCAAAGAAATATTCAATGACCTCAATAGATGCGTTCCTCCCGATTAAAACTAGCGAAGGTCAAGAAATTGTTTTTGGAAATTATTTGTTTTTAAAGATTTCTAATCTACTTTAGCAACAAGGTCTATTTTAAATTAATTTAAAAGTAACAATACCGTTGGTACGAAATAATTTTTAAATTTGTGTTTAAACCAGGAAATTCGCGATCTGTAAAGTATTTTTAAATTTGTGTAGCATACTTCTTCGGCTTTATTTTTCTTTCTTGTTAATTAACTGTCAAATTTCGGGATTAATTACCTTTTATTTACCTATAACAAGGTACGAAAAGACTTACATTTGGCACGTGCCGGAGGAATGAAGAAAATGAGCCGGAGTGTTCTCAACCGCGGTTAGAATGTCTTATCCGGTAATTTCTTCGCTTGATTCGCCCCGGACTGGTGCGATTGAAAAATCTCAAACAAACCAACACACAGTCCAGTTAATGAATGACGCGCTATTTTCGTTATCAACACATTTCAAAGAAACAAAAACCATACAGAAAAGTGTAGACAATAATTTCGCAGTTATCGTGTACTACTTCTTAATTTACGTCTTCATTTTTTCGTTTATTCCTGTTAACTTATTCTTCACCTGCTATGTACAATCGGAAATGCTCGTATAATCTTTGTTGGTTATGACTTTAGACGCTGAAAGTTATGATCCTCGTTATCTTAATAAAATCATTGTTATTACTGATGGTTTATTAAGTAAATGAATGACTATTTACTTGAGTTAGAAAAACGCTCGCAAAACGAGCTGTTTTAATCAACATTGTAAGCAGCGCGTCAAATAACAAATTAGGCCTGACAAGGTGGGTGTTATTCGTTTTCTGTAGTTCTTCCATCCAGTTTTTTGCGTTGTATCACCCCCTAGAAATGGAAATTGGCGTGCCAGCGATACCCAAACCCCAATACGAATGTAAACAGGAATTGTTCTTTTATCATTTTCTATAGACCTCGACCATACTGCTGATGTACAGTGAGTTATTTTATGCTTATATTTTACCCCATTTATTCTGACTGCATGCGTGGGGGGCTTGTATTAAGGAAGCTTTTGAACAAGTTAGTGGTATTTGCACAAGTATATATTTTAGGTTGCAATGGCTATGTTTGGGTACATGACCACGAATTATGACTCCATCGAATTGAAGAGTTCTTTCGAGATTGAAGCGCAAGGTTATTTTTCCACCGTCTTTTTAACCGTTTAGGCGAAGACATGAAAAGTCTCTTATTCCATTTCCTCGACGAGTGGCTTTTCGCCTTTTCGGCGGACGAATTTTTCTTTCCACGGGTAAATTCTGTATAATTATTCGACTCTGTAGATTATAAAAATAACCGAATTCGATGTCGATAATTTTCGCATCAAAGCAAATGGGTATGTCGTGCATTTGTGATCGAGCGTCATTACAGGTGGGGCGAACCGTTCGATATCTCGAAACATCCACAGGGTACCGAAGTAAAGGCCATCACATACTCGAACATGCAAATACATGACAAGGGCGACAACCATGAAGTATTTGTCATCATTGATATTTGATACAGTGCTCATTTTTTACTCGTTGAAATGGGTGGAATGATTTTTTTAATACAAAAAGCACAACTTTACAATCCTCTCAAAAGGGTTGAGCATGTGTTCTACATTTTTCTATACTTGTGGGGGTTATCTGTTTCGGAATTAGCGGCGCCTCGCTTGCGGACGTTCAGGGGATGCCTTGGGTCATAGAGGTCATGGCGGTCGGCGTTTTCCAGAGCCGGATCCATAACTTTTCGAGCTGGCGCCGGTTCCTCCGATTGAAGTTTGCATCGGAGCCTGTGGGAATCAAGATAAAAAATTAAGGAATCAAAGACTAGAAATTGACGCATAGAGGCGGTATATGAATGAACGCGCATTCAGAAGCATACCATAAACTTGGATCATGAGCTGTAGTTTCGGAAGCATCTTTGCTGTCGCCTGTGTCACTATCCCCAGTTTCCGTAGGCCTTTGATGAAGAGCTCTCGAGAGTTTGGATTCAAAACGGCTAAGTAGATTCATGGTTTGTTCTTCTCTGTTTCTGCGCTACAGTTGAAGATTGAACGTGTAAAGTGAAATTGGCGACTGCAAATATGATAGTCATGGGTTAAAATAGATTGGGCAGTGATAAAATAAGCGGTGCATAGAGAGAGAGTGCATAGCATTTATCGATGCAGTTATTCCAGAGCCGAAATATGGAACGGTTAAGTAAAGGAGCAATACAGAGTCAGGCAAAGACAAATAACCTATTTTCTTATCTACCCACCATCTTGTTCTTTTTCGCCCTGGCACGATAACTCGCAACCTCGTCGGCGAAGTTGTCCACCATGGGTTTTATGGACTCCTCACCACCGACCCTTCCTTCATCAGGGACAGCCGCCCCCTGCAGCAACTGCTGCTCCTGTTCCAAGTCCTCCGCTGCCTCCTCGGCCCTCTTGGACTCCACTCGGCGGATTACTTCGGCGGCATTTGCTTCCCGCTGCTTCGTGGCCACGAGGGTGCGGGCGATGTCTCGTCGGACAGAATCGGCCTCAGCACGGAGGTCATCCCTATGTAAAGGACAGCAGGAAGGACTGTAAACATTACTGTAGAAAAAAAGCTCTTGCTAGAGGATGAACCGGTGTCATGGAGGTCACGGATTGTTGCTGCCCACACACGGCGGTCCAGTTACGGTTCCAGCTGCGGCCAAGACTATACTGACTCACGTTTCCAGTTCCCCTTAACTTTAGGGATTTGTCGCAGACACCTGTGATAGGACACTTCCAACTCGTAGCGACAACGTTTCAAAACCGTAGGTTAGGATGGAACCGATTGCAGAGCGCCCCACAGGGTTGTACGCAGCTGGTGGAACACCTTCCTGGCGCTATCGAGACGTATGGGAGGGCGTCCATGCACTGGACTATACCACCATCCAAGGATTTCTATTATTCTTGCAGTTTCTAGAAGGCTCGGAACAGCTATTCGATAAACCATTCCAGTGACAATTACCGCGTTGCAGTTATCCAACCGGGTGGCACTCATTTGTCCCTTTCGTGGACTCTTATCGGGAAGTGTTTTTCAAAGAACATTGGACGGTCTGTTTAAATGCTCTGCAGCTAGCGTTCGTTATTAAGAGCAAGGTAAAATCTTTTACTCGTAACAGATGCGCTCTTCGGCTAATACTCTCGCACGAGACGACGACCGATAATAATGCAAAGTGCGTTTATACGCCGTGGCCAAATGTTAAAAACACGGCATGCCTACATTTTCTTTTGCTTCGCGAGCACATCTTCTTCGGTTTCGAGACGCGCAGCGAGCTCGCGGCGACGGCGTCTCTGCTCGGCCTCATGCTCCATGGTAACCGCAGCGGCCATGGTTACTTTGGCGTCCTCCTCGTGAGAAATCTCGACGGTTTCCTTGGAGAGGCGTGTGTCACCCGAAATTTCATGAGCGCTCTTGCCCCGTGCTCGTAGTTGCTGGCGTTGGGAGGGAGAGAGTGCGGTCAATTTAGGGTCGGTGGTACTGGAGAGTAATTTGAACAGGATTCACGCTGCCGAACGAATACATTTAAATTGTGTTACCTCTTCTACTTTGGCAACGGCTTCTTCATCCTCTTCAGCTTCCTCGCCGAAAGACAGAAGTGAGTAATTTCTAGAATAAAATCGGAGCATTAGTAAAACGCAATGATTGGATCCAAGGTCATTATAACACCGGCCAAATTACGGCCATTGTACGACATGGTAAATATTATCATCGACGACTTCAAAAAAACCAATTTGGTTGTCTCGCTTACTTGGCAGCTTTAACAGTTCGCTTCATTTCGTCAGCAAATACATTTTTCTTCTTTTGGGTCTTAAGTTGTCGAGGAATAATATCATCATAGGGATTAAGCACGATCTAGAATGATAAATCGTAGGGAAATTCCTTTTATAAATTTTAAAAATTATATATTAAACAATGCGCTGTAAAAATGGTAGAAGACGAACCGTTGTCTTCAGAATGCGATGCAGACGTGCCGGCCGATCACCGCTGATTACTTCGACTTCAGCCAACCGAAGCATATTAAAAATAGTGTTGCCAACTACTCGCCCGAATAATGTGTGTTTTCCATTTAGTTCCGAGGCTTCTGCTAAAGTAAAGAAAAACTGACTGCCGTTGATATTTGCTTCAGGGCATGCCATACCAAGAAGGCCCCGACGATTGAACAAGAGTCGGGAATGGCTTTCAGTCTAAATGGTAATGATTAAAAACGAACATGGACCTACTTTAAAGGGTGCACCGAAGGCGCTTTCGCCACCTTCACCAGTGTCCGTCGGATCACCACCCTGCACAATAAAGCCTTTTACAAGGCGATGAAAAGCAGTATCGTCATAGTACCCCTCCATGCAAAGCTGCACGAAATTGCGGCAGGCTAAAGGAGTTTCCTTTGACCATAACTCAACTTCAATATCCCCAACCGTTGTAGAAATGATAACTTTTCCACTCGTCGACGGTTCGGTTATGTATATATTGCTCATATTTAAATCAATAAGTAAATAGACTAAACGCACACAGCCTTCGCAAATTCAAGGTCAATACCAAATCGCAAGGCCAACGTAAAAATATGTTTGAAACAAAGTGTTTCCGAAAATATATTCATGTCGCGTACCTAAATTTATTTTGGAATTTTGCGGTAGGATGCCAGTTTGCATTATTGAGAGCCAGCACATCTTCAAAATAGACGTGGACGTTAGGTTCAAAACGTGTATCCTTTGATACTCACTGGTCCAAATACAATCAACTGCTAAGTATGGTTCGGCGTTTCGGTAAAATCAGCGTCAGAGAAGGGGTTTCCGTGGGAGCAGCCTGCAAAGATATGGTGTAAGCAATCTCTTAAGATTATCAAGTAATAGTAGTCGATTTATGGACCAATGCCAGAAAAGCCATTGTAATATTTGTCAAAGGTATTTGACCGCCGCCATTGACTGAGATAGAATTGTCCTTGATTGGCAAGCTATTGTGTATCTGGGCAAAGCATTAACTTCAGCAGTTGTTACTACGCCTCCCATACCAGTACCCACAATCTCGAAATCGATTGGCTTCTCTAACTTGGTCTACCCGACCTACCTAAGCTGATAAGTTCCAGTCAATTGCGGCCCTAAAATGCAAACCTACCGATTTATCCAGTGTTCTTCTGTTGTTCTGTTTTGTCACACACTAGCCCCACAGCGCATTGTCCCTGAAACCGGCCCATTTTCTGTTCGGTGATGCCTTAACCATTATCAGCTATAACACTACATTCCTACCAAAACTGCTGAAGGTCCGGACTCCATTCAACCGCCTCCCGGGGAAGTATGTTCCCTGGTAATTTTCATCATATTATTTAGGTGCGTTTAAGATGTTTAAATAAATACTTTGATTTGCTCCAAAATCTCTTATAAGTAGCCGCCGAAGCACACCGCACGTCCTCGACTTCAACGTAGAAAAAGGAGCCATATAAACCCCCAGTGCCACTCGTCTTGGGGGTTTGTTTAAGGAACACAACATTCCATCAACAACATGTATTTTGTACCGAAATGTCCCTGGTCTCTCTGTGTACAACTATTATTGTCGTTTTTCACGAAAAAATTTAGATTGGTAATGAGGAAACTCGATTTTTATAAATTAGATTTGGGGCATTCTTTCGGAATCTCCATTATGCGCCGGTAATACAGCTCTATTTCTCATCATTACATGTAGCATGTTCGTTTTCTCAACACCTCCCATAACGAAGAAGCGGGTAGGACCTGTGGAAGGTCTATTTGTTATAACTTGACGGACGGGGTCATGCGTATCGATTTTCTATGAAAGAGGCTTCACTAACCGACGCGTCGTCGTAGTACTGCAGACTTAGGTCAAATGACGTGTACAATAGAGTTTTCTTGTGACCCAGGGTGCTATTCCTGGTTGCAGATATATGTCGAAATTGTATATTACTGGCATATGGCTGTGGACACCGGCTTTGCACCTGGTCTGGACTCTTCTCCATCAATTGTCAAGCAACGAGCCTGTTTTAGAGAATCGCAATATACGATGCAATGTCCGGCTGTAATCAAACAGGCTGTTAATCGATGTTGACCGTCGCGGATTTGCACCAGCTGGCCTGAGTGTATTGGCACGTAGAATGTGTAATTTCACCACGTGTTGCCGCTGAATGGCAACTACATGCTTTCGATCAAGGGATGACGTAGACTGTGGGAAGACACAGGCTTACCTTTGTTTGATTGAGGACGTATTTGTGTCCCACGCGAGAGAAGCTGGGATATTGCGTCTCTTTGAAGGGATTGTCTCTGTAGTATATCTGCGATTCGTCCATAGGTATTTGATTTATGGGGGAGATGCACCATGTGGGTTCCTAAAACAACAGCATTTCCAAAACCACCGATGACAACACAACAGGGACAGCAAGGTTCTCGAGGGTTGTGTCGGTATTATTACAAGTCATCCCCGCTTACCGGTAAAACCAATAGTAAGGCGACGGGGGTGTTTTATAGAGTTGAGCCGAACAGCCTCCTTTATTAACGTGCGTGATTTGGACAATAAGGCCAGTCGATGAATGAGGGAATCCGTGGGTATGAATTTTTACAGACGAGGGGAATTCCAATATTATTGATTTTTTTCCACCAGTTTCGAGTTTCTTAACCAGTATATTTACGAAAAGCTTTCATAGAATCAACCCACCCACTACACCATGTTTTGGAATTGGTGACAAAAATTGACTATAACTGAATAAACTTATTGAAAATTATTCCGATTTAAAGAAACAATATGCGAACAAATAATCTCATCTGTCTCGTTTAATGCTGCTAAAATCATGAATTTTTCACGATCACTTTAATTAATATTATATTTACCAATAAATCAAATAGATATTTTAAACCTACCAATTTGGCCTTGGCACTATTGTGAGTTTTATTTCGAGAAACTGTGTTATTCAATGGATAGTCCAAGACATTCATTAATGCGTCGATCGAAATCATCGAATTTCGATTTTAAAGTTACAATAGATGATATAAAATGCGAGCATGGAGTGGTATATATTCTTTGAGTTTAATTAAATATGCTTGTAGACTGTGGACGATATTTCTTTCAATTTAGAATCGCGAAAATATTCAAAACGATTTTTTTTACTTGATTTGCTACGAATTTCAGTGCGATCTGAAAAAGTAAACCGCATATAACATGTTTTTATTAGATCTAGGTTACCTTTGAATTTACTGATGGGTTGACTATGAAAATAGTGCCTACGGCGCAAAATGGGATTGAAAATTGTATCCAAGGCATCATTAAAACATGGAATTACTATTTTCCTTCGTATATGTTTGCGTAATTTTGCACTCTCAATTATGCAGGGTTTCATGTTTGTAGCTCTCATTCAGTAGTCGTTGCAAATGAAGACATGTATGGCCTTGTTGGATTGGTTTCGAAACCCCAAGATATGAAACCCGAAGAATGTCTCCCAAAGTGCGCTGATTACTTAAAAAAACGAGGCCTCAAATCGACCACGGAGTTAGATAAAGTAATTCGCATTATATATCTTGCATACATTTAGTTATTTGATATATTCAAACATCCAGAAAATCGCGTACTTTGCATTGCGGAATTCGCAAATGAATTTCCAGAATACTTTTTATCACCTTTACTTTCAATACCATTTTTTACCATTCTGGATCTTAACAACATGAAATTGGTAAGTCAATTCATTCGATTATTAGTTTCATTGTACGTAATCCCACGTAAAATGCCGAAATGCATGTAGTCATTTATTAAAGGCCTATTAAAATGTCGCAGTTTGTAAAATGACGATATTTTTAGGATGATACTTTTGTTCACCTCTGTTCAATTGGTTTGCGCGTAAACAAAGAACTTCGAGTCCTCATTCTAAAGAATTGCCAGCTTGAAAGGTATTTCCTCATCACCAAATTTGTTCCTCATGCGAATTTGTTTTTTTAAATATTCAATGCCAAATGTTTAATGCCCCTTTTCAGCAGCCAGTTATCAGTGCTTCTTAAAAGCTTTCATACCACTAGTCCGCTGCGGAAGCTAGATCTTTCAGACGCCGTTAACCGTGGCTCAAGGGAAAAGATCGTATTAAACCATCTACCGGCTTCAATTTGCATACAGTTGACGGATCTACGTCTACGAGGTCTGGATATTGATTCGGGACCGTTATTGAACTACCTTAAGTCTGCTTGTGGCGATGGGACGTTGAGTTTAAGACGTTTTGAACATCACGATATAGGTCCGGTGCGTTTTTACACTTGTTCAACATTCCAACCAAAGCTTCCAAAATCGTCCATCGTCTAATTTGTAGAACTTGAAAGATCTCTGCGTTCTCTCACCGAACCTCAGAGTGCTTTGTTTGGACAAAGGGTCATTATCTGTGGCACAGGTCCGTTCTCCTCTTTTAATCTGCCATCGGTTTTCTCTTGCCAAGAAGAATTATTTCGCGTATGGTTGTATTTAGCTTACCCTTTGGTTTTATACGCGATATATACCTTTCACATGTACCACACACCTGTCACGATGTGCCTAACGGCTCAATTATTATTATTAATGTCTTTCAGGTTGTCAACCGCACACTATTAAATGCCTACCACTTGCCTCATTTGATATAATTTTAATTCCATTAGGTGTGTACCGCTTTATCGGCTGCCAAGTGTGTTCGTCTGGAGAAGCTGAGCCTTCGGGCTCGTACATTTGGTAAAACCGACGACTCAATTCAGAAATATTTCAGTGATTTACGCCACCTACAGCAGCTCGATTTACAAGGATGCGCTGGCGGAAGTCCTCATCTTGTTCTTGCGGTATATGCTCATTTGATATTTTTTATTGGATATACTGTGACAGCGATCTTCGTTTTTCGAATAGTTAGTTCACTTAAACAAATAGCAAGAATTAAGGGCTACACTAAATCGTTTCATTGCTCGTGTATTTTCAAAAACGGTTTAACGTCAAGAACGGAAATGGCATAATGCCTCGTGGATCTGATGCCAAATAGCTCAAAACTGAAGTCAAAATTCGTGCAAATCAATGAACACAGTAGCCGTATTGGAAGTCGGATATTATGCGGGCTGAACCAAATTCCTTGTTGATCTTATTCTTCACATGTCTACACAAAAACACGAGGACTCGATGCGAACGGTCCACCCTACATGCGTCATTTCGAAATTGGTTCTGAAATGTTTGTACTCCCTGCGGGTCGGTCCTATGACACGAAAGCCTCAGCATATTGTAATACTTTAACACGAACGCCTCAAGGCGAACGTAAAAAGGTGTATTTTGATCGATTTAAGGACATTTTTGATGGCCTGAAGAATGTTTCGAATCCCGTATATCGCTTCCTTCAAATTCGTCTGAATAACTGTAAACTCGACGAAAGAGCCTGTGGATGCATTTCCAATGGGCTTCAACCACCTTCGAGAATTACAGCTATAGACCTTTCAAATAATGGTACGTTATTTAATGTATAATAAACTCTGTTTATTTATGTTTCATATGTAGAAAAACCAATCACTTTACTTCACCTAAATAAAACACGAATTTAGGTGTCTCGTATAGGCAGAGATCTATTCCTCCTCTATTGAATTGAATAACCATTTGCAAGTGGGAGGTTAGCGTGAGTTTAGGCCAGTTTTTCTGGGACTTTGAACAAATATTTGGCAGTGCTCATTAGTCACGAGTATTCAGACATTTTTCATTTGCAATATCCTATTCTTGGGGCATTAAGAGGCTTCAAAATGGCAGTGAAAGCGTTTCAAATGTATACCAACCATGGGTGCTGCTGCTTCGTTAAGCAAGCTCTTCAGCTTCGTTACCACACCCAAAATATCGATCTGCCAGTCGCACCCATAAATGCATAAAGGCGCAGTACATTGATATTTGCGCCTTTGATTTCGGCTTTTCTTTGAGGAATAGTTCGCAATTTTAAAACAAAAGGTTACTGAAGGTCTATTTAACGAAATAGGAATGCTGAAAGGCTACTTTGCTCTATACCAACGGCATTTAACCTCAGTGTGTATCCATCAACAAAATAATTTGCATCTTATGCAAGTCACCAAATTCTAATATATTTGGCAAATTATCTCTGACGTCTCTACCGTCAAGGATTTGGGGAATTTCGCAAATGCTTTAACTCATTGTGCTATTTTATTTGTTCCTAGAATTTGGAGCCTCTTTCGATAACATACTCAAAGTCCTACCAAAATGTGAAAATCTTGTCCACCTAAATATCGGATCACTTGAGAAAAATAGGCAAGCGCATCATTTCTCGCTATGAAGAATTCTTGTTGGAAAGCAAGAACGGCGGCACTACAAGATAAGATCGGAGTTCAGGAATTCCTTAAGATTGTCCATCACCACACCGTGGCTTGTATTATGCATTACTAATGACTCAAGTGCTAATATGCAGTGGTGTTAACATATTCACGACTTCCTGAATTCTGTGGATTCGAGCAACTCTTAAACTATTCAGATCATCCAATCGATTTATAAACTAATCATAGACAGCAAAAGTAAACCGAAACGCCGTGTTTTCATTATGTTACGTCTCCGCTGCAAAGATCAGCTAGTGGAACAACGTTGACGCAATCACATATTTCTCGCGTGCAAGGCACATGTGCGCACGCACGCACGCCAGCAAAGCGTTGATTTTGGCGTGATTATGTCATTGGTTATTGCGTTGTCCAATAAAACCCATTTATAACGCAAAATGAATGCATTTATTATTGGAAACCACGATAGAGGTTATTTTATCAGGCGTGGTTGTTTTGAGACTTTATTATGTTGACTGGTGTCCCGATGGTGTAGTGGTTAGTAGTCTCGCTCTGTTGGTGAGGGACGCCCGTTTGATTCCCTCGAGTGGCACTGAGTTCGCCACCCGAGGTACTAGGCTTTGGGGGGACGAGGCTTTAAATTTTGAATCTTCAAATAGATGAATCTATTGAAATTTGACCTTAAATATAACATCAACTAAGCACCTGTCAACTAGGACCAAGTTAGCCAAGGCCTAGTTACGATACGTTACGAAATATAAATTGTTGCAGGGTGATTATAGATAACTGGTTTCGTGATAACAGCTTGACAAACGACAACTTCATTATATTGTAGCAGTGACGAGGGTAATCTGAGGATGTTGGCGGACGCATTGGTCAATAGCAGAACCTGTGTAAGTATATATATCTCTCTCTCCAGATATAAAGCGTTTCGTTTTTTCTCATTACCATATTCCGATTGACACATACTCTCTGGGCATCCCTTACCCAATAGCTTATATAATATCACAATATTTTGTTGTATGATGGTTAGAAATTACGCCACGTGCGTAGAGTGAGGGTCGTCGCGGTTTGAAAGGCAGAGACCTTGATTTAATGGGAAAATCACAGAAAAAGCAAATTTAAATGTAGGGGTGATAGCGTAATGGACTTTTGAAGTAGTCGGTTCAAGCGCCTGACAACACTCATACGGTGTCTTCGCGAACGGGTTAAATGAGTATCTCCGTCGTTGAATAGGTCAGCTAATCACGGACGGCATTAATTCGACAGACAAATCCAACTGATTCTCAATTAAAACGGGCCATCGCATAACAAATGGCGAATTTGTGAAAGAAAAACAATTAATTGTGATAGTATTGTATGGAGGGTTGAATTAACCCTGAATGTATAATAGACGAATTGTCTGTAATATCGGTATAACCCAAATAGCCAACCGAGACCTTTAACGAATAAGACACGTGCAGCAAGGAGAAATCGTATTCGTAAGTGTAACGTACAATATACGTCAGTATAGTAAAACACAATTAATAATTAAAGTTAGCAATCACCACATTAATTTAAATGCTTCGAGGGCCTTCTATATCGCATAGGCAAACAGCTAGAGGAAAATAGACACGTCGAGCACCTATATTTAGAGACTGCAACTATGTTCGCTTCAATCATTTTTTGGTTAATGTGTGTCACCAATAAGTGCCTTTTATCCGTTGTGGTTAGAATATTCAACGTCTGATTTTGAACCGCTTTGGGCCTCCGGAAGACGTGGTCTACTTCCTCAACAAGGTGACCCATCATCGATATCCGCTGAAGTACCTCAATATTCGAGAGTACGCCATTAAAGACGACGATGCCTGGTGTCTATTTCAAATTATCCAGTACACCGCATCTCCGTTCACGTTCATCTTCAACATCTCAAATTTGAAAAACAGCGTAAGTCAAACCTGTACTATTTGGAACCAGCCCGTCTGAATAGAACAAGAAACGCTTCGACTTAATGGGATAATTACTATTTTCCCTCGATGCATAATACTTGAACTCGGAGAATAGCTCATCGGGATTGTCTAAGTAGGCGCTGTCTCGCGTCCAGGGTGATCTACTGGCAATTGTTTGGTAGTCGGCATTACATCCTCTTTTTCCTCACATTCGCGAGTCTTCTTTTAGACCACCAAGGCGCTTAACATGCTCATCAGACGACGCTGGCCAAGGACGTTGGTTCAAGTGGTGAATCGGCTTTACGTGGCTCACCCAGAGCAGGTTGTCATAGTGATGTGCAAGGTGAGTTCACTGGTGGCATCCTTAACTGGCCTGCCCTCTTCCCCCTGATAAATGATGCTTGCGTGTGATGTCACCTTTAAGTCGGATTCAAAAGGAGCCAGCGAACACGCCCCAGTCTTCTCCGATGTCGAGCTACACATGGAACTGGGCAAATTCGACGACGCCCTCCTCACACCACCCGCAGATCTGTGCACCGCCACCAGGGTAAATCCTTCGGCTGTTCAGTTTCATCGTATGCGGAAGCATCCGGTTGCAACCAAAACCGGCTCCCACAGTGTCTTTGAAGTCCGAGTTGTTGTTTTTTTATAACTCAGATTGAGCACCCATTTGAACAAGAAATTCTTCATCGACTTATTGCTATGCATGGTCGACAGTGGATAATTTATGTATGATGATTTATTTCATGCAAATGTTGCACCCGTGTAAACTCTCGCGACTAAGTACCTCGCACAAACCTTTGGGGTGAGATGGAAAGTCAACTCAACGAGATGGGAAAAGCTATTGTTACGGTGATGGATCGGAACAGCAGTCTTTAATAGGCATCACTTCACTCTCCATAATTTCGTCCCCGAGCTAAAAATTCAACAGTGGGATAGCTTTGTTTCGTGATCATGTGGACGACGTCTTCAATACATTCCATAGTCTCTGTTTTAGCTGAAACCGTATAAAGGCCTTCGTGCACGCCTTAATAATTTTCCCTATTGTATACTGTTCCCCGTTATTTTCCCCGGCCTCAAAATGTCGGACTTTTTAATCCTTCGCGGCCTCTCTAAAAGAAATAGGGGATGACTCCCACCCCCCATCCCCTATTCAAGTTTATCTAGATGGAAATTTCTTATTTTTTAATTAATTTTATTATTTTTATGCTGAACGTTTTTGTTCTCTCGAGTTTAATAAAAAAATTACAATTATTATTAACTATTCATGCATTGGCAGTCTGGTAAAGGTGTAGTCTTTTGTGTGTAGTCAGTGGATGAGTGCGCCTCCAGACTGCGCCACCTGATGCCAGATGATGCGAAAAGCCTCGAGCCCGTGATCAGCAAAATCCACCAAGCCAAAGTAGCACTCAAAGACCGACGGAACCTGTCAGCCATGCAGGTTAATCTTCTAGAACTGGCTGTGGATAGCGAGGACTGCAACGATTCCGTCGAAAGGGCCATTGGCCGTTTACAGTCGTCCCTCGAGGTAACAATAACATTCAATCTGAAATGCATAGGCTCAGATATCGTGTCGACGAATTGGTTCAATGCAATCGATTCAATTGACAATAATTAGTAGTACATTGGCGTGACTGTTTGTCGAATTAAACCAGCCCACACATCGACCCATTTTAATGGATAAACGAGGATGTTGAAAAAAAGGGGTTTCGTTTCAGGAATCGATGAAGTCAACCTGCGAGAAAATGTATGAATCAATGACAGCTAAACTGGTAGAGTCGTTCTCGAAATTTCCATTATCTGATGCTGACAAAAATGACGCAATGCCCGTTGATATACCTGCAAAAATATCCGATATTCTCCATCAACGTCTAGAACACACCGTCCGCTCTTTGGTAAGATCATCTTGCTTTACTCTTAGCTTAAAAAGAACATTAAAACTCGTTGTTTAAAGACGCCCTGGGACACATTTAAATCTACGAGCCAGCTATAGTCTGTCACTGTCGTCTGATTGGTCACCTAATCAGCCAATGGTGTGGCATGTACGATCTCCCATGTTCCAAGTAGCTAAAATTACTTTTTAGTAATCAGAAGTTTGGCGAGCAATTAAAATTCGAAATTTCGTATTTAATTGCATTTTTATTTCACCTAGGGTGTTTTATTATTCAGGGCAATACTAAAAACAAAAGACAAGTACTCCCTTTATTGTTCATTTTTCGGGAATTATTTTAGATTCTGGATATGAAAATTGCAATGGCTGAAAAGGTGGTAATCAAGGTGGCAAAAGATCTTGAAATCGACATGCAAAATTGTTTGAACAATTTTCCCTCACGGGCAGAGTTGGCGCCTGTTGTAGGAGCACCGACAACCCGGGAATGCGAATACGTAAGAGATGTTCAGATAGTATTAAAGTTTTAAAACATTAATTATTAATCGTGTCGCAGTGGTTGGAGATCAGTCGGTGCATCTTCAACACTAAAACGGGCATGTTTTTGCTATGACAGCCGTTAGACGACAATGCAGCGTTCTTGAGTAAACGTCAATGGGCAAGATTTGCTCAAAATACGATGCACCGGTTAATAATATAAACGACCAATATAAAATGAACCGTTGTAAATCTTGCCTTAGGTATGCTTCGACACGAGCGGTAAGAACTGACAAAATGCAATTGTTTGCGTAGATACCACCTTTTTGCATCCTAACATAAACTGCAGCTTTTCTACTATAAACGCAATAGTAGTGAGTCTTAAAATACTTGTTTATGTAACCTGGGACGTACTTCATATTTAGACACATTTCGGGCATTGGAGGAGCGGCCTTCTCAAACTGCGGCACTTTCTGTTACCAATTCCAGGGTATCAGTGCACTTGATGGAAGGTATGCTTTCCATATATTGTATTTGCATGAGGATACACTGCGGCCATCTCAAATAAAGTCGATTTGCCAAAGCATTCTTCCGTATTAACCTCGCCGTTTAGCATTAATTCGTTATTCACAACCTCTTCATTGTGTGAAGGTAATTTGTGAAGTAAAAGTCTACAAAAAAACGCAGTTTTGGAGACGGGAACGTTGACAATTAATAACGGACGACCTATTCACAAGCGTAGGCTATGTACGGGGAATTTTGTAAATGAATACAAGACGTTCTTCATATTTAGATGACGTTCCCGGTACGGAGTGGCGGTCTTCTAAAAATACTACTAACATGCCCTCGACCGAAGGTACGCTTTTTATTTATTTAATCAGAGATGTTGCAGAGCACTTGGAGACAAAGTGTATTTCAGCGATTCCACGAGGTAAGCAATCTGTTGAAGGGCACACAAGTTCGACATTTTTTTATTTCGACCTTAAGTAGAGGAGGCTTCAGAAATTATTAATTTTAGTAACCGAACATTCAGAAAACTGTTTGAATCAGGTCTTTGTGCTCTAAGAAAGCTGTTCAAAATTGAAATCTACTGGTGGATAAATCGGCTTTATGGGTGTAACCATAAAGATTCTCGGGAATGTGGTCAATGGTTGCGGCGTCCCCAATGCCACACGCTGAGGTGGCTTGACCTGGCAGTTTAACCCGGATGCCTCACCAACATAGTGGGGAGGCTGGCGGATACATCATCGAACCACCTTCGATGACACTACGGGGAACCCATCTCCTGTGTTTGGGTGTTAAGGAAAGGGGAAACATTCTGGACCAATAGAATAGCGTCTACGTTGATGTGCTCGACTAGTAATACACTAATAGGGCTATTCACACGACGACCTAAACAATAATACCTCTCTTGGATTTACGACGTTAAAAGCAAATTGACTATTGCCTTTCCAAACCCCCATTGGAAAAATGTTTTTGTTGCAGACTCGTAGGTGTACCAGTAGGTATTCGCAGTATGGTGAGATAGAAAGAAAATCCCGCCAACCGGAATGCAGGAAGAAGACGGGAGATATTTCGAATGTACAAAGTATGGGAAAACGGATTTAATGGGGTATTAATACATATGAGTTGACTAGAATGAGCCACTGGAAATAGAGGGGGTAGTGTACAGTTAATGACAAGGCGTGTTTTAAAAACGACGGCTAAGAAATTTTAACGTCTGGACACTAAGGGAATTAGAAGACGGTGACCTAGAGAAATTTGCTTGTCCCAAATCTGAGTTGTTATGCCAGTTGCATGGATTTCCATAAGCATGGTTTGATGGATTAGCATTGAAACAAGAGTTTAATAAGGGATTACGAGAGAACAAAGGACAGTTTCGCTTAGGAAATTACGCAGTACACGGATGCCGTTGAACCGCAAACCACCATGAATAGCAGAGATTTCAGCGCCTTGAAATGCATGTTTGAAACGGCTACAAAAGGTGAACATATTGTCGTGCATTGACCTTATTGTGTGTTTATTTAACTTATTTAATCCCGTTTAGATATCGCCTAATTCCCAATGCAGTATCCATTATCGACTCCACGATTCAGGCCAACAAGCTCAAATGTTCTTAATAATTTAGTTAATCTCGAATATACAATAAACCTTATTTCTGCAAATAAATACAACAATGATCATTTGAAAATTGGGTATAATACCGGGAAGCTTACCCGTAGGGCACGTGCTTCTCACAATTTTGAACGAACTCAACCCCCTGTTTGGGAACACAGCATCAAATTAATTGATAACCGCTTTTCTAATACCGAATTGACCCTATTCATAATGATTAGTGCTGATTTATGGAAGACTGACAATGCCTTTATCAGGAGACTTATGTCAACGTCTAATTAGACTCCGGACCAGTCTTCATGTGTAACTTTCATTTAGGTTTCCAAACACAAAGCACAAAAATCGGTACTTTACCCGAATTAAGCAAGATTGGAAACATAACCATGTGTCCGAAAATTGTCCACAAGTTTTCCATATAATTCAGCGCTATTCAAAAGATAAACATTTCATAAATAATGGTCTGTTTTTTATTCGTGAGGATCAATACGAAGATTCATTGTATGCTTATCAAATTTAAGGTTGCATTATTTGTCCACAATTAACATAAATATGCAATTATAATCGAACAAAACTGTATAATATGTAAATATAAACCTAACGAGTCGTATTTTGGGAGGAAATGTAGAGATCTGATTTTTGAAATCAAAGTTCATATCTTCAATAAAATCGCAGACAATCATTCCATGCATTTACATATTTACCGTAAATATTCTGTTCGCTTGGTAGTAATTGTGTCATTTTTTGAATAATGGGGTGATGGTTGCAAATATAGAAAAGTGCTAAATTTAATGTTCGGTATCGTTATTTTATATTTTAAAATGTTTATTTAAAAAAAGTACGAGAAGATTACTTGCATTGACAAAATTAATGTTGACTTCTATTTTATCTCCCGATAATTGATATTACAGTATTTCAGCCTTCTTTTTTTATTGGTTCTCTTATCCGTTAACGACCTTATCGACATTCCAATTTTAGCCCATACTTTCAACATCTAGTACTAAATTAATCCTTTGGAGATTGAAAATGGACAGAAATCTCCGACCAGCTGATATTCGTCGCACGCTTGGCACTTTTGGCGGCGTTTTCACCCTCGTTACCCTTTCTCAGTTCAGCAGTGTCATTTTCCTTAGGCTCGGTAGCTCTATTTTGTTCTTACACTAAAACTAGGTTTCTTGGTGGGACATGCGGGATTGCTAATCGCCATGCTCCAGTTTCTCCTTGCTTACACAATTCTTCTGTTTACCATTTTCTCTGTGTGTGCAATTAGTACAAATGGAGCCATTGAAGGAGGAGGCGTGTATTGTATCCTTGACGTCATTTACTATTTATACTACTTACTTTAATCATTACCACGGGGTTAATTTTGCTTCCATTACTATCCCTAGTTATGCTTAGCCGTGTTTTGGGGGCGGAATTCGGCGGCGCCATTGGAACAGTTTTTTATCTCTCTCAAGTGTGTTGTGCGGCACTTTATATTTCTGCATTCACTGAGGCCTTATGTGCCAACGTAGGATATGGCGGTAAGTTATACCATTTTGTGCACACATTATTTTAATAACCTAATGGCTTGTCATTTAAGGTCTACAAATTTTACGTTGGTCAAATGTTCTTCTCTCTTAACCCTATAGAGCTCGAGTTTTCGGCTACCCGAAACCTGTTTAGCTTGCATAGGTAGTCGTAGTTGTGTGTGACAGTAATCCTGCGAATTGGAGGTTGGATGCGGTAGCCGGCTGAATTATACAAAATTTTACTAGCCCGGGTTACATATTGATTCGGCCCATCCTCTAGTAGAATGTTGCCGCACCAAACAAATGTGGAGCCACGAGTGACACTTAGTGTCCGGTAGATACCAAAAACGGTGAAATTACCACAAGAGTTGCATCATTACTCGAGCTATAAAAATACTTGGCTTTTTCAGGCGTTCTCGTGGATGGCGGTCTTCCCGGAATGTCCTATTGGTGGAAATACTTGTACTCCAGCTGTGTCAACGTCTTTTGCCTTTTGGTACTCTCCTTCGGAAGTCGGATGGTTATGCGCACCAGCGTTTTTATGCTCCTGGTTCGAGTTTTGTTTTCGTCTTGTTTAGAATTGGCAAACGATAATCCGTTGGCTGTCATTGTTATTTTGCTCTAAATGTCTGATATGAAACTGCTACGGCCCGTGGACCAACCAGTTTCGAAGACAAACGAAAAGAAATGGATTTTAAAAGATATCTATTGAGAGCTACCAATGCAGATTTTCTAAAAATGTTACGCTATTTGAACACTGTTGAGGTCAAGCAATTCCAATAAAAATTATTATATGAAATCCACCCATGAGTACCTAACACAGTGATCAACGAGGTATTTTACCATCGGTGGACATGTAACGCTGGGAGTAACTGATAAATATTTTGCATACTGTTTTACAAATATTTGAAAAGACATTTCTGGAGATTTTCTTAAGGAAAATTACCGCTTTGCGATTTTCGCATTATCGTCGACAGAAATTTACGCCGGGGTGGCCGTGTAGCCGTTGTTATTGCGTTCGATCAACCCTACTTTATAAAATTCCGTGCCTGTTGTATTTAAATCGGCTAATTGTGCTATTTTTACTAGGTAGGTTTTACTAGCGTAGCTTTCGAGTGGTGGTTTTTTTAAATGAAAGCTTGTTGTTTAAAGAGACTTGATTGGGTGATTGGTACTCCAAATTCTCACAGTAGCAACATTGTCTGCTCACTCATACAGTGGTCGTTGTCGAATTTATGAAATGAATGTAAACCAAGAGGTTAATAAAATTGTGCAGAATCAGCTGTTTAAAACCGAAAACCAGTTGTTTGCAAACCTGTCCAGTATGAAAGGAATTTTGTTGAAGCCGAAATCTGGTTCTTGATTGACATCCGTTCTGGTGTAGTGAGTGAGAAAGCGTTTAATGGGCTAACTCTCTAGGATTCACCGTCTCGTATATTTGTTCTATAATTCGTGTATTTAATTAAGGCCAAAACCCTGCAATTTATACGTAAGGTGAGAATTCAAAGTCACACATGCAATTTCCCTCTACCAAGACAGTTTGACAACAAATCCACCACATCTTACTTAACTATGCCTCCTGTATTTGCTCTTCCCAGTTCGCCATTCAAACAGACTTTCGTGCAATATGCGCATCTTAGTAGTAGTATGATATTACTAGAGTCATGATTTGGATCGATGGCATCTGGCAACTTGGAATCAGTGCTCATGATCCTGGTGTTCACTGCGAACGCGATTTGGGCAATGTGTGTGACCTTGAGCTATTATTGACTACGAACTGGAGCGCGTGTGTGTCCTTCATAGGAGAAAGCTTCAAGTGACATAAATTCACTGGAGGCTTCCATTATTTGTGATGGGGGCGTTAATGAACTAAAAGTTGCAGCTCTTTTTAGGGGGTTACTTGTCCGTGGGGCGCGTCCGCCTATTAGGCCCCATGGCGCTAATATCTGTTGTTTTCGACTCCTATTTTAGTTGGTATTCTGTGTGATCATCTTTGTGGCTTCTGGATTCTTCCAACACGCCTTTGATGTGGCAGTACCACGTGTCAATGAGCTAATCTACAATTCGAGTGATCCCAATCAAACCACCGTATTCGCGCCCTTTACTGGATTCAATCTGGCCACTTTAAAGTCCAATCTCTATGGTAAATTATTAGACAACGACAGCCCTCCTCCTCACAATTCGTGGGATTCCGAACTCGAACTGTTACGAGTTCACTAAAGGACTTAGTCGGGGAATCTGTATAGAATAATAAAGACTCATTAAATTTGTTTAAGTTTGGTTTGGTCCAAACATTTACTAGCTTATTTATAGTGTCAAGTATACAGATTTAAGGCGTGGGATATTTATACCGACTTGAGTGTGCACTGAATGGTGAGTGTGAAGAATGGGCCAATCTTCGAAGAGTAGCCTATTGGAGGACAGTTAGAAACACCTCCTTTTTAGTGAATCTTGCGCAAAATGGAGGGTTTTCTTTTGAAAAATAACATGTTCGTTAATGTGCAAGTAAAGTTTTCTTGGTGAAACGGCAATCAAAGAGAGCAGGCCTCGCAATTAAACAAAACTGTGCGTCGTTTTTTGCCTGTGTGTGTGTGTGTCTTGGTAGAACCATGGCGGTATTCTGTTTGCTTGTTCTTTTTTAGCCAATTATTCGCGCGATTACGAGAGTCGTGGACAGATGAACTTTGCCATCCTCTTTGCTGTCTTATTCTCCGGAGTCACGGGCATCATGAATGGCGCCAACATGTCAGGTTTGTTCTCGTCGTATACAAAACGCTCTACCTACTTAAATCGTGGTGTTAGTAGTACGCTGGCGTGTGTGCATTGTAGGTGAACTCAGGCAACCCTCCATCTCCATTCCCAGAGGAACTCTTGCCGCCGCGGCCACAACACTCGTCACCTACCTCGTGTTGACCCTCTTGACAGCGGCGAGCTGCAGTCGGTGAGACATCACCGTCGCCTTGTTGGAATGTTTTTCTTTTCCCCCTATTTTATGTGACAGAAAGTCCGTTTTTCCTGACGAATTCAAACCTACGGTGGAACATTTTAGTGATTGATCTTTCAAAGAAAGGTCATCCTACCGCCTCCTCCCCAAACTACCAATCAAATTTGTGCGACTGTCTCCTCCTGCTGGAGGATAAATCTTCTGCTTCATGATGTCGTCCTCAGGTCGCCACCCGTGGTTGCCTGAGGCGTCTGGCAGTCTGGCGTCTGGTCTCTCGTGAATAGACCGAAAAGGGCAAATGCTGAAGCCTCTGGGTTCGAATACCAGGTCATGAAACACAAAAAGGCCGGCGTACGCATGTGAAGACCTCCGATTGTGGAAACCGGCTGCTTCATCATCAGGAGGATGATGCAGCGTCCACTTCCAAAATGGATGCGCAAATTCCGAATCTCCGGCCCAGAAAGGGCGTGACAACGAGGATGTCGACAACAGAATATCGAACCGTTACTTCTTCGCGAGCCAATATCGAGAAACTCGAAAAGGAGTTGATGGCGGCAAAAATCTCCGGGCGTCGTGAAAGAATACTGAACAAGGCTCAGTCGTAGCCTATGAATACCCCGGCTAGAGAACTAGAGCCGTTGCCCTGTACCCCCGTCCTTTCCCAACGACCGAACACTCCCCATTCCGTGACATATTGCCCTTCCCCGCCGATTGTAGCCCCTCTTTCCCCAGCAGTGTACTTGACTTCTTACAGAATGTAACCCACCCGAGGTGGTCCACGTGTCGGGCGATGCTGCAGCGTCCACTTCGGGGTCGCACCGGTGACGCTGCCACCTGTGGGCACATTTTTCCCGTGAATCGTCATGGAAACGCCACCCATGAAGCAGCCGGTTTATCCCGGTTTAGCAGGAGGAGATTGCCGCAAGAGGAAATCATGCTAAAAAAACATGGCATTGACGGTTTTTGACCTCCACTCACCCACCCACACCGCCCACATCATTTATTTCACCATTGTCTAGACCCCTGCTGGTGGAAAACTACGCCTACATGCAGAGCATCTCCTTCTGGCCGCCCCTCGCGACTGTCGGCGTCCTGGCAACCATCCTGTCGGCGGCCCTTGGCAACCTCATCGGCGGTTCTCGAGTTCTCGAAGCAGTTGCTCTGGATGGCATTTTCGGTGCGTGCCGCCTGTTTGCGGGATTTTGTGGCACCCTGTGGAAATTTTCTGGTCATGCTGATTTTAAAGAAACCCATTGCCATTGGTTGGTTGGACCTGTTTGAACAAGAGGCTGGTCCTGGTTTGGATCTCGTCGCTGCCTGTACAGGTCTCGGGTGGTTCTGGGGGGATACCGGCACCTGTACGCTATTCCCGAGATTCTTTGTGGAAACATCCATGAAGCCGCCTCATCCTCTTGTATGAGAGGAAACCGCACACCCTTTTTCGCTTTGATGCCGACAGATTGGGTAGAGGCAGGAGGAGTAGGAGGAGACCTAGTTGAAGATTCGTCGCCCGGAAAGAAGACGGTTCTCTTCCACCACCACCTCCATCCCCGATGGCGCCTTGCGGGTTCGTTCTCTAGCAGGAGAAAGCGACAACGATACAGGATTTTTTGAGTTGTTTACGGAAGAAGAAGAAGAAGAAGCCTGTATGGTGAAGCGAAACAAAAAATCCGTCAATAGACATATAAAGGCTTAAGGGAGGAGAAAATTGTGAGAAACGCTGCGCAAAATATGTGGACATCAGCGAATAATTGAAGCGAAGACTTTATTAACGTAATTGGTGTAACAGTGGTGATAAACTATTGGCTGGTCCAAAGTTGACTCTTAAGGTTGCATAAAACCCGACGCTTTGACCAGGGCTGGGTGGTGACAGGAGGGTGGTTTTCATCGCAACGTCTTTGCTATTGTACGGCTTTTTCCTAGACACAGGTACCCTGGATAGAGTTATTATTGAAATCCGCGGTTCACTTGATTGGCTCACAACCCACAGCCTTTTTGCTCGGACAGAAATGTTCATCATGTGTGTCCCTGTATGACAGCTTGTTTGCTGATATGCGGATTTCTCTTTTCGGGGAATAAACCAACTTCATGGGTATCGCGGATTTTAGCTGGCCTCGCGCGGCGATCGGTTTGGGCAGATTGTTGTCCAGTTCTGGCTCCACAGGCACTCGACGTAGATAGACCGATTTTGGGGGAAATTTAGAAAATTGGCCTTCTCAGCGCCGCTAGGATTTAATCGAGGGGCATATCTAGCCTTTGTGCAATCCATTGCGTCAGTCAAGGCAGCTGGGAGTCTTTGGTGTATAAATACACTGTCTTCTTGGCCGTTGGATCTTGGGATGCATCTACGGCGGCCTTTTCCTCTGATTTATAACCGGGCGAAAGCTACTTGTCGGATCCACGTGTGCGAGTTTGGTGCCAGAGGGCGACCAAAGGCCGCGCCCGTAATGTCCCCCAACCCGCCAATAGAGTAGAAGCTTGAAATGCCACGGTCAGGTGTGATAGGATTGTATGGAGGGCTGAATTAACCCGTAATAGAGAATAGACGAATTTTCAGTGTGACCGGTATAACTCAAATAGCTAACCGAGACCTTGAATGAATGAGAACTTGTGCAGCAACGTGGAATAGCATATTCTTAAAAGGTGCGGTACAACACTCAGCATAGTAAAACACAGTGAACAGTTACACGGTTAAAATAAGCAACCACCACATCCACCTGGGTTCAGCAGCTTGGATGGCATGCGGTAGTCGACCGGCGATTTCAAACCCAGACGCTCCGAGCGCCGAGGTAGAGCTTGCGAGCTTCGGTCTGGAAGGGATGGAATCGTATTAGCCGGATCAGCTGTTCTGGACAAGTAATCGACATGCTGGATATGTTTGGCAGGCCGATGAACCACGTCATAATTATAGGCGCTCAAAGCGAGACGCCACCGTTGCACCATAGCTGCAGAAGCCTTTGACAATGAATGACTCGGATTGTAAATGAATTTCAATGGTTAATGGCCAGACAATCGTGAATCGTCTGCCAAATAAGTCTTTATTCAACCGCATCACAGCCCAGAAAACCGCCAAGGCTTCGCGATGCGTTTGGGCGTAGTATCCACATTCAGCTGTTGACAACCGCCGCGATATGCAGACAACAGGTCGGCCCTCTTGCTCCAACACAGCAGCTATGCCGGAGGGCGACACATCAGTAATCAGTGTTAAATACATTCTTGGTGCGAACGGTTGAAGGATAGCTTCTGAATTCAAAAAAGCAAGCACCTTTCGTAATGTCTGCTCATGCATGGAATTCCATTGGAAGGTTGGCGCATTCTGAAGCTCAAATAAGCAATCAGCGATACCAGCAAAATTCGGTATAAACCGCGAATAGTATTGTATGGCTCCCATAATAGAGCGTAATTGACTGCAATTGGACGGGGACTGCATTTTCCACCAACGAATTCAGTCTTTTCTTGTCTGGGTAAAAACCAGACCCATCGGCAATCAAACATTCAGACCGCAAATTTGCATTTCGACGGATTAACCGCCACATTATACTCGACAAAACGTCGGAATAGCTGGAGGAGTCTCTCGTCATGATCATGCCTGCTGACAAAAATGAAATGTGCGAGTTTCGTGCCAGAGGGCGACCAAAGGCCGCGCCCGTAATGTCCCCCAACCCGCCAATAGAGTAGAAGCTTGAAAGGCCACGGTCCGGGTTGGACCCGGGTATAACTAGTGGCTTGTTTCATGGAATATGTATCTCGGTGTTTTGTTTTAGGTGTTTTACTGCGCCCAATGAAGTGGTCAACCGGTGGGGGCAACCCACTTGTGGCTGTCCTCTTTACCCACGTGTTCGTTCAGGTATTTTCGTCACTCCCCCCACCCCCCTATTATTCTTGTTAGCTTCTTCGAGTTGATTAATTAACAAACCTCATTTTTTCTGTCTTTCCAGTTTGTCCTATTTGTCGGAAACATGAATGCCATTGCGCCGGCCGTGTCTGTCTTCTTCCTCATCACATATGCCTCTATCAACATTGCCTGCGCCCTCCTGGACACCGCGTCCCCGGCGAATTTTAGGTTTGTTTAAGATAATAGCCTGGCTACTTAACCCAAATGAGTAGTGCTTATTTTACACAATAGGCCAACTTTCCGCTCATTCAACTGGGTCACGGCGCTGCTCGGCATGATTGGCTGTCTCAGCATGTGCATCCTCATTCAGCCCTTCTACACCCTCGGCGCAGTGCTTCTCCTCATTACGCTCACTCTTCTTCTGCATGCCCAACGGCCGTCCGTTTCATGGGGCAACATAGGCCAAGCCCTGATATTCCACCAGGTATGTGAGGCCGGTCACCGCCTGTCCAGTTTATCCAGCCAACCTTTATCCTAATGTCTTTGATTTTCGCGATTGGTCAATTCGCTCGTTAGGTTGGATATTCACTTTTTCGACTGTCGTGTATGCCCATTCGATGAGGTGTGCGTGGCCAACTGAATCACTCCGGGCGTCTATTAAGTTCCGGTTTCAGCCAAATGGATGCCAGCAAAATAAGCCGGGCGTAGCGGCCTGTGCGTTTTATCCCGAGGCTTGACGGGGTTGACGGAAATCGGCTGCTGCACCATCGGGAATAATTTTATCAGCCCGAGTTCAACATATGCTCCCCGCCTTTCCGTGTTTGCACATCGTTGTCGTCGGAGAGCTTGTCACGCCAGTCCACTTTATGGAATCGATTGTGTACCGTCATCCCCAATTAGTGGGCGACCCTGGTTTTGGAATCCCAGTTTATGCCACAAAATATAATTCGGGCCTACGGGTGTCCATGAATCGGGATTTTGTGCACACGTGTCGCCCCTCTGCTATTGGCTAGGTGCTCGGTGTTGCAACGGCGGCCACCCCCACCCCCAACCGCAAATATTCCCAACAATCTTCATGGAAATTTCATCCGTGAAGTCGGTTTTTGTGTTCCAGCAGGGCATCGGCGTTTCTTCAATGACCCCTTTTAGCTTTTTTTATTGCCTGTGAAACGCTGCCTGTTTGCCATTAAACAACCGCGGTGTCGGGTGGGCTTGTGCATGCTGCGAGCAATAAAACACCCCCCTCACCCCGAGGCCGCCTCTTTTAATTATGTCATATTTGTTCGAAAACAGAACGGTTTGAGAGTGTGCGAGGCGAGATCTGCGTTTTGGGTAGTTGTCGATTTTGCGAGGGTCTCCTTCTCTCTCGTCGTCGTCGTCGTCGTCGTCCGTTGCTCGTTACCTTCGAAGTCGGGCGTTTTCAATCCAATGTTTACGTTCGTGGACAAATTTAAGCGTCATAGCAGCGGGAATCACAGACGGGGTCATTTAACCCCAACTGTGAAGAGTTGCATAACCGTGAACGGCTAGTCGGTCAAATAATTAATCACCTGAACCAAAAACGGGGTATTTAAACGGGTTCACTTGAGTATGCTTTGAGTGTGCTGTTATTTGTTAGCATTATGGGCCACATGAAAAAGACGGCTTCCTCGCCCCGTCAAGGTCCACTGCACTGAGGATTTAACATTCTAGAACGCTGAATCGATTTTCGATGGCGAAATCGATTTTTCGGCCACCGAAACCGCAGATGCTTGATAGCGGCCGGTGCATATCAGTCGTGGCTGTTGCTCAAGACAGCCTATTGCTCACTCTGTCCTCTGTCCTCAGGTTCGGAAGTACCTCCTGCTGCTGGACGCCTCGAAGGAGCACGTGAAGTACTGGCGTCCCCAAATCCTGCTCCTCGTGGCCAACCCGCGGTCGGCGGCCTCGCTCGTCCAGTTCATGAATTGCGTCAAGAAGGGAGGGCTCTACGTCCTCGGGCATGTCCTCACAACAACAACAACAACAACAACAACAACAGAAGCTGCACCACCGGCGGCATCGACGATAGAGGAGTCCCACGAGGACACGGACCCATGCATCGCCATGCAAAGGTACGTTAAGGCCCCCGGGGAATCAAATTGTGCAGCATTAATCCCCTATCCTTTCGGCTGCATTGTTGGACATTCGACAATGAATTATCCGTTTGGTTTGTGCGACTTGCCTACGCATTGGTCTGGTGTACTATACCGGGCCCCATTTTGCCTACACCTAACCGCCGCTGTCGCCGGCCATAGATCCAGCCTCCGTGAGATGAGCCCACGAAATGGGTTAACGAAAGAGGCCCCGAAGCAAGTGTGTCGAGGACACGCGACGTGGAACAATTGTTTCAATGGTCAGCAGTGTAGCTCGTTGACAGCATTCCTCTTCCGATCTCAGGGTTCAATCCAAATCCAACAAAACGTCTTTCCACGAATGCCTGTTGTCGATGATCGCAGTGTATCGGGACAGTGTGTTACAGTTCCACCACCACCATAACCACCCTTTAATGCACGTCTGTCCGTAGCCAAGGATGGGGGTAGATAAAATGCGAGCTCCAGAGGATTATACGAGAATTCCATGGGAGATTTAAGAGTGGCGCACATATCTCCTGGAGAGAGATTTAGGGGTGCGACTGTGGACCATTCTGGTGTTAAAACGGCAGCCAGAATTCCGTTATTTTGAAATTATTTTCGCCACCACCACCACCACCAACAAGATGAAACAGATTAAAACAGTGCGTCGATGGCGCAACTCACGATGATGCATTAATGTTATGCACTTTGGTGTGACCCCGTCCTGATTGACCTTTATCCGCGTTGATGGTTAAGGCGCACTGCAAAGACGGCGGCAGCTGCAGCAGCAGCACCCTCTAAATAAATGTAAGGCAGTTGAGGCGACCAAAAACGCTTTTCCCGCGTGGAATCTGCCCATCCCCAATAGCATTCATATTTTCGTGGAATTCCTGGGCTTCCTGACTTCCTCCTTACCCTCCGAAGTACTGGCTTTTCTAGCCTGCATTCGATTTGGAAGTGGTGGCCGTAGTAGTTCATTCGTTGCAGTAGAAATGGCACTGGGGATGACGCCACCTGTAAAACTATTCCCGAAAACCCCCACGAAACCGCTTGATCCTCTAGTAGGAGATTGCGAGCAAATTTGGATTTTCGGGGGGGGGGGAAGTATTCGCAGTTGTTAGTGTTGTTGTTGTTGTTGTTGAGCATCGGTTGCTCCTTTCGTGGACCACATCGGAGAGACGGAATCAATTTGGGGGTGTGGCTGTTGTAGTTGGGTGTCTGGCTCGTCCCGCGAATGTCCACGCTACCTTCCTAGCCTCTTAAGGATGCGTGGCTGCAATACCACAAAAAAGGCTTCACGATTTGCTCTTTTCAGCCTCCTCGTCAAGTACGCCAAGTACCTCAAGGTGAAGGCCTTCGTCGAGGTGACCGTCGAGGGCCCGTCGATCGCGCAGGCTCTGTCGCATCTCGTCCGCATCGCCGGGCTAGGGGCAATGAAACCCAACACCGTGTGTCTCGGCTTCTTCGACGACACCGAACCCATGGTTAGTACGGACCCCTGATGGTGCCACCGCAGACGTTAACTGTCCCTGTACTCGTCGTGTCTTGATGTCTTGTCCCGCAAATGATGACGATATTTTGGATGATCCCGATATTGACCGGAATCCGTCTTCATAGGCAAAGACTTCGGCCTCTTTGCTGCAGCTCTCTCCTGCCAGAGGATGGACCGGCTTCCTTAATGTTGCGAGCCATTCGCGGTGATCAGAGGCTGCCAGGTCTGGGCCGATTGCTTTTAGTTGTCCACCGCTCCTGCAGCGCCAAACTTGGCGAAGATAGTCACCGGTTTGACAGGTCGGCAGCGGAAGCGCTTTTGTTGTTGTTGTTGTTGTTGTTGTTGTTGTTGTTGTTTTAGCCTTCTCCGGCCGAGTTCTTTCATGGACCCCTCCCAAAAGGGTGACTCCACGACCCCAGCATCCCGATTAATAGTTTTAATTGGTGGTCATCCACATAGCTGGCCTGTCCTTTGACCGAGCATTCCATTTCCTGCTGTAGAACACGCTGGCGAAGATACGTTTTCGACGACAATCCCGAACCTACGGAAGAATCCAGTCATCCCGGCCGACAAACGACAGCGCCGCCCTTCTGTATAGAGAAGAAAACACCAACTCGGACATCCGTAAGCCTTGCCATCTGTGTGGGTTCTCTCTTTGTCGTTGTTATCTCCTTTGAGCTGATGAAATCGACTGCTTCGTGAATGTTGCGAACCGTGGCCGCCCATGCGCGGCGATTGGGGGCAGCGCCGCTTGCCGTAGACGAACTGCAAGCCGACCAGGCGTCCCATGTTTTTAGTTGCCCGCCAAAATTGACAGGTTTACGGCGAGAGATGGCGGCTTGAAGGGCCCGTTTCTGTCCGGCGTTGAACGCGCCCCAACCACTGCAGCCAACGGCTTTGTTGAATGGTTGACAGCTTCTTCGTGTTTGCACAGCGAAGTCTTATTGCGTTGTTGGAGAGCTGTTGACTCCAATCGGCTTTAAAGATTAGTCGTTGACACAATTGATCAAGTTCTTCCAATTGCCCGGTTTCGCGGCCGTATGCTGGGATTGGACTGATTGCAGCTCTCGACACGACGTTGTACTTCCTCCTCCTCCTCCTCCTCCTCCTCCTCCTTCTTCGCTGGAATGTTCTGCAGGATAGTGGAACCCAGATTCTAGAAAGCTGCGACATGCTCGTCTACGCATCTGTATCTATTCAGGCCCGTGTCTTATGAATTACAACGTAATCCGAATTGCATGCTTCCGGACATCGAAGGCCCCAAATAGGTCAGATGCTGTTTCAGTTATGTTCGTTCGCGAAACCACGCCTGTCCGGTATGCCTAATTCCCTTTAATGTGTTACGATGTGCTACACAGCCTGTGCGGTACAGGAAATCTTTGAGATTGTGAATTCTCTGTTAGCTGATGATTATTCTAATCATAGTAATCGCTTTATTAAAGCCACGAGTACTCAAACGGACAGTGCTATTCGTTCCAGCTTCACATGTTGGTGTGGAACTAGAAATCGGTACAAATATGGAATGACCGAATTGTGATATGCCGTCGTTCTTGTAAGAATCAAGCCGTATTGCCTACACATTGGTCGAAGAGATTTCCATTTAGATAAACTTGAATGAAGGTATTCGCTTTATTAAGGTCTCGAGGACCAGAACTTTCAGCATTAAATGTTACAACAGACAAAAATGACATAGGAAGTTGCGATTGTACATAGCAGGTGTAAAATAATAGAACAAGAATGAACGAAATAAAAACGAGGTAAATTTGCAAGAAATGCAAATTAAACCCTCGACGTGTACAAAGTTTGGCAAACGCGTAATGGCGGCCATTGAAAGGCCTTTTCCATAACATTTTCCATTGAATGGAGGAATGGGAGGGTTCATCTGAAATACTAGCAGCCAGAAGTGTACAACGAGTGAAATTGCGTTGAACGACTGTCTCCAGAATGCAGAGCATATATGGGCCACTAGAAAACAGGATTATTTTAAAAAAATGGACGGAAGGTTAAAGGTCAGTAAATTTGAGACCAGGCGAAATAACTGGGGAATTGTCGAGGCATGGACGAAGGTCTTGAAGCGGCCTGAGCCTGAGCTCTAAGTCGCTTTAAACGATGAAATCAGACACAGAGGCGACGACATTTACTGAAGACGACATCCACGTGATCACTCAAAAATAATCGACTGTAAAAAATAATGTCCAGGAATTTTGATTTTGAGCTCGATGCGAAATTAAGGAGTGAAGCGATTGCAGGAGTGTCAACGTCTGTTCTCTTGGAGATGCAATTTGATGTGTTCAGGAATCGCCTGTCGGAGCTTTTTTTGTTCCGTCCGCGATTGAGTCCCTTGGAAGAATATTCCCAGCCTACACATTTCCGCGCCTAACAGTTACCATTGTCCTCGTCTTTAACAAAATGGTTTTACCATTGTCGCCGTACTTTGGCTGATTTCTTCTCCATTTTAATTCCTTCATAATTGCACTCACCCAAATATTTTATTTCTTGGCAAATGTTCCGCCCAACAAGCATTTAGGTATAAACTAGTTCTTTGCAAAGCGATTCTTCACCCCGACTCGAGCAGCAGCATCAGCAGCAGCAGCTGCATCAGTTTTCATGTTCTTCTTCAACACACCAATCGAATTGTTTACCGAATTGTGTATTTATTGCTAAATCCCGTCACTCCAATACTCCCCTTCCGCGAGGCCCCAGTTGCCCGAAACGTTTGTGGGCAGCGCCGGAGGGAACTGGTGGTGGCGAAAGGACGGAGATCCCCGTAATGCCTCCACCAAACGTTCATTTCGTGGTCTTTTTTCCAGTTGTTGCCCGGAAACAGTTGGGGGAACAATTGGAGTGTGCATATTAGCCGATAAATCGCCTTGGTTGATTGATTTTGATATAACCAGCGGTCCCCCATTGCCGTACGCGGACGACGAGCTGACCACGACCTGCGATGCCTGCAAGGCGAACGAGGATTCCAAAGAGCCTGAGCAGTCCATCACTGATGTGGTGGTGGTGGTGGTGGTTTTGTGGTCCTCAGAGAACGGTGTGCTGCTGAAACCATCAAAATGCGTCTCCATCAAAATGCCTTCCCCGAGTCGGGATGTTGACACACAGTCGATTTCGTTTCGACATCCATTTTCCTGGGCGTTGCGTTCAACAGTCGGGGAAAACAAGAACTCAGTCGTTTTTCGACTTCTAATTTCCAAGCCTTTAGTTATCGTTACCTACATAAAGCGATTACGATTATTATTGTATTCAAATTCGTGTTATTGCGTTCCTGTTCCGATCGGACACGTTTTACAATCACAACAGCCTTCACGGGGCTCTTAGCAGTCACTACTCCTCAATATATCCTGTCAGCTATCTGTCTAAATTGTCTCATGGCATGGCAGCCAATCCGCCACCCCAACGCTCTTACCCGAATTCACCTTTCATCATGGCTGTTTTTAATGTGCTGCTGTGATTAGTTTGACGAGGCCGCCATTGATTGGTTGACTTGTCATTTTTGCAGCCGTGTGTGCACGTGCGACTAAAAACAACTCCGCTGCCAAAATATGCCGTGTCTCAACTGTCTCAAATTAGCCCATGAGCGTGCCCCTCCTAAGTGAATTTAGAATGCTTTTAGGGCTAAAAAAGACCTAATTCGGCCTCTTTTATTGGGCAGATTCTGGAAAAGAGACCACTTCACCGGACTCCACTTTATTTTTCCCCTCTCTTGAGATGGACAGACAGATATGTGAGACACTTGCGGGGACGCGGTTTTCAGCGTGATCTGGGCCATGAACAAACAAACAGTTGAGCGTGATCTCAAGCGCAGATTTGGTGCCTCAATCGTCATGCCAGTCCAGTCGATGATGAAGGCGTCAACTGTACTATCCCTTATGAGTCTAATAGAAGTAAATTTGTTTGAAAATTGTAGGTGGGGAGGACAACTTTCTGGAGCATCTGCCACTGCTGCGAATCCTGCCACCACCAGACCACCGCCGTCTCCAGGCCACTCGCCTTACCGCGGTGGAGTACGTCTCTTTTCTCCAGGACCTCATCAGGCTGCGGGTAGGTGTGACACCAGCACACTTTGTTGCCGCCATTTTCTCGGTTTCAAAAGCCCTGGTGCCACACAGACACCCGCTTATGAGGGCGTATCTTGGGGTGTCGGAGTCCTAGCGACGTGGTTTGTGGGCCGCTGAGTCCAAGTCTAATGCAACGGCCCGATTATCAACAGTTTTCGCTCGGTTTTTGGGTAACCCCGGCGGTTAGACTGCCAGGTCACCAGGCCACCAAAACATGAGTCTGGCGCCTCCAGCAGGGGATAGCCGCTCGAAAAAAACTGATTCTGCAAGCTCTCCTTGGGAGGTCCCATCGACACCACAAGAGAGGATTAAAAATAGAATTAAAATGTGGAAGCGCATTCGCGCTGTCCAATGTTGTGGACAATTGTCTGGGTTTTGTGTGTGTGTGTGTGTGTGTGTGTGTGAATAGGTTCCTTCAGTAAAATAGATTTTTCTTCGGGGTGAATTTGCCTCTTGTCCCGTTTTCGTGTTGGGCTAGCGGTTTTCATACGGTGGTTTCTCACCACAGTGATTGGTAGTCGTTTGTTGTAGTTTTTTCGATTGCGTAGTGGTCAGCATCCTCGCTTTGTCGATGAATGACGCGAGTTCGATTCCCAGGTAAGACGACCTTGGGAGGGGGAGCACTGGTGACGTCACCTGTAAAAACCTTCCCGAGAAACTTCATGAAGCCGGTTCATCCTCTGGTAGATCTCGACAGCCGCGCAAATTTGAATTCGTTCAACCCGGTTTTCATTAAGTGTTTGCGCCATTTTCCACCAAGACGTTGTTTCAAGCCAACCAGTAACTTTGTTTTTAATTATGTCAGGGGTCAGGTTAATGGAACTGCATTAATTTCCTACTTCCCAACATCCTATTGATATATTCCACGATAATCTGCCTGTTTTTTTACGAAAAAAAATCCTTGGCGAAAGAAACAAAAAACACCACCAAAGTTCGTAGCCCAATTCGCCTTCTCCCTTTTCCGAAATAATTTAAAAATAACGGAATTCTGGCTGCCGTTTTAACACCAGAATGGTCCACTGTCGCACCCCTAAATCTCTCTCCAGGAGATATGTGCGCCACTCTTAAATCTCCCATGGAATTCTCGTATAATCCTCTGGAGCTCGCATTTTATCTACCCCCATCCTTGGCTACGGACAGACGTGCATTCAAGGGTGGTGGTGGAACTGTAACACACTGTCCCGATACACTGCGATCATCGACAACAGGCATTCGTGGAAAGCCGTTTTGTTGGATTTGGATTGAACCCTGAGATCGGAAGAGGAATGCTGTCAACGAGCTACACTGCTGACCATTGAAACAATTGTTCCACGTCGCGTGTCCTCGACACACTTGCTTCGGGGCCTCTTTCGTTAACCCATTTCGTGGGCTCATCTCACGGAGGCTGGGTCTATGGCCGGCGACGGCGACAGCGGCGGTTGGGTGTAGGTGAAATGGGGCCCGGTATAGTACACCAGACCAATGCGTAGGCAAGTCGCACAAACCCAACGGATAATTCATTGTCGAATGTCCAACAATGCAGCCGAAAGGATAGGGGATTAATGCTGCACAATTTGATTCCCCGGGGGCCTTAACGTACCTTTACATGGTGATGCATGTGTCCGTGTCCTCATGGGACCCCTCTATCGTCGATGCCGGCGCTGGTTCCAATGTCAGTTTGATTTCCGGTACGGCCTTTAATTCGATGCCCTTGACCTGCATGCATTTCTCAGCGTTCGGTGCCTTGTCGCCATCATAACCTTCAACTATTCTCCATTATTTACTCTCGATCTTAGCAGTCAATGGTCGTCCAGGTTTCATCTGTGGTTCATGGAAATGTCAGCGTGGGGGATGCACAACCTCCTGTACTTCTGTTGTTGACGTCGCATTGGTTTCATAATGTTTGTGATCGATCACCTCATTAAATTTAAATTTGTTTTGGCAGTTTCTGAACACCTTGATTTACCTCCCCCCAAAGAGACTCCCTCTCCCACATAAGCTGCCCAAGTTAAGTCGGCAGCCGTAAGTATTTGCTGAATGAATTGGTTTTTTTCTAGAAAAACATACTTCTGGCGCGCCACTTCCAGTCCCTCGCCTGTGACGAATTCGAACTCCTGTTTTCCCAACCAGAGGCCTCCGCGTGCCTCGCCACCATAACACCTTCAATGTTAACACGTTCGAAACCCACCTTCGTGGACGTCTGGCCCACGGACATTTTCACCGCGCTGGAACCGCAGTTGGTGCTGGGGGAGCACGAGGGCCCTGTGGGGAGGGAGGCCTTCGATCGCACCGCCTTCTTCCTCCTCCAACTGGCCTGCCTCGTGCGGAGGGCGCCCGAGCAACGTCGACGCCGTCGTCGCCCTCTCTTCATCCGAGTCTTCGTACCGAGCTCCACCGGCGACGCCGAAGATGGACGGCTCTTGAAACGCACCGAGGAGTTTCTCCTCGGTTTACGCATCAAGGTGGGTCTTCGTTGTTGTTGTTGTTGTTGTTGTTGTTGTTGTTGTTGTTGTGACAGGAGAGTTTACGGGTCAATCGCTGCTGATTTCTGGAGAGAGAGAGCGATAAGCCTTCGGACCAAGTGTCTTGTCTATCGCGCCCCATCCCAATCTGCGACTGTGAAACCTGGCTACTGCGTCTCGAAGACACAAGGAGATTGGAAGTATTCGATCACTGGTGTCTGCAACGAATCCTGAAAGCGGACTACTGGCGCGATCAACTCTCCAACAGCGCAATAATTTGTCGATGTTCAGACTCGGAGAAACTCTCATCCCTCTCTAGAAGGCCGTCGACTGCATTGGCTTGGCCGGAGACAGCGCTTATAAACCTCTGTCTTTCGCCGCCACTATGCGCAAACAAAAGACGTTTGTTGTACCGAGTCGGTCGGTCGGTCGACAGCTAAACATGGGGATTAGCACTGTCAAAGCGGAGGTTGACCTCTTAGAGCCGCAGAAGGTAAACGGGGTGCGTCGCTAGAGAAACATAACTGAATGGCGATCTGTTCTGACCTGTCCTCGGATCGCCGCACGTGATCGGCCACCATTTGCCAGATCCATGAAATGGGATCCTACCCAGACGGAGTCTATTCGCCCCAAAGAAGAAGAAGAAGAATCGCCGTTGAGTGTAGCAGCCAGACTTGAGTATGGCGCAAATCGTGTCGTCCACACTGTCATGCATGCCATCTCGGGCCTCCACATCGAAGTCACGGGAAAAAGCTGTCAGCGATCTAATTGATGCACAGCCATATTTCTTGATGATGGGCGTACCTTTTTCAGTGCGATGACGTGGGTTCTGTTAATAAGTGGGGTGGGTGGGGGGGGATTTCGCATATCGCCCTCTTGACGCGAACCCACTGACCCAATTGTAGCCCAAGGGTGCTGTCTTGCAACCCCCACGAGGCATCTTGCAAGGTAGGCATTCACATGGTCGTGTTCGATCCCGCGTTTGCTGTTCTGCTGTTGGGTGATATTTGCATTTGTTTATCTCCGCGGACCGTATCGTGTCCCCGTTTGTGCTAATTGGAATTTGTTTGTTATTAATGGTGCAATTTCTTCACCCCACTGTCACCCAGTCTCCAACGAAAGCTGAAATGCCATTCCGGATTCAATTTCCGATGAGAATTCACCCGTTTTTGTTGTTGTTGTTGTTGTTGTTGCAATAACCGAAATTTTTACATCTTTAAGGCGGGAAAAACATATTTGAAACCGTCATCATTTGCGCTTCCACCCTTCCAGCCCTTTTGTCACACCACAAAGCCCCCGGGGAGGTACTGTAGGAGGCCTGTTGGAATTAGTAACCCTGGCAGACGACACGCTCTCGTGGTGAACAGCACCAACCATGTCACGCCACGGTTACTACTAGTTCCACCCAGTAGACGTCGGAGAGGGCTCCCCCTCCTCCTCCTCCTCATCCCGACCCACCGCGCCCCCCCCCCTTGACTGAAATCGTAAACGATGAGAAGAACATGAATATCATGTTGATGGAACGCAAGAAATTCAACAAATATTCCAAACGGCCGACTCCTAGATTCGTTCGTTCTATTAATATGATTTACTTTGCCAGACTACGTTTGCATTTCGGTTTTGAAACCCAGACAGAAACAGCATCGCCTCTTTGACGTACTAATTATTCTGCAGTTCACCTCCCTTCCACGAAAGGAGACACTTAGAGACTACATCAACAACAAAAGCTTCTGCCTCGTTATTGCTCCTACCCACTGGGTATCCTGCAATCAACCTCCCCTGGACGAGTCTACAAAAGGAGCAGCGCAGAGTCGCAATAACGGTTTCCTGCCCTGTAGACCTCGCTTAAAATGGACCTTCTTCCTTCCATTACGGCCACCTTCTGCCCGATTCCCATGGCAATCCATCATCATGTCGCTGAAAGGCCAATACTTCCTTCTGCACCCGCGTGTCTAGCGTCAATTGGGTTGCTCGGCGGTTTGTAACTCTCGACACGGATGCCCACATTTGGTGAGACCGAGCCTGTTCACCAGCGTTTCTACTGCCACTCGACCGCACTTTAGGCATCGTCAGTGAATTGTCACGGGAATAGGGCGGTCGCAGGTTCCACTACAGTGTGGATCGGCTCAAAAAATCGAACGCATCGCGCGACTGCCCCACCGCAGGTCGAGTTATTCATTACAGGAACGCCATGGGGCCGGTGTGTACGCGCAATGGCTCGCTCGCGATTGTGTTGTGATTGGGCCAACTGGGGTTGCCTGTTTTGACTTGGCGCGCTCAATGACTCAGCGCGCAGTTTACAGCCTCTTTTCGCCCACCAGAGCGCACGCCCATTTCCCGTCTACCCCTCCACTATCCGCGATACGTTTTTGTTGCTGGTGCGAAATTGTGGAAAGTGTCTCTCCCCTTTTTTCGAAAACGCCCTCGCGGCCAGTCCTAGGCTTCCTCCCACGACCTGTCTGCTTATTTAACCCTCTCTCTCTGCGTCCAGGCCGAGGTGCACATTGTCGATGTCCGTCCGCAGCCTGACGCTGAACCGTCTGACGCTGGAGTCTGCGCGAACCTCAACCGCCTCATCTCCCACCACTGCAATGCCGAGAAGGCCACCTCTGTCATCTTTCTTCCACTCCCGGCCCCACCGCCACCCCCAACAAATAATAATAACTGGGAGGAGGCGAATCGGACCTACCTGGACGGATTGACCACCCTCACCAACGGCCTCCCGCCAACCCTGTTGGGTCTTGGTTTACAGGAGGTTACCTCTGATTCTCTATAGGCACGGGTGGATCTTTGATCACGCTATTTTGTGAGTTTTTGCTTGGAGTGTTGGGGTGATCTGAGAGGACACCCCTTCAGCAAATGAACCATTTCGAAAAACAACACAGGGAGTGGCTGTGCCAGGTTTGTTTGCGTCGTCGGCATTGAGGGTTCCGTCTATGCTCCTTAATCGCGAGATAATTACTCCAACACCACCGTGTTATGAAGCTGTGGGTAGTTAACCGGTGGTGTGTCAGGGTGCGCATTGACTGGGCATGCGTGGGTGTGTCCAATTAGCGCCCCCTTTGCTGCCGGTGGTATCAGGGACCCTGAAAGTTGTCCACTGGATTCCCCTCGCCGCCGCAACTTGGTTTAAAAGGATTGTCTGGAAATGAATAAACATTATTGCATGGTTTAACTGTCCATTTATTGGGTTCCAGCAGGTGTGGTGCTGCAAGCGTAGAGGGCCTCTTTCTAGGGTTTATCTAATTCATTCCCCCTGAGCCGGTTTCATGGGAATTTGGTGTCCGCAGCAACCCCGCCCGACTTGGTTCGATGGGCGACTCTAGCCTTTACACAGCCAGGTGCATCCCACAAGGCGGCGGGAAACTGTGCTGTAGAACGTGAACCTGGTCGTTGGATCCTGGTTGTATGAATCTCCTCTGACTTTTCTATCGATTTTTCACCGAGGGATTAATATCCAAGCTACCCGCACTGTGTTTAGTCCTCGAGTGCGTCCCACAAGGCAGCAGGGAGAGGTGGGAAGGGATTGGAGCCGCCTTCCTGGCCGTGTGGATATACTCCGCGCAGTCTGATGGGGCTTTCCTCCCTGGCTGCCAGAGAGAGACCAGACCCCGCGCCAGACCACAGTTGCTATCCCCCTCGACTCCCAATAATAATCGATATTTTACTTTATCCCTTTAGGCTATTTCTTTCAACGTAGGTCTTGCGGCTTGTACTTTTGTGCGACAATTTCTAACATCCTTCTTCCCTACCTTTCGTCTACCCGAAGACCACGAACTCGTTTTTAATTAACTGTGATCGCACCACCTCGTGATTTTGGACTTTATTGGTGAAACGTGGCATGGGCACGCTCATCTATACAAATAAAAAAAGGTTGTTGTGTCTGTCTGTCTGCCGCAATCGCAAATCTCGACAGTTCTTCACCGATTGCCTTGAAATGTTGATACAACTTTGCATCGGACTAGCTACGATTACACAGAAGAATTTGGCGATAAATTAGTAACCACACGGACGTGAGACATTAAAATAGATGACCTATGGGTTTTTTCCATGTTGACCTTTGCCGTCAAAAATCATCAAAGCGTGCGTAAACGTGGAATACAGTAACTCCGTCAACTCGATCAAATTCAGTTGCATGTGCTTAGAGCTCGAGGGGAGGGATAGGAATGCCGTCATTAATGTCGATGAAATCACGTCTCGAAATTGTAGCATTTTAGAGCCAATCAGATTCCCCCGGGGGTCAGATCCATCGGTGCCTCTCGGCTCAAAATTGTCAACAATTGATGTTTCCGTTTATCGATCGTCTTGCAAGTGGGTATGCATATTTGCAGCTAATTTTAACGCATTTGCGTGTCGCCACGATGAAGCTGTATTGAAAATCATTTCAACTCCAATGCATAAACGAGGTGCACCTGTTGTTTATTGAGCAGCGTATCTAATTATCAATAGAACACCTGCTATGCGCTTGTGAAACGCAATTTAATCTGTGGTACAACTACCTTCGCCGGAATCAACCTATCCATGGTTAGATCTGCTGCACAAAGACGCCCAACTGAAATTGCAATGCGAGCAGCCCTGTCGTGTTCATAGCGGCGCGGAGACTTATTTTCGAATCTTTGAACCGCAAAAGTCGATATCAAACTAGGTTCGTTTGTCGTGCACTGGTCCTAATCCATTAAGATTAGGTCACGGAAACTATCAAATTAACTGACAAAGTGCAGAAGAAGGGGTGCATAGTCGTGAACAGACCAATTCAATTGATGTTCCCAACCAAGTATGTTAAGATACAAGAGACGATCGCAGGTGAAAGTATCACCGCTCTCAGAAGATGCTGGGACGACGCCGGCAACTGTAAACAGTATTCCCAGGCTTCTTAATGTTAATCTCATCCGCCATAGTAGGAGGGGACATTCTGGCACACATTTGAATGAGAGGAAGAAGAGGCGTCGGTGTTTCGTGCGCGAGGGTGCAAGCGATTATTATTGCCTAATTGTGCGGATCTTCGGCGGTTTAATCAACGCGTGCGTATGTTAACGAGCCTGACATGGATGCCAACTAATTTACCGACCGGTCACTAGGAGAGGGCAGTGGGGTTTTCGCCCGGACTGCCCCACAAAACACCGTGGTGCATGGCTGACTGAATTGTGTTATCCTGTGGCCTCATTGCCGCCGTAGGGGATACACTACAATCTCCTTTCCATTTTTTTCCTATTTGTTTACAATAATTCGATTTTTTAATCTTAACTTTGCGATCAAGGAAGAGTGCTATACTATCACGCGATAGTGAATGCTAGTTGGTGTCGGGGCACGGATTATTTTGGATTCCAACCTCGCTCCCGAATTTTAAAAGGCAACCGAGGTGACAATGCGCAAACACGTCGCATAAAACCGGGCCACCCGATTGGCTGATTATGTCAAGCTATGCTTGGTCACGTCCCACCCAGGAAATCTCTTTACACTACAAGGCCGCATAAACCCTGTCCAAACGTCCAATGATCATGCATATGCGTGAGCTAGAGTTAGGCGTCGGGTTTCATTTGAACCGTAAAATCACGCGAACCCGCAATCGAAGGTCAAAACGGTTTCACAACACGCAATTTATTAAAGCATTCCACACAGCAGCAAGAAAACAGGAAAATTTTCTTGGTCCGTGGGGACGGTGACAGCTGTCCGAAAGGGAAATGTGGTGGGGATGGGATGGGAGAGCAGTGGTGAGAGTATTTAACCTTTTTAATATCGTGCTTACGGTATACAATGCCAAGACAACAAAAGGGAGGGGTCTTCGGATTCATGATAGGTACAAGTGCGACGCAATTGCTAACTGGGTGAGATAAGACGTTTGATGACCCAGGAGAGACGGACCTTTCGGATATTTAGAGAGCGACAGCAATTAATTCTCCTTTTGTTTCCGGAGCATGGGGATCTTCTCAAGGCCAGCCTTCACCCTAAGAAAGATAAAAGCAACCATGTATGGTAACTACGTTGAGTGCAATCCAGAAGAAAGTTTATTTAGACTTAACAAAAGGGTTAGCGACTTCATATGCAACAACAAAAAAGTCAACGGAATAACTTACTTGCTCCAAACTTTGTCAAATTGCTCCTTGCAACGATTCAATACTTTGTCAATTTGGGGCTTAATAAAAAAGGGAAAAAAATAAACGAAGAAAAAATCGAGTGTCCATTCGTGGTAAACATGAGACTGCAATAAAACCCACGTAATAGATGTCGTAGACTTTAGGCGCCGAGAACAAAATTGCAAAAGCTAGACAGCGAATAATAAACCAGGCCGATTAATATAACTGCGTTCTCAATAATGAATAAACGCTATAAGTAAAATGAATTTACCGAACACAATGACTGTAATCAAGTTAAAGAATCCACCAACAATAGAGAGAAGATATGCACATACGGCGAACTAAATTAAATAGTCACTGTTTCATAAGAAATATTACCTTCAGAGAGTCAGCGTAACTTTCAATGAGAAATACGTGTCTCAGATATATAAAGACGTGCTCACTCTTGTCAAGACTTTTATTGACAAAATCTTGAACGCGGTCACGAGAAATATTGATATCCCTCGAAATCCAATCCCTATTCGACAAAAAAGTAACAATTCGCATTTTTCTTATAGAACACCACCATATCCATTGACAAAAAAACAAATATGTATTTTTAAGCATAATATAACGCAACGTGGTGAATATAGAAGAAAGCAAATGTGCCAACTTACCCAAATGGAGTGAGAGCGGGGTCATCGGTCTTAGATTTGACAAAATCATAATAAACACGCGCAGCTGTAGTACAGCAAAGGAGAGCGAGGCAAATATAAGCAAAAACGGAGATGAATGATAGGCAACCAAGACTAAACAGGACAGTAAAGCCTGCAATCATGACAATGGCCGATTCGATGGGGCATTTCCAGTAGACAAGCGAATGAACTAAAATAGGTAACGACGATAATAAGTTTGGATGTTAAGTGCTTTGGGTTACGTATTGGTAAACATACCTTTGGGTGGCAATTGTTGGATGAAACTGCATGTATATTCTAAAATCAAAAGTAAGCGGTGAATTAAGAAACTTACTCGGAGACCGGTTATCCATATCAGAAACCATGTCGAAAATTGTCAAAACTAAAGAAAACACCAGATATGAAACTTATATCGGCTAAGCAGAAAGTTCGTAACGAATGTTTGATAAAAATAATATCCAATGAATATGGACCATTGAAAGTACGACCTTCAAAGCTTCAAAAACTATACCCTATTCTAATATGAGAAGGGTCTAATTTACGTGTAGACCTTTTGAAGCTGATTTCTGTTGGAAAAATGAGAATTAAGAATTCAAATTACTATTTTTATTAAGCTTACGAGCTGAAATCCAACCACGCGTTACGGAGGCTCAGTTGACCGCTTCATCTACTTTTAGAGATAGAAAGTTACACGTATTACGCTTAACTTACACTAACATCCCGATAATATAATTTACTCGTTTAATCACAAAAGAGCTCCAACATTCACAAACCATACAGAAAGGTGAAATCGCTTTTACAGAAGTTTCAGTTTTTCACTTAAACTTTGTCCCGGAGGTGGACATTTTATCCAGACATCAGCCGACCATCTATATCATATGCACCGGTAGCATGCCGAGAATGCTAGTTTCTGCCAGTTATCTTCTCATAAAGTACATTAGTTATATTATGGAATATGTTTATTGAGCCGTTTCTGATTATCACTTCTACAAACCCTTTATGCGTGGTAGTCGGCATAGTTGTGCGGAATTGTTTTCATGATGAACCAGAGGACAAATGTTTAGGGAATTAGTACCTCAAACGAGAAGAAGTTTTCGACGTCGAAGACGTGGTCTCCATCGTTTGAGAACTTCATGCACAGAGGCTTCTTTTTCAACTCTTCGGTTAGAGAAATAATGTTGAAATTTTTTTATCAAATATCCCCAGACCCAATCGTTGCACCGTTTAAATAGGATGGGGGAGAGTTAAATAGTGTTTAAAGCCCCGGTGAAGCCCGAAAACACTCCCTTAACGGCTTTAGCTCGTTAATTCAGTGAAGAATAGGGGGTAAGGGAGAACTTGTCAACAGCGACCAGAGTGTATCTTTTTTGTTAATGAGCAATCTGGAGAGGGTCGTCGGAAGTTATTGATTGACAATCGCAGAATTCTCACGGTGACCGATTTTAAGAAAAAATGTCGCAGACAGAGGATTCATTGGCGTTCAGAAAGGCGCGAGTATAAACAGGCCACACTGAATGGTCTGCGGATTTCAAGATAATGCTATCCTTCAGGTATTCAATATCTATGGGTTCAATTGTTAGATATGGAAGACGGGTTCCAACCATTATCTGAAGACTTTCTCATTGCTCCATGGTTGGGCTTGATTTTAACCTAATCCCTTTGTTGCGCAGTATTAACATGAAGCATTGGTTCCATAACGAGACTCCTTTTCAATTCGTCAACGTATTTGCTCACAGACGAGCCGGTTATCGTCTTGTTTCTAAGAAATAAGTTTTAGCGGACGTCATATTTGCGACCGTCTGTACGAAGGGGGGAATGATTACCTCGGCATTTATTTGCACCGCCGATTAACTTTTACGGTTACCTGCAAGAACTATAACCGATTTATATTTAGAAATGTCAGCCCAGGTATTATGAGCAATACGTCTTAATTGGAGTAACAATAATTCCAGATAATGAAATATGCGAATTACTTTTAAATCACCATTTATCACTATTCGGCATTTCGTTTAATTCTGGTTGAAATTATATGTTAATAACATTCAACTGTGCATTCATTTCATATATCGGTAAGAATTCCCCAGACGCTAATCATTCACAACCAAATGCTGATTATTTTAAGTACAATGTACTAAAACAACCACTACAGACGAATCTTGTGAGTGCTACTACCGCCGAAATAGAGAGGCGTCAGCCAAAATAAAGTCTCAGGATGTACGACAGTCCATCAAATATGCCTAAATTGCGTTACTTGTATAAGACACATGCCCTTAAAGGTCTTGGATTGGGTTTATGTTTTGCTGGAGTTGTGACTGGCGTTGCTACATACTTTGTGTATCAGAGAAAGATCGTTACTGTCCGCAAATTTTACGAGTAAGTACTTCATGTTTAACCTATCCGACTTAGAACCTACGATCCTGATTTGGAATGGAATCGCCTTTTAAATTCGGGCATCCTTAAGTCCGTTGAAAAGGATGGAACCCGCGTCAATTTTTGCGATTAATTTATCTTTGTCATAATTAGAATCTAAATTAAAGTTCTCTAGTTTTTATTTTTTTTCTATCGGGTGCCTTTGTTGTGATCCCGAATCATAATTCCGTTTTTGCATTTCACGCTATTCGAGCGTTTGCGGTTATTTACAATTGTGTTAGGTGTTTAAGGAAAGTAGGATAACCACACGGTGTATTCTTATACAAAGATCTTTTCGCGTTGGTTGGGGTAATTGTTATACCACTGGGCCGATACATGGGGCTTGATTCTCCCAGGCTCCGTTAACAACTGTGTTTACAATTCTAATAAATTGTGACGTCTACGTGTCACTTATTCATAACGAAAGACCAGGTAGTCGCAGTTTAAACAGCGACTAGGAAGAGTAAATTAGTCTACTCGTGTTCCCTATCAGTTCAGACCAAAGGAAGGGCAGCTGTCGTTTTATATACAAATAATTCAATTAGAGTCATCAACTGTCGGCGTACAAACGTTACGATCGCGCAGGATCTCTCTAAGTTCACCAATCTCCATTATATTATGAAGTACGGCGCGTTGGTGCTTGTTTATGTGGCGCTCGAGGATCCAATAAGCGTGTCGATGAAGGATGCCAAAAGGTAGCGATTCCCGATTTTCGTTGGTTATATCGAGCCATCCGTTGAGAACCTCCCAATAGTGATCCTTGGGTAGTCGCCTCGTGTCAAATAATGTCGGATCCTTCAGAAGAGCCCGAGCAACCATAACGCCTGCAAGGTAGAACAGACAAGACGTAAAATCAATCTCGGATGTTTTTTTGTACTCGACTTAGTGTTCCGATTACCTTGGCATTTTGTGATCTCCTGTGCCTTGATGGCGTCGTCCAGGGAGTTGACGTCGCCGTTGAGAAAGATTGGCAGGGGGGCCGATGTGCACTCGATGTGGGGCACCCGACCCGAGATCACCTCCGCCACGTCGTTCCATCGAGCTGGGTTTCCAGGTCTCATCGAGGGAGTCCGTGCGTGGATGGTGACCCAGTCGACGCCCATGCGAGCCGCCCTACTCACCAACTCCCCAGTTAATGCGACGTTCTTGATAAAGGGGAATATAACGGACAACGGTGTTGATGGTTATTCCGACAAGGTGCGCACGTCATACCAGAGCGCCTGATTTAAGATCTGTAAACAGGACACCACCTTGGTTATGCGAACTCACATTTTGATCCGAAGAGTCTCCGCCCATGGCCCGAGGTGTTGTGGGCACAAGACGAATCTTGATGCTCACCGAGAAGGGAACTCTCTCCTCCTCCTGCTGCAGCGCGCTATCTCTGTCCCGTGGGCCGGAGACTCGCCAACGTGGCACAGCGGCACGAGCCGACTTCACCAGGTCCTCAATCAACTCCGGTTTCTTCAACAAGGCACACCCGTAACCCTCCTCGATCGCCCACCTAACCGAAGCAAAAACTTGAATAAGAGGATATCACAATATCCATTTTTTGGAATAATGGTAATCCTTTTTATTAAGGTCACGAGGAATAGACGCGTTGCGATATGCAGCCGTTCTTGTGTGTGGATTAAGCGGAATTGACCGAAGAGATTGCGGCGGATAAGCATAGAGGACGGGTGGGTCGGTTAATTTCCGAGAAGCAAGGAGTGAAATTCCGTTGAAGAATTGTATCTCTTAAGGAGAGCATCGAGAATCCCCTAGAGAACGAGCCTGTTTTAAAAAGCCTACGGAGGGCCTCAATGTCTGTATGTTTGACGCCAGGAACAACATCGGCGGTGCAGGAGGTTTCGTTGTCGATGGTGAGGGAAGTTATTTCGAAGCCACCTTATCAGCCATCGGCCAGCCCCATATTCACACAATTTGGATACAAAGCCTCAATCGACGGACCCACACTGCCAACTGAAACCTGCACAACGATCCTCTTGCGAGTGTTTTCGGATGGCGGTTCTATCCAATACATGCCAGTGTGAGGTATTGTGTGGGAGGCTAGCTCAAGTAGGCAAAAACGAGACGCCACATAAAGACGACTGACGCCTACTTCTGTGGACAGCCGCAGTTGAGATCGACGCCATCGCTCAGACTGGCCATGTCCTCGGCACACCGGGCCATCTGTGGACCCGATTGGCACGCCAGCTGTGTGATCAGCGGACGATCGGCTGGGCAGGTCGTGAAGTCGGCTGCTCGCGCGCCCGCCGAGTGCATGAAGGCGTCCGCCATCACCATTGGGCTGTAGGCCAGGTCCACGCCATAGTTCCGCACCAGCAGTCGAAACTGCATTCTGTGAGGGATGGAGACATGAAAAAAGCGAATTAACGCGAAAAAATACGCTCGAACCTCTCAATGACGCCGCAAAATTCGGGTTGGTTGTTTGTTTAATGACAAAACATGGCTCACTTTGAATATCGCACCATTGGGGCTGACACTCGAACAAACGGAATTTCGTCCGATACATATCGAGACACTATGTCCATTCGGGTTTCTAAAAGCAGCAAAAAAACGGTCTTCATTTGCTTCATTGAAAGCATAGACGATGTGGATTTTAAAAATCGATTAATATTTTCAAATAATTAAATTAGTGCAATCTGAGTGCCAATACATTTTGTGCAATTTTATAAGTGGAAACCATGCATTGGTAAATAACCACAACATTTAGTCTGCATATGCGCCAAATATACTTTTAGGATAGCAATCTGTCTACCACGGTCAATTAGCGCCTAGGTGGATGTAAATTAATGCAGACCTCATCCACATATCAATCGGCGTGCCAGTCAAATACCCGACAACGTGTTGCTTTGGCATTACATGCGACCAGACAAAACCGGCGTCCATTTTATCGGTTCAGCATTTATTTGTAAATTAAAATAAGGTGTACAAGAAGAAGTGGGGGAGGTGGGGGGGGGGAATCAATCAAAAAGAAGTGCGCAAAATCCGACCAATAGGACACAACCAATGCTGCTGGGCGGGTTAGCCAACAAACAACTGTGACAACCTCAATTCAAACTCCCTGGGGTTCATCTTGATGTACTTTTCCTGTCGCGACGTGAAAGACGTCTTGAGGGATCGTTCGTGGAATGCCGTATACGACGGCACCAATTCCTCCACCAGACCACCCCGAAGGCTCTCCCGTAAGTCCTTATCGGGAATCGATAGCTGGGAATGCTGCTTTATAAGGCTGGCTAGACCCTGATTAATGTTCTACAACAAAAGGCGAGGAGAGGTCAGAGGAGTGCAACCCGAAATTGCTGATTTTCACGCCACCGAGTTTACGTCGTTTAGGCGTCCACAAATGGAACGCTCTAATCGGTGTAGTAGACAGGTGCATTTCTTCGCGTTCCGATCCTGTTACGAATTCGGAACCAGAGTCTAGCAGGTCGATTAACATGTGGTGGATGATTTATAGACAGGTTTGTTTGAATATTATTTAGTCTCCTTAAACTCTTTGACATTGCAAAATGGAAATAGCGTGGAGAAGGCAGCTAAGCACCTGAAATGTTTGAAAAGACTTAAGTAACAGCTCGATTACGCGAAAAAACCAGTCCTTTGTTAGGAATGCCATCGCATGTCAATGTCGAAGTGCCCCGTGTTGTACGAAAAGCCCAATTTGAAAAATAATCCTCATTCCAGCTTAGAATTCACCCAACTGCCCGCTTTTTGATCACCGTAACAGGCTTGCATGCGTGTCAATACACTAACAGGAAACACGAAACCTTAAACATCACGCAAGATGTTGCCCGCTGAAGCCTGCAGTGTGCAATCTAAAAGACACTTCAATCTGATTGACAGCAAGACATTCAAATGTGTGCGACTATGTCCTATTGGAGCTTAAACATGTAGTGACCTTGATCACAGTGTGTAAAACTCAGACACACGTTGCTAAGTTGGCGTGCCCTGAGTTCCGTCGACGATTTAACTCAAAACGCAAATTCGATTTCTATATAACGGTTTCTGTGATTTTTCGACTTTCTTCATTGTCCATTGGCAGAAGTCAGGGACGCTGAAATGGATAATCCACGACAACCTTAGTTTAAATGCATGAAACGTTGGATTATAATAGTCACAAAATATGCTGACGTCTTCACTACCCTTGTTAATTTGGTGGGATATTTAAAGTTAAATTTAAATAATCCTTTGGACACAGGGGGGCGCTGAAAGGCATAATACCCGATCGCTTTAAACCCGCTTCATTGGGGTTTACCATTAAGTTTCTCGGGAATATGTTTCCATGACCTGAGACTCGAACCCAGGTCTCTAACCACCATTGCGTGCATGCTAACCAGCACACCATCGGTCCACCATTCATGGGAAATCGATCAGGGCTTACACTCCACATATCCTTCACCTGCGACCGTTCTTTCGAGTCCATCTACAAGAGCGAAATAGCTGTGAATAGCGAATGTGACGATTCTTGGTGGAACTTGGACAAAAGAGGAGAAAAGGCCTCGCCTGTTTCCGTTTTTCCAGGTGACTGATGAACGCGGATGGCGGCAAGGCAATGCTTCTCACGCAGCTGTGCAGACCATCCATTTAAACAAAAAAAGCAAGAAGAAGAAGAAGTGTCAGACTAGTGTCAGACTTAAATCAAACACAATTTTCTTTATGCTAAAGTTCCCCTGCCTCATAAAGAAACCAAAAACAGATGCGAGACAAAATAATCGATCAGAATTGACACGCGATATGGATTTGGAGTTTTACATGCCAGAGACCGGTAGACCAATGAAATCCCTGCGCGATTCACCTGAAGCTTTTATCAGGTGACGGAAAGGAATTTACTGGTGGCTTCAACAGCCTGTCTTTTCTTATTCCAAATCACGTGGCGCCAATAAGGCGATTATAAATTTAAACAAAGGAAAACCCATGTCCAACACAACGTACGATCGGGTGTAGACGGATTTGCTCTCGGCCAGAATGCGGGAGAGTTTCTCGACCGCAGTGTCATCGTATTCCGTTAAAATTTTAACAAGACCAGTCCTAGACAAGATAGGTTGGTAGGTAAGGTGTGAGAAGGAGTCTTACGTTTCAAGGTTTTTCAGGATGTAACGCAGATTATTCATCTGGAAGACGATTCGAGAAATTTCATCCGAGTAGGCTTCCGCCTTTTTATCGATGTTAGCAACAATCGCAGTGGCAACCCGCACTAAAAATAATAATGGTAAAAAGTAGCACAAAAGACCATTTTGCTCAACAGGTTGAACGTCATCGACGGGTGTCAACGTATAACCGCAACACTTTTTGGTTTCGTTGAGCTTCCGTGTGGCACTTTCGTGTTGAAACTCCTGAAATCTCTTCACTCCATAATTTAGCCTCGAGCTCAAAATCGAAATTCCTCGGCGTTATTTTTAACAGTCGGTTATCATGTGGATGCCGTCTTCGAGAAATTTCGTTGCCTCTGTTTCTTAGTTCGTCGGTTCAGGAGACTCGGTTTAAGCTCTAGCAGTTTAAAAACTGTTCTCCAAGCCTGTATAATTCACCTTATTGTATATTGTTCCCCAGTACTTTTCCCCAGCCTTAAATGTTCTTACTTTTTAACCCTTCGTTAGGCTTTTTAAAATAATCTCGCTTTCTAGTAGCCTGCCTATTCTCTCCATTCAAGAAATCATCGTTCAACGCAACTTCGACAGTTGTTCACAAATCACTGCTCGTGTTTTAAGTGACCCCTCCCATCCCCTCGTTTCACGTTTATCTAAGTGTAAATCTCTTCGACCAATGCTTAGGCTATACCGTTCATAACGCGGCATATCGCAATTCGGTCATTCCTTGTTTGTCCAGATTTGTAGTCTCATCGGAGCAGGTGAAGCAGGAACTTGTTAGTACTGTTATACTCTCTTGTTTTATGCTGAAAGTTTTGGTCCTCGTGACCGCAATAAAGCCACTACAATTATTATTATCCGAGACCGCAGAAAATAGCGCCCAACCAAAGCCCCAAATAATCGATTGCGCACGACAACACCCCAAACTAGTCGATGAAGTGCGACTCCAATCAACATAATCGATGCCCCGAAACCAAAGCCCCAATTAATCGATTGCGCACGACAAAAGCACAAAATAATGGATGGCGTGCGACTGCATGGATGTTTCCCTGAGGTTTTTTGTGGATATTTTACAGGCGGCGGTCCCAGTGCCACCCGACGAGGTTGAAGTGGCCACGGCACCATCCAACACACCCATGAATCTCAGGCAGATTAAATGCAGCAGTCCGTTTCCGCCAGCCTGCAGCATCCTACTCGCGGGATTAAAGGGGAACTCCGCTACTCCTCGTTACGAGGGCCACGACGCACATCGTTCCGAACTTTCGATTTTACAATAATTTCAGCTTCTGGTGTACCTACAATCTCCAAGCATACTATCTTTTCCATCTCTCGAGAAAAAAGTCCCTTTGTTTTCTGTACCAGCCCCAAATATATGCACAAAATTGGCACACAATCGCTCACAACGATCAGTGGCGTACCGATTGACTCAAATAAGATACTGGGCGTCAATTATTTTAAACTCGTTTTTGTAATCCGACAGCTAATAGGATGCTGCTGGGGAAGGGGGGGGGGGAAGACACCCCAAGGCTTACATATGTACTGGCCCAGTGCCGATCGGACCATTTTCGGTTTGGACGGCACCGTCGTCAGATACGCAAAGGCGCCCTCGGGGGTAATCGAGGCCTCCTCCCAGGTCAGCGTCATGCCCACAACCATCTCATGATCCACCAGCTTCTCGAGGAACAGGAGAACCTAGAATGCAAAAAAACACGTTTACGGCCCTGTAGAAGTAGAAGACGTGAACTAGAAGGAGGCCCAACTGACGAATGCACATCTCGGAGTGTGTGCGACGAAGGCCATGTCTCCAAAATCAGCAAACGTTGGCTTTTAGCATCCCGTTTTTAGGGAGATAAACAGTTAGCGATTGGCTACCTTCTACTTGTGTACTTTTAGCGGACTGTCCTTAAACATGGGTGTGCAAGCACACAGACACACGGAATACTCTATGCTGCTTCCTTGGACCTGTCTTGGATGACGTCACGCTATTCACACACACACACACACGCCACTGCATGATGGAGTCAGGTTGTTGCTGTAACGCCCCGGTGTTTTACCAGAACATAGCGCGGGATATGAAGGACGCACAATGTCTACGGCGCGCCAATAGGACGCGACCTCGTGTCATCCACCTTCAGACGGGGTGGCCGTTTTCTATGACGGCGAAGACTGCAATCTGGTTCATCTAGAGTGAGATCAAACACTCTCCCCTCAAATACAGGATGCCTCACACTGGATTTCACAAGGACACAGCCGCCTTCATCCACAATCTCCGAGACTAGAGCAACTTCCTCCCCTTCCAAACCAGCATCGTAGTTTTCCCGTTATGAAGACCCATTTCATTTTCACCCTAAGTCTATATTACCTCTCCATCCATTTATAACTGTTTGCATCATTATATCCATTCCTTTCATTTCAATGCGTCTCCTCATTATTGCTGCCTGGGATGTGTATCCATGTTCTACGATTACCGTTACACAACCTCCAGCGTAGGTGTAATATTTCTTAGGTCAGAATCCCACAATTGGAACGGCGTCACATTGCCAATCTGATCTCAAGCGATGGAGTGGGTCTTACGAAAACACACTCGTCAATAGAAAATCAAAAGAACAACATTTGTGCGGTCTTCTGCCCCAGTAGGGGGATAAATTGGCTTAACGGGTGTTTAGCATGAAGAATCTCAGAAATGTTTTATTTTTACATGTGGAGTGGCCTGACCTGGGTGTCAACAGATTACGATGGCGACCAAGCCAATTCTCGGAGTAAACTTACGGTGGAGGCCAATTCGTGAACCGTTGCATCAGGCGGCACCCGAGAACTACCCGACCCCGGGGTTAGGTGCTGCAGGAAGGCGTCCAGGGTGACCTTGACCTGCTGGCGGAAACGACCTAGGATATCGGTGAAGGGCACTGAGAGCGCGTTGACTAGCTGTAAAGAAGAAATAAATAAAATCACTCAAGTTTGCAGTCCGAGGGTCAAAATCGATTGAAAAGATTTGAAAAAGGTTTCCTGCGTGACAAAATAAATCAATTTAACCCGTCATTAAAAAACGGAAATAATGAGATCAATAAGAGTTGAAATATACCCACCTTGAACTTCTCGACAAAATTGGCCGAAATATCGACGAATCGACGAAGGATTGTGAGGAGGGAGACAATCATGTAGAATTCCCCACGCCCAATCGCCCGACTCATCAGACGAATATACGACTAGACAGTGAAGAAGAAAAGCGGAGAATTAGTTGGCGGCAGTGAAGCAGCGCCAAATAACCCCACAACAAAAAACAACCACCCCACAAACCCACCCCTGCCTCGGAGAGAAGATCGCTGGCGGCGCTTCGACAAATGGCGTCGTAGGCGAAATGCGCTTCGTGGGAATTGGCGACGAGTTTCAGGCCATCGAGCAGTTGACGTTCGAGCTACGTGGTTACGGTGGGGAGGGGGTGGGGGGGAGAGAAAAGAGCATGCAAGTGCGTCTCGATGGGTAGGTAATCAAAAGAACCAATTTCGTCCAACCATCTCCTGCCCCCGCTAGAGGATGAGCCGGCTGCTTCATGGGTACTATTTCCAGGAAGAGTTTGTCGCGAACGCTACACCAAGTACTCCCCAGCGGTTATCCACACAGGTGCAGTCCCGATCCAATATATCAAAACTTCGCTGACGGAAAGAGAACCGGTCATAACCACAAATCCAAGCCGGGCGTATGGGCGGCGCCTGCAATACAGCAACTTGGAGGCTGTCGGGAATTGCACAGGCCTGACTTACAGGTGTGGCCTGCCCTTAGGACGACGTCATCAGTACACAACGATCGCCACGAAAAGTTCACTCATCAAGACAGCTTATCAAAAATTCGAATCAATCCCAATTTGTGCGGCCATCTCCTACTAGAGTATAAAGCGGCTTCATGACGACACACCCATGAAGTTTCCCGGGAATATGTTTACAGGTGGCGTCCCCAGTGCCACCCGAGGAGATTCGAACAGGGATCTCTCTCACCAACAGAGCGAGGATGCAAACCACTACACTACCAAGACAGCCTATCCGCTAGCTGGAGAGATAGAGGATTAGAGAATACGTGCATCTCCGCGAAACCTACATCGATGACGACGAGGAAGGCACTCAAACTCGTTGAGTAGTGCTCAGAGTCAAGATCCTCCACATCATGCGCATCGTTGGCGACACCGCGACGAGAATTGGCTACGGAGGAAAGGCGTGGCGTAAATGACGTCTTTCAACTTTCCCCTCTCTCTCCTTATGCGTAAAAGAACAATAACCCACCATCCCAGACGATACCGACGGCTTTCATCCCACTAAAAGGATCAAGGGACATCGGGGTAAATTCGTTATTAGGACAACTCGATCGACAGCTTTACGATTTGCGGGAAACAAATTCCTTTCCACGAAAGGCAAACATGTAATTGCTAAATCGATCGCAATAGCCCAGGGATCTCGCCACCTTTCCAAAAACGGTCACCCATTAAGCCCGATTGCAACGAGTGACTCGCAAATCAAGATGCAGTAGCAGTAGTAGAAGAAGAAGCAGAAGAAGGCGCAGTACTAATCGTGTTTGTAGTCGTAGTAGTAGAAGCAGCAGCCATTTTGGCGAGAAAATAAGAAAATGGACTTGCCGACGGCGCCCCGCCGAGGTGAGACTCATCTGGCTGGAGGCGATGCCCCCTCGGGGAAGCTAAATCGGTGATAAAAAGACGTAATAATTTACATTTTTCCGAGGCCCAAAATAGAAAGACGTGCAAAAAACGCACACCGGATTCGGCCGCTCCCTTCTCCAACGACTTCTGGTATTCGCGGAGCCTGAAGTTAATAGGGTAGAATTATTGAATACATTGAGACAAACGCAGCCAAACTCAACATTGTCATTCGCGTTACTAGGGTGCCACATGGTAAGCGCATTTTTCAGGAAAAGCATACCCCCACAAAATACGGTTAAGCCAGACGGACTGCGGCATCGCTTACGAAGCCAAGAAATTCTGCAAAATCGGGAGTGCCGACAACAAACTGGAATTTACTGTACCCCGAAAGATGATTAAGACAGGATGTGGACATGGCATCGTAGAAAAAAAACTGAAAAGCAGTGCGCGGAGCCGGCCCGCCGAGGGCAGCTCCCATTTGTAACATCAACAAAGCCGCGCCCTCCTGCGCTAGGAGAAGAAGTCACAGACACAGCCAGCAAGACTTCCGGAGAACCCCCCAAACAAATAAATAAAGCAACCAAACTTGCTTTACAAGCGTCACGCGCATCATGCCCCGCCTGAAATCGCAGTATCGATTCAGCGACTCGGGCAGCTGGATCACATTGGAGCTAGTCTGTCCAGCGCCGCCACCGTAGAAGGCGCGCGGTAGATGATGTGACCTTTGACTACCACCACCAGCTGCCGAAGAGCCGTCTCCGTTAAGTTGCGTCATTTGACCGGCTTTCCGCAGCCAGCCAGTGATCATTTGAATATCGTGTGCAGACTGGCTGGAGATCGAATAACACTCAAGGTTGTCCTGGTCCCCTTCGGTGCCACCCGCCAAAGATATCGAATCTAGAAGAAGAAGAAGAAGAAGAGCAATAAAAACCAGCTAAATCCAACCCTAAACACGAGAGCTACTTTTGAGAAATATTAAGAATAAAAACGACATGAACGTAACCTACTGCATGATGGAAATCTTACCATCTTTCTCGACGCGCTTGTAGAGTATTTCTGGACTCATAGGTGTAAATGACTGGTTCAAGATTTCATCGAACCGTATGTTCAGAGCTTTAAAACCATTTGATAACAACGCAGTCTGCAAAGCGTATGAGTAAGTTATATTAACTAGACGTTACCAGGCGTGTATATTCCAGGTGCTCGTTGTTATTCTGGTTAAAATAACTCAACGAATCCTTAATCCGGTCCATTGCTACGAGATACTCTTCCAAGGACGCCGTCGGGCTTCAAGTCAGCAAGGTTACACACCAACGAAAGCAACTTACCCATCTATGATTATCTTTTCAACCTCGCGCCCAGTTTTGTAGAAATCCTGAACATGCGACAGACCGCTGATGCAATGCTGGATATCTAAACGGTCGAGCGTGTTATAAAGCACATCAGATACTTTTAAGGCGTGCGTGAAGTTGGTCGACCTCTTTACTGAGGGGCTCCAAGCCGCTGCGAAACTTTTTGGCTGTTTCGATCATTAGAGCGAGTTTGTTGTCAGACTCTGTCGATGTATCAACAAAGCGGTCCCGCAGAGCAAGAATCTGACCCATTTGACTATGCACCTGTCCCATAGACGCGGACATGTTTCAAGTGGTATCTACTTTACGATAGAAATACGGTTTTATGCATTTACATATAAGACTAATTGATAAACCGCACTGATGGTGTCCAGCAAAGCGTTTTTGGGTACTAGCTAGTTGAAGATTTCATCAAGACAAGCCAAAATGGATTAATATAGGTAAAAAAATAAGTTTAATTTTCTTGACTTAATAGTAACAAGAACACCATAATGTGTTTGTGGAATGATTCGAAAAGGTATAACACGGAAATCAGTAACCTGACTATCAAAAAATGTATAGACACGAGTAACGGAGCTGCCAATCTAAACTGATCAAGTCAAAAAATACAATACTAAAAAGGAGATGGAAACACATGGGGTCTAATGTATACTATAACGAATTTCTAGATAAATGCAGCAATTTTTTTCAAAACGGGGGAAACGGTTTTAACAGAAAAAAATAAAATGGAGCTATAACTGTTGAATCTATCGCCCGGAAATAAGGAGATGCGCGTAACGTCCCGATTATCTTTAATAAGAGCCATACTGAACCAGTGTCTGACTCTAATTCATGGTTGGGAGATTCAACCGTCTTATTTTAAATATATATTTGTAACAGACACGAACGAAGTGGGGATCTATTAATTCTTTTAAAAATAAATGGAAAACAATTCCTACATGGTAATCTGGGTTAAATTAGAAACAATACGAACTAAATTGGCTTTCGATATCAATCGGATGCGGTTTTGACCAATGAAATGTCACGAATTTTGAAAAATAGACTTCCTAGTTCCACACAAGAGTAGACACATCTGCTGTTTAGTTTAACCAGGTAACAAATGATTCAGTTATAAAAAATACAAAATCCGAAAACGCTTTCTATTTGACTTTGTCTGGTTCAACTTAGATTTGAGAAAAAATGCGATGACCCATTTGCGTTATGCAGCCGTTCTTGTTAAAACATTTCGTAAATGCGGTAGATATTAAAATTTAAATTGAAAAAATAAATAGGTTGCCTAGTTACAAGAAGGGAATAATTTGTGGATCGCGGCCATAGATATATGCTCTATGCAAAACCCGAGAGACCTGGGGAAAAAATAGGACAATAATATATTATGAGCATGATCGAGCGATCTACGAAGGTGTTTAACGAAGACCTGGCAACGGCGAACTTAGAAATAGAGATGATACCATTTGATCAATGTGGTAACCACTTGATCAGTCTTCGATAAAGGACTTGTGAACATAACGTCCAGGAAGTTGGTTTCAAGATAAACCTGAATTAGGGTTATTTTGTTATGCAGTGCTCTTATCCGTTCGCATAAGACAAATCGCCCATATCAGTGATCGCTTGGGTAACTTTTGAGAATCATCGTAATGCGTGTTGTTACTAGTAGAAGAAAGTGAGAGAGAACACGGCTTTGTAGCACTAAACCGTTATTTTACTTGACGTGAAGTGTTGTTAGCGACCAGTTGCTACCGAAATCGAAGGTCTTGTCTATGCTGAATTTTCTTAACGTAGTCAGACGCAGAAAACATCGCTAATCCCAGCACTATGCCTTGATATAATTCCCTAAATTTTTGCATTTTCATATGAAGCTGCACCACGGTTGATGAACAACATATATTCTTAGCTAACGGTTGTGGAAGCCTATTTCACGGTCAGAGGAATTGATCCGTCTAGAATCTTCTCAACCGTGAGTGATGTAAGGTACGTGTGTTCAAAAATGTTCCATGATATATCAAACCAAACGTCTCCTAAACATTCCCGCCTAAAAATGGAGGACAAACATACTTAACGGTTTGTCTATTCGGCGGTGATAAATAAACCGAATCGGTTTCTAACAATTAACGGGTAACAAGTTATGCTCGATGTGTTGACAAGTCCAGTCTGATCAGTTTTAAGATCGGAAAATAGCTAATTTTATTTAAAATATAAATTTATAAAAGGAATCCACAATCAAGAATCGACGTAGTGCCTTCATCTCTAAGCACGTTTACTCTGCAAAATCATTATTTCATCTGTTATATCTGTCCTGTAAATACTGTGGAAGTTTACAAGGTCATTCGACAGAAGGGAACAAAACTGGACGTCGTTTAATGTCGTCTTATAACACAAAAAAATTTACGCATCCGTGAACGACCTATTGTGGCGGCTTCCATGGATAGACATTCCGCACAAAATTACCGTCCTGCCGACATGCAGCTTCCCGCAAAAAATCCGGAATTATTCATATCTCACCTCCAACAGCAGGTATACCTCTCGAGCCAATCAGAAGCCGAGGAACTTCCCGTACTCTAAGCAAGCGTCAATCGGGATTCCAACGTACTTAGCCGAGGTTGTTTCTTTGATGATTGTTTGGTTTTCTCTGAATCGTTTGCCCAAAGTGCGACTTTGAAACCTTAAATTATTTCCGTTGAACGCGTACAGCGCAAAGATTTTCGTAGGGTCATCTTGTATTAAACCCAGGTATTTTCCAAATACATCATTAAGTTTGTTTGTATATTTTTTGTGTCGAATAATGACGAAAGGTTATGACGACATCAAAATAAGATCAATGATAAGTCACTGAATCCGAACAACTTATGCTTCTTAAAATAATTTATTGTGAATCAACCAGTTTTATAATGTTAGACAAATGATTATTGCAAAGGACAGTCACCCCAAACCGATGAGCGAAAACTAATTTTGAATGAGAATTTTTTTTCAATGACTACAGAGATCTGATAGAAAGCAAACGACGAATTTAAACGGGAGATCACTCAATATAGGATATCATCGTGGTGCGTCGCATTTATATGATGTCCCAGCAACGCGAGGCGGTATATTTGGCGATCTGTTGTTCATGCTGCAACAGATATTTGCGCCATTGCTCCAAGAATGGATACGGCGTCAGAAATTCGGGTTTATTGGCTCTCAAGAAATCGATAAAATTCAATAGATAGAAATCGGCGATTGTCATGACATCAGCAGCAGCGTATTCTCCAGGTGCTTCATTGAGCATCTTATCAATGCTCTGAAATTTTAATAAACAAGATTCAAGCATTTTAAAACAAATTTGTTAAAAAAACTCCTCTTGAGATCGTTTGAAGAGTAAACGAGATTCTAAAAATACGGCTAACGAATCACAGTGAAAAACAGAGGACATGGAGTTTAACATCCAACTAAAAAATCTCACCTTCAGGATGGGTGCAATGCCCTCAAACAGTTTGTCTTTGAACGCAGCACGGTCAAAGTCATGGTGCTTTTTTTTCTTGTGAAACTCCTTCAACAATGCATCGGCATCCATAATCTGAAATGTTCATATTTTACATTAATCTTTTAAAATGGGATTCCTGCGCAAGCTTTTTGCCTATCACGATTAAAAAAACAAGTAGTGATCTTTTTAAAGGTGCTACATAATAAACAATTAGAAATCTGTTTGGTTTTATACCTGGCAGAAGTAGCCAACAAAGCATACTACCGGTATAATTTCCATACCACACAGTAAACGTTTCCTTTGCTATTAAATATTTGTTCGTGTGCATTCGATATGATGATTAATTATTGAAGGGTTCGTGGCACACTATAACTTATTCTTACATAGTCGAGTCCACAAATTTTATATTCTGGTACATCGGATGATCCACCTCTTTAGATTTAACAAGCTCGTGTCCGTCACCACATCAACAAATTTACTATTTTAAAATCTCAAATGTAAGTTTGATAATTAATTTGATTAAATTATAATTTGATTCACAAGCATACAACGATTTTTTTAGCTGGAACAAGGTTTATACAGAATGTTCTCTTTAGAACATATTTCAATTTAGGACAATAAAGCGAGAGTTTTCATTTTGCAAATGATCAACGGGGATATGAAGTCAACATGGAAACTGACCTTTCCGATCATTCTGTCGCAATGATACATTTCCATTTGGTCTCTTCCTAGAAGTTTGTACTGGGCCCCAAGGCAACGGAGAATGGCCTTAGATTCCGTCATCCACTCAAGGGATCCATCACGATGCTGAATGCGGAGTGCTGGTACCCTTTTTGAGATGATTTCTTCTCGTATCAATGGCCACTCTGACTTCTTGATGCTTACTTCTTCATAGGGATGTCCAATGTATCCCAGGAGAATTTTAATTGGTTCCGAGTCCGAACATTTTCGCAAGTGATAAAACTTTAAAACGCAAAATCAATAGAAACAAATATTTTTAAGACCGAGCAATTATAACTTTATGTATTACTAATTATATGGACAATGAAGAGATTGCTACCCACATTTGACGTTACCTCTGCAATAGGATCGACTCGGTGTAGTATACTCCTGTGATTTCACAATCAAGTTTGGGACACGTCTGGTCCATTAACTTACTTGATAAACGAATTTGATCAGTAATCAACTTTTTGAGATCGCTTGGTGTAACTACGCTTTACTTACAACGCAATCAGTAAACGTGATATTTAAACGAATTCTTCATGATTGAAAATATGAACATTCAAGTTTTCCATTCTGCTGCCAGTAGATAATTTTTAATTTTCTATTTTTGATCTATTTTAATTATAAGCCAAGGAAAAGTGATCTAGTTATAATTATTTTACCTTACGACATCAAGTCCTCTTAGAAATGATAAATATAATGTATTTCATTGAAAATCGGGTTGTATACATCACAATATTAAACCTTTTTCCCGAAAATAAAACCCTTAAGCGTTTGGGATCTCGAGTGAAAACCATGCGATCGAAAAATGAGTGCGACGAGATTGTTTTACCTACTGGAAGTAGTTAATACATTCAATACGTATTTGCATAAAACATGCTGGATAAAATATAATACAGTTGTCAACAAAACCGTGGCTTTGTGATACCTAAATCCGAATTATCTGCTTACCGTCATTTTGCTGTCGGAGAGAGTCACCATCGTGCCGGTCTTAATCGTTTGCAAATCTGGCACTCACCTCACGATACCGATACAACGAACTAGCAACCAATGAACGTGAAGCACTCGGTGAATTACTCACATGTGTGCCATCAACACTTGCGCGCACGAATCCAGGCCCCTGACGTAAGTGTTTGGAGCAGTGAATGGGCAGCCAACTGGTGGTGAAAAAATGGTGGCTTAAAAATGGACCCCAAACAAGCCTATTCGCCGATCGACTTTGTATTTAAGGCGAACTTTCGTAACGCGTCCAACCAATGGCAGCAAAGGTGAAGCGCAATTAGTTAGAAATCTTTGTTTAGAAATAATCCCCCCTCACTCAAGAGTACTAGATGAGTACCTTGATCGTTGTTTACCAAAGTCTGACAGTTCCAATTCACCAAAAAATTGATTTGTTCGTTAACTGTGTAGGCGAAATTTTAAGCGTTCTTTGGTCCGTGCAATTATTTACCTTTAAGGTCCTTGCCATAACAGATTTGATCAGGTAGATTAGTAAAATAAGGTAGATAACATTTGATATTTTTCGAATGTCAGTTGGGTTCCTTATACCGCTAAAACAGTTCAACCTTTATTTTGGGTGGAATATTGTGGAGGTGGCGGCGTCCAAAATGCCCCGAAGAGGGAGTGGAAGTGGTTGCCGCTGGATCATCCAGCGCTTAATCAACCCCGAGTCCATACGTGGAAGTCTGGCTGGTTCAATTCCGGGTGATAATGCCGCAGTTGGTTCGGCCAAACGACCACCTCCATGTCGCTGGATTACAAGCGCATTCAGCTTCGTCCTGACAAACCTTTGACATTGGTGAAATAAAGGCCAACTTGAGACTCTGCGAACTGCAGGACTTCAAAAAGGAAAGGTCGCCCATGAAGAGGAACCAAATTAAGCGTTTGTGGATGCCATCGTGACACGGCTCCGACACACCGAAGATGGTTGACCGAATTTCGTTCCGATGAACCTATTTTTTGATATTTATAAAAAGAGAACTGTCTCCTACGCCCAATGCTTTAGTATTTTCGTCTTTCTCACATGACCACATAATTATCTGCAAATAGTTAAAGTGTTTCTTGTGGATTTGTGAAATAATATCGGAAATTACACGTACCCCAGCACAAAACTGCGATGCGCGCGCCTATTAATCCCAATGGGCTTTTCGGACGTGGCATCCAATCAGCGTGCGCAGACGCGCATGTTGTCACCGACTGCTACCCAGTCTCTCTTGAACGACTCACACCTCCCAAATCATGTCGTCCAGGGGGGCTGCACAAAGGCTCCTTGCATCACATCATGCCCACAACTCCCAGAATTACGCCAATGTCTATTTGCCTCTCTGTGTTCGATTCCCGTCGTCCTCATCTCCACAACCGACACCGCCACCACGGCGTTTAAGAACACGTAAAGTCACCTTCGAGGAGAGGGTTCTTGTGAACCTGGTGGACAAGATGAGTGTCCGCCAATTCGCGGTGCCACAGCAACTGGATACTTCCTCGGAGGATTCCAGCGAGGCCTCGTCATCCGAGTTCTCCTACGACCGGTATTCGAAGACATCAAGCGAGACCTTTTCATCATCCACAGAGTCGCCGTCATCGACTGATTCCTCCTCCTCGTCGTCATCAGAATCGCGGAATTCTGAGAAATTTGGTTTGGAGAGCGTCTTGCGTCATTCAAGATCAATGGATCTATCAAGTGGGTTTGTGGCTTTACTTTTGCCTTTGTGAGAGTATCATAATCGGTGGGTCGGTATTAATTGAAACACATAAACGATTCAGGGTCTATCCTAATGGGGTAATTCTGCTGTTCTTTAGGGTAAAATACCAGGCACTCACTGTTTTGTATGTTGTAACCAATTTAACAACTATCACGATTAATTAAATTATTGTAAACATGGTGGGTAGAATAAATGCACCATGTTTCATTAATGCTACGCGCTAAACGTTTAACATTAACATCCAAAATAAATTAAATTTAACTGAATTAACTGTGTTGATTCGATCTTGTGGGTATTAAACGCTATAGCATTTTTTGTTAACGAAATTCGTCATTTCTTGAATGATAGTATTTGTTTGATTAAAGTTCCGAAGATCAAACATGTCAGCATTAAAATTTGCAGCAAACAAAATTGACATGGAAAGTGGTGATTATACGCAGAACAGGAGACATAAAAACCAAGAAAATTTACAACTAAGACAAACCTTTAAAAAGTGGTGAAAATGGCCAGATTTCCGCAGACTTTCGTAAGCCTAAGTACCCCCATTTAACATGTGTCGTATTCATTCCGTATTTATTCCGTTTTGACTAGACTCCGATGGGTGAATTCAGATGCAATGACTGTTTAAAAGTTTATCGTTCCTGGCATGGTTAAATGCACCCCGTCAAATTCAATCTGTCTCCAAGACACCATCACCGTTTCACATGTGAGGTGACACCCATTTTATGTTGCAGGATTAAATTAACAGGGCCGTGAGACGCTAAGCCTACATGGGTCATTGAAATCAAACAAGCCGACGTGCCAGGGCGTTTTACACACAATTAGGTCCCGGAAATCCGGCTGAATGTCCTCTCAAACCAGCCCATGCGTCTGTAAATCGACCTATTTGGTAATTTCATTTGATATATTACGGGTCTTCTCGGAGTCACTTCGCGGCCATAGCTACGACCAAGTAGGTAAATTTAGGGGGCCCTATTGTAACCGAAATACCCTGGTCGGTGCAACGGAAGTCTGAACTAATAAAAAATGAATTATTTAGACGGAGGTCGTGGTCTGCCTTTGAGTCTGTATTGTCTTGTTTACTTAGTCTCGTTTAATGTCTGGACACCGAAGTAACGTGTCATTTCGGTTCAGCAGACCGTTAAAGGGGCTTGAGTATGTTAAGTGGATATCGTATACAATTTAAACGCACAATTAAGTCGTTGCCTTGGAATCAAACGAAGTTGGTGCCCGCTGCTAAAAACTGCTCCGTTTCAGTTACCTTCGCAGACCACCGCACTGGGCTGAAGACAAGCCAAACGAGTTAACCTTCAAAGAGCTGTATTCAGGCACTGGCGAATCAGAATGGCAACACTAATAACATGCTGTTGCGAATGCGGTCGATAAATGTAATCGATACAAATCGAATTAGCAAATAGAAGACTAAGCATAACGACCAATGAAATAGGTGTACACAAATGATTGGTCGTAAGCTGGTGGTAGAGGATGAAAAACGCGCCAAATATGTAAAAATTAGAACGTAGATAATTTTTGCTTTCTTGGGAAATTTGCGGGAAAGTATACGTCTCTTTTGGAAACCTAAAAGGCTTTCTTGAGGAAATTAACATATTCCCCAACAGTCCTCCAATCGTGCCTACCTTTTTCCCTAGGAAATGGTGGTGCTTAGTTGCCGCTGTACACAATTCCATAGATAAAATGGATAATGTGTTCACTGTCTTGTAACCATTTAGCCAATGGGAATACGTCAAAAGACCGATTATTTATTGAATGCAGGTTTGTAAATCCACTTGGGAAATGCTGGTTAGCATAAATTCGTTGAGTGAATTCTTTGATTTTTAACCACCAAATCACAAAACGAATGTTAGTACGGGTTATTTCTTTTATGGAATTGCATTATCGCTTTGTTTGTGGGGGATCTGGGTTCGATTCCCAGGCCAGACTCCCATGGGTAGCACTGGGGACGACACCCCAGAATCCTCACGACGAACCCCATGAAGCCGGTTTATCCTCTAATTCGATTTATTAAGGTCACGAGGACCAAAACTTTCAGCATTAAAATTTTCAATGAACAAAAATGTTACAGGACGTGACGATTATAAGTAGAAAATGCAGAATACGTTAAGAAGAATAAAAGAAGTAACATCAAGGTAAATTTGCAAGAAAGCCCAATTTAACCCACGATGTATATTAAGTTTGGCAAACGGGAAATGGGATAGCTCGGAAAGTTAGCATTTTTGGGTCCTTCCAAGTCAAAAAACGTCTCCTTATGTCATAGACCATATGCTAATCTACCTGCTCATACCGGTTTTATTCCGATCAGAAATCTTTCTATGGATCGCGACGCCAAGAAAAACTACACTACTTCCCACAGATTTGTGTTTACAGGACCAATAAAAACAATGTGAGCAAAATTGGTCGGCTGGTTCGAAAGAGGTGTGCATTTTTTCGGTAATCTGTTCCCAAACACCTCAAGAACCTTTCCGTTTAGGGTCAACGTTTTCTCCTGGAATTTAGCATGCCCAGCAGAGTTAAAGAAAAAACATTTTTCCTCCTTACTCAAGTCCTGCCACTTCTGAAATCTTCGTGAATAAAAGGTTCCATTTCATAGGCATAGGAATGGTGTTTACTGCGTTCCAGTAACTCTCAAGATATGTATCCTGACTGATAAAAACAGAAGGTTCGTGCGAAATAATGGCCGTTTACATTTTCTTGATTGTAACAAGGTTATTGTGTCTATTTTGTTGATGCCATAGGCGCGGATAATTAGGAAAACTCGATGGTTTAGTGGTCAGCAGTCTCGTTCAGGTGGTTCGAATCCCAGAACATGTGCAATATTCCCGAGAAAGCCCACGGCAAAACCAATGACACCGGTTAATACTCTAGCTGCACAAACCTGATTTCAACGTTGAGTTCATTACAACAGTATACTACTATCTGTTTGCCTAATTTTTTGAACAACCTTGCACATCACCCATCTCAAGTTCAGCTCGAATGAAATACAACCACTGTTAACAACACCACGTTACTTCTATCCAAATTGACTCATTTGACAGTGTTTTGAAGATTTCATGTAGTGAACGTAGACGCCGCTAGGCAGTCTGATAGGTTGGTTGGTAACCGCCCTTGTCGAGTGGAGTGCCATGTCTTAGAAATACCACAGGGGCAAAATCTTCGTCATTGATGTAGGCCGAAAATGAGTGGTACATCTTACGAAAGCCGACAATTTCCTTTCGCCGCAGGCGGTCTTCCAATCAAACGACAACAAAACATGGGTGGACCGTGTTGGGTGGTCTTAGTTGACTAACAAAAGGAAATAGCTTGAAATCGATCAACAGGAGTACCAGTGATTGAGGCTAGATGTAAAAAAAGTACAAATGGATATATTTTCTTAAGCAATCCTTTTAGATAACCAAAAATATAAGAGCCGTAATCAAGCAAACACGATACAAATGTTATGTAGATGACGCTTTAACAGCATGTCAATATGTTTTAGGCGTTTTCGGTAAAACGCGCGTTGGCCAATATTGTAAATGATGAAAAGACGGTTCTAGAACCACAGGGTATTTCAAGTATTCGTTTATTTTTCCAATTTAAATTAAACACCCATTTTGAAAGAAAATTCTTTATCTGTTTATTGAGGGTCTCCTGTAAATTAATGATAAATTGTTTATTGCAAATTTCCTCCGCGTACGAGTACAGATGTCGATTATTATTCTGAAATTAACGGATTGTTGACGTCAATTATCGTTTTTTTTTCATTTTTGCACCCACTTAACCGTATAAGGCGTAAGAGCTGAATCGTTGCACAAAATGCACTACGTGGTTATTTCTGATATTCGAAATGGCTGTGAAGGCCGCTCAATTGACAAATTTAGAGCTTTTTCAATGCTTTTATTCACAGCAACTACATTTTTAGTTGAACGGTTAGGAAAATTGTGTTCCAAAAAAACACCTCTAACCGTACACACGGGAGAACTTGGAATATATCAGTTATGATTAATACATTTTCAACCTTCTATTATACATATCAATAAACAGATGATGATTTCTATTTCAAAATCGATGATTAATTTTAATTTAAAAAACTTGCAGTAATAGGAAGAGGGGTCGAATAGGGGAAAACCTTAAGTATCGTCGGTATGTCGACGACAATCTGTGTTCCCGCCAGGCCTGTGAGTCGATGTAAATGAGAGCTGCATCGCAATCAATCGATTGAATGAGTAAAATTCACCAATAGTACAATGTAGAGACATCGAGCGCATCAGCATTGCATGGAGAAATGGCTCATTTAAACCAACATAAAATAAATACATGTGTAAAATATTCTGAAGGAATCTACACTATAGTAAACTAATCGTAAATAATTAATCAATTTTCTCTCGCCATCGCCTCTGATCGTCAAATGACCCTGTGGTTTTAATTTATTCTGATATTTGTTGGCGTTGATGTGTGGGCGACTATGACAGAGCTGAAGGTTCAGCGGCCCATGAAAGCCAACGCCTCGTTTTTACATGCACGAAAGAAGGAAGCGGGAGATACTAAAAAAGTGTATCGGCAAATCTTTTTAAAGGACCATTAAACACTGTGAGTCAGACAGCGTGCCCACGTTTGGTAAGCCGGTCTCAGAGGGCGGTCGACACAATCAGGGCGTTACAGGATTTCCATTCAAGATTGGGTGGCGGGGGGGTGGGCTGTAGAAACCACCACGCACACTTTTATTGTTCTGTTTACTCATTTTGTGAAGTTAAATCAAGTTTCCCAGAAAATCAGAGCGAAATCGCATGGCGTTGTGACCCACGAATGACTGCTTCGCCGAAATTATTTTGTGGCTTAGAGTATCCCATAATTAGTTCTAAGACGAATAGGAATCCGACTTCAGAAGATCGGCAACTATAGACGCCTGTACACTAGAGGTATTAAAGTGAAACCAGTTATCTATTTATGGCAGAAGTAGACATGGCAGGAGTCCAACAGACATGAGTGAAGTTCGTTTTCCATGGGGGCGAATTGCTCTTGAAGTTCATCACGATTTTACCCGGATAAGGCGAGATAAGTTTGATTGGATTGAAAAGTATTTGGCCAATAACAAAAGTTACTCTCAATGCTTTGCTATATGCTCTCTGTTGGCTATGGCAAAAGTTAAGCGTTTTCTGTAAGTCTTCACACCGTTTTCACGCACTGTTGCTCGTCTTTTGTCCAATTCCGTCAGTCAGATCTCCTGTAGAGCAGAGATATTTTGGAGCTTTCGTACGCCAACATAGACTTTCAACTCCTTCCTAAGATTGTTCGGGGTTCATTGCCATGCTGAAAGACCCAGCCACGTTTCATTTTCAATTCCGTTGCTGATAGAAGGAGGTTCGCACCCAAACGATCACAATCAACGACCATGGTTATTCTTTCGCCCTTATCCCATTGGTCCTCGTTAATACCATTATTAATATCCATTCGAATCACGCGAAGGTCTCACTGATTTAATTCGTGACTAATTGTGTAAATTATTTCTTTTGAGTTGTAGGGTGTCATTTATTTTCTGTTTTACCAACAACGTGGCAAGACGGATCAACTAAAGTATGGTGAACGGTTTCATTGCCAAAGGTGGCTGTGTGTTGCCCCAAAACGACAATAATAGTAATTTTGTTTGTACGGAAAGGATGGAATCCGCTAAGTATTTACGGCAGTTGAAAACTCATTCCACATTTGAATTTGATTTTTTATCTCACGTACGATCAATTTAAATGTATTTAAGCCAAATAATAACAATAATAATAATAATAATCATGATATTAACGGTCTTCGATTTATTAAGGTCACAAGGACCAATACTTTGAGCATTACAATTTCTAACAAACTAAAACAATTCGAAATAGCAACTGGGGAGCTCTAGACAAAAATTTCACTCATTTTTCTGAAATGAGCCTTCTAACCGCATGCAAACACTTCTAAAATGTTAAGGAAACGGAATAATATTAGAAACGAACACGCCAGATATGATCCTGTGCATAAATTATTTCTCGGCATTGACTAGGTGGAAATGCGATGCCTCGATGACGGTTCGTATTTCCAAAAGAATTGCCTTGGATATTGACAGATTCTGTGGAAGCAAAAAAAGATGGAGGGGATTGATAAATGGTGCCAAGCAACACGACCATCAAAGGGCATCATTATAAACACCTCTTATAGCTGGGGAATATGGCTGTTGTGAATGCGTGTCTAAAAGTCCTTGGTATGTTGCTTTGCGTCAGAAATTGCTATACATCTACCAAGCACACCAAAATCGTTTTTCACTAATTCCCGCAGTCGTTCGCTGATTGGCTTGGGCCACATAAACATCGGATCGATAACAAGTTCGCAAGATCACTTGGAAATGAACCATTTCGCCTACACTTCACCTTGCTTTTTCTCAGGGTAGCCTGATCTTTGAATTCATACGCTCCCTGAACCCCGAAGGTCATGCCGTTCCTTAGTGCACACCATTTTGTTGATCGTCAGAAAGGCGCTGCACAACGACCTTACCGTCGGCCGAGATTAAATATTTTCACCGGGCGGAAGGTTGTTGGCGATATTTTGCTGACGATGACTCTTTACCAACACTTAACCAACAGAACAGGGCCACATGTGGAGCATGGGCTGGCTCATTTTGGTGTCCTGGCCGAGCAATTGAACCCAGGGTCGCTCACAAACCTAGTGATTTGGAAACCATTTAAACCCTCCTGCTTTGGGTGGCGTTCGAGGGGTGGGGGTTGGAGAAACTAGCTCAGCAAGCTTTTTCGAATTGCGTAAAATGCTCCTCCTTCCTCACTGACTAGAGGACATAAATCTTTTGGTTCATAAAGGTTAGCGTCTCATTTCAGAGAGCTGGGATACTATTCATAACCATGAAAACATTTTTCATGAATTTCTGAGATGGCTTTTTGGTACGGCCATGGCTCTGTAAAGGATATTTCAATTATCCTCCAAAATTAGCATACCTGTGTGCTTCTGGTTTGTTGTTTTGATTTCTGCATTTTATTGGCAATAAAACTGATGAATAAAGATACAATACTTCAAAGAGCCCATTATACCAGAGGGTTGGTGGGGTGATGCATTGGGCACTTAGACGACTGTCACAATGAGTCCTCGAAACTGACGGGTGAGTAATTCGAAAACTTTAAGTTTTCTAATTTAAAAAGTCTTTCACAATACGTCAACAATTAAATATTGTCACTGAATGCACTGGCAAGCAATTGCCAATAACTCACACACTTTTAGCATTCAATTATTTCTGAACTCGCCTAATTTCGCTACTTATAATTAGCAAGCTACAGGGAAGGCCAAAACAATCTGACAAAAATGTACACATAATACCATTCTGGTTTTGTTTAAAAATCACCTTACTCAAATTTTTTTCGTTATTGCTTGTTGAAGGTGTTCGCGGAGGTTTTCCATACCTCGACAGATCATTTAATGTCGAATGGCAGCAATCGCTTGAAGATTGGCATCTTTAAATTGCTCAAAATATCAAAGGCGAACATTTGGAAACGATGCATCAATTAGATTTTACTAAAACATCAAAGATGTCTGATTATTTTGCTGCAGCCTGTCTATGTTTCATCTTTATCGGGGCTCTATTGTTTACAAGTTAAAGTGAACTTCTTGTATTCCATAAAACCTTACTAAAATCATTTATCGTGTTCATCCATTAGGCAATTTGTTCAATCGTAACGCGAATCGCTAGGTGGCTGGGAAAAGACGAATTTAAATGTATGTTACGTGTTTTTGACATCAATTTTCCTTGCATAACAGTGTTTAGACCTGAAATAAGTTGATTTATTAAAACCGGCTCCCGTTGCAATACAACTGTGACAGCAATTAATCATTCACAATTAGAAACATACTTAGAATTGGTTTGCTTGGGTCATTCTTCGAAGATAAGTCGGAGGGAATTTTTTTTTCCAATGTCGTGAGCCGTTTTTCTGAATGCTTCTATCGTTGGAGTCAAAGCAAGATTATTTAAACTTAACGTTAAATATCTCACCAAATTAACAAGGTGTGTAGAGACGTCAACATCTTTTGTGACTATTATAATTCAACGTTTCATGCAAGGCTGTCGTGGATTATGCCTTTCAGCGTCCATGACTTCTGTCTCTTGCGACCTACATGTCCAAGGAATGTTCAATGAAAAAATTCGAAAAATCACAGAACCCGTTACATAGAAATGGAATTTGCGGTTTGAGTCAAATCGTCGACGGAGCTCAGGGCACACCAACTTAGCAACGTGTGTCTGTGTTTTACACAATGTGATCAAGGTCACTTCATGTTTAAGCTCCAGTAGGACATAGTCGCACACATTTGAATGTTACTTAAGTCTTTTCAAACATTTCAGATGCTTAGCTGCCTTCTCCACGCTATTTCCATTTTGTAATTCTTACATTATTGCAATGTCTAAGAGTTTAAGGAAACTAAATAATATTCAAACAAAACTGTCTATAAATAATTCACCACATGTTAATCGACCTGCTAGACTCTGGTTCTGAATTCGTAACAGAATCGGAACGCGAAGAAATGCACCTGTTAAAAATGGTCAGAACTATCTATTACACCTATTGTTTTTTCAACGGTAAACATTGATAAAATTGGAATTTATGATTACTTATTAGTTAAGAGTAGAAAATTAACCAACAACGCTTAAATGACTAGCTCGCGGCACCATAGACGCAAAATAACATAAAAACAGAAGACGACCAAGTTGGAAAAAAACTTTCTTTCTTTACATTTTTAAATTAGCGAAGTCATTTAATTGATGTGATTATAATGGCACATTACATATTTCAAGAAAATATCATAAAAGGTTTTTGTCTAATCAATAAAAACGAATTACTGCAGTGTCCCGCACTAAATTATATGCTTTGATTCATAGTAATTACGATATATAATCGTGATTAAAATATAGATTCACAAGAATGGACCTTGAAAACGAGGATTAAGATTGGTGAAATGTGTTTCATTCATTTAATAGTTATGAAGATAGGATTTATGTGAGCACGCACTATGTAGTCATTAAATGTTTGTCTCTACTACCATAAATATGCCCCAACAGAGCTGGATGGAACTAATTTTACCATTTTCGTTTTTTGCTTTGTGACTTTCTCCCGAGGTTAGGGACGTTTAATGACCTCTATTGTGCGTCCGCAAGACCTTTTATTTGTTGAGTGTTTAATTTGCTTTCTTGCCAATTTACAAATTAATTGTTATTTCCTCCATTCGTGTCAAATTATACTTGCTGTAGATCGTAAATGCTGAATGTTTTGGTCTTAGTGACCCTTATAAAGCGAATAAATTATTATTAGTTGGCAGAATCTAGTCATTTCAAAACGAAAATGTAACCATGTCTTCGTAATCCATGTGCGAGACCATTGTTCGAATCTGTCCAACTGAATAGCAGCAAATTGAATCTTCGGGTAGAAGTAAGCTGTGATTCATCGCAAGACATCGCAAAAACTGTTATAACACTGGTTTAAATGTCAGTTATCATTTAAAAACACATCCTTCTGAATAAAAAATAGGAGGTATTTTTGCTACCCGGAATAAGCCAGCCATAACAGCCCCGGCGGCGGTGACAGGGAGTATTGCTAGGTGACGGATCTTCGTTTGAAATTGTTCAGTTTATGTTTATTGCGTGATATCCAATAGTGCAAACTGATACAGTCAAAAGTAAAAATGCTGCATTTTCTGGGAATATATTTGTAGCCAAAAAGCGGGAAGAGTATTATTTGAGTGCCGTTTTCATTGTGTTCAAAAGAAGGCCTTATAATTTATTTATGGCAATTCTGCAGATTTTTATGTAACAATATCAAGCGCCTTATTCTGATAATTGACTTGCAGGTGATTGGGTTTGAAAATATTGTTTCAATTATCCCCAAAACAAAAAGTATTCTTAGTAGTTCGGCAAGGGAGTTAAAATATTCGAAATTCAAATGTAACGATTATTGCTTAAGATGTTTGATTTCGTCCGAGAAAAACGTAATTAATTTACATAGGTTTTATGGAGGGGGGGGCCTGAAGGCTCAATTAAGGGTACTTAACTTTGAAAAATGCACCTAAAACAACGACAAACTATGAAAATAGCAGTAGAGGATTCGGAATGCCTGTAATACCCACCAGGTCTGTACGGAATGTCGATTTTATGCTCAAGCCATTGTTTATGTCGACTTTAACTCTACAATGGGCTTGTCGTAACCGGACTTGAAGCTTCCGATATTTTTAGATTACCGACATCAGACTAAATTAGGCCTTAAACGGTTGGCTATGTCGTGATTGTTGAAAAGGCACTCTTTTTTGAACAATATAAGAGGTCTATTAAACGTTTGCGTTTGAAAAATAAATAAAGTTCCTTAATTAAGTCAAATTTAGGAGCTTTGCCTAGTCTTATAACATTGATAAAGGAATGTTCAAATTGCACTTTAGCATAAGCTTCTCAACATTGTCTCATATCAAATCGAACGCCGGTTTCATTCAAATTAGTGTTGCACTAAATTCAACATTCCTCCTTCGCCTGAGAACCTCAAATTTCGTGAGATGAACGAGGGCAGCGCTAATCAAATAGTTCAATCTAAATAAAAGACGCTCGTTTTTACGACAAGAAAGGTTTTCGTGTTTTTTACAATGCTCGTAACTTCCCAATTGCGGTTTCTTGAACATCCACGATTTTCTCCTAAAACCATAAGACAGTATCGTTAATCGATAACCTGTACACGAAACTCCTCCTCCTCCTCATTTAATGCAATGCAATGAGAGGGGATTATGGGACCGTTTCCGGTCATGTTTAAGAATTTACTTTAATACCCTGTGTTACTATCGAGCCACGGGCTGGCGTTTGTTCGCCTGAAACCGGTAGTATTGGACAGTGGGGCGCATTTCGCTAGGTGGGAACCGCCTATTTTGACTGCAGCGAGTGAAGCAGAAACGCCCAAACGCTTTATTGTGCAACTTTATTACTTGTATAAATCCTTAATTTTTAGTCAAGAAGGAAGTGCGAACGAATGCCCTTAAGTTTAAAATATCACGCCATTTTAATTCTATCTTCACAAAACGATGTTTACCTCTGGACTATTGAAGATAGCAGCTCCACTAATCCAGTACTTGTTGAAGAAATGGTTTGGCCTTTTATAAGTTTCGCATAGGTGAAGGTATGTGTCTAGTCATACATATTGCTAGTCTTAATCGACGCCAAATGTTGGAATATGTTTTGAATATAGAATCTTTAGTATACGGAAATCAATTCTGCTCAATTTTCGTCCATAAGACTGCTTAACCATCACCCACAATCTCCCTTTGTTAAGTGAATACGAACAAACACATCATATAACGCGTTAAGCGTTAAACCACCACGACCGGCAGTCAATTCCCCCTTCATGAGTCAGTGTTACATAAAGTTTTTGATTGGGTCCTATATTGACCAATAGGAGTGTAGGTATTAGCGGATTGGACACTCGTGCTGCCCACAGCGTTAGGAGTGGCGTGTTTCTATAGCATTTATTCCTTTAATAATTTCTCTTTTATTTGAACATGCCGCTTCTTTCGACAAGAAAGCAGGCCAAATCCTGGAGTGTTGACGGCGCGGTTAAAAAAGTGCTGCAACAACAACAGGGTATGTATAGTGTTTAATTTCGTTTTTTTTTTATTTTTCTGTTCCATACTATTTGGCCCATATGATTTCTGTCTATGAAGGCCACACGGATTTTGAAGGACAAAAACATTCCGAATTTATCAGAAATCGATAATTGAAATCACATAAAAAGTGTGGCCTTACGAAATTGAGTTGTTTCGAGATCAAATTAGTGTTATTCGATTATGTTATACCATGGTCATTCTAAAACGGGAATAGCTCATCCCAACAAAATTCATTATACTCAAAACGCGGTGCCCTTCGCCATAATGCCGCATCCCTGTCGTTTTTCGTAACACACCCCAGTAGCTCGGCTTTAACTTCACGCTACGGTGTTGTATTTTGGTGTTTGAGTTATGACTTATGGCAACGCAAATCGTACGCCAGTTACCATGGTCGCCCCAGTAACTAGCGCAAATGACCACTGAAAGCTGAGGCCACGACCGATGACCGAAACCAAGCCGTTGTTTAACCAAGCCGTCTCAAATAAACAAAACCGTGTTTTGCTGTTGCAACGTCGGATTCACACAGTTCGTTGAATCTACGAGTTATACAGAATTCAATATGCCCAAGTAAATATCGAAACGTTTGTTGTTTGCCTTGAATAAATCACATGGATTATTGGCAACAACTTTGTCGGCAAACAGGAGCATTTAGGATACGCCCTTATATTGTTGGATGTCATGCAATCTAAATGACCCAACAGGATGACGGCAAAGTGTTATTGTTTGAAGAACAAAGAGTCTGACATTTCAGGACATCCCCATTGTGTGGGTGGTGGGATGGACGTTAAGCTGCCTTATCTCGATGTAAAAACTATACATCTTGTCGTATATATAACTCGTATTAATTACTGTGTTCTCTATGAAGCATGGTGTCGTTTTTCAGTGCAATCGTAGCCCTTTAACGACTTTTGCGTGCTTCCCCAGAGTCATGGAAAACAAACGCGTTTTTTCGCAAGTTCCCAGGGAGCAAAGCATGTTGTTGTTGGGGTGGCGCATTTCATGGTTTGTCAAAAAAATGTTTAAACTTGGGCTGCACACGCAATGCTGCCTGTATCACTGTGTGATCGCCTTATTAAACAACCTCCCTTCTACTGAGTGACATTCAATTATCTTTTATCATGGTTATGTTAAAGTGGTTTGGCCAATGCTGTCCGAAGTATTTGTCGTTTGGGAGGTTAGGTGCATTTGCGTGGTCAATAAATCCGTGTACATTCGTTAAAATACGTTCTAACTCAAAAGTTGCTTACCCTTTCCCGTTTGACGAAGCGATTGCTCCATTCACTTAGTGCTAGTTCGTTTATTTGTCTTCATAATCCAACGATACATTGGTCTCTTGTCTGGCGTAGGGTACGCGGTTGTCATCATTTTTCTGCACCTTTGGGTACTCACATATTGGTCTAAATAAGAAGTCCCCTTAATCTCCCACGCGGCTTACATGCTCGCCTAACCCCAACCACTGCGGCTTAAACAAATGTTCCAGGTTTGACAGAAATCTCTGGTGGTTTTGTTGGCCTGCGAGCGAGGTGTCTTCGCATTTTCTCACTCCGGAAACCTGACATATGGTAATTTGCTTGCAATTAACTTTGACCTTTTGCTTCACGACACTCTAATCCAGCCTTCTAACCGCTAATTTAAAGTGAACGTAAAGGGGTCAAACGTTTGACCCCAGTCGCTGGTGATTCATACATATTCAATTTGTGCTAGCTAATATGCCACGACTAAACGAAAGTGTCACCTTTCGGGGTCATATATGCTGGATAGAGTGTTGTGGGGGTTAGTAGGGCTTAAGGGTGAAAACGTTTTGCTTCACTATTTGTAAGTGCTGGTTTCCATAGATGCTGTCTGAGCTTTCAGATAGGTGAAACTGGGCCACCACATGCCTGAATGGAACACGAGAATGTCACCCCGTCACACACACACCCACCCACCCCCAAGGTGTGTATGTAGGTGTGACAAGTGCACGGCTAAATAACCGAAACCTATCCTTATTGATTGAGGACAGAGTACTTGGTCTCCAAAACCTGCTGTTTACTTGCGAACTTCTAATTTCGCCCCCATTGAAACCAGGATTTTAGCGCAAATTGTAAGCGGATTATTTAAATTGATATAAACGGATACCCGCCTGATGCCCCTATAATGTTTACATTAATAAAAGGTCGTCCTGCGATTCTTTATTAGAGGACATGCGGACACGTGACTCTTGGAGCATTTCTGAGACCTCTTGCTTTCAGTTGGATTCGATTAAAGCTGGCCATTCGCATAAATTAAAGCACCCCGTTGATTTAATTTAATCCAAACCGCTCGAGGCAAAATGATAATATCTGACACATCTCTTGATTGCATTTATATTTATGCGTTTCGCCTATTTAAAAGCATAATTATGCATCTCTTCTTGAAATTAATACAATCAGATAAACGAAATTAGAAATTGTCTTAAAGGGGAACATTGGTGATTTATTCCCACGCCGAGAATGCATCAGTGTAAGATATTTCGGAATTATTAAATATGAAACTTGTAATGTCACCTAATAGATCACAACAATGTTGACTCGTACAACCAATGAACGCACTGAGTCCGCACTAACAATTATCGACCGTTTTTCCACGTGCACGTACGCACGCACGCACGCAGACACGGGTTTAAACATTTCATTGGAAACTAAATAAATAATGTTAGTAATACACGCTTACTTTACTTAGGTGACCTTAATTACTTCTCTAGTCTAAACGCGGCCGTGACCACCTTGAAAACGCAATCACAAATAAATAATATTAGGGTAATTTTCTTTTCTTTTTCAAAACGTTTTATGGTGTCACGAGCGTCGCCTAATTTACTACGGAAAAGGTAGTGTTCGATAGGCCCTGAAGATTAGACATAAACAAATTCGCCCCGACTGCCTAAAACGTGTCAAAGAAAATGTTGGAGGCACGGTGTGTTTCCGTTCACCCAATTAGAGTTCAGCGCATAGTTGCATACCCTTTGCCATTTCCATTAATTCAGATGGGAACTGTGTTCACAATACTCAGACCGTTGTTGGCAGCAATAGCAGCGGAAATACCAAAATCCCGACTGTAAAGACGGTGATCTACTCAAACGGACACTGGAACACCAGAGCACCTGCCAAGGCCAACCTTACCCGATCGCACTCAGTTTCAAACACCCCTGGATCGATAATCGAGGAGAAAAAGGCTGCCAAGCGGAGGACCATTACGCTGGATCCTGAAATGCAGTCCAGACCAAGGGAAAAGGCCTCTAACAAAAGACGTTTGTTTGTAAGTCGCTACATTTGTATGGTTCCCAATTCGTCATCAAGATATTCCACTGGGCTCAATAATAAAAAGAATATGATTGCCTTCTATACGGTGTTAATCTAAACGGACAGGAAGCGAACTACGACAATTCCCAAACGCCGAACTGGCTTTTTTTCTAATGATAACATTTGTAGAAGCATGGTTGAGGGATAATTGATGAAATTCGTTTTTGTTGATGCGATGAACAATGCCTTTTTAAGCTAGCCAATTCTTTCTCGATTGTGTACCGTGGAAAAGTTTGCAGGAGCGCAATTAAAATGCTATAAAGTCATGATTTATGGTTCGTAGTTTGACCCAAATTAGAATGTCGGCATTTGGAGGTGGGAGTCTGTCCATTGTTAAGTTAAATGATTCTGAGAACCTTCACCTTTTAGCAAAAATATATTTTTGCTCGTTGAATCATTCACGTGCGAGAAAGTCGTTTAATAGACTCCTGACATTCGTAGCCAAGCAATCGGTGAGCTTTCACAGCTCAAATCCTCCCCCATTATATTTAGAGTTAAGTTTCTTTTTCGTGGAATAACCTAGCTTATTTTCGACCAAATTGACCTGTACCCAGGGGAATTCATTTCAACCGCGCAATGCCCCGCCCAACCCCCTTCAATTTAGTTTCCAACAAAGACAGATTTCGGTCAATAGGTGCTATCGAATGCTAAAACGTTGGTTCCGAAATCGCAGCTGAGAAAGCCGTTGTCATGCGCGCTTTACCGGGGTGGTCAAACGAAACAGCAGCTCTTGGTTTGGAGATAAACACGACTAGCCTATGCACCAACAGCTGATCCACCAACAACGTAGCCGAACTAGTTGTCGAGCCCCTAAATACAGAGGCTGTCGGGCCTTTTTTGGTTCATCTTAATTATTCAACGCTGGACACTCCTCGTGAACTGCCTTCCTGAATACGTGCTGTTCACGTTCTTGTCGGACAGTCAGATTGGCTGCTAGCCCTCTGGCTAGTCAAACGCCGCGACTGCCCGCCCCCAATTCTAGTATCGATTTGTTTCCGTTCACTCCCCAGAGCCTTTTCTCCAGAGAAGCAGACCGTCGCAACCGGAGGAGAACTGAGGAGCCACCTGTACCTTTTGAGGGGTAAGAATCGCCCTTTTTACTAATTGTATCCGTTTTGGCCATCCATGCTTGCATGCCTCGTAGCTGGCTGTTTTAATTGCCATCATTTGTAAGATCCCTCTCTGAATTTGATGCTGTTTTAATGGCTTGAATCTGGAAATGACATTTCCCTAAGGGGGTACCAACTGTCTGATATGTGTTAATTGCTATGTACGTCCACGCGGGTGCCAACGCATTCAGAATCAACATCTCACGGAAGAGATAGTTTTCCCCCATCGTGTGGAGGAATACGTGATGATGCAGAACAGTTATTTTTGTGACACAGCTTCAAAAACCGTCGTTCTTCATTCTAGCGGATGAGTCGTTTTGTGAATTTCGCCACATTTTAATTGGACCACACCAAGGATCTAGTTGGTAGTTGTAGTAGTAGTAGTAGTAGAGCCACTGTAGATCCTCTCCTAGACCGTCTACCGGAATCCGTCGGGGAGAGGGGTCATTACCTAGAGTTTGAATTTCCGTATATGCACGTTCCGCGTGTCCAGTGATTCTGCTACGGTTCGTTCCGTTTAGAAGAGCATGAACTATTACTCCCCCCAATCGACAGCCCTACCTAGCGGGAAGATAAACCTGAAGACAGGCATTCACGGACAGGGCTTCACTTGAGCCATTCTACAAAGGATCGTAATAAGTCGGGAGATGTCCGTTTCGATAAGTCAAAGAAAAAAAACGAAAAACATTTTTTGGGAAAACGGTGCAGAATCAGGCAACCCGACCTGATGCAGTCTCGATTCTGCCTCTCAAACGGCCACTAGGACCAAATGGAATGTGACATCAGAATGTTGCCACGAATAAGGGGAGTGGGAATCAAAAATGCGCCGAAAAGACGACAAACACTTGTGTGCACCAGATCGCTTCGTTCGCTGTTTCTCTCTCTCTCTCGCTCTCTTTGCTATTTTTTACGACACTTTTCCTTCCTTTCGATTGGTTCTGGAAGGGAAGATCAATTGCATAGGAGTTGCGTGAAATCTGAAATCGGAAGAAAAATGACCACCCAGTAAATTGCAGTTGGCCAAATGACCAAGCTGCCAGCAGGGTCTTTAGGTATTACTTCACATACTCTAGGACGACTATATTGCATTGAAATGGATTGGGGGCAAGCAACCAAATCAAGTCAACCTATCGCGATGTTGTCACGTAAAACGGCGACAACAAGCAGTGTATTTTTGGCGGCGGTGCCTACGGGTGCAGCGCGCACCAGTTGTGATCGGATGTGTCACCACCGAGGACCTCAGTGTGCAGTAACCTCAGGTCACCGTTTGTGGAGGGCGGGGGGGCGGCTGTGGGTCTGTCAGGTTTCGCCTACTTTAATTGCTCTCAGCGCTTCCGTAGGCACCGCCGCCATAAAAGTCTACCCATTAGAGAAAGACATGGTCGTCTTATGAAAATCGACTCCTCCTCCTCCTCCTCCTCCTCCTCCTCCTCCTCCTCCTCCTCCTCCTCCTCCTCCTCCTCCTCCTCCTCCTCCTCCTCCTCCTCCTCCTCCTCCTCCTCCTCCTCCTCCTCCTCCTCCTCCTCCTCCTCCTCCTCCTCCTCCTCCTCCTCCTCCTCCTCCTACAGCAGACTACTACCACCCATTCTACACAAGATTTTGATAATATACCCCTGCTCTCCTATTTTATTTTTCAGTATGCCAGCAGACACCCAAATATTCGCCGCTCAGAAGATCCTTAATTCACTAGAAATCCATCGGGCAGATCTGAAATTCGCGGTTTCTCCGCTAGACGACAGCTTGGTGGAGTGTGGCATGAAGCATTGCTTTCAGGTAGGCGTTTTTTGATGATGCCTTTCGACATTTATACGCCTTTAGGGCGTCCAAAGAAATCGCCTGATTCTGGTTCATGCGCAATATTATTCACAAATTGATGAAAGGTTCGGGTGGGACGTGCTGGGTGCTCTTACGCATAAATTACTCGTCATTTAAATATGTGAAAGCTGTGTTTATGAAATGATTTTTTTTGATCCACAAACACAAATTTTGACTTTTGTCTTCCATCACCAAGAAACCGCCAAATTTTCTTCTATTACAGAAAAAATCAGATTTCTATATCGATTGCTACCCTTATTTCCAGGACCTGTTGCTGTCCTCCGCGGTTGCCATAACAACCCGTCACCTTTTCAGCACAAAAACTGCCCCATGACATTGAATGGTGGTCATGTTTTTTGAACAAGAGATGTTCCTGTTTTTGTGAGGCCTCTATGGTCATCCCGATTTGCATAATTACTCATTTCGTGATCATACAAAGTGTGCTTTGCATTGTAAATGGTCTGCACGATCTTGATGGTTTGCCTATTCCAATCGTTGCAACTATACCAACCTTTCGCCCTGGTTACCGCAATGACGTTTGCAGCTGAGTTATGCCAACCCCAAGACGATCCTTTCTGGGACTGTTCGGGAATTACTGGGGGTTGAGTCTGGGTTTTTCAAGTTGTGGTTTCCGACTCGGTGGCTCCTCTCACGGGCCAATCCTGTCTCCTCGAGCCCAGAATCCCCACCACCTTGACGGATGAGTGACTCTAATGGGGAGAAACGGGGTAGGGGTGGAGTTTTAGGGTCCTATGGGTGATGGAGAAATTGACTAATTAGTGTCCTTGGGACTTCTATTGCCAACGCACTTAAAAATAATGTTTAATCGTTTACGTACAAGTCCCTGACACCATCACCTCGCGACTTTTAGGGAACTTTTTAGTGTTTTCACCTCATTAATTTAAGGATGCTGCGTTTGAAGGTCATTCGCATTTGACAACACGTAATGGGGACAGTCCTTTAACCAACACAACTAGGTCACATTGGTAGCCGAGGTGACTTGGTGGGAACAGTTTTTTTTTCAGATTGGAAATCATGCGAACTTACTTTGGCAGAATTTAATCCAGACGAATTCGACGGGACTTTGCCCTTTTGAAATCTGAGCCAATGGCGACCTTTAACTAAGCATTCCGCCAGGCAGTCCTTTGTAGCGGCTACCTGCTACCCGAATCGACCTTCCTAGGAAGTGAATTCGAAAGGAACAGCCAGTTTGGTGACCCTCTAGCATCGCCATCATCGGGTAACCTGACTCCACTTTCAGGGGACCAGCCACCCAAATATGCACACAGCAGGACTCTAGAACACCAGCAGCAATGAAAACAACTTTCCATCAATTCACGAAATGAAAGCTGTACTGAAAAAAAACAACATCACGCACGTCAACCCATTCGGATCGCATGACACTGAGGCAGATCTTACCGCGATTGGTTAAGGAAACCGCGGTAACCTAGGTGATCAAGTCTAAACTTTTCGGGTTGATGTAAACAGCATAAGCGCATGACGGGAGCGAGTTTGTAATGCTGCCTTTCTCCTATCTTTCTTTTGCCTGTGATTAATGCGCGAACAGCGACAATTCCTTATCCGGCGATGTTAGTTGAAAGAAAAAAAACATTTTAAATTTTACGACTGCCGTGCCCGAAATATCCTTGGGTGGATTCCGTCACGCTTCGCAGCCGTCGTTTGTGTTTCGGGGTTTCTCTGGCTTGCTACTTTCGTTTATTTCCAATACGGACGACATCATAGCCGTCGAAATAGAGGGCGTGCAACGTCAGAAAGAGCACCGCCCCACAATCGATCCTCGACATTCCGACGGCGAGCCCAAGGCAGGAGCAACATTGGGTGGCCCACACAGACCGCTCCACTTACACAAATCCGATGAAATCGCATGTTTCCGTGGATTTAGGAACACCAGCGGGATGCGTAGTTTAATTTACGGGTACACAGACGGGTGAAAAGGTCTTCCAAGGCTCTTCCACAGCCCCATGAAGCCGTTGCCACTGAAATTCGTCCTAATCCGTCTTTAGGTGTCCACGTTTTTTCCGAAACCCCCCGCGCCCGCCCCCACGGACTCGCACAAGCACCGGACGACCTCCCTGACCCGGCGATGGGCCTCTCGCTCCGCGACCCTCGAAGATGGCGTGAAGCTGCGTCAAAAACGCCACACCCCCGATCCCCAGACGCGAGGAGGGCGCCATCTACCGAAGCAACAGACCCTTCCTGGCAGTGGTTGCGGAGCAGGCGCCCACCAAGACGTCAACTCGGTTCTCCGCGTGTATTCGTGTCAGTCACACTCGGAGAGGGATTTCTGGCTGCACAAGTAAGTGGCGTCGGTTTATGTTTTTTTTTCAAATTAATGGCCGATTTACAATGCTAATCGCCTTATTTAGGCCACGGGAACAAAATCGCCCTTCTTTATTTAATAATAATAATAATAATTGTAGGTCACGAGGACCAAAACTTTCAGCATAAAACAAGGCTGTGCAACAAGTACTAGATATTAAAATTGTCTTTTAGTTCCTGCTCCGGTGAAACTACAAATCGGGAAATATAAGGAATGGCCGAATTGCGATATGCCGCCGTTCTTGTGGGTATTGAACGGTATAGCCTACGCATTGATCGAAGAGATTTACACTTGGATACACTTGAAAAGAGGGAATGGGAGGGGTCACTTAAAATACGAGCAGCGATTAGTGAACAACTATTGAAGTGGCGTTGAACGATGATCTCTTGAATGGAGAGCATAGGCATGCCACTAGAAAGCGAGATTATTTAAAAAAGCCTACAAAGGGTTAAAAAGTCCGAGCATTTAAGGCTGGGGAAAAGAACTGGGGAACAATATTCAATAAGGGGAATTATACAGGCTTATACAAAGGTTTTTAAACGGCTAGAGCTTGCACCAAGTCCGCACGTGTGAGATAAATCGGCTGAAACGATGGTCAACGAGTTTTTCCCCTTCCGGCCTGCGAGAGGCGTCGCTATCTTTCTGGCAGACGGCATCCGTGGTCGAAGAGATGGTCTTGCCGTCTATTATTGATGCAAGTTGGCGATCGCGAATGTGGGCGGTAGATGTGACGGCGTGCGGTACAACCTGAAGTGGTTTTTACATCGCTTTGGTGGTATTTGCAAGGGGATTGCAAGAGGAGCAATGCGAAGTAGTAGTAGTAGTAGGCACCAATAAATATGGGGGATGAATTGGGCTTAAACAGGTCCGTCTAATCCAACAAGGCGACATGCCTGCAGCTGTTGAGACGTGTTGTCTTCGTCCGTCGATCCAAGTGACTTCCGTTTCCGAAAAAACCTCATTCTCTTCTCGTTTATCCGGTCTGAGAGCTCTTAACCTAAGCATCCACTGGCTGATTAACGTGCGCGACTGCACTTAAGGTCATGCCATGCATGGGTCGTGTATGCGCTCTCTGACACCTCGATTCAAGGCCTCGTTGATGAACCGGGGATGCTGGGGTAGACTTCCGAACCGGGTCCACGACTGCACCAGCTTCGACTCTGCAACAAGAAGAGCAGTAGCTCAGCATTGCTTCAAGGAGCTGCCCATCCGACAACATTTTCACTGTTCTACAATGCAACAGCAGCAGCAGCAAAAACGCTGCGGTCGCTATACTTATTGATTTTACTCCAATCCTAATAAAGGGCTTTAGTTCAGGAGAACTCAATTGGCATGAATCGCCTGTTTTCGACCCAATTGTTTTGCCTGGGTCGAGTTCACCACACTACCCAAAAGGGATGTTCCCAAACGCATGCCACTTGCAACTTTTCCGACTCAATCGGCCCCGATTTAGGAAATTTAGCACATCAATTCTAGGAACAGAATTGTAATTTTTATTAATTGGGGAGCAGATGCATTTCTCACCCGATATCTATGCAAATCCCATTTGAAATAGCGCTGGTGACATTCGCCTGCTCTTAATTACGTTTTGTATTGAATTGCTTGAATAAACTAGTGCGGAATCTGAGTAACAACAGAATTTTGTTTCTTGAATATTCATTTTGCACATCACGTCTAGCCTCTTCTGGGGATGATGGAAAACAAATATTTGAAATATTTAGAAAGACACCCCTTTGAGTTCCTGTGAAACCCTCACTCCATAAGGGCTGTCTGGGTTCTTTGATGGTCTTTCGCAAACTTTTTTCTTCTGTGATTCGTCTTGTAAGTTTAATATTGAAATTTATCTTAATACGTAAATTAGTATTTATGCATCTTCAGTATAATGCCACATGTTTATGACAACTTTAGTAATGTGATTCGAAAATTCACTTTCAGTACAATAACTAGGTTAAAACCTCCATACAGACCTATTAGATATTGTAGTTACCGATCTTGATTATTTCGCGTTTTTATTAAACACGAACAGCGCCCTCGTAATTCCCAATATTTGAGCAACTATTGGGATTGGGGAACTTGTAATTCAACTCTCCACACTCCGAAAATTCCCTCTTTTTTATTGGTCATCAATATGAGCATATAATACAGCTTCCACGAAGATGCCGTGCCTTTTGCTGTGTCTTCTATTCTGCTGGTTATTTTCAGGCGGATTTGTCTATGGAAGTCACAGCAATAAAAACAATTCGTCATGCACACGCCCATGCTCGCATCTAATTGGTCCACGTTTTCCTTGTCGTTCAGGCATTGGCCTACGCAAACAGCCGACCATTATGGCTCTCACATCTTCGCTGTGAGCAAATAATCAAGGTCTAACGAAGTCCGGTGATTATTGGTTTGTCTTCCGTCAGGTTGGGGGTAGCTGTAATTTTGCCATTTATTGGTCTTCTGTTATCGTGACAATGCGACAGGGCTTTTTATCCCAGTTCTTTGGACAGTTTATTGTATTTTTACTTCGCGGTTTGAGAATCAGTTAGCTGATTCGATTCGGAATTTTTAAGAGAAATTATTAAATTTCCTCTACCCCCACCACAGGGAGGTGAATGACGAAACCACCCACGCCGTCCTTTTGATAAACTTCAGTTTATTTGGTTGGAAATGGCGGCACAACATACGATTCAACAGGATACGCCTATTAGCTTCTTCAAATCAAATATGACGTACTTTAACTAGAGCGTTTTTTTCGAAACGGAAAAACTGCCGGTGTATGTCGCCAAAGGTCTAGCTTGTATACTGTTTATTTTACAAATATATATATATTCTCGTGAGTAGCGTTTACCTGCCAGCCGTAGGCCTACCCACACTGCCAATACGCGTCATTCAATCATTCCGCATATGTGCAGGCATGGCGGTTGCTTTGTTAACGTGACCTCGTTTGCATAATGCCACCTTCTCACAAAAACACACCCTGTTTTCGCCTCGTATTCCCTCTTCAAAGAATCTTCTTGTTGCCCAAGACAAAACGATTAATTAACACCAAAATCCTCAGGGGTTCGCTCTGTGGCAACACAAAAAAACGGAGGTTAATGTTGGCAATGGATTATTAACAATTACCAAATGCACCCATGTTTTTAGGTTCCGTTGCATCACCAATCCGGGTATTTTGTCAGAAAAGCGTCGTGAAAATAGTCTTCATCTGTGCATCCAAGAGGTCAAGGGTGTCCCAGCCGGGAAGGAGTACGTTTTGTTGGCTTAAACATCAACTCTTGGTTGTCAACGCGAATCGATTCCCTGGCCGATTAATAACCTCGCCTTTTTTTCTTTTCTGCAGCTATTTTTGTGAGATCTACCTGGACGACGTTTTGTACGCACAAACCGCTCTCAGGAGAATGAATGACATCCTGGTGTGGTCGGAAAAATTTGAATTCAGGTCAGTAGCCCTATCTTCACGACTAACCACCTACTTTATCTCTGCTAGTAGCAATGTTCAATTCGTTTTTGCATTTTTAGTCAACTTCCAGACGTCAAAGATATTCACATTCTCCTTTGGATGTCGAAACCAGCCTGCAAGAACGGGGAAGAATTCGCTCACCGGAGTCACCGAAAAGCGTCCCTCCCTCGATCTGGGGTTCTTGACGGTAGTGACCGGTTGGCCACGCAAAGGATCGCCATCCCTAGTGGAGGCACACCCTCATCTTATACGTCAGACAAACCGGATAGTTGCATGACAACCTCTCAGTCGTCCATAGATACGACGCAATGTATGAACGGTTTCTCGGCTTTCGACGATGCTCGGTTGAAGAGATCCAAGAAAGGAAAGCGTAGCAGTGGCGTTGGACTTTGGACCAAGAAGACACGCGCGAAACTATATCTAATGGGTAAGTTGAGTCGGAACACGTTGCTGTGTACTTCCAATCAGTTTATTATCGTAAATATTGATTATCTTCGCCGTCTAAAGCTCGATTCGCGATTCCTACCTCCGATATAACCGGCCTCGTCGAAACCGAGTCCTGGTTCTCCAACGAGGTGTCAGCTTCTTCACAGAAGCGCTCCTCGATGGCTGATCTGCACACCAATTCCCCCGGCATCTCCGTCTCCTGCAGCAGCCTTAATGGCTCGGGATCCGGCAACCGAAATAGCCCAAAGGCCTATGCCAAGCGTCTTAGCCTACTGGGCTCCAGTGGTTTTCAGGGCGACTTTCGCGTCTCCAGAAAGGCCCTGGCAACCGTGGGGCGCGCTGAGGTGCGCCTTCGACTGCGCGCGTCGTTCTGCAGCCTCACCGTTCTCCCGATCAGCGGCTACGCCCCTCTACAGCAGTGTCTAATTGGCGACATGACGTCTTCTTCTGGGATGCTGAGGAGCCTGGAACCCTGGTTGTCGGTGAAGTCGAAGGCCACGCTGGCACAGTCGTTGTTGGGGATGGTACAGCTGAGGCTGACGGCCCCATCATTTTTGGCTGCGTTGGTTCTCTCCGAGGTCCGAGTGCAGGGTTCGTGTGTTTTTTTTCACGTTTTCGCACTTGATAATAATTGGACGGGGTACCTGGCAGGATTAGCCGTTGCTCTTCCACGTTGCGGGGTCTTCTTCCTCGGGGGTAGCCGGCGATTCTCCCCACCCCCTTTCCCGCAGTGACAAAGACTATTCGTGTCTACCACCTGGGTTACTGCTGCCCTAGAGGCGCACTTGATTGGTCAATGGCTAGAGGTTCCTCTCGATCGAATTCCAAATGGCGCTGGGACGTCACCCGTACACCTTATTCCCAAGACTCGTAGACCAAATTTCATTGACGTCACGCCATCATCCCTCAATCTGGCCACCACTAATGTTCTATTGGCGGAAAAATGACAACGATGTACCTCATTCGTTGTTTATTCAGTTTCCATGAGGGTTCTTAGGATTATTTTACAAGAGACCTCTCCAGTGCCACCCGAAGTGGCCGCTGCATCCCACCCTCTTAACCAACAACACAGAGGCCACACCTGGACCTCGGGCTGGTTAAATTGCGGATTATGCAGCAGCCGGTATTTGAAACCACCACCACCCTACAACCTTCAAGTGGCTGTATTACAGACAGGCACATCGCATTGACCGGCTTATTGGTGTTGCCAACACCTTCAGACGAACCCAGGGTCACTCACTTTACCCTTGAACTAAGGCCGCCACAAATGCTGGTATAACCGAGATCCCACAAACGTCCGCCCTGAAGAACTTTAAGTGCCCATATGGTCTGCCTCGTCCCACTTATGCAGCACGCATGTTAAATTTGGTGTATTCAAAAAATCTCTTTAATAATAATAATAATGGTATTCGCTTTAGTGAGGTCACGCGGACCAAATGGTTCCGCATTAAAATGCACAACAAACAATATTGATGCAGGAAGTGGCGATTATACAGCGGGATAAATGTGTAAGAAAGGCAAATTAAACCCTCGAAGTGTACAAAGTTTGGCAAACGCTTAATGGCAGCCCTACCCATAGCGCACGCCCCAAAATAATTCAGTGTTTACATTTTGGTCGGTTTTATTTTCGAAAGCCCTAAAACCTAGTTTATACTGTCGATGGCTAAACGCGTAAACCCGTTTTGCAAGCAGTACATTAAACATGACCAATATTTAAATACAAATTCTCCTTCCAAGTACGACACGCTTCATAGAGGTCTGCACACATATCGAGAGTTTTTAATTGGAAGTGGCGATGTTTTTGTCCGTTTATTTCTCTTCCGGCTGCCTTTTTGCCTAAAATCTAAAGCTCGCCACAAAAAACATACACGATAATGTCAGTTCGACCATTAGGGCCACAAAAATATCTTTCCAATTTGCACACTTCAGATAACCCCAACATGGTTCTGCGCAGCAACAGCCTGGCAACCAAGGCCGTCGAGCTCTACCTCAAGCAGGTTGGCGGGGCCTACCTGAAAGCAGCTCTCGGCGATTTCGTCAGCTCAGTCCTCTCGTTCGCCTCGCCATCGCATTCTGCCCAGCCACTGCCACAGACGGCCGTCCAAGGCCACAAGGCCAAGCGGAACTCCCTCAATAAGCGCCAATCCGCGTCGGCGGCTGCTCGAGCCTCCCACGAGGGTGTCTCCCCCTCGGGGTGGATAGTCGACTACGAAGTGGACCCTGGGCGCGTCGGAAACCCGGCTGAACTGTGGCGCAACCAGGCGAACCTCATGCGACTGGTCAAGGACGCCTGGTTGAGCATCCAGGTCGCCATCAACGCCTTCCCAGCGTACGCTATTGCCTCATTGGTTAGGCGATTTTACAGTGTCTTTTAAGTACCAATTCATTTTTTAAATTAATTTTAAACAACCATTTTGAATGGAAATTCATCACTATTTTATTGATAGATATATATATATATATATATATATATTCGTGTTAAGAATTTATGAGCTCCAAATGATGTCCTCCGCGTGCACGCGAAAAGCTTTGATTTCTTTTGGTAAAATTTTCGATGGCATATCAGCATAAATTACTCTTTGCCAACACCAGACAGATATAAACGCGAATTTAGAGGTTTTCCACTGCCCAAATACGGCACTTTTGTTTTGTTACGCACCCATTCAAATATAAAACATGTTTTCTCTGAGATTAGTTTTTTAAAAGAATCGCGGCTGAAATTTGCGATCCATCATCAATCATTCATAAACTCTAGACTTCCTACTTCTTCCATTCCAAATTGGCGTCTAATTTGAATTTGAATAAGAAACGCGAACTTGAAAGGCCCTTTGAAATCGATAAAGCACACACGCACACGTCCTCTCTCCCCCATCAGTGAACTTCGAAGAACCTTTGCGAAAATCCGAGAAGCCCTACTTTCACAAGGAGCAGCACTGGTGGCGAATGGCGTGATCTCCTCACGAGGCGATAATCAGCTGCTGTTTGAGCACGTCGTGAGTGCCTGTGTCTTCCTTCGCTTTGTCTGCCCCGCCATCCTGTCACCGTCGCTCTTCGGTCTCCTGGATCACTTTCCCGAGGACGCCAGGATCATCAGGGCCTTCACGTTGGTACGCTTAAACGACATCTTCTTCTTCTCCTTTGGCGAGGCCAAGTCCTCCCAACAGATGAGCCGGCCGCATGGATGTCACGAATCCTAGTCGCAGCGACGTACCCCGTAGACAGTCAACAGTTGCCTTGAATCGGGCGCGACAAGAGTGTTATGGAGCGATAAACACTGGTCCGGGCGTGTTTGTGCGTGTGCTGCTTTAATGTGGTTGTGCACGGTATGCTGTTGAGACGCTTGTATTCATGTTGTTTCCAATTCGCGATACCCCCCCCCCAGTGAAGCTGACCCACCCGCCCTAAAGGACGAGATGGCCGTCCGTACAAGCGACGACTTGTTTGCGGCTCGTCCATTGGTCCACGGGCGTCGTGCCTCGGTGCTGCAACGGGTGTTGGGGCTTCTGTGAAGACTAATTTCCTGTCGTGAATGTGTATTGGAGAAGGACGGGGTGTGTATGTGTGTATATGGGGAGTTGTTGACGATAGCCAAACGCCCTAGATCTATGCAATAGCATCGGTTCCGCATAATCCACAGCATTGTTGCTTCATTATTGAAATCTAGTATCAACGCCCCCCCCGACAAAGATCAACTTTAGCGCTACCTGATAACCTGACCGAATTAGCGAATACCGAAATCCACCCCCCCCCCTGTCTTATGCCATAGGTCGCCAAGACTATTCAGAACCTGGCGAATTTCACGCTCTTCGGAGATGTGAAGGAGGTGCACATGAGTTTCCTGAACCGTTTCGTGGCCGACGAATTGCCAGCGATGCGACGTCTGCTCTGGCGTTTCTCCGAGCAAGTCGACCGCGACCCCGATGGCGATTGGCGATTGTCGGCCGTTGGAAGTGGAACATCCGCCGTGGAGACGCCCGTCCACATCGCTCGTCTTGTTGACGTCTTCACTGTGCGACCGGTTGAAGACGAGGCCCAACTGCCGTGGATGCACGCTGCTAGCACCAAAAATACTCCCAATATGTTCACCTCGTCCACGTTCTCCGACTTCACTGACGTCTACGTAAATAGTTGGCATACCCCACTAACTCTCCTTCTTCTCACCCCTCCCATACTAGCTCTCTTTATCCTGCACTCACCCTACTTCTCCCTCTCCTACCTCTCATTCACCTCCACTACCCCTCCTTCTCCAGCCACCCTCTTTCACTCCTAGGACACTCCCCAATCCCACACTACCCCTCTTTATCCTCCACTCACCCTACTTCAACCCCATGACCTCTCATTTCCCCATTCACTTAATAATCGGCGCATTTACTCTTGTAGTCGTCGGAAATGCCTGGTAGCGGCTATAGTCAAGCGAGAAAACAAAATATCGGCGTGGTGGAAGGTTCAGCGGGGAAGGTTCATTTGGCGGGAATTCCAGATCTCCTGGCGGACGCGTCAGTCTGTCGACAGGCCATCTATGGAATTCCAGCACAGTTGATTGTCCGCGGCAACACCCCCTTCTTGGATCAACTCAATTTCGCAGTCTGCCTGGCCCAATGCCACCGCCAATTGGATGCGGCCATCTCTCGAGTCCCCGTAGATGTAATTTGGTCGTTTAATTTGCGCTGCCTAAATTTAACTTGAAAATTATCCTCGGCTTCGCAGTTCGGTGTGTTTATTGCAGCCGTAGCATTCAACCTCACCAACGCTATTCAAATATGAACTAAAGACGACAAACGAGGATCAACCATCGGGTGCGAGTCTCCATAAAAGGGAAACTATTAATCCTGGGCAACCCCGTTTTGTCCTTCGCGACTATTCGTAATAATATTAGTAATAATTGTAGTGGCTTTATTGAGGTCACGAGGACCAAAACTTTAAGCATTAAAAAAGGCAGGATAACAAATATTAGATGCGAAAATTGTCTTGTAGTTCCTGTTTAACTTGGTCTGGTGAGACTCTACATCCACAGCAGGAGCAACACCGCCTCTACCAGATATGCGGCAGCAACAGTATCGTCAAAACGTGACCCACTTGTTCGTACATCACTTTAAGTCGAAGTAAGGACTTTTGAATAAGTTTTTAACCGGCAAACTATTTTGTATCAGTGCAATCCGAAATCCACAAACCTCCGATGAATCTCCTGGCTACAAGTGGGGCATTCTGTAGACGAACTGCAAGACCAGATATTCCATGTCGCTTTGATCGGCGTCGAAAGTGGCAGCCAACGGCTTTGTTGAATGGTTGACAGCTTCTTCGTGTTGGAACAGCGAAGTCTCATTGCGTTGTTGGAGAGTTGGGCACACCAATCCGCTTTAGAGATTCGTCGTAGACACCATTGATCGGATACCGCCAAACCCCATGTGTCTTCTATGTGCAGTGGTCAAGTTTCTCAACCGTAGGTTTGGATTGGACTGATTTCAGCCCGCTAGACGCGAACCTTATCTCGATTATCTTTATGAGCGTAGTGGCGTGCGCTTGTAATCTAGCAACCTGGAGGCCGGGTGGCGGAAACTGTCTCGCGCGCGTTATGGACAAGGCCTTCTATGGCCGCCATTACCTCGTTGTTATTTCCTCCATTCCTGTTAAACATTAAAATGCTGAAAGTTCTGGTCTTTGTGACCTTAATAAAGCGTAAAAATTATTATTATTATTATGATGATCTCACCTGTTTTTATTTTTTATCGAAAAGTAGATAGAAAAGCCCCACCCCACCCCCTCCGCTTCACATTGTCGACCCAATTTCAGAAACGCGACAAGGCCCTCTCCAACCTGGCCTCAATCCTGGCTTCTGTGTCGTCATTAATCGACCACGACGGCGTCCAGTGGGAGTCGCGGGAGTTCCTTGCTCCGCAGTCGCAACCCCCCATCACCGCGGAGTATCAGAAGGATCAGGAACTGGGCCTTCTCGCCAGCCAGCTGGCCGCCAGTCTCTCGGCCCTCTCATTTGACAGTAGTTCAAGGTCACTTGAAGACGATCAGCTGACACCGAGACCGGGGATCACCGCCCCTTCGAGGAATGAGTCGCCCGCTTGCTGCCCCGTGGCAACAGCGGTGGTCGAGACCACCACCACCCCGACGACATTCACTGCTACAAAGGCCAAATCGGTGACCATGGTTGTACAGGGAAACGCCTCTGCTACCGATTCAGAGCGACAACAAGGCCGCCTTAAGTCGGGGATATTATCAAAAAAGACACTGGTAGAGACATTCAACGTGAGAATTGACAAAAATTAGCATTTATAAAAAACCCGTCCCTTCATAAATTCCATCTCTTCAAGCAACTGGCGAGTCTGCTGTCAACGTTTCCTGGAGAAAGGAACAACTGAGAGTCGCTGCAACAAATGAGAACCAGCTACTTGGGATACGTTACATCAAGGCCATATCGATTAGCGATAATTATTTAATTTTCATGTCTGCGTACATGTGGGAAAGAGTCGTCGACTCTATGAATTATGCACTTGTTCTCCCAAGTGCGCACATTTATTTTCTTCTTAAAAAACTAAACTTCTGGTAGCCTTAATCAAACTTGTTTTACAAGCGGCATGATCCATTTGCCCATTTTTCCTCCCACCAAACGTGTCCTTTCGCTTCGCACAAATAGGACCGCATTGCAAATAACGAGGTGGTGGACTTTGGCGAATGGATGTTGGTCGTGTGAGATTAGGGCTAATCAAAATTGATGAAGGCGACGATTACTTCTATTTTCCGAGGATGCTTGGGCAATCTGATTATTTACGCATTTTCAAAAAGAGAGGTTTTTGCGACAGTTTCGGGGAACCATCGAACCATCGCAGTAATCACCCAAGGCAGGGACTTAAGAGTTGCGGATTCCATCACGTTTTCGGTTTCACCTATCGCTGCATGCGGAATATCTTCTTCAAGTTGCTGTCTGTTTTATTTTATTAAATTGTTTCACCGCACTTACTGTGACACTCGCGTCATTGCAATTCGCCAGTCGGGAATAATTGTCAAAATAGGAAAACTCTGAAGTCCATATCCCATTGTGAGTCCATCGTTGTGAGGATCGCGTGAGTGTGTATTTCCCTGTCGCCCTAATCTGCGCCTGAGATAATTGCCGTTTTAGTGTTCTATCGCGCCCTGAAATCGCATCCCTTAATCTGAACCTGTCACCAGGCCTTTTAAAGTACAGCCCTAACATAATTGAATTATTAAGGCTACGTAAACCGCAATTTTACACTTAATGCACCGAAGATATGGAACCGTGGGACCTGCAAAAGGAATTTAATTAGTTAAATCAGACCGAATTACGAATTTATGGGATTTAATAAAAGAAAATCGAGCATGACAGTGGTGGAGATTCCCTTTTTTCAGCTCGACGATAGCTGGAGTTCTATTGAAAAACTCGTGACGGATCAATCTGGGAAATACTAAAGGTAACTTCTGGCGTTTCTTTTCTATTCAGACTGCAAGTGAACCAGGTCTCCTACGCAACGGCTGTGCTCCACCCAACTGGCATCAAACCTTCGACTCCACCCCAACAAGAAACACCCCCGATGCCCAAACGACCGACCACGAGTCCTCGTGGAGTCTGCTGCACAACCCCCCATCTCAGCCTGCCCCTCTTCAAACCTACCACCCCAACACCCCGCCAGTTGTCTCCGGCCGTTCCTCGGACAGCTCCTACGTCTCAATGACCCTTCCGATGTCCCCTCTCCCTGAAGCCGCTGCAACCTCGCGCCATTCCCACCGACCAATAATGGGCACAAGTGTCTACAAGGGGGCTCAACGTCGTTCCACACTCCCCGACGAGGCACCAGCCTTCCACAACCCCCTCTTTAACTCGAGGCGGTCTGTCGTGTCGGTGCAGACGCAGACGTCGCTCGGCGAAATCACGGGTCTAGACGACGCAGTGGCGGTAGATGTGGGGCAGCCACGGACGCAGTCGTTTAGTCACCGGTCGCACCAGGGATCACAGCGACCGCGGAGACGCCACACCTACATCAACCTGATCAACGACACCGAGTTGAGCAGCATTCGCCGAGCGGGGCAGTACTGACGTGCGCCTCTTGGCTTTACTTCGCTTTCACACCACTGTGTACAGTGTCCACAACCCCCATGTCGAGACACCCTTATCCCTTGACGCATGATTATGATGCTTGTGTGGGTGTTGCGTATGAACGAGATAGTGGTTGTAATTTCAGTGATTTGGGTATTAAATTCGTTTTTACAAATAATAAAAAATGCTATTTGTTTATTTGGTGCGTGTTATGCTATTAGCTTTATTAATTCTACGGGGACCCACATTCTGGGCAATGTTATTGGTTTAAATTTTCTTATTTTTGATCGAGTTTGATCAAATTTAAATTGTGTGAGCATGAGACTGTCGGACAATCTCTAGGATGGAGACTAAGTTACAAGTCAGCTCTGAAATAAAGTGTTAAATTTGTCAGAAAGCAAATTCACTAATGGCGGCCATCAGAAATGCCGTTTTGCCAGCTACCAAACGACGGCGAGAGCCCACCAGTTTCGAAAACGCTGACAGTTGCCATAGTCGCGACGTCTGCGTGTTCAGCGAATTTTCCACTCCGAATGCCCGTCAACTACGCTTCCTTGATTGATTTCGACTCAAAAGAAGACGAATTTCCCTTTTTCGGGCCCGAAATTTGGAAGTTTAACTACGACATCGATCGGCATAGGTTCATTTTTTCGTTCCCAAATTTGGTCTCCATAGATTATTAAACGTCTCTCTCCTGCTAGAGGCGAGAGCAGACGGTGGCCTAGTTCTGATTTCAGCGGCGAAAACCGTGCACATAGAAGCGCTCTACACGCGCCTTTACGGTTACTATAGACGTCTTTAATAGTACGCCATTCAGACACTGTCGGTCTGGGGATGTGGACAGCAGAAGACACCGGTTTGAGAGCGTTGTGCGTGTGCTCAAACCACAGAAGCCGACGGTGTTTTGGGGTGTTGGCCATGCCAGGCGGGAGTTGATCTTGGCCAGCCTTTTGTCTCTCCCTCCTTGGCATGGGGGCATTGACTCGTTGGTCTTTCAGATGGCAATGAAGCGCCAATCGCTTTGCCGGAACCTCCCGCTCACCGACCCGTGATTACTACTCACAAATCTGCAAGTATTGAACAGACATCAAGAAGCCGTCACCCAGGTTTGCCCTTAAAAGTACACGCTGCGTCTGACACACCGAAGAGATCGTCAATGCGCTGTCGACACAACCAGTGGCGCACACTCAGGGGTCGCCACAAGGCATTCCTGTGGGCGTTCCTCGGTTTCGACGCTTCCTTGAAGTCTGCGCGTCTGAGAAAGGCGGCATTCACCCCCACCATGAAGCATCCCAGGGTCCCTTAAACTATGTTGCCGATTGGCCCCCCAACCAAGTAGCCTCTCAAACGGTCTCCCCAAAAATGTGTTCTGCGATGCCAGAGTGACAATGGCACTGTTTTAGACGACGCGGGGTCTAACGCACATCTAAGGCGGATCCAAAAATGCGTCCAAATATGTTGCCCTTCAACCAACAGTACAGGTTTCGCAACACCAAACCAATGAATTTTACGCTTTTTAAATTCGAATAGCTGCCATGAAATGTTCTCCAAGCGATTAAAATCTTCGCAATGAAGCATGTTTAGGCTAATACTTATGCCAATATTCATTTTATTTATTAATTTCACGAGGACCAATACGTACTGTGTTACAATTTACAATCAAAGAAATAGCAACAAGGTAAATCTGCAGGAAAGGTTAATTGAACCCACGAAGTATATAAAGTTTGGCAAACGAGAAATGGCGATCATTTAAAGACAGCCCTATCCAAAAGGCGCACACTGGGATAGTAATGCCGCTGTGATATGTTCGCACCCTGTTTTTAAAGATGAAAAATATAATTCAAACGCGCTACTTGCCCCGATAAATAATAGCGAAAATGAACGCTGCCAGCAAACAAAAAGTAGCGTCAATCTCAATAAATGATGCAGAAGACGGAAATAAAGTTTAATCGCCTCGGGGCTCGTAGCAGCCCCACTGGGAACCCCTAAAGGCAGGTCTTGCCGCAGTCAAAGTAACAAAATACGGATTTGGGCAATTACCAATGCGGCCGTAAACGAGATGTCTGAGTCTCATAAACATGTTTCCATGAAGCACAATCACAATTCGAATATAGACAGACAAGATTTATTATTTTAAGAACCAACTGCTTATATTCAATCATTTAAGCGGATGCCCAGGTCTCATACGTGAGAATCATTTGCAATCATCAGTGCGCGATGCAGCAAGATTCCCGTTAAGTTGGAACAACCATTTGTTGACCATTAACCACACCCTTCCTTACAATGATCAATCTACAAAAGCCACGAACTTCCTTCACGCATCTTGATACCTTCCTAGTAAAGTGCACATTTCATCACCGACCTAACATCAACTGTTGAGACCACCGCAGGAATCGCAGAATTTTATTGCGCAACATGATTTTTTATGAAGCCTTACCTGCGCAGACGTAGGGGTGGATGAATGCATATTCTATGCAACCGGCAGTAAATCAGGGTCGAGGGTTGGGGAAGACCACCTTGATATTCGCCTTTTTATCGCAGTCCATAAGTCCATTTCGGCTTTCACACACACGCAAGGTGCGTTGATAAAATTTAAAACAGCGTTGCAGAGCTGAAAATCTTCGGAGATGATGAATAGAAGCCCTTGACTGAGGCCCTGTATCGGAGCAGTTGCACTGATCTTGTCTAAAGTGCTGCACAGCATTGGCATTTGTTCCAATGGCTAAACGAGCAATTATCTCCCTGAGCCATGTTTGTGGACGATGTCGAAGCTGATCAAATTCGCCCGAGGAGTCCTTGAATAACTTGTTTTGATAATTGGGGCACCTCTAGTCTTGGCTCAATCACGTGTCAGTGAACCAACTTTCTAGAAATTGAATTCAGGTGTCTGTCTACACAAGGTAGGCGGCCGCTATTGTTTGGCCGTCTGTCAAGCGGTTTACCGCAGGCTGACCGCTGAAATTGTGGTGCAAATTGGGTGCCCGGTGAAAACCAAAGACGGAGAGGTTGCGATGAGACACCGGACAGCGGTTTTGCTCCTCTCTGATATCCCATGTACTCGGAAAACGATACTTGCAACTTCTGGTTTCAAAAAATTGAATCATATAATAATTCTATAATGCCGTTCACAAACACTAAGGGAGCTGACAAATCTGGTAAATTTTCCAACAAATATTATGCAGCCAAATATAGTGTAGCCTCAATTTAGACGGACGTACACAGTTATTAATTATTATCATTATGTAGTGATATTCGTGATGACAACTTCCCCCGTAAACGCTGCGCAATTGACCCCCAACACCGACACCTGTTTTCTCTTTAAACAATAAAATTTGATTAAAAAACAATAGCGTAGATAGGAATAGTTGTATTTCTCCCAAAATTACCAGTGCCCTTTGCTACACAAAATGCACCACTGGTTTTCCTAAGATATTACCGCTGGCCGTCAACGCGGTCGTATTTTACATCTTTTAAATTACACTTATCATCAATGTACCACTGCTGGGTGTGAGAGCTTTCTCGAATATCTTCTTTAGCTCGATTAGCTGCCAAAATGCTTCCCACAAACTTGCTTTCTCAGGCACATTCTAGCTAATTGTAGAGGCTATTTAACTTGCTTCGCAGGAATAAAAGCTGGTGAGCTAAAAGCGGTCCAGATGAGAACCACTCACTCAACCGGGTGCCCACGACGGTAAGCAATCCAAAACGACAGCTAAACCTGTTATCTGCCTCGACGTAACCCGTGGCAACGCCCCGAAAACACAAATGATGATTTTTCCCGAGTTTATCAACCGAATAATTTTTACTTTTTATTGTCCATCTAAAATGTTGGCACTTCCTGAGGATGTTCTGTCTATCGCTCTGGGGGGAATTGATGACAATCTCATTCATTACGCATTTAAAAGCGTTTCAAATCACCCGTTTAGTCAAATCTAACCTTTCTGAAACATGAAAACAATCGGAAGCAAGTCAAATTTCTCATTTATTCGACCATCATCTTTCCAGCCCCGTGATTGGTTAAACCGGAGAGAGTGGTTTCAAGGCCGCCACCATATTTTACCAGCGTTTTCTTTGGCGGCTTCTTCTTTCCCAGCTTCTTTGTTGACATTTTTTTATTATTTAATTTGATCGCAATTGTTTCGAGCCACAATAGCAATGCTAATATAATTTTCCTGCCAGGACGGGTCTACTCCCAAATTCTTCCCCCTAAAATTGCGCCTTGCCAGCGAATGGTCGATGCTCACCACTGCCGAATGCGCACGCCTATCCAGCTTTTCTTTTCGTCCGTCATTCTCCTGCTAGAGGATAAACCGGCATCACCGATAGCGTTTCCATGAAGATTGCATGGAATCTTTGCGAGGCGGCATCGTCCTTAGTGCCACATGGAACTGGTGAAACGGCTGGCTAGAAGCTGAATGATAAAGCGCCCACAACCCGACAGCCTCCTCCAATCCGCATGGTTAACAAAAGGTACTGGTCGCCTGACGTGGCAGTTGAACCCAGGATGATCACCGATGAATAGAGAGGGGATTCTGGCACAGAGTCTCCCGAAGAGGACGGGGGAGTAGCTGCTACATCTGGGTCCAACACTTGACCAATTCACCAGAGGCCAGACCTGCAACCTTGACTGGTTGATTTCCCGATGATGCCGCAGCCTCTTCCGCAACTGGACAACCTCCTTTCGCCGGTTTACAGGCTCACACCTCATAGTTTGTTACCTGAACTAGGAGTCGCACGAACAGAGCGGGGATACTAACCACCGGGTCAACGGGCCAGAAACAGGAACACAATTAAGACTGCACACAATTCCTCTGATGCCTTCATAACTTTGCAAAACTCGATGAAAAAGATTGTGAAGTAATGAATAATTGGGATCAAGCGATGTGTTGCACCGCACCCGTTATTTGTAGCAAGTTTTTGCTTATGTACGTTTTGGTACTCGTGCACTCAATTAAGTCATTCAATCATTATTATATTTATTAAAACGATTGCGACGAAACGGTTTTAAGACATCCTGTTCAGTTAAAATTCAATTCTCTGTTGGTATTGCTTCTTTAATTCGTGGTCCAGTTGTCATGTTAACCAATGCATTTATTTACACGTGATTAAACCCCCAGAATCGGTCTGCGTATGCCGACGAAATCACACACCTCCTCCCCTAAATGTGCACGTAATATACGGGTAATGTACGAGTTAACAACTTGTGAAATGGCGTGGAATGATGATCTCTTGGGTGGGGAGCATAGGCAGGCCACTAGAAAGCGGGATTATTTTAAAATGCCTAAAAGAGGTTGAACATTGAGAACATTTGAGGCCTGGGAAACAATATGCGATAATGGGAATTATACGGGCGTAGACGAAGGTTTTTATGCGGTTTAAGTTCACCCCAAGTCACCTGAAACGGCGAAGATGCTGTTGACAACAACGTTGAGGGATTGAGTTTTTAGCTTGGGGCGAAATGATGGAGTGAATCAATGGTCGGCCTGTAAATTTCAGCTAATTTCAGTCAAAACGTCATGGAGACGCATTTTGTCGCTTTTATAGCATTTAATGAGTGCAAAACGAACGGATGGACTAACGCAACAGGGCTGTCACGGCTCGGGGTAGGTTGCGTACAATTTCTCGGACACCCAAATATTTAATCTCATGAATTGACCAATTAAAATTGCCCCAGCTGTCTGAGTTGCACTGGGAAGACGCATCAAATTTATACGAAATATTTTAAAACAGGCGTTGGTTGTAGTGACCGCGGGAGCCGTAAATAATTTATGCGCGATTTTACCTATGGAGCTATGCACAAGGTATCTTCTAGGCTTGCATGAAGGCAGTCGTTTGAAGGCGATCTTAATTTTTACTCGCACTTAAAAGCAAGCCCAAAACGCCTCCTCTCCTAAAACAGCCAAATATTTAGTATTTTCGTTCTGTTTTTAATCGATTATTTTCGGTTTGTGAAAAAGATACACATGTAAACTGCAAGACGGAATCAAATGTTATTAATTAATGGTCGTCGACGTCGCTTTTTCAAGAGACAAAATCTAACAAGGCAGAAGATTTAAATTCCTTTGACTTTTATTGGAAAAGTTCAAAGTTTTAAGGTATCTTAAAATATTCAGTATGCATCTCAGATTCTACCGGAGCAAATGCGACTTGCCTTGCATCCGCCTCTAATTAAAAACCGGTTGTAACTATCAAAAGCACGTAGCCTGTCCAATGAGTATTGAGAACACGGTACGGTAAACATGTTTTTTTTGTGTCAGAGGACCTTCTATAGACTTTGTTAACTGCCAGACCACTGAATCAAGCACTAAGCTGGAACTGATTTTTAACATAAACGCGAATGTTTGATAAATATGAGAATTCAGACCGGTAAAGTCGACAACCTGTATAACATGAAGTTTTCAGTTTCGATCCTTCAGACCTGAAATAGAATGCGTCTTAGTCTAGTTTCAACCGAGATCACGCCAAGTAAGCCCGTATAATTCCAACAGACACGGTTGGATATCATAATCTGTACATTCTTAATCCACCCATTCCATTAGTAGCCCCAGAAGAGGTCAAATATTAACTCGAAAACCGAACTGTGATAAAACGTATTCTTATTAATGTTTAAATAACATGTATCGGGGGATTTACCTCCTTTCATCGACAGGGTTTGTAGAAACAGTTCGACCTCTGTCATTACCACCAAAGGGTTCATGACAAAGTATTTAGATTTAGTTTTTGATTGACGTAATACTTATTTGCCACCGTAATTTTCCAATAAATTCATAAAAAAATACTACATGTTTCCTATCATAGCTGATGAAATTACAGTCCTCTCTCGTTATTTTAAGATGGAAAACGTTCACCATTTGTAGACTAACAAAATACCTTTGCGCATTGTAAGTATTAAAAAACCGCTCCAGTGCTAGCATTGGTTAAATAAAATGTTTAAATCCCTTAAAAATCGATTCAGATTAAATTTAGGAAATTAATCGATATATACTCATAGCATACTGCAATCATTGACATTACATGATACATTATTTATTGTCTTGTACGAATTGAAATTGGGTGCACTTCGATCAAACTTTACAATTTACTCTTGAATGTTTACATCGCGAAGATAAGTGTTTCACTCATTTTCACGTCTTTTTTGTGGTTGCCGTAGGCAGAAATTGTCCGTGTCCTCCGAGTATGGGGATGTCAGTACTTTTCGTTCGCCGTCACCAAACCGATAGTTTCGAAGCGGCAGACAATTCAAAACATGGACCGTGATAGTTTAAGAGGTATGCGCGAAATCAGCGAAGGCGTCGCAGCCTCTAGTTGGAGGTAGAAGCAGGCGAGCTTCGATTTTGTCGTCTTCCGAAACCAGTGAAGACTTTTTGCAATAATGGGCACGACAGCGGCAACCAATCCCAAGTGGACAGGTTCTCATCGATGGTCTGTTCTTTACTCGATTGTTTTTCAAACCGATTGTAGGGAAAATCGTGCCGAGTTAATTTCTGGATGTGAAGAACCCGAATATGCTAGTTTTTATCCGTTCATATTTTGCCCTAAATGCCACCTTCTACGGAGAATTTCTCAAATTCTCTAGGGTACTATATTTCGCATTGCCTTTAGTGCAGATTTTCCCTAAGAAACTCGCTTAACCGTCTAGACTGACCAGATTTGGCGAGCGACTGGCAAACGACGACGAAAAAACGTTAATTTATCGACTTTTAATATGATATAGACTATCGGAACAGGTTTTATAGCCTGGGCATCATTTATATTGTGTAATTTAAAGCGTCCATTGCGCCACCAGGTATTGGGGAATATTCATGAGTGTTGAACGTCCATGTCGAAAACTATCGACAGCTGATCTCTTTAAAGGTGACTCACAAAAACGATCGAATTATTTGTTTTATTATTTTTTCTGCCTTCGGGAGTTTACTCAGCACTTTTATAAAAACTTATTTATGCAGTTACGTGCCCCGGATTAATCAGAAAGACATTGTCTAGAGAAAAATCTGACGCTTCAATTTTATTTTATTAAAGTAGTTGGACATTCCGAAAAATATTGTAATTCATTTTGGGGAACGTTTTCGTAAAAATACGCACAAAACGAATTGAAATGTTTTTCTCGTTCATTTGTCTTCGATTCTACATTTTCTTAATATAATAGACAGCTGTTTTCAAGTTAAAGTTTCTGTCGAGTTCAATTTAAACACCAAATTCGAATCGAAAATTATTATCTGTTTATTGATATATATGGGGTCTCCAATTCATGAATAATAAAAGGATGAAATACTGCAAATGCCCGCGGCGTGCAAAATTACAAAATTTATTTTGAGACTAACTGCATTTTTTGGCAGAAAAAATCATCTTATCGAAGCCATTTTTCATTTGAATTTGAAGGACACTGTAGGCTGTGTTGTTTTATGAATGCTTATAAGCACTTATAAGAACTTAAGAAATCGTCAAATAATGTTTCTTTGAAATAAAAGGCCAGATTTTCGAGTTTTCATAATAGGAATTATTCATATAATCGCCTATATTTATTTCGAATACAGTTCCTCGGTTACACCCAGTAAGATAAACGTGGATTTTAAACTTACGCTATCACTCAAAAAGCAGTCGGATAATGTGTGCTTATTTTCAAGATTATTTCGCAACTGAGGCACTCCAATTTAAAACTCCTCGCAGACTTATGAACTCCAGGTAAACCCACAGAATTTAAATATTCAACCGTTAAATTAATGTTTTTGGTCTGTCTGCAGACTGGATTAAACATTTCATATGGAGATAATTGGACATAATTAAACGTGACTGTGCAATTAAAGTCCCAAAGACTAACGATTAACCCATCAAAATAAACCACAAATCATACAGACAACGACATTGGGACTCATTTATATCTATATAAAGAGATTCTACAAAGACGGATGTGAGAAAATATAAGCATATTTTAAAGATGTCTAGCGTCGGATGGTTAATTATATAAGCCCTGGAAACATTTTCCATTTTTTCGGAATCAAAAACAGCCAATTTGTCGCATCGCACGTAAACATCCTATTCCTTTGAGGTGAAAGACACGGTCGACATGGTCTAATGGGAGTTTCGCTTAATGGATTCTACGCTTTGCCACTTACACAACGCGTGTTCGTGTGTACATTGACGAAGCAGAGTTCTAATTTAAGTGCATTCGCTCCTAAATGAGCGTACCACCGCCGTAATTCCATAATTATTGTTATTGCAGTTACAGAGAAACGGAGCTAATCCGATTTGCTGTTTCTTTCGCAGACAGAAACACCTTCTCCACTCTCCGGTGTCCGTCTGGATGATGTGTACCCCGAGAAGGTAGGGATAATAGCGGTTGGAGGATACTTTTGTTTCGAATTTTCGAATTATTGACAGTGAGCTTGCCCAATTTGCAAAACGAGTCATCGAACGCTTATGGGCGCGTAAATTGCGTAACACCGTATTCCCAGACTCGTCGTGTAAATGTCATCAAATGCGACATCCATAATGCGAGCTCAACCCTGTAGGAGGAGATAAACACACAAACGACGACTGTGATTCATATCTTTGGTTTTGGGAATCGACAATTCTTGACTACCTTCTGTTCAAAAATTCAAATCGAAGAAATTAAGATTTTACCCTTTTGCCATATACCCACAGCAGCGTGAGAACCAACAAAATAATTATAAGAAACAAGCAGAATATAATTTTTCAGCTTATATGGATTGTAAATTTATTTTTGAAATTCATTGAATCGATCATTATAATTAGTAATTTTATTCTTACATATGATCTTATTTTACATACTAACATGAAAAATTGAGCCGATTGTAGTTATATGAACATTTCAATCACATGTCTTAGTATTCACAATGGTTTCAATATTTAACTTCATTTGACCAATCAATATGTGTTCTATTTGCCATAACAGCAGCAAAATTGCTTAAAATACGTTGTTGTTCCACGTTAGCAGTAGATTTTATTTGAATCTTTCGTTCGTTGCACTAAACTGAGTGATTTTCCAATATCAATTACCATCGCATGCATTTCATCAACCTAGCACCATTTAAATCATTAATCGATTTCCAAAATTCACATCGCATCGTATTCGAATTATACGCCTTGACAGGTTGTGACTAACCGCTAAAACAACTATAACCTGTTGACCCACTTTTCATACTATCATTTCTAGTAATCTCCATTTTGTTATGTGTTAATAACACACGATATATTGGCGAACGCGTTAATTTGGGATTTCTAAAAGGACTTCCTCTTGCCCATCCAAAATTCAATTTTGGGCGGTTTTCTCCAACCTGAGGATATACTGGCCTCGTGGTGTTGCAATGTAGATTACCTGCAATCATTTTACAGGTTCGCCCCCAGTTCAACCTGTAGTGGTCGGACCAAGGAGTCGAACCAAAGTCTCTCTCCAACATTGGATGCTGGACACTATACCGCCGGGCCTTGCACATCGTGAAACACGGTGTCCCTGCCCTCCATAGTGATGAAGGCAGTGGACTAAAAGGAGTCAACGTCAAGTTGTTAGACACAAACAAGTCTAGACCCTGCACTGACTCAAACCACTTCCGGTCACCTTTTAATCCAATGTGCTCTACTCCCTGACAGAATAATGATCATGATAATAATAAAAATCGATTTATTTAGTTCGCGAGGATCAAATCCTTCAGCATTAAAAAGAACTGTAACGATATTACACAACAAAACCCTCTCACAATTTCGGTTTTACCTCTTCTGGGGAAATTAAAAATCGAGACAGATAACGAATGGTTTTGAAGGAATAAAAAACGGATTAAGCTTCGCACTGGTCCAAGATATTTAAATTGAGAGAGACTAGCTGAGAGGATATGGGATGAGCCACTGGAGAAACACATTAGTTTAAACAAACCTCGGAGTGTCAACAAGCGAATACGTTTGAGATCAATGGTAAAAACGTGGAACGCCAAACAAAGAAAGGAAGATTACGTAATTTCTCCACCTATCTCTATCCCGGTGCTGAATCAAGGCTTCTGTATATGTCGCGACCGAAATGCTCGACGTTGTGAAACACAATTATCATCATACGTAATGGAATTTATGAAAATCAAGGCGTTTCCCAGGCGTTTTCTTCACTCCTATTAACAGTTCCTAAGGCATACGGTTAACGCCCCGGTGTTTACCACGATACACCGCGGGTTTCAACTTGACAGAATCCCCTGAATGCGCCAATAGCACGTCGCCATATGACGCCAGCCGCATCGTCTACGGCGGTAATAAGTACCATCGTGCTCATCGAGCGTGTTCATCAACTCGGTCTCTGCCTTTCTCAACAGGATACCTCCAACCCGGGGTACAGCTGCCTTCCTGGCAAGTCGACAGCACTCGAACGACAACCGTCCTTCTCCCACACACGGACTTGCATGATAGTTCACCCATTATGAGGAAAGCTCCCAGTTTTACCCAAAACCTCTGTCGTATTCCCATCCAGATATATGAATTTTCATATATAAGCGTCTTATTTTATACTGTTTCGTTTCTTTCTACTAATATTCGTCTCATCGTCTCTGTCTGGGACGTGTCAATTTACTACCATTTACTGTGTCAACCCCGAAGTGAAGGACTAACATTTCATAGCGGTCACAAAGGAAGCTGAATAGAATTCTGAAATTCATCCACAATTCCTCTGCCATATTATAATCTCCAAGGCCAAACAGGGGTATGCTCTGGACAGAGGTTCACCTAAGGTTCGAAAATTGCCTATTTTACAACGAATACAAAACCAATGCCTTCATTTAGTGCATTCGCAACAATCTTACTTCTACCGCAGGTGGCCGTAAGTAGGCCGCTTTCGGGTCAATATCCACAAGTATTGACAACAAAGATTGAAAGATTATGTGTGACATGATAACGCACAAGGTCCTGAATTCACCCAAAAAGACTGCGTTTAAATTTGGCCTAATGACTAACTAGTTGGGGGAAATTGAGTTCGCTCTCACAGGGAATCACGCAATCTCTGAGAGGATGGCCACACGCAACAATGACGATTTTCGTTTATCTCGCATCTGTATGATGCATTTTGAGACCAGGCACACCAGAATGGCATCGTTTCCAATCACGAATGGACTATTTAATGTAGGTCAGACGTAGTTGCACGAACACGTTTTTGCCGCAACGACTGTCAAAATGCCACCACCATGTATGAAGCGTTCAAAGTTCATATTTCAATGAGATCCGCAGACAATTTCGTCTCAGAACAAATTTTCAGATTAACAGAAATTTAGAAAGTTAAAACGAAGACAATAGATTTAATAAATAGATGAATCTATTCATTTGGTCGGAAAGGCCCCAATCCCGTCTTCGGTAACCATTTTATTGGTAGTAAATTGGTCCTTGTGGCCCCTAATAAATTGCGACTACTTTGTTGGCGGTGATTAAATAAAAAAGCAATTGCTTTGGACAGAGCAAAACCACCGCTTGATGTTTCACTGTTGGAATTCAGTAACGTTTTTAATTAAAGTATTCTTTAAGTAACTAGTTCCAGACCATGGCCAAGGGGAACCTGAGTCCAACCTATTCTGACGAAGCACGTGGTCGCTCACTGGCAGTCGTCAAATTAAAGATGTTTGAATGTTTAAAAATGTCTAAGTATGCCACTGCCCATTTTTAAAAGTTTCTAATCTTCTAAATTTTATTATTTTTAAACATATTTCGACAATCATTTGTTGTGCTGACCATCTTGAAAATAGCAGAACATTGTCTAGACAAAAGACATATTTTGTCCAGTTATGAATCCCAATAAAACCATTCCCAAAATATCGAAATCGAAATAGCAGTTGGCGTCTCGATTTTTAACCGGAACCTGCCCATGGCAAGTGATACCTCCAAGGCTGTTATTGACAGGCTGGCTGGCTGGCCCACCTGAAGGAGACAGTAACTCAAACTCCTGATCCCAGAATGATATCTACGCGAGATTAAACGGTAGGTGTGTTCCGAAACCTTGGCCCCTGCGGTTTTCAAGGACGTAAGTGATGGCAGAAAACGCCAGAGGTGTCCGCGACGTGTGGGAAAGCGGCATCTGTATACTCTCTATCCCAAGCAGCGTCACGCCAAATATAATTAACGTCACGAGATCCATTATGCAGGCTTGTCGTCTAGCAGGAGGAAGACTGCTACACGTCGCCCAGCATCTGTGCCCGATTTAGCAGTCTCTAGAAACAAACAAACATCAATTGCAATCACATTCATTTCGCATGTTGAATGAGCCGATATCTTTAAATAAAGTCCGGCCAATCATAGAAAACAAGGCCAAATGCTTTGATTGGGAATTTAGAGGTACGCCGATCTGTTTTTCGAGACATCAAGGGCGGTACATTGTGGCGACGGGTGGAATTAAATAGTTCATATCGCTCTCTCTCTCTCTCTCTCTTGAGTATTATTATTGTGTTTTGCAATTATATGAGTATTCTTGTAAGAGGTACAATTGCCAAGACAATCGCTACAGAGCCTAATGAAAAAGTTATATCTCCAGGAAATCAGTGGAAGTAGATGTTGCTGGCGAGAGTCATCTAGGTTTTTGAGTATTCCAAAGTTTGCTTGTTTTTCTTTTGTTAAACAATGCTGTCGTCGCCATTTCCCATGGAGAGCAGCATCTTATCGCCACCAATTCCACCCATATTGCTCATGGCACTCCTGGGCATGGCAGAAGCTGAAATGAAGCTAAATTCAGGCAGAGGCGGTGGGTGTCGCAAATTCGGTTGCAGTCCGCTGTAATTGGGGATTGGTTCAATGTACTTCATTTCTTCGGTGCCGGAGAGGCCCTCTTGGCCGCGCTTATGGCGGTAAATGTGCCACAACTCGCAGGCCAGGTCTCCAGCCATCATATCTCCCACATTCATGGAGATCATTCGGATGAGGAAGATGCCGTCAGGTCGAAGAAAGTTTTCCACAAACTTTCTCGAGGTCATCTTGTCCGTGTCCTTCATGACACACATTATGCGGAGGTATTTGCGGATGAACTTGAGTCGATAGCGAGCAAAACCCATGCGAAGAAACCAATTGATGAAGCTGAATAAGGTGACGATGCCCAAGAGGTAGTGCCAGAACCAGAGAAATACGAAGATCTTCTCAAGGAACATGTTCAGTGGCAGGACACATTGTAGGGAGTATCTAAATGTACCAAAAGAAGCGATGTGCCGGTCATTAGAATCCTAGGCATCGGATTAATTACGCGTTCCCTGCTGGGAAACTAATTACCGCGAATTAGTAGCTAATTGGTTCTGAAAGTGGAACCAATTAACCAGACATTAGCATAACTCACTGAAGCGCGGCTATTTATAAGACGCGTCATATCATATGCATTATTGCATGGGTGCCTAGACTAGTTTGCAAGTGGGTCTTTTTGGGTGGTAAGCGCAGTGACCCAAAGGTTAAAAAACACAAATTGCAGGTTTTTCCAGCACCGAGAAACAGGTGGTTTTTATGGGCTCAAGCCATGGAGTGGTTTGCACCCGAATCGCTTCTAAAATCCCTTATCCCACGCTTTTAGGTTTATGAGGGGATTTTACGCGTTTGAAGTGACAGTCAATCAAAAGAAAATAATCATTTTCATTCCAAGGTTTAGCTGACTCAAGTTTCCCAGTTCGCCGATCAACTATGGGAATCACAAGCTTTGACTCACTCAACGTTGGACACCATCCAACCAGACTGCTTAGATCAACGACATGGTTGCAATCATTGCCAAGAACCAGGTGTTTTATATACGATTTTCCTTCCAAATTTCCCTTAGGAAAACCTTCAATTAATTATGGGGCAATAATTCTTGATTTTTTGTAGTATTGACAGCGAATTGAGAGGCCTAAAGACAACTTCGGCATTGCTCACAACAGACTAATCATAAGCTTGTGTTTGACTAAAGCTGATTTGACACGGAAACACACAAAATATCACATAATTCCGATCATGCAATCCTTTTTATATCGAATTTTATATATGCACGTGTTCATATAAATATATCGCCTCAAAAGGTTATAATCAACATGTAATATTTATTGGCATCATGCATTTCCATTGGTTAATTTTGTCGCTTGGAAACAACTGCTCGGTTAGCAACCATCCTTTCTAGACTTTTTGATGGTTATTAGTTCCTGGATTCGAATGACCTTTAGAATAGATATTCCCTAAATTATGGCTAATCGCATAATTCACTACTCATTTCACCCATAAGTAGCCATCCGCGTTAGACTGTCGAGACTACAAAGCACCAAATTATTTCGCATTTTAGAAATTCCATACACGCCCCGAGTTTCCCAATTACAAGCATTAAGTCATCTTAGACTGTTGTTAAAATGCACGCCTCTTATAATCAGTAATCTCAGACAGAGCAATACAGCTGTCGACCGGCCTCTTTTTCCTGATGGTTAATTACAATCATCGTTTTCTGCGGCTTTCATGTTGTTTTTGAATTTTTTTCAAAAACCCTTGGGCACTAAAATCCGCCCGCATAGTCTGGTTCCGTTGCGGTCATAAAGTTGACAACGTCAATAAATCGTTCTTAAGCTCTCGAATCACAGTCTATCCTACTATGTATTGCGTGTGGTGTGGAATTTAGTTATTTTTGAAAGTTTCACTGAGTTGACGGAAAGAATATGTTAGCCCACCTTTTTTGATCAATTTAATCGATGAACGCGTTTGTAATTTACTGATTTTCGATCTTCACAAGGGAAAATTTCAATCCGAAGTTAAATTAGTTATAGAAAATGTATAAACTAAGGAGGTGATAAGAAGAGCTGAAGATTTTGTTTGAGTGAAGTCAACGGTACGTTTTCTATTGGAAGTTGCTGCGCTGCCTATTTTTTCAAGAGGTTTATGCTAGCTGCCGTAAACCCGACACAGGAACTCCTAAAACCACGCCTCAATGCACACAACATCATCTTAGCCGCACGCATCAGTAATTTGCAGGGCTAAAATCAAGACATCGCGTTACTAACTTTCGATTGGTCAACTTACACGTGGTTTTTGCCGAGTTTCTTTGCCTCAAAATCGCAAAAGGTGACTCGAGGGAAGTTGCCTGAAGTGTGCCAGTCCTTGCCGTTCACGAGGTCCCACAACACCTTGATCCCATAGAAGGCCGTGTTGGTGCCTATAAACTTCTCCATGAGAATGAGCTGGCCGGCAATGTTGATGAGATAGAGCCCCTTCACACAGAAGTAGAGCACCACGAGGAAGTTGCCGCTGCGCCGTCCACAACAGAAGCTGGCGCCTGGAAACATGCGTCTGCCGCCTCGGCGACGACTACTGCGCTGATCCGGGGGTGATGCAATGGCCGTCGGGCCCATAGGACTACTCTCCGTTATCGGATTGAGGGGGAGCTTTCGCGAGCGCTTCTGCGAGGCCCTGGAGCCCGGACAGCAGTTTCCCAAGGAACCGCAAAGTGTCCTCCCGCGTTTCTTGTTCGTTCGGCCGGCGGGGTCGCCTAGATTGGGGTCTTTTGGGGGATTTTTCTGTATGCCTCCCGAGAGACGAGATTCACGCTCCATTTTTGCGATTCCTATGGTCGGAATCTCCCCCGTCTCGGATGGGTAGGGCTGCATGCGATGTAGGGCAAACGGGGCGCCACCTATGCCACCCACACCCGGGCTTGCTCCGGCCTTTCTGTAGTCCCGCAGTCTGTAGATGCACCCCTCCATGTAGCGAGCTATGAAACGGACGTTCTTGTGGCCGTGTTCAGGCAGCAGGGTGTTGGAATCATTGGCCATCTGCATGATTCGGCGCACATTGAACCCGGAATGGGAATTGAAGAGACGCCATATGAGGCAGGGGAGGTAGAAGAGAAGGGCTTGGATGGCCATGAGAATGGGCGCCCATTGGTAGTAGAGAATCTTGGTTTTCTCTCTGTCAGGAGGGGAAGGGAGTCTTTGGGTCAGGGGCGAGAAGTAGGTGTTGTCGATCCAACAGAAGTTCTCTGCATACTCCTCCCACCCCCGTGTAAACTCCTGTGGAATCCAACATTGAATTGGCTTTCCTGAAACCCAAATTACGATGCATAATTAACCTATTCGAGCCACATTAATCACAATTAGTCGTCTTTTCCGCCGAGTTTTCGAGCAAAAGAGACAATTAATTACGGCAAAGTGAAATTATATTCATACCTACGTTTGAGTGTAAATTCGGTTTAGATACGGAATATCGCTCGGTGTCAATATTATGAATGTTTTTACGCATACAACGGAATTCCAACGAAGTCAATTGTTCCGCCCGAATTGACGAAAGCCGTCTGTTTTATACAAATCGTTTCATAGATGCGCAATAAACCCAAACACGTTTAATGTTTTAATTAACGCGCTGTATCTGAAAAAAATGGCTGACAAAAATGGTGTTTGTTTTGCTATTTTGTTAAACTTAAATCACTTGCGCATTCAAATTATCTTGATTATTATTTTTTGTTAATCTTGTTTTTTTCCGATTACATTCACCTGATCAATATTAATTTCACACGTGCTAATTACAACTGTGGTAGGTTTCGTGGGTCAACATGCCGACGACGTAACTACCTTCTCCTCCTCCTCCTCCTCCTCCTCCTCCTACGCATAGACTGCTTCTTTTTCATATCTAAACTGGGACAACCAACACTGCTCTTGGGAATATTGGAAAGTCCAGCCAGAGTCATCAATTTTCCACTTTTAATGCAAACGTTTTAAAAAGCTACTCTTGTGAGTCAAAAATAAATCTTTGTTTAATGTTGTCCCGATTTTTCGCTCAATGCTGCGATTAATCATAAAAACGGGTTTACCAGACCAATCGCCGTGCTTGGGGTGACCAATTGTGGTTACGGTGAGTACTTTTGAGAGCCAATTCGTACAAAAATTATGGAAACCGAAATTCAAAAGAAGATTACGCAAATACATACTATAGACCTCTGACGTGTGTCAAATTGTGCCCTCAAGGGAACTTTTGCCTTGTTTTGGCATCGCTTGACGCAGATCAGTTAGCAAGGAATCTCCTGAGAATTGATTGTTGCAGCAACCAGGTTTTTAATGGCCGGAACGTTTTCATCGATGGCGACCAAGGACCCATAACAGGGAGTGCACTTTTCAGGAGATTTCCATGCTAATGCATTTTCGGTAGTTAATTGCACAGCCATCTGGTGCGCTCTGGCAGTGTCAATTAAGTGACGGAAAGGATGCGACAACCCGACATCTCCCTACTCCCGCATACACTCGACCGACACACAGTGGATCGCCCAGCGAAACCCAAAGAGCTATTCCCCGGAAACGACAACCTTTTACCGGGATATTCTCGTAGGTTTACGCAAATCGTTAAAATGCGCCTGAAAAACACGCGTTGCCCTTGAATGCAGAAATCAATAAGACACCGCACTGAGTCTGGCTCTTGAGCAGTTGAACAGGCAGTGGAATTGGGCCCACTTGATATCAAAAAAATATTTCCACCGTTTGGGGTGCATCATGCGAATGTATCCCGGCAATCGGGTGTTGAAAAAAAACGTGAATCACACATTTCAAAGGTTTACGGCGTGTTTGACCCGTGACCTCGGATGCCATCACCCAGACAGATTCAGCAGTGCCCGTGACACCGGCAAGACCCGACAGCAATTTTGTGTGACACGAATTTTTCCAAATCGGGGAAAGATGATGCCTAAAATAGAGGTTCAAGCGTTTCTGCGGGTGCCGTGTTAGAGACGGGGTTTTTTTCAATGGAATTTGTGACTCAATGCACGGATATTTTGTTGAGATTTTCCAGGGAAAGCTCTCGAAAGCCTGAATCAAACTGAGCTGAGTGGTTTTCGAAAGGGGAGAAATTGCGTAGGGATGACGTTTTGCATTGACCAAAAGACTTCTATCGTAAAAACACTGTTAGCAATCATTTTGATTTCCAAACTGCACCACTGATAACCAAGATATAACATGACATTTCCCTCTTACAATTGGCATTTTTGCCATTGCGCATACCCAGCAATCGTTGAAGGTCACAAAATCTCCTACTAGGGGATAAACCGACTCCTTGGGGATTAACCATGAAGTTTCTCGGGAATATGTTTACAGGCTGAAGCGTACTCAGTTCCACCCGTGGTGGATGCCAGACCTGGGATTCGAACCCGGGTCCCTCACTAGCAGTGCTAACCACTACACCATGGGACCATCGCTAAGGGTCACGGAATCATCGGGTATACCTCCCTGAACTAGTGTACTGGTATCTCCATACACTGCTTGAGAAAACAGGGATTTGAAAGTTTGAATTCTCAGTTTCCCGATGCCCGGGCCCGTGTTTTACATGCATCTCAAATTGTTGGGGGGGGTTGATGCTGGCGTATGCTGGTATCTCCGCCGAGCCACCGTTTAGAGAGTTGGTGTCAGGTTTAGCCAAAAAACGTGAGATTACCGCGACCAAAGGAAAACCACCCTCTTTTAGCCCACTTACCATGCGCCATAGAAACCCATGCAACCATTATTTCGCTGCCTCAAGAGTGAAATGCCATGGGGACTATGCGAAAACCAAATTTACCCATTTCAGAACAAATGCATGCTTCCAGTGAATGAAGAGAGGTAATTTCATTGTTCGCGAATGGTTTATAATTAGGTAAAATGTATCCTTCGGGCATGTTTTGACGCCAAAAATCGTCGCTGTTTTCACTGCCTTGGTTGGACTGATAAATTTGGTAACAGCCGTTTTCCCGTTGGCATGGTGAGTGTGCTCTATGTAAACAAAGAGACAGCGCAACTGTCCTCTTACGGTCGCCAATATGCGTAAACTGGAGGCAATACGTTTCTTAAAACAGCGCATCTATGCACGCTTGATTAAATCCTGCACAAATATTCATTTAAACTCGCACATTTCATTATAACAATGCATCACGTCTGTCTACTTGACATATCAATTAGATGATCTCAGAACCCATTTAAAAGCACAAAGTTGTGAAAAATGGAACCATCCCATTGCAATAAACAGCTATTTTAAACGAAATCTGTTATTTTGCCTTGCGAAACATTATCTGATGTCGGTTCGCCGACAAGCACTTGTTTTGCTGCGTCTGACTGAATGCGCGTCGATCTAGCGGACACTTATCATGATTGCGCCGCATATCCGGGTTGTTTTGGAGTCGGAAAGAACCCAATCGATTTGAAGATTAATTCAGTTGTTCTAGCCAACGGTCCCTCGTGAGGCCCCAAGACAATACATATGTTTAGGTTCACCCATACAGCTGAAAGCCTCTCAGGTGCCGGATGGTTATTTTGAAGGTTGTCTCGGTGAAGAGCCTTTTTTATTGCGTTTACCTCCAGAAAACATGCCCCATAGTCGTCCAAAAACGTGTTTAAGTCGGGAAAAAAAGTTCATTCATGCGTGTTTTGAATCAAATGAATGATGTCTGGCATTGTCCAATCATAGGGAGAAACACTTTTGTGTATGAGGAGCTGCTGGTTTCTGTAAAAACGACAATACGTTTGCATAAATAAAAAATAAGGGTTTCTTTAGGTTGTAAAAACAGCAATTCTGACAACCGACTCCACGGTTATCTTATATGACAGTCTTCATCGCAGAGCCTTGTCAGCTAACGCGTTTCTCTCCGTTTCTCAAAAGTCAACAACACTTGTGACACCCCTTTTCTCTGTGGAAACTGCTCTCTGGATATTTTAAAGCAGTTTTGGGTGTAAAGGTTTGTCTGCACAGAATCCTACGAAGGCCTGTCTCAAATAGACATTTAATCAATCACGCCTGTCTTGATTTCGATCTTGTGTGTCATTCTGATACGAGACAGGCCTTGTGTTTTCTTACTTTATCCCATAAAAATCGCTGCCATAAAAGTAATGCCAATAGCCGTGTTTATGCAGCTTGGAGATTGGAAATATTTGATTTGCAACTTTTGACAAACTTTCACCGTCTCCTTTCCGAAATATTTGCTAGCTGTGAATTGAGACGAAATTTTCCTTTGCCTCCTGGCGCTAAGCCACAATAGGCATTTACCTTTATTGTCTTGATTCAGCAACAACAGTATGAAAGCCATTCAGAAATTCAGAACAAATCTGGGTGAATGAGAAATTCTGAAACTATAGCTTAACCTTTGATACAAATTAGACTGGGAAAAGGTGAGGTCTAATCGCGGAATTTTTTTGCTGTGACTTCACATTAAATCGGTGGAGTTTGTGGGTGCAAGAACACGGTGTTTTGACAAAACTATTTCCATTTGGCCAGTGAATCCTTTTAGACCTATACCCGAACAGATTCCAGAATAATTTGCATTAATCAGTTTGATTTACCTCAATGATTAAGTTGACGAGGCATTTTGATACGGAAGAGAATTCGTTTGGAATTTATGTGGAGTTCGATTGCATTATTTTTGCCAATTGTGTTTCTGAGGGTTAGAAAGACACCTATGCAGATCAAAAAACCCAAAGGAGGAAATCACCCCCAAATTATCAAATTTATTTCCCTCGTGGATGCCGAAATTAGAGGGCTGGAGTTAAATGACTGCTCGGAGTCCTTTAATTATGCCCCTTGAAACCGATTCGTCAAATTATAGGCTGCAGTTGGTTCTGATTGGTTGGGGTTTGATTAACTTGTAGTTTGCGAATATCCGAGGCCAAGAGTGGCGAAGAGTTATTGATGTTGAACGGCTGTCTGAGACATGTATATTTGGCGAAAACAACAACAAGAAAGATGAATGGGAATCTGTTTGAACGCTGGCATGTCTGGTATGTTTTCCAAGCAGAAATATTTTCAATAATGCGCAAAACTAATCTGAAATTTGCGAAGTAATAATAATAACAACCATAATACTTAAAGGAATGGAATCGGTGTAGACAGATCGAAACTGCGACATCTAGTTATCTCCATGTCCTCGTCGAAGTTACTATTGATTGACCTAGGTCACGCGTTAACGTGTTTTCTTGAGGTCGAGATCGCCTTCGTGCTGGGGCGTCGAAACGCCTCCTACCACCCCCCGCGACTGACCTTCAAAATCGATGTAAGGTCAGACAACCCATCTGCTTTACGCACGGCCTTGGTTCCGCAACCCCGATTCGGGAATCTTTACGACTCCACGCTTGTTTTCAGCTCGATTTCGCGTCTCGAGAATAAAATCGAGTCTCCGAACCACTTATGGCTTCCCACTCTTCATTCCGACAAACAAAATTAGCTCAAGAGTCTACAAACAAAGAATCTGAAACCAAAACACTCCAAGACAACGAAGAAGCAGGAGGAATGCTTTCCGAATATTTTAAAATCGTAAAACCGATTACGGCAACCTTTGTTTTTAGCCAGTTATTAACCCTTCGGGTATAACATGCAAAAGAAAAATAAGAAAAAGAGTAGTAGGTGGTGTGGAGGAGGAGGAGGAGGAGGAGGAGGAGGAGGAGGAGGAGGAGGAGGAGGAGGTGGGGGAGGGGGTGGAGGAGGAGGGGCAAGAGAGGAGATTAGAAGTAATTTGATGGGATTTGGGAGGGGATGCCAGATGCAATCACTTTTAGTGGCACAAACAATCCCAAAAATGAAAAGACCCAAGTGTTCCTTCTCAAAGGAAAGGCTATCGCAAAAAATCACCCGAAGCCGGAAAATTAACGAGTTATTTCTGACAGACATTTTGGAGAACGGCGTCTGAGCGGCGTGTTCCGTCTTTTAAAAAAGAGCTTTTGGAAACCCGACGTTAACAAACATTTTTAAAGTAGTTGTAAATAAGGAAAACTGCCGTGCGTCGTAAAAAATCTCTAAACACTATTTCCATTCACGAGGACAGGCTTTGGTTAATAAAGTAATAGTTCTTAATCTCCGCAAATCATTGCATTAGGAAATTCTGGTTCTTTCCTCTTCATAACTGTATTTTTCAGGGTTCAGTTCGACTCAGTCGCCAGTTTGTAATGCACTCCACGCAAAGATCGTGTTTTCTCAGAGAGTAGAAAATTAAAATATATTTCGTTTCCAGGGCGGCTAAATAGAATTCGATTTGCACCCAAATAGGGTTTACAAATGTGTCCCTAGAAACTGATAGAAATGAAGGAAATTTGCAAATGTACGGTCATGAAGCTAACATATTCAAAACCTTTGAATTGTTTCAAATTTATTAGTCTGGTAGAAGGACTTAAAATAACCTCCCCAATTGTAAGTACCAGGTACTACACCCATTATGCTTTCGTTCTGCTCTCTCCGCCAAGAGCATAAACCAACTTTATGGATGTCGGAATGTAGATTCGTGGAAATATTTGCTTCGAGGCCTCCTCAGTGCCCCCAGAAGAGGTGGAATTTACCGCTGCCTCGTGCACCCAGGGACGGCACGGGGACACCGGCCTGGTAAAACCTAGCAGCGGGATTCCCCCAAGCGGGACTCAAAGTAACTGAAATGCGTTCGCACGCCCGGCTTCTTTTGGCGGCCTTTCATGGGAGGCAAACCCAGGGTCAGTGACGAATTGTGAGATTGTGGGCCGCCATGCATACTAATAATTCACCAAAGTCAACGCTTTTTGGGCATTTCAATTGATTTACTCGAGGGGGGTAGGTAGGCTGGCGGGCAAGGAGCAAAGAGGAAGTTGAAACCCACCGACATATTGCCGAATGCCAATGACCCCAATGAAGAGGAACATGAGGACGCCGGAGAACTGGTAGTTGAGTCGGTCGGCGAAATCGTCGTCGAAGCGAAGGCGCGAGGAGCCGATTCGCCCTAGTTTTGAGAGTTTCCAGATGAAGGTGGCGTCCATGGCACCGTGTCCACCTCCGCCGCCTCCCCCTCCGATGTGTCCACCACCGCCGCCTCCGGCGTGCGATGAGGAGTGATGGCGACCGCCGTAACCGCTCTCGTGCCCGCCGTATCCCCCGTGGGAATCTGAACCGTAGGATGAAGAGTAGTAGTGACTGTTACCTTGATGATGACTGTATCCACCGGAACGAAGGTATTCGCCTAATCAAAAACAAAGTTATTGGTGCATTTCATTATCTTCATCTGGCTACAACAATCAATAAAACAATTAGTCTACCGCCAATAGTTTAATTCGACCGATTAAATCCCGAGTCGAAGAATTATCAGCAATGGTCGCTGTAGTAGAAGTATCAGAAGAAGTAGTAGTAGTAGTAGTAGTAGTAGTAGTATTAATTGCAGAAATATTTGTTGGCGCCAGTATAATGTTGGATTTGATTTTAAATGTATAAAATGGGGCTTAAGGCTGGTGTATTTGTTGAACGCATAAATGTGAATCCATCACCGTTTAAAGGCGGTGTGAAATTGTTCTGACTGAAATTACCAAGTTTATGGGGTATTTGCCGACTGCAATCCACTCGAATCCCAACTTTATGGCCCTTCATTAAAGAAGCAGAGTTACCGACCACCCCCACACCGATCAACCCCACACTCTTCAGTGCACCCAAATCCCGACGGATGTAGCCTAATTTAGTTTGTGATTATGAAACTTTTTTTTATTTTCTGGCTGTAGATGTTTGTGCATTCACGAAAACGCATAGCTCGCATCACCTTATAACAAAACGGCGACTAATTATAAATGTCATATTCAAGCGCGTAATGACCCACTATCACGTCCTAGGTAATAACCAGTAAGGTCATTTAAATGCCTATCGTGACACCTCTGACATGAGTATCTCAGAAGCTACGAAAATTGAAATAAAACCTTATACCTGTCTTACTCAATTGAGCTTGGTAAACAACTGTGGGATACAATACAAAACGGCGAGATATTTCCCGGTCCTAGTAACCCACCAAAGCCCTATCCACGCAGCACTGCCGACATATCGAATTAGCAGACATTTTCTACCACCAACGGCTCAAATGGGACAAAAGGTTTGTTTGCGACCGAAGACCTTTTATATGCACGTCAAACTCACAATACAGCAGCCCATATAAAGGCAATGGTGGTATTTTGTCCGCAAAAAAACATATCCATCTGCATTTCCTTCAATCAAATAGGTGAGTTGATGGACGGTGTTCTTACGCCGGCAAAATGCTTGTCGGATGCTGCCGTTTTAGCGAAACCCTGGTGGTTATACTGAGTTTTTGTGAGGAAAAACGATGTCCACAGCTGATAGCTGCATGTTCGGTTAATGGTTAAAAAATTACCGTTGTGCTTGCAGTCGAAAATGTTGTTTTAAAAGATTATTAAAGTTAAATTGTGAAAGCAGCTGCAAAAAATCACTTATATCGTTATTCTTGAAATATTAGGAAAGGTTTATAACCAATATGCAATTTATGCAAGCAAAAATAATAAACTGATAACAGAGGATGAATCAGATAAAAAAACTCGTATTGGGCGTTTACGAAACTGACATTTCATAATCTGCCAATTTTTGGGGGAAAATGGTTATCGCAAAACACCAGATGTATCCATTTTGGAGAACGTTCTATTTTGGTACAAACGTTTCGTAATTACATTCGAAATTGGAAAATGCTATTAAAACAATTGGCAACACCAAAAGTTCAACTTACTCCCGCTTTAATTTATAATTACAAATAGCATAAAATAACTGGTTACTTCAAAACGTTATTACATTTCTTTCTCTCACAATTTGCCTGATTAATACCCCCATCGTTTGACCCTTTAAAGTGTAGAACCGAGTAACAAGTAGATGACCCACCCTCCTATAGATAAATATATGTGCATGGTCATTTGGAGATTGCGTGACTGTTGATTGATCCGGGCTTGAAGAGATAAAAATCCCAGCTCTTATTCCATAGAACACCGTTTGCAATATTTATGAGGTATTTTACCGTTTGCGCTCCTAGATGCGAGGGTTTTAATTTGCGATTTTTGTGACAAAGATGTATCCCGTTTTGGACTTCTACATCTCAAAAAAGAGACTCGCTTTTGGGTGACAATGATTTATGCGTGATATTACGCCATAAATAAAGCAACAACCGCAGCAGATGACTAGAGCTCACCCCCAACCCACGGGTAGCACGAACGCCTGACTGCAGCTATTGCTCGCTAACACGAAAGACAAGACGAACGTACCTCTACGTTGGTCCATGTTAAGTGACCTCAGAGTTGAGTCTGTTCTCCAGAATCTCTCTCTCTCCCTCATCACCGCCCTCGCACGCCTATCTGCTTCAACAATAACAAAGTGGACAGGACCAATAGGGGCCATTTACATAGCTACCCTCCATTGCTCCACACTACCCCAGAGGCACCCTTCTTAGTTACCTTACAGTCTCTTTCGTGTCTACAATAGGTGTGAGGTTGTTGCAATTTTTCCAAAGCGCATGTCACCATTTTTATAAAAGTGGGTAACTCCCTTTTTCCTTATTCGAGAACGTTCAACTGCCTATTGTTTTCCCTTTGAGGAGGTTGGCAATACTAAAAATGAGATAGCTCTGCCTATTGTTTTATGTTGTGCAGTTCTTTTGTCACTTGGCAATGCAGTCGGAGAGAAGATGACGCGATAGAACTTATTTTAGAACACGTTACAGCAATGCTTTAATTAGGTTCAGTTAACAAGTAAAATTATGGAATAATTCTTTGTATCTTAATGAATCAGGTAAAAAACATAGTCATCATGTCCAAAATCGTGTTTTTCCTGGTTCTGGGTACAAGTAGATTCTACTTATGGAGAATTTGATCAACTACGCCACTGATTGCATAAAGGTCATGGCAGTCGCCAATATTTCCTCCTTCAGTCAGGTGACAAGACTTCCCCAAAAATATTTTCACTATATCCATTGGATTTTTTATAATTGAAGTACCCCTATTGACTTTTCTATAATCAGAAAATAAACTGGCAATGGATCATGTAGACAGTATTATACGACAGAAGAAATCGATATTTTGGAATCGTGGTGAGTGAAGACCATAGCTTTATCGCGTTTATATTTACGTTTTTGAAATTAAGCTTAAATTGTAAAAATACTATGAATTGCAATGTCTGCTATGTTGGGCCATACATTCACACAATTAATTTCTTTCATTCAGATGAAGCGCTGGAGATGTCCAAAGTAAATATATGGAATACAAATTGACTGAATGATACCGGAATTTCATATAAGGGGAGGCTTTCAAGGAATAATAGCGCTTATTTAATGATAAATATATTTTCCTGGTACAATTTTAGAATTTTAATTGATCAGGAAGTTGATCGAATGAGGGTATTATTATTCTACGCTACCCATGTTTACAATATGGCCAAGGAATTGACATTTCAGTTATGGTATTCGGGTCTGTGCGAACTGGTGATATTCAAGAGGCGATCGCTAGTGCAGCAAGGCCCATGTTTGCTAGACGCATTTATTGGTGAAAATTGATATGTTTTATAAGTCCAAAACTATTAAAAAGGTCTCAAATCAGCATTTTTTAAACCATAGAACAGAATTAAGGGGAAATGTGACAGATTTAAGCGAATAAAATATTTTTTCCATTTTCTACCAATCCAATTCGATATGGTAATTTTAAATTAAGCAGCAAAACCTTACCTCGGGTCATTGCCTATTCATCCAGATTGCTCCTTTCTATAGAAGGATGTGTAATCCAGATGTCATGACAAGGGAAATTCCCTTGCAGTGTTGAGTTAACTTGATTCTCAATGCAAATCAATTTCCAAAAACAATCCGTAAATAAATTGACTTCGATAACGGTGGGACAGCGTGCGTCAGCGGCTATATACTGGGATTCTGGGTGCTTAATAGAATATGGTGTAGCAACAATTGTTTTCCCCTTCGATTGCTTTTGGTTAAGCAATCTGAATCAGCCAATCAGCTTGCACCTCTTACGTGGCCAATTGGGATTTTGCGGTAGAAATACGTGTGGTCGCTCGTCAGTGCGCGAGGTGGATTTCTGGTGAGTGTGTAGGCCAAGGTTATTCCCAAGACGCAACCCGATGTAGTTAAGCTTCAATTCGAGTGTGTGTGTGTGTCTGCATATATACTGTCTGAACAAACAGCAGAATTCATGAAAACTGTATATTTGTGCATTTTGGGGCCCAAATTACAGGCTAGGGTTTACGTTCAATGCTATCATTTTGAAAAACGTCCTTTTCAATCGACGGTTTCGATACATGCAAATTATCAAAATCCATAAATGCGGCTAGGCTATTTGAAAAGTGCAATGATGCTTTTCCTGTTGGAAACTTTGAAACATTTTCAAGACCGTCATCCATCCCTTAGGGAGTAGCATTATTATAACCAGGCCAAAAAATAAATGCGAGGTTGAATTAGAAATTAAAGCATTCATACAACGTGTTTGACATTCTTGGAATGCTGTTTATATTATGCCCTAGGGAAAATGGTGTGGCCGAATTTATGTAAAGTATGGCGGACATAAAAGGGCATATTTTGGGTGTTTTGTTTACTTATTCACCAAAACAATTAATCGTCGCTTCGATCGGATATATATTGAATTCAGTAAATAATTATTTTTAATCAATGTCATTTACGACATTGTATAATTTCTAACAAGTTGCTGATTTGTGCTTGAAAAAAGCAAAACAGTAGGAATTTATTTCCATATTATTACCAGATTCTTTCCCATGTTGTTTGAGTATCTAAGGTAAACAATTATATTTTCACAGTAGTAACCATTTTCGCGCGCAGTCGTTGAAAACACCTATTTATTAAGTCAACAGAAAAAATACACGAATGAAGCGATTATTTTTTACAAGGTTACATCTTTTAAGCAATGTATAGTCGTTTACGTTCTATTTTTGCCCTGTTAAAAGCTTTAAGTGTCGTAGTCTTCGTTGACTTAATAAATAAATTGAATCAAAAGCGGAGGTGGAAATACTGCTAGACCCTTAGGGTGACTCATGAATGGTCGTTAAAAATGCATGAAGTTTTAGTAGCACTAAATAGAATTGAAGATGTAATCTTACAATTATAAGGATAAACAGGGAGGGTATGATATCTGTAAATCCGATCTTTCGAAATTATTAATCTAATTAGTCTAACGATCGCTGCATTAATTTAATTATTTTACGATTGAGTGAAAGTCATTGTGAATTCATGCCGTCTATAGAAGGATTTTGGAACCGGCATAATATTGATATGGTCATGATAACACTCTCGTGAACATCAGACAACATATTGGGGCAGTGCATAGCCTGAATATGCGTAAGCCAATAGCAGCAGGCATACGATGGTAAAGATGTTTGCGTTCATATCCGAAAAGATTATTTTTCCTTGTTTCCAGTCATTGATCTTAGATGCAGCTTCATATTTTGTAATTTATAAAACGGTTTTTCTTTTTAAAAAAATTATAAATTGCCCTGAAAGATTCCTCGAAAATATAAAAAAATCCATATGCATTCTACTGATGGCCATAACATATTTAATTAATGTGCAGAAACGTTGTTTTATAGAACCATAAATTGGTAGACAAGATAATTTTCATTGCGTGGCAGCATTTGGGGCTGCGATTCAACTACGGACACGCTGTTTCAATAAATATGATTCTTTTTCTCTGGTAATTTGGCCAGTGAGTCACCCGTCCCCATAAAATAAGATGACGGGGGCAGTTTCTTGAATCTCCAGTTCCTCTTAAGGCAAGCGCGTTAAACGTTGATATAGGTTTTTCTTATCCTATCCCATTCACAGAATAATACATATTTCATGTTTTAACTGGCCTTTAGTTTCCCGCTGCTAAGTTAGTATTGACGGGAAATCGAAGCTATTTTGAAACGGTGTGCTACGTACTTAAAAACACCAATTTTGGATTACCATGCACGTATTTCGTTTCAAACAAAAGTTCAAGCATCAAATAACACCCTATACGCTACTTTCCGTCGAGCATCTTACATCAAGACAACGGTTATCATTCTTAAAGGGCGTCAACCGATGAAGGGGGTAACGAGAAAACTGGAGACAACTCGAGAGTTTGTAAGCAGTAGCAGAGACCTAGGCGTTTCCCAATATTCGAAAGTATCGCAGTTGGAATCAGAAATAATCTTGACCAAAAATGGGACGGAAACAGAGATTGTTGATTTATGTTTTTCAAACCTGTCGAAATATGCATATGATTTCGGCATGCATGGTCTAAGCAATGTTATGGAGGTGAAGCAGCCCGTTTTGATTCACTGGACTCTATCAAGTATTAGTTTCGTGTTAAAAATAAAATTAAACACCCCTTTAATTCTTTTGATGAAATAAATTTGTCTTCGACGTTGCCGATGATCGCACGTCTTCAATTCTAGCACAATATAAACACTGTAGGGCTTAAGAGTCAAATCCTTACGTAAACTTCGCCATTTGGCGGATAGGCCCAATTGTTGTGAATGTCTGGCCTTCTTCAACGCTTTCCATATAAGCAGCGATAATTTTAGTTGAACGGGACCATTGTACATCAAAACATCCACATCTGTAAGCGTTCTCGCGGGTAAAGATATGCAATACATCATTTACCATTCATTAATTATAGACCCTCAACAATAAATATCAAAAAAACAGATGATGAGTTTCCATTAAAATTGGTGTTTAAGTTAAATTTTAAGAAAATCGAACTTAAAGTCGCTTGTATATTTAGTCAATTGAATTCTATTTCAGTGACGAAATAACCTACATGGCCATTGTTTTCATACACGGTAGACGTCTTGTTCATTTATAAGGGATGACCAATTACCATTACTTGTCATTTAAATTAAAATAAACAACGTGTCTTATACTATTTTCAAATTAGAGTTGGGTGTATTTATGATACCTTAATCGTGACCTTATGAAATAAATCGTTTAATAGCCGGATGTCCCTTCAAAATTAAGCGCACACTAATTGCTGGTAAAGTATAAGCATGTATTCGTTTTGTCATATCTCTTTTAGTTCGAATAAAATAATAAGCCAATTTGTGAGTTCGATAGCTAAGGATACAATCCAGTTATTACATTAACTAATTGCCGTGAATGACTATTTATTAATTATTCCAGCAGTATTGACAGTAAATAATAAATTTCATTTAAATTTTGATCATTTTATTATATAATATCCTGGAATATCGGCGTGGCACCAAATAAAAACATTCTACTGATGAAAAACCAGTAGACTAGTTTCCAGGGAATTTCACACCGAAAGTACCGTAACGCAACTTATTTACGATTTTGGAGAATTGGTCACTCAGTTAAACAGAACGCATAAATTCCTTGGTTTTTGAAGATTTATAATATGGAATCTAAAAGGGTTTAAACTTAATTATAATAGATGTTTATTGTATAAGTCTATGCAAGTTTAAACTTTGGAGTTGCATATCGAATGGACGTCTTTTTGTGTGTCATTGTTCCACTTTCAAGCCAACGGTGTGTTTTCGGACGGTTTTTTTGCTCCAAATTGTTGAGTGTCATTTTTATTGAAAAGCAGAAACGTGAGGATGTTTTCGCGACTTCATAATGCGTTAATGTGCTCAATTTGTGATTTAAAAAGTCATCATAGTTTTCCCATAGTGGACGTTGTCATACTTGGTAAAGCGTTTTTTGGTAACAAATATTCGATAATACGAAAGCTTTCGGAATTTTCGCAAAACATTTTTGTATGCAATCCTCAAGACCATCCGTTTACCTCTCAGCTACCTAAAGGCGCTTTGTTTTGCTCGACGGTGTACACAAAATGTGTAATTCTTTTTGGGAGATGTCAAAGGTGCTATTGCTTTGGGACTAGTGTTCATGCGCCTATAACCGCTCGCTTTTGTCGTATTGGTTACAGATTCACCTAATTAATTTGTGTGGGCACTGTAAATGCTATTGAAGCGTTTAAAAACGCGAGATCGAGTTTTGCTAATCGAAAACTGGTCGCCAAATATGCCATCAGGATGAACCATAATTAAGTGGCCATGGATACACTATCGAATTATTTATTTTAACGGCAATGAATTGAGACTGACGTAAAGAATGTATGCCTGTGTCAAAACTTTAAGAAACCCACTCTGAACAAATATTTTCGGAAACTTGTTTTTTTAGTCCAATCTCCAACAACGCTTGATTGAATGTGGATGTATAACAGCAATAATGAATTGTCTTGTGATAGTAGGAACGGTTTTTGTGTAAGGAGGATGTAATAAATTATTCAAATCGGAAGAAATTCTTCTACACACACATACACATACCCGTGTTAGCAAGCCTGTTCACCAATAGCTAAAATTGTTTCTTTAAAAATGTAAAAACGAGTGCCGTTTTGCGATGCTCACGCACACTATGTAATGAAGCTGGTTTAAACGGGGCAGAAACCACTTGACTAGTAATTTATGTTGCCGTGGAATCTTCTTTGGTTTATTTAACTGGAACAGTCGCAAACGAAACGATGTTTCGCCTATTTTCAAAACTATCCTCCATTTCAGTTGGACTGCATTGGAGTGTGTTTTCTGTTTTTCTCTGATGAGTTCGAAGGGTGATTTACGCCTAATTTTTCTATATAAATTCAAATTGGCTCATAGCGCTGTCGCAGCCTCGCGAACCATAAATCAGTCATTCGGAGATGGATATGGTAATGCAAACACGCCCCACACTGCTTTCAAATAATTTGTTCTTGCCATCTGAATATCAGCAACGGCCCACAAACGAGGCCGATGTCCATTGTTGATAGCGAGGAATTCGGCCAACAGTTTAATCCAATCAACGGACTAATATTGAAAGACTTATGCGTAAAATGAGAGCTATTCATATGAAAAGAGAACAAAAGACGCATTAGAACTACATGCACTAAAGTATCGACAGTTAATCGACCGCAGAAGCACGAGTGCTTCTTTATTTGCAGGCGACAATGGTCGATTCCAAACGATAATTGGAATCGATCGAGCCAATGCTGAAGTAAGGATACGTTTCAGTGATGACTCGGTGGATTGACAGTAAACTTCCTCACTATATTAATGATCGGCGCCTGATTGGTCTCCCAGATCAGGCCGCCTGTTATTCAGCGATTTGAATGCTGGGTTGCGTCAACCGGTTACATCATCCGGAAGTTAAACGGCCAGCGTTTGCCGTGTGGCGGCCCCCTATCCTGCTGTGCTGTTTAAGTTTTCGAAGATTCCGCAGCGGCTGACACTTTCACCTCAGCCTCTATGGGAGACAATGCAGGGGACGCCTGTACCTGTTAAATATTCCCAAGAATCTTCATTACAGCATCAGTGAAGCCGGTTTATCCTCTAGGGGATAGCCGCATGAAAATAACGGTCTGGTGGAACGCTTAAGGCGTGACTCATTATTCATTCCTCAAGTCTGGCGAAACCACTAGAGCTGAGAATGTATGACTACCAGAGCAAGGATGGCTCGACCTACACGGGATGATCATTATTTTCGCAGGACCTTTCAGCAACACATTTGGGCGACAAAACTAATTTAAACCAAATTGATACAATTCAGGGTTTCGTCAATTTTGTTAATTCCAAAACGAAGCTCTATAATGAGGGCATATTACGTTCTCGGATCTTTGAAAAATATCATACAATTGAATATATTAAAAACATTGGTTCTATAAAACATCTATTAATCTTTTATATAGTTCAGCTATCGCTCAAAGACCGTTGAAACGGGGTCGTTATTCGCAAGAACACAAGGCGAAGGCAATCGAAAGTATTTAGTTAAATAAATTGTTTTATATGCATTTCAATGTGCGGCGTATTGCAAACTCCTCTAGTAATTATGTCATCCAACAATGGGACGCGATTATACGGATGTGTTTCCTGCTTTATATCCGTTGCTATGACCCTATTGCAAATGGCATACTGAATCGTTTTAACAAATGTCCCTTGTTGTCCATACCCTTCGAATTACACAGACAATATATAACAATAAGAGCAGCAACAGATTTTTGAACAGATATTCCTGGATCCCATGACGTAGAGGCAGACATGAATGTTCGTTTACGCGAACATGGAATACGTGCTTGGTGCAAGATACTTTCCCCCGTTTGGATAGATTTATTATAAAACGGCGGATATAGGTTACTTAGATGAGTAGAAATCGTAGAAATCTAGAAAAACTGAATTAAAAACGATTAAATGCGAATTTTGATCGGTTAGCGTGTTTCAATTATTATTTTAATGGATGGACAAGTAATACCCGATAATTTCTTGCAATTATCGACCAACTATGGGCATTGCCTACATGGATCAGTTTTGTGGGCTCGCGGATATATTCGAGTTTGTAATCTAATAGGATTTATATTTTATTAGTGGATGCACGCGAGATAGGTCTCGAATGCCCCTGATATAGGGCAGAAAATTCTCTCTCAAATAAACCTTTTTTCGGTGTCAGGAAAACCTTTGTTTGGATATAATGTGGGAGCACTCTAATTTTGATCCATTCGTTCAGCTTGGTAAAACAGGGAAATCTGTAGCATTTCCGGTTAAATTAATTCGTATTTTTGTAATTATAAAGGCAATAACAATCATGAAACCAAAATTATGGCGTCCAAAATTGCCTCATCACAGTAGCCAAAACTATTTAAAGAATATTGAAACAAGAAAGGTAGAAAATTAGCCCCCTGTGATTCGCCAGTTCTTAGACTCCGCTTTGCGTTCTAATTAAGTTTGTGTTTGCCGAAAAAAGGTTCGTGCATGAAATAATTTTTTAGAAGCTAAACTATTCTACGCCTATTCAACGGGACAAAGTCGGGACGTTAACCTAATTGCTCCCAGATGCAATCGTTTGTCCCACTCCCATATTAGCCTCATTAGTAATTCACCATTTTATTGTATTGAAGCACAAAGAGTATGCTGTACGTGTTTTTGTTTTCCAGTCTTCGCTGCAACTGGGCTCTGGCGTTCAGCGTCCGTTTAACGAGAAAGCAGCCCACTCTCAAAGCCAATTTGCCCCAAATCAGTCCTGGTTGAAGAAACAAAAAACTGTTTAAACAAGCGGGCGGCGGAATTTCAAAAGGACGAAAGTGAAGAAATGGTCGGTTTTTGTAGGCCATTAATCTTGCAGGAGCGTCAATTGTATCAAAGGTTACATTTGAAACGAGACATTTTAAAAAATAATTTGGATTGTGAATTTATGAATAATAACGACTAAATTCGCAATGGGCGCTGGAATCCTAAACATGAGACAAAATTTGGAAACTCTTAAAATGATCAACTTTTCGTAACCCCAGGCCGAGCTGAATTGTTTATAATGACATAAATAACTTCTAAACCTGTTTGGCCAAATTAAACAAATTATATTTTTTTTCATTCCTAATATGGCAGGAAATCTTCGCCAAAGCTGGTTATTTAAGAAGTCAACAGTGTGATTTACACGGTTAAATGTTTTTGATGATATATATATATATATGAACGTAAACAGTCCAATTTTGAATGCAGACATGATCGTTTTGGACCGATTTATCAACTGAATCAGCAAGAATTGAAATAAATAATTTGGTGGTGCTTGTACTTTTATAAATGACGATGCTAATAATATTTTATCCACGATAAACAAAATGATATTTTTAAGTGGCAAGCCGTATTAACACAAAATTATTTATGCATAGGTTTAAAATGTAAAGGTTAAAATATCATGGGTTTAAAATATAATATGCTTCACTGGTAAATAATTAATGATGCACAAATATAAATACACCATCTTTCAGACAGCTCACAGAAATGAAACTAATTTTCATATTCGAAATGCGGGGATTCACACGAATCTCTTACATTTCCACGTTTCATTTTTAGGGGCACATCCACACGAGGCTATCAAAAGTGCCAGAACGATCGACAGGAAGTCTATTGTTACTTCTAACGACGGCTCTACGACAATGCGGCAATTGTGGTTGATTCTTTCGGTATTTCCGATGAGTTCAACTGTATTGAATCGTTTTGTCAATCGGTTATTTTTCGAACAAAATTACAGCCCGAAGCTTCGCCTAACCAGTGAAACAGATTTCAACTCATTGACAATACCATTGTATTTTCCACAATATTGTCTTTGCTAAGACTGACTGTGTGGCGACGGTGGAAGCCGCTGCTTTTGCCAGTGAAAACCACTAATTATGCGATGATTTCGTATGTTATTTCAAGGACTGTGATTCCACAAGACATAGCAAACTTCCCACGGGATACATTTTGCAGAGGAAGACCAGTTCTACAAACCGATGGTTTTCGTATTTAAATTTAAAAGTAAACTAAAAGACGGGATCTATTTTAAATGCAGTCAGATTTTTACCAGCTTCTTTTTAACTCACGCAAAAATACACACCGTCTCTATCAGGATAGCTTTGTTGGTGGGGTGAAGAGGAGGAGGAGGAGGAGATGGAATTCACAAGTGAGATAATCGAAATTCAACGGTGACAGAAGACTAATTAGCAAACTCAGTCCACTGCGAATCGGAAAGGACCAACTGTGTGGATTTTAATATGTATATATTTATACATATTTATATTTCTACTTTAGGAAAAAGCGTGCATCCAGTGGCTTCTTTGATAACTGCTACAGGTTACCAAAAACCCAAAGCCTTGGCCTTCGAAAGAAATATTTACATATCTGGACGAATACATGAATTCAACCAATGATACTGACTGTTCACGTCATAACTTTAAGTCAACCAATTGCGACTAGGATAAGAGGCACTAATGGTAACGCCTGAACCTCTTTCTTTGCGCCAAAACATTCACAAATATCCCGTGGAGCTGAGTTGTTAAAAAAATTGTTTGGGATTCCTCTATAACCGATATACCGAAAGTACCATAGATGTACGTATGCAGAATATATATATGAAGAGAAAGTAACATTAGTTATAGCAATAATATGAAGAAATTTAGTAGTTATTGTGAAGGTAGAGATCGGAGTTTTGCTTGCTCAAGTAGTAGTAGTACCCAGTTTAGGAAATTGCCTTGTAAGGTGCAATATATTCGTGGGAGTTCTTTGTACAGAGCAGTATCACATTTTGAAATGTGCCCACACACGATTAGGGGTGTGTGGACCATCGTCTGGCCATCGTCTCCCTTTACCTGACCTGGCCTCTGATGCAGGGTCGAGCACAGCTTCATGCGTCGAGCAGTGGCATGCCAGTCCACTGCTTTCGGCAGACAGGCAGGCAGGCGTGCAGTTAAAGAAAGAGCCACATCAAACACACACACACGCACGCACGCACTACTTCTGTTCACGAGATCTGCGGATGACGAGGAGAAAGATGTGAGTGGTCCCGCGGATTGCATACATAAGGGGGGAGGGGGTTGGGGGTGTTTCGTCTTTATCGTGGCTAAATTGGTGTAGTTTGTCTATAGAGCGAAGAATATTGAAAAATACCTAACTATTTATGGAAGTGGGGGGTGGGGGTGTAGACCTGGGCTGGGGGGCAGGAATTTCTCTATCTGACTGACTCAACGGAATGATGATTAAAGATCGATCGGGGGGGGGGCGAGTGAGATCGCGGGATTGCTAAGGGGTCAACGGGGCCCAAGCGAATACTATACAGCGCTTGAGCCCCTGTTTACATTCTCTAAGAGGCGGTTAACGTCCTCTTCGGTGCCAGTAATCTTGGCTCGACGGTAGTTCTTCCAGAGGGTGGCAGTGACGTCCAGAGCGATGAGGTCGCTGGCCACCTTGGAGACTATATGGAGGATGAAGATGCCGTCTGCGCCGAGGTTTTGGTTCACGAATCGGGTGCAATCACGCTCGTCGGTACTTGAGATAAGACGCATTGCCTTCAGGTACTGCTTGATGTAGTAGACGCGACGTACGGGAAGCATTGTGTTGATGGTCCACTTTATTGTGCTCATTGTTGTCAGGGAGCAGAGAATGACGAACCAGAACCAGAGAAAAATGTAAATTTTTTCTACAAAATTATTGATCGGTAGGACGCATTGGAGGGAGTAACTAAAAGGGAGAAAAAAAGACAGTTGCAATTTAGTTGTCGTTTTTTGGGGTTCATCAATTTAATTAATTTTCATCCTATTAATTTGTTTGAATGCGATCCAAACTTGGGAAGACAAATGCCGTGGGTCTTTGTTCGTGGATTAAAATTAATTTTGCCTGAATAAACAATGTTGTTGTGGGTATAATCGGAAAAAAGGAAACATCTAGATTTTATTTTCGCCATTTCCTACTTCCGGACAATGCCGAAGAAACTACGGCCTCTTTTTGCTCATTTACGCGTGTACTTAATGTCGCATTCTATTATTTATTAGGACATTTTTGGACACCAATAAAAACACAGTGTTGCCTGATAATTGTCAATTGTCTGCTTTTGCGCCCAAAACATCGAATTTATATATAGCAACAAAGACTTCAAAGAATTTTGGAAGGCAAGAAAACTCACTGACGCCGAAAACATGCAGCGCTGCATAAATTGGTTTTTTAGAGAACATTTTTTGGACACAAAGTCCGTCTGTGAAATTGCCGAAAGCGAACACAGCTGTCGCTGTTGAACCGAATGATTATCCAAATGTTTGGCAATTCGCGAATTCGTGGAAATTGGCCCGATCATTCTGTTAAATACGTTTGCGACTTCATTGAATTAGAAGGGATCCCAAAATTACAATCTACTGTTTTGTGCATAATTCCCTTCAAACCCAATTTAGCCAATCACACAGACGAGGGAGTATTTAAAATCTTTTAAGTCAGGTTTTTTTCAAAGTTTTGCAGGCAACCTATTAATGCTTCTTCAATGAAAGTATGCCATCTTGCAGCTTGTCTATATAAGTATGGGCGTGGCAGTGGCGGTCATTTGGTTGTTCTGGAATTTTCTCGCAACCTGTGATGTTCAAACCCATGCTCATCATTCTCAGAACAACACCCATGTTCAGATGACGAAATGGATTGTGTCTGGGGTGCGCGGACCGGCGTCAGTTGAACCTACTACAGACTTCGCGGACTCAATCATACGTTGTCGACGTGTGGTTGAGTCTGCTGTGACCCCAGCATTTTTCGTGAGATACCGTCACCCCTGCAAGTGCAGACGGATAGCATGGCATATATCTACTTGGAAAGACCTTCTTGGACATTTAATAGCCGGAAAGACCTTCTTTTTTCTATCGTCGGGATCGCTGCCCGATATGGAACTTGCTCCCACAAAAGCTCGAGATTCCCCCCCCCACCCAAGCCAGAGACATCAACTGTGCACCTTCTTCCGCACTACGGAAGTCTTCAACTCACGATTTTGACAGTGTAAACAAAACTTAATGCTGTCGTGTTTGATAAAAAGATAGTCATTCACAGTATTTGGGGCAGGGTTGAGTTGGGAGGCATTCTCTCGTCGGTAGGCGGGTGTGGACGCGGGTGGGATCTGATTGTGATTTCATGACAGCAAAGCACAACGCCAATCTAGTACATTGAAGCACGATGTCAAAAAAATAATAACATGGGGTTTTAAAACGTGGCTTCCGCTCAACCATCACTTATATGCCTTGTCCAAGTTCTGTATAATTCGTTTTTAACAACGTTCAACGATTAACGAAAGGTTTTTTAATCATTCATCATCATCATCAACTCAACTGATCTCTGCGCGAATCGTCTTCCAACCATTGATACTTGGCAATCGGAATTATGATCGACTAAGCGTGGCTTTCCAAGTGTCCTGGTGAAACGAGGATCGGTTTTCACTTCAGAAAAAAGGTAAAAGTCCGCTCTTTTAAAGTTACCGGATAACATATATGCAGTCGAGCAACCATGAATTAAGAGACTTCCGCGTTTGTGGGAATTTTTAATGGGTCCTTGAAGTGGGAAGAGGGATGCTCTTTCTTTTAAAAGCGTTTTTAGAGTAGTGAACCAACTTCGCATTCCATCGAAACATTGCAATACCACAATTCTTAGAGGACTTAGTTAAGGTCTTTCAAATGACCTTGACATCAACTGAGCGCATTCATTGAAGTTGCTCCGTGGAAAGCGACCAAATGGAATTATAATAACAGATTCTTTCTCAATTGCTTGATCATGTTTAAAAATGACGCATTATGGCTACACTATCCAAATATCTTACGAGCATTTATAATTTTATTATGTAATTGCAGCCATTAAATATTATTTTGTGGATCTTCTAAGACCTACAAACGCGTAATCTTCAAACAAGCAGACCTACATGAATATGAAACTTCACATCTATTGATTTAATCGTGATCGCCCACTAGCACAACTCTCTCGTAACCCTTCCAGATACCAAGGAACCAGGATAAAACCTTCTGGGGCGAGCCCATTGATAAGCAGTCAACAAGCCTCCAGATAATCTTTGGTAACAAGAGTATCTTCATAATTTCTTGGGGAGCGCCCTCGGTGCTGAAACAATACCGATGAAGTCGAATCGCAACCGCGAAATTCGGGATTTCGGTCATCGAAATGTCTCCCAGGTTTCTTGCGTGAGGAAGTAAGCTATCGTAGTAGATGGTGCCTGAGATAAGGATGAGGGTAGTTGGCCGACACGATGGCACCTTTCATGGTTGCGCTGCAGGGGTTATTGGGGTCAAATTGGGTCAGGGTCAATAAAGTTAATAATTGATTGATTTTCTAAGTGGAACAGACCGTCGATTTGATATGACGTCCTTCCACAATCGATGAATATCCTAAATCATTCAACCGGATCCAATCACGTTACCTGAAACACGGTTCAGCAGATTTTCTGTTGGATTTCTTAAAAATGCTGTACTTAAATGGCGTATTCAATAAAATAAATTTTGATTTTCAAAAACGGTGACACTGCAACGCAACAACATTGATAATACGCATTTCTCAAGATCAAAATTACCCTATTGACTAACGAGGATTGACTACGAATAGTCTGAAAAAAATGTATTTTTAATGGTCACAGAAAGTTTACTGTCCCTCTCAAAAAACGATAATATTAAACAGCAATTTCTTAAAAATTAAAAAAAAATCGCTTTCGGTTTAGAAATATCTATTCGCTACTTAGGGCTTCGTGTTTAGTATGGCCGGGTTCTATAACAATGAGCATCTTAAACCCGAGCCGTTTTTCCTATTCGTCCTCGCAGGAAAACTGTTCCCTCGAGCAAAATATATAATAAAAAAAACAATTATATACTGCCTTGTTCTCCGGGTATGAAGACGTGACAGAAAATGAAAAACGGTGTGGTCAGATTAATAATTCCGAGCTCGCTGTTGAGGCTGGAGGTTTGTGGGTATCCGTGCATTAGCTACGAAGTTCGAACCAAATATATTTTTAAATTTAAAAGTTTTAAATATAAAGGCATCCAACAATTGATTTATTAAAACACTCGATTATAGCCCTGTAAGAGTGCTATGTTACGAGGTTTGAGAAAATGTTGTGATTATGACCGGTTTGGGGAAAGCAAAAAGTTGTTGTGAACTTACTTTTGAATTGGGATAAAATTCGGTTATATTATACGCTCTGCAGATGTTGTCAGAATTTTGATTGTATTCACGAAACACAAATATGAAACACTCTGTGACGGAGCATTTCGGTAGTTTCCGCGCCCAAATATGTTTCGCTAAGACCGCAAAGCATGATCGCCCACGCAAATATCTGCAACATGGAAGTATTTGGGTGTTAAGACTAAAACGTATATAGGGTTTCTTTTTACTTTTGAGATGATGGGCATTTGAAGGGAACGAATTAAGGAATCGTGTGCGAGACTCTATCGATTTGTGTTTCATCGGCATTCACTATGAGTAGCATGCGACCCATTTTCGGTTTCTCGTTCATTCAAACTGGGCGTAAAGCTTCTTATAATTTGCACTGACGCTTTTCTATCCACTGAGGCATGATCCACCCTGTGGAATCGGTGCTTTTTCAGTTCAAAACGATTTTGCAGCGATTCTCTGTACAATTCATAAAATTCCTTCTGGGTCCTAGCATCCAGCCTAAAAATCCATTAAACTTCGAATCGGTTTAGGGCGACCGTTAATTTAGGGGAAAATTATTTCTTTCTCTTAGGGCTGTGTAATAACGTATTCACCCGTGCTCAGTTTTTTGTAAATGACACAACGGCGTCTTTATACTTATCCTATTCGGACATTAATATATATGGACGCATCGGCTTTGAAATTTCATGTAGCCCTTAATAACCTGTCGTCTTTAATGGCAGTTCACCCAGTATAGTTTTCGCAATAGCATGCGATAGGGTAATTATGGTTCTTTGATGGTCGGAATTAAGCGTTTGCGAAAGAACATATTTCAAGGAGATCACACAACAATGATATCTCGAAACCATTATTTTAAATTTCCGCATATACAGAAAGTTAAAAAAAACGACAATCGATCAATGAATCATACATAAATCGATTCATTCATAAACGTATCCATTTTATTGGTTAATTGCAGTAATTTTAACTCTCGTGACCCTAATGATGTGGTTGCACCACTTTAAACACAACTTGCTGATGATTTGACATTTGGCAATTTTGTTACCTGACATAATAATTAGTCGATAATTCTAACATCGCCAAAAAAAATGAGGTGTTGCCTAGCACATTTTGATTTCTTAACCGCCCAGATTAGAGATGGATGTTGATGTCGTTCCTTGTTAATTCGATTTCAGTCTAATAATTTTGATTAATTCATCATGTCCATTCACCTAAAACGCCTTTCTTTACAATTTGCAGAATAATTCAAATTTCACGTCGTGCCTGGCTTGTTAAATTTACCAATGGTTGCAGGAACCCTTAAATTATGCACAGAAAGTCTTTGTGCAGATAAGTCGCATATTGTTGATTGATCGAATTTATCTTGGCGCCAATGATGTATTAAAATTTCTAGTGTGCGATGGGGATTGCAGATTAGTCATTCGCCTAATCTCCTTCAATGTAGAGGTAAGCGTCGCCGTTACAATGCGTCGCCGTTGCAATGCGTCGCCGTTACAATGCGCCGCCGTTACAATGCATCGCCGTTAGTAGTTCCACAGTAGGCGTAGGAGAAGATGGTGTCGTCCGACTTTCGTAGCAATCCCAGTGACCTGGCAGCATTTGCGTGGCGTCCCGCGAGTGTCATTGACCTCGGGAGGTGAAACGATGCGTTATTACGGAAGCTTGCCACATCATCTATCAGACTTAAAAGACATTCAGAACTAGCACCCATGAGGATCGATCCAAGGGCAATGAAACTGTAGGGGAACCGTTTTTGTTCCCCAAAGTAATTGTTATTGAGTTAATTCCATTCATTAATTCCCGTAACGTGCAGTCAACCCCACAGGGGAGTAAGGTCAACTGCCCCCACCCCCCGTATAAATACCTAATCACACCTATTAAAAAAGGAGGCTCTTCAGGTCAACTCTCTGGAACCCCTTTAGCGTCTTACGGTTGGTGGTGCTACGATTGCTGCCTCGAACAGAAACAATATTGGAAAATGAAAAATGTAAAGAATTAATGATCTCAGTTTTATGAGCAAATCTCTATTGTCTTTCTGTCTCGGTGAAGTTGTAATTGATATTGATGTTTGGCAATAATTTCTTTAATTCGGTTAGGCGGAGCCAAAAAACTCTAAATTCGTGGCACACACGCACAACGAATTTCGTTTTCCAATTGGTATCTCACATAATATAAAAGCCACGACTAATTTTCGTTCCCTTTAGTAAAATTTACGACAAGCAAAATGATACAGGAAGTGGCGATGATTATACATAGAAGATGCAGAATAAGTAAACGCGAATAAACGAAAAACTGCGAGGGGGTAAATTGGCAAGAAAAGCAATTAAACCATCGCAGTATATCAATTTTGGAAAGGGCGTAATGAGGGTCATTGAAAGGCAGCCCCTCCACCTCCCATGGTGTGCGCCAAAAAGGACGGTGAGATACAATAAAAGAGAATTGGCACGGCATTATGTGACCACGATGCTTAAACGCGTAATAAGTCAAGCCTTGCGAAAAGGCCCTGGTTCGACACTGATGTTGTGATCTCAAGACCAACCCCTCGAACTGCGACAAACAAGCGTGATATTCTGCCAAACAGATTCAGGTGTCAGGTGGGACACTTGAGTTGCAGCATCGGTGTGAATGTTGGCGTTTTCCACAAACACTAAAATCCTCCGACTATTGGTGCATTTGCAAGTGATTTGACGTAATCAAGACCAGCGTTACTGCTGTGATTATCGTTAAGCAATTAGCAGGGCCTCCATAAAACTGTCTATTATAGTACCTTGCCTGAAATTTATCTTCATGGCTTGATTGCACCAAACACGCGATTTTAAAATATTTCCCCGCTAGCAAATAATGAATGTCTAGAATACGCTGGCGACGCTATTCAGAAAGGTATACTTGCAATAGTATGATTAAACTGATTTTATTACGTGGATGCGCCTCCAGTCGCCTTGTGGTTGGAGAGTGCGTGGACTGCAATGGGAATCGCAGCACCTTCTCAGCCCCCATCTTCCCACTACTTGCTGGACAGTTCAATGTTGAAACGTGGGCTCAGTAATACGGCAACTGTTACACTGCATTACGCGACAGCATTCCACCCCAGTCTAAGTAATACGTAACTGCGCATTATCCTAAAATTTCACGTGATTCATTGTCATAGGAACTGCGAACACGCTGTTGTATTTCTTGGCAGGACTGTCGGATTAAGGAGAATCGGGTATCATTTCAATCTTTAATCTGCTTTAATGGTTGTGCTTTGTAGGCTATGGTAGGCTACATTTTTTACATTTTAGCAGGAAAATAATTATAAGCGCCATTCAAAGTGCAAACGGTTTGTGTTTGGTTTCCATGGGAATGCCCTGGGGATACTGTTGGTTAAATGCCTCTAACAGTTGAACAGAGATCAAGTAAAACAATCAGGTATCCTCTCCTCTGTGATGGGGCCTGGATTAGGAATTGCAGAAACCACAAGGCTATGATAGTGCAATGAATGGGGTATTTCGTGATAAACAAGAGTTTTCGGAACTTCCATAGAATCGGTTGGATGACCGGAGTATAGCCTTTGGGTGATTGTGCCTTTGTTGTATTTTGCCCGTATGATGATATCTTGGTTCCGGTACTATTTATTTTTAATTATAGTCTATATTCGATTGTACCCACAAAACCACTCTAGAATCCGTTATTACGTTCGGAGTATCAAAGGACGATTAGATAGATATGGAATGGTAAACATCAACTGCTTCAACATGTCTCGCATTAAATGAATACAATCTCCCTGTTCAGAGCAGGCGTCGCATTTTGTTAAATACTTCTTATTTTTGACGGTTATAGTCCTGGCGGCCATAAACAAGCGATAATGTTGGATGTAATACGTCCACTTGACTACGCCCAACACTTTGCCATTAACTGGTAGTTACCCAAAGGTATAATTAGTAAACTTTGAGTAAACCCGGACTCAAAGGCACTACCATTCGATCGCGACGGGTCAGCATACGTAATGGACGAAATTGATTTCATGTCGACTCGTTGTGTGGCCCTAGAGCAGAAATGGACTCACCTGGCGGGTTTGGGCTGGCCCAGAACGCGGACCTTGATTTCGCAGAAAGTAACCCTGGGGAAATGGCCGCTCGAGTCCCATTCCTTGCCCGTGGTAAGATCCTGCAGAAGGGTGAGCCCGAAGAAGGTGCTATTGAAGCCCGTGAACACTTTCATCAGGTAGATCTGGCCAAGGGAGTTGGCGATGAAGAGGCCGCGCACGAAGAGGAAAAGCACCGTGAGACGCGCGTTCGGGGCGATGCCGCAGAGACAGCGGTTAACGAAGGACTTCATTCGGCGGAACCGCGACTGCGACTCTGCCTGCTCTTCCAGGGTCGCGACGAGACAGGAGACGGCCTTGAGACGCAATTCCCTGTCTGGAATGGAGGCTTCGCGGGCCGACTTGAGCAGCATGGGGAGGCGTCGGGAACAGACGCGCCAGAGGAGGTGTGGCACCCAGGACATCATGGCCTGGCCGGCAAGCACGATGGACATCCACTGGTAGTAGCCAATGAACTTGGCCTTCTGGTATTCCTGCTCCTCCACGGGAACGTCTTCGCTCGGCAACAGGAAGTAGGTGTTGGTGACCCAGCAGTAGTTCTCCGTGTACTCCTCCCAGGCTCGCGTAAACTCGGGTGGAACCCAGCATTGTATGGGCTTGCCTATAACATTCAAAAATTAATCTCCTACTGGTTGTTGACATGAAGATTCTCTGGTAGTCGAGCCCAGGTTTCTCAAAGACAGGGAGAAGATGCTGGTCGATACACAACCGAACCATTCCGGTGAGCTTCTTTTAGGTTTTGATAAATATAATCTAAAGACAATTGCCATGTTTTTTGGTTAGAATTGTCTGTCGAAACGGCGCAACTCAAGACCAAAGAGAAACCCTGGTTTTCGAAACCGTTTATCCAATGACTTGGGCTTGAGGGTGCTAACATCATCGGAGGATTATAGTAAGAATCTCCGGAGGCCTTTGTAATGGCCACATAGCAGTTCTTCGCGCCTGCATGGTATGAAAATTTCAAAATGATGTTCACCTTTCCACTGAGTCGTCGACCACATTTTCGTCTCTTTCAGGTTGCCTTTTTCGATTCATTGGGATGTTATTTTGTCAATGCCGAAAGGTGCCGTCCATTAGGGCGTCCGGTTAAGCTGTTGCGACAATTTGTTTTTTCCAGGAAAAAATGCCAATTTATGTGTTTAAGTATAACCAGAAAACGCGGCCAAGGCATTTTCTGCAATTAAATCGCTCAGGTTTGAAATAATAGTCTCGCATTCGTGATCTGAAACTTCGGGGTTGTGCCCTTTCGTCGATTATATTGAATTTTGGATTCCGTTAACGTGACAATGGCAAGACTCTAGTCATACTGAGTAGCTGAAGAAGCGTTAAAATCAAAGTTGGTTGTGAAAAAGGTTTGATGCTCTGTTCCGGGAAACGAAAGATTGAGTTTTCGAGAGGCTTATGCCGTCTTTGGAGTTTCCAGAACACACATGGGTAGCTTGTGGAAATGTTTGTGATACTATTAAGCACATTTTTGTTAAAATTCGTTACAGCTTTTGGTACTTTGAAAGGAAAAAAATAAAAAATGCGCACCCGTCTGGATAATCGATTGGGGTAGTTGATTATTCAATGGTTTTTGCAAAATATGAATTGCATGAAATTGGTTAGAAAAATGAGAAAGCCAGCGGAAAGCGTTGGAGGCGAGTGATCCATCCGACAAGCATGCTGAATGCTAATTTTTATGTAATTCACGTGATGTGACTGTCAGAACGAGAATAGACAACTATTTAGCAGCAAAGCACTCAGATACACAATGAAAATCACAAAATACAAAAATGAGACAATTCCCAAAATAACTGATTTCGAGACATTTCCGCCACGCAATTGGACACATGACCAACCCCATCCGAAGAGGCCATCACCTTCTTGCGCACCAGGTGGTTGGTGCTGTGTCAGAATCGTGGATTTCCATGTGGCGTGCCCAGTCCTACCCAAAATGCCAACAACCCAGGCTGTTGCCAGTTTGTCATCCAGACAGGTGCTAGCCTGGTCCAATGAATGGCTCTGTTCACTGCCTTGCTTGTGTGATTCTGTGGCAAATGTGGCATTTAACCGGTGGCCAGTATTTCGCCCATTTAATCTCGTATGCGACCCTATTCTTAAACAATTGGATTTGTGACCTCAAAACAGACACGGTGATTACTACAGCGACTCGGAAAACACCCCACGTACTCCGGAAACGAATCAATAAGAAAACGTACAGCGTTCTTCGTGTGTGGTTTCAAACCCAGGTATGATGGAATGCTGCCGCTTGCTCCAAAAAACACCGAAATTGACATCCCATCGCAGAAAACGGTTTATTGGTGGCGATGTGAGCATATTAGAATCATATTTCTTCAAACGTTGAAAATATACTCGGACATAAGTTATCTTGTCATAGTCTGTGATATTGTTTTGTTTTGTTTCAAACAAAACAAAAAAAGATTCTGCCACGACTATCCGGTTGGATCAATGATGAATGCCTTCCCTTCCCCTGCCTCCACCAGTGTCCCGGTCGTTGGAGACTTCCTATTGGTTGAAATTAGCATGTCTTCCTCAATGGATTTGAGCGGGGGCACCAGAGATAATTACTGGCGATTAGTAGCGTGAACTCTGTAATGGTAGGCTGGCTGATCAGCTTAATAACGGCAACGTGATGTCTAAAAGTAGTGGAATGATTTTATTTGGGGCGCTTGAGGATATAAAAATTTCAACATTTAAATGTACGACTAAGAAACGAATAAAATTAATTTAGATACATAGCGTAGGACGATCTTTTGGTAAGCCTTTGATAGCACCAAATTAAATGCTCGACGTTTGCCTAAACTTATGCGAGTTTGGGGTTTACCGAACGAGAGGGTCTGTGAATGAACCGATCGATTTGGGAAGAATCGTTGGATCTTGATATAAGTTAATGTTCTGAGTGGTTGAATAAAATTTAATTACTGCTTTTAAAAAATATATACCTTAAGATGGGCAGGTTGACCAGACTTGTTAATTAAAGAAACCAGGACCGCTTGACCCTATCGATTGAGTAAATGTCAATTACGTCGTTCAATTGCAGATGATAACGTCAGCGACTTAAGCACTGTTTGTGTGTATTGAGGTGAGAACTGCCCGTACGTATTTTACTCAATTCGAAAGTTTTAGTCGTCGTGAATTTAAATCCTCGGTCTCCTGTACAGCAATTATTTATAACAATCAAAAGTATAATAAAGGCAAGAGACTCTCCACGTCAATGCATTCGATTTGGGTTACTGTTTCAGAGCACTGAAGCTTCAGCTTCATGCAGTCGTGGTGGCAGATTTGCCATGCGCCGTCGTCTAAGTGTGATCCATTAATCGGTTGCATGGGAGAACGCAAGGATCTCCATTCTATGCTTCCAGTGGAATGTCCCCATTGGCGGGCATAATGCCAGCAGCTCAGGGTATTTCGTGTTGATGTTGTCGATTAGCGTATTAACCCAACAGTAACAACAAGAACAACCACCGCCACCTACCGACGTATTGCCTGAGACTGATTATAATGATGAAAATAAGGATTAATCCACCAGTGAATTGGTAGTTGAGTTGGTCGATGAAGTCAACGCCTTCTCCGCCGTAGGGAGTACGGAATAAGCGGCCAAGTTTGAAGACAAATCCGCCGTCTAGTAGGCCGCCTGCCCCTCTGGCCATAACTCACTGAGAACAGTGCCTTATCGGACGGTGCGTTACGAAACACGGCAAGAGTAAATCCTTTTGGTTGAATGCACGTCTACTACTGCCTGATCGCAGGGTTAGCATTTTTCCGTCGATCGACAATAATCCATAGACTGTATGGGGTGATGTTGTGCTGGCTTTGTGAATAGACGTAACGGAGGATGGGTGAACAGCCGTGTTGTAGTGATAGTCGTAATTTCCGTCGAAGGGGAGATTTTTGAAGAGAGTTATCGCTCATTCAATTAAACCACAGATGCTGCTGACAGTTAAAATTTCCCTTATCTCCTGATTGGCTGACTCGTAGAACGAACGCGCACGTTCGTGTTTGCTCATCCACTTCGCCTATGTGTGTGTGTATCTGAGAGTATGCGCGAATGCGCACATTCGCACGGAATGACCTTGGAGCGCCTTAACCGACTGACTACTCTTCACACACGCACCACCAGCCAATGGGGAGTGCCCAACTTGGCCAGGTGTCCAATCAGGTGGGACTGGGTCGAACATTGGGCCTGCGCACGAAATCATCGCCTCTAAGGCAACGCAGGTCTATTTTTAGGCTGATGCACAACGCTACTACCACTACACTACTAACTACTACTGTTACCACTACAAGCAAGGGCGAATGACGAATAGGGATTAAGAGGAAAGGGAGAGAGTAGTAGACTGCTTCTGTGTTTGTGCTAAGGCGAGAGTGAACGCGTGGACGCTGCCAGCCGGTTGAGTAGACGGTCGTTCGACCACCAGCCGCAACACCCCCCGCCCCACCCCGTTCAGTGGCATTGAGGGAGTTCGTGGGTGTAGGCAGCGCGGTTAAAACGAGAGCGTGGGAGGGAGAGAGGGAGATACAGATGCATAATTGGTTTTCGTTCACTGCCACACTGACCAATGCAGAAGGAATACGAGGAATAAGCGGTGTGGAAACCGTTATGACTCCTTATTAGGGTTTCATGACGGCCCGGGCTGAGAGAGCTTTTTCACTCAAACAGAGAAAGCCTGAGAGATTTGCAGCTATACAGTAGGCCGTTGAAAGTAGACATGTCATTCAAATATTTTAACGCAGATCTGTGGTTTTCAATTTCTTGAACCCAAATACCGTGCCTCTCAATCTTTGCCTCCCCAGGGCTAAGAACTTGCCAAGAATGTTCGCAAGTAAACTGCATCCAATATCTCTCCCGTGATGGGGAAAAGTATTCGTGAACATGACTTTTAACCTAATATTACATCAATTATGGTTTTCCGATGAATGGGGTTGGCCTAGGTACGTGACTGCTTAATAAACAGGGTACCCTGACCAGTAAATATATCAAACAGATTAATTTTAGTCAGATCGTGTCAAATGCATTGTGGAAGTAATTGCTTTTTTACAACTGGTGTTATGAAGCAAAACCTTCAGAAGTAAAACATGCTTATTTAAATCTAAAATACTTTTTTAACAACAAGGCGAAAAATACAGCATCAAAACACCGTTGTTGTCTTGCATCGAGAATATGGAGGAATAACAAGGTGAATTATTTTAATATGTTGTAATTAAGAAAATGTTCCTTAAATACCATTTCAACGAAGCTCATAGATACTAGCGAAGTGCTTTCTAACGTTGCAGACGGCAACCACGTCATTACTATTTATCTCATCCAACATATTCGTATCGTGACCTACGATGGGTTTTCTTAACTACTTAAACTTTATAAGTAACATAATAATTGGTTATTGTGTCCACATCTGTATAAAATAAATTGAAAAAAAGGTTTTTTAGTGGAAAACGTAATTAAACACACCGGTTTCCACTTGTGAGGCGTTACGACGGGTCCCTCGAAGTTTTCTGGCTAAAATAAACCGGGTTATCCACGCTTGCTACTGCACCTCAAGCATGTGCCATGCCAGATAAACCAGATGTATGCTGGGGCCAGGCTCTTGTATGCTGTTGCATGCGCTTTCCATTCAATGGGAATGCATCCAGAGGCCAGGTTGGGTGTACATGCACTTCCTTAACCCCTAGTTGACATTTATGGTTGCCCGCTCTTGCTAGCCCGGTTAAACAAAAGGTACGCACCGTTGTGTGTTGCTGGGTTATGACCTCGTCTAAACAAAGGTAAATTTAAAAAAATTAGTAGCAGAAAAAAATTATCTTATTCTTCGCATTATTAAACAAACTTAATACGGATTAGAGAATTAATAAAATGTAGTATTTAATTGGCGAGTCACTATCTTAAAAGCCATCCTGTAACGATTACCTATAATAATAATAATAATAATAATAATAATATCATAATCATGATCATAATCATAATAATCATAATAATAATAATAACAACAACAACAACAACAATAATAATAACAATAATAATAATAATAACAATAATTGTAAACGAGGTCTACAACGTTCAGTATAAAAAATGATATAAAAATTCTATTCACGAAAACTGTATTTTAGTTCCTGCATCACCTGCTCTGGTGAAACTAAAAATCTGGAACAATAAGGAATGACTGAATTGCGATATGCCGCAGTTCTTGTAGGTATTGAACAATATTGCCTACGCATTGGTCGAAGATATTTACACTTGGATAAACTTGAATAGAGGGGATGGGAGGGGTCATTTAATATAAGAGCAGCGATTAGTGTACGACTTGTGAAGTGGGTGTGAACGATGATCTCTTGGATGGAGTGTATAGGCAGGCAACTAGAAAACGATATTATTTTATATTATTCGAATTATTAAATTATTTTATTTTATATTCTGTGAAATCTTATTCGACGATCCGATAGTTTCTTTTATAAACTGTAGATGCTCTCTGGCCATTTTTATTCTAGCCTTGCAGGCCTTGCGTCTTACGTCTTCATGCTCAACTGTTTTCCGTATTACATAAATATTGAATGCTACCCCCAGCTTTGAGATTTCGTGGTATTTTATTAGACAGCGCAACACAATGAAATGCTCTCTACCTAACTCAATGACAGCGCTACTCTTAAGAGCCTCTCTTTATAACTTCGGTTTAATGCTTTCATTGTCTAACCTTTTTTTATCGATGGATTGAAAGATTCTACTCAGTTATTCACACACACACACTCGCGCAAATGAAACACATCGAAAAGGCTCTGATGATGCCATCAAATGCACGAATGACGTCTTTTTTTCGAACGATACAATTTCGCCCACACTATGGGATTCAGGGGATACACATAAGGACGAAGAGAAAAACGGGTTTCTGTCAAGCATATTGGTTGTAAAAGGCCAAATAAACCGCGAAATTTACGAGGATTTACGACGGCTCGTTATAAAAGCAACAATGCAGCAGTCCTCGACCAGACTAAACCAACACATGACGTGTCGTATGAGGCGTACCTCGACACCTAGATAACTTAAGAGTGGCCTCCCACATTCGTAAATGGCCCTAATTCATGAATTCCGCTGAAATTAAATTGGCGGAAATCTTTCTCCTCATAAAGTTGCGTATTTTCCCAGCTGGTTTTTTCATGCTCAAATATCATTTTTTATCATATCCAATGGAATTGTCATCTCGGGGAGGCCGTAACTTCTGCGGCCTTCGATTGACAGGGCCGATTCAGGCTTCTGTTGCTTACCGAGGGTATTTTCAGCGGTAAATTTCGTATAACCTTTGTAATATTGCCCCCATTTCAGTTTTTGTTAAACCGTTTGACCTCAATGACCCCAATAGAGAAGTTAAAAAATTTTATAAGGTCTTCCAATGTATCCAATCGGATATTTGGCGAAACGAATATTTTAATTCTCGAGGAATTAATATAAAACCTTCTCCATTCGGTTAAGTCGTCGAGGTTTTGTTGTAGGGCGTTCGAAATATTACGGCCTGTTAGATATTCAAATTTACTTTCAAATATTAGGCATTCATTATCTCGTAAGAAACTTTGAAATCTGCCCCATCTATAGTCGGATAGCCAAAAATAAAAAGCCCACGTTTTGACGATCATTCATACCATTCATTCCCGCCTTCGACTGTTGGGTAAATTTGTGTATTCCAGTTCTGTGAAATAGCTCGCTTGGGTTGCATAAATACCATCCATTATTGCCTGATGGCTTTTACATCTCCGTGTTTTTCTTCCCATCAAATTATTTTGGATAAATGGCACCGTCAGTTGGTGCCATACCCTCTCATGCGCTTCGAATGCCTTGGGCGGTGGTGAAATCCAAATCGACGTGGCTTCTTAATACATAAATGATAATGGGAGGTATCTGTCGGGGGGATAATGGGTTTCAGAAAGATATATACGCAGGCTTCTTCATGGCGAAAAAGTCGGATCGAATAGGCGGTCAATGTCGCTTTTCCCGTGGTATGGGAATTGCGGCGTGTCTCATAAAATATTTATCTGATAAAAAATATATTATCATTATTATTAAGATTGCCTCACTAGCCAGTCGTGGATGAAAACGTGCGGGGAGCATTCCTCGTTCCTTTTGGTTTTGGTTAAAAAACGCCACAGAAATGGCAATAGCTCGCCTTATTTTTCATTGGCAACAGGATAGATAAGACAAAATGTGCAGTGATGGCCTCTAAGGCACAAAACGAAAGGTGAATGCCAGCAAGAAGACGAATTAAAACCCCAGAATAAACATGTTTACGACGTAGATAGTGGCCCGGGGTTATCGCGATTACCATCCTCATCTTGTATGTGAATGACCCCGAGTCAGTCGGTCTAAAATAAGCGGTGAGTGTCCGTAAAGCCGCAACGCAGAGACTGGGTGGCGCAAATTGGCTGCAATAACATCCAGAATTTCGCCAGACTGATGTCCATGTCTGGTCCCTGGGTTTTTTAACTGTTGGATGACCACTACCACCGCCACATCGGGTTGCAGTGGGGACGCTGCCACCTGTTCAATATCCCCTCGACCATTTGTTTTCTAATCGGGGTTTCGGGAGTGTCCGTGTATGAAGCTGATAAGCTTGTTGTTTCCATCGATCTAGATAAAGCCGTATGTTCATTCCTTACACAAGCAAAGTCTCGTCAACATCAACTAATATCGGTTCTGCAATTCGCATTGCATGGTTCTGGGATGTTCAACTCCTGGGCTTGGGGTGGGGTGCCTCCGCCCAAGGGGTCATTCAAGCCAGCCACGGGGTCGTTTCGCGTCGTTGGTGCAGCCTGTCGCCGACAGTGGTCACGCCACTCTTGACCAACGGGCCAAACAAAGTGGTGGTGAAACTCCCGGCGAATTGGTTAACCCCTCCCCAGGCGGCAATGTTAGTTGATATTCTACGTGTCTGAAAATATTTCGTTCCCAATGGCTTCGAAAGAGACCCGACAGATTAACAAAATTATATCTACATCTATTATAATTATTATAAAATCATTGCCCTTATTGGATTCCTGCCTGAATTGTTGAATTACACTGTTTTTGGAGATCGGTTTAAGTCAGAGGTTAAAAAAACATGTTTTGATAAAATAATAACGTACGCGCAGGACGATAATGACAAATATGAATGTTCATTGGCAAGTTATTGTTCTATTTTAAGTCTCATAAGTTATATTGCACTTAGAAATATCGCGATAAAACATTAAAATCGTCACTTTATTTATGGATTCGACACCAATGAAGCTTTAAATCCATTTTATGGATATTTTTAAATTAGCTAATCTTAACGTAGCTTACAAGAAATGACAATCATGACATTGTTTTGTTGAAACAGTCATGATTTGGTTGATACGTAATTATCGGGCGTTTGTTAAATAAATGGATGAAAAAAATCAGCATTTAAATTACCAAAAAACTTTTAAAATGATCATTCCGGTAGTTAGTCACCATCACCTTCATTAACTGCTTCAACACAACTTGGCGCATAGTTCTTTTTTATTGGTCGAATGACAACGATGAGCGTCAACACTGGCGGATTCCACTCAAGGCCAAGTGGTAATTAAACATTAACAGCAATGTCTAGTTGGCTAAACTGCGCCGAATTCATGCTGCAATCAAGAGGAAAAACTGCCCATTTTCCACTAGGACAATGCGGTTTCCACGCGTTGAGCTTCGCGTCGTTGAATGTAAAGCCAAAACTTGTTGAGAACTGCTTTCACAACCACCATATTACCCCGTCGAAGACCCTACGAACTCCTTCGTCAATCGGTCGCTGAAAATGTGGGGCAGGTGAACAAGGTGAACGTGGATTTGGATAATTATTAGATCGATGTGAAAGCATGGATAGTCCACAAGAACCATGACTAGTTTGGTCGTGGAATAGCTCGCCTTCAAAGCAAATCGGAAGCAGATGGTGATTATGCTACGAATAGTAATGCGGCTAGAATTGTATTTTTTCGTGGCCAGATGGATTCAGGTAGTCTAACTAGTTAGATACTTGGTGAGACAAAAAAATGTTTCTGCGTAATTTCTTATGGAATTTAACGATACGTTTCGACTTATTTCTGTCTGAAGCCTTTAACCTACCAGCCATATAACTTTGGTGTTTAAATTGATGACGTCAGCGGCATTTGGTTAACTCCAAACCGGATACAAGTTGACGTGCTGGACAGGTGTTCGTTAACTTTATCAAGTTTTCATCGCGCTGTCTGCCTGCGGTCGTGTTTTAACCTCCCATCCCAGCCCCCCCCGCGTCCTTGACCTCACGACGTGGCCGGACATTCGAATTAGCGAAGATTCCAACAGTAGCCAAGGCAGTGGGACTAATACTCTGGTGCAAAAAGAACAACGGAATTCGATTTTAAAATTCTAAACAAAAGAATCGAGTTTTTTTCTATATTCGACAACTAGCTCGGTCGGAATGGAGTTTGTAATCAAATGATAACAGTATAAATTCACTGTAGGTTTAGGTGAGAACAACCCCCCTGCCCCAGACACCTTAAATAAATTCTTTTTAAGGAGTCACTTCTCCGGGATCTCAGACGCACACCACACCTTCGACCCTCTTATGACATTAAACCCTCAGAAACAGTTCAAACCGATTTTAAAAGTAATACATCGAGCTAGCAAACCAGCTGCAACTAACGGGACACTCTGGTCTGTAAAGTGGCCTGGTCCATTTGAAATCTGTTTTAAATGGAGCTACTGCTCTTGTTGTTTTGTTGCATTTTAGTTCACGAAGCATATGTTTGGCGTGGTCTGGCCTGATTTAGTTTTTTGAGGTACTTAAACAACGATTAAAACGAAGTTGTGTTTGTCGAGGCATGATTAATAAGAAACCGCATTTAATGTACCCCGTAATTATTCACAAATAAACCAGTCAACGTTATTAGATAGCAACGAATACACTTGAACGAAATCACGTAAATAGACAATTTTAAACGAAAAATCTAAAACTCCTTAAAATATGGCTGAATGAGGAAAAAATAACATTTCAGAAAAAAATAAAAACAAGCGTGCCATTGGTGGGTACAGTGTATTATCATTCATTTGAACAGGAATCCATATGATAGTCTATAAAACGCAAGGATTCGTTGTATTTTGTATGGTCGTGTTTTAACATATTAAAAGACGCTTTTTTGCGTCCGAAATATTCTTTAAAGTTGTGACACCAACTGGTGTGGCGGTTCAAAAATAAGATTTGACAATATATGTCCCAGTTTCACCTATTCGGCCGTTTTGTTGCACAACCAAACCCTCAAAGATTTTCAATGCCTGTAGACGCACACTTGATCTACTAATACGACTGCTTCTATAAATACCGCTATTTTCATTGTTCTGCCATCGGAGGTTATTGAGTACGTAGGTGTGTGTGTGTGTGTGAGTTCACTGGAGGTATCAATCTGGGATATTTCGTTTTATTTTACTGTCCAGACGATTTGCATGGGGTGCGTCAACAAGAAGCGGATGTTTATCGGTAAATTTGTCAGTGAGCTTCAACGGGTGTAGAATGTTTACTTCCACAGCCGCTTTCCTTACATGCTGTCTGGGATACAACGTATTTGGGTGTGGGCACGACACCAACTTCAATCATGACCGAGCTAATTTTTCCAGACGTTACTGTTGTTAAAGAGAAGTAGGCCTGTTGTTTTAAATAGCTAAACTGCGAAAATAAATAATTTCGAAATTATCGGGATTGCACCATTTTGATTTCGAGATCGACGTGGTCATCGAAATCGAGGAGTCATGCATGACTACGCGCAATGCTGTGTGTTTTTGGGGTATTATAAGGGAATTTAATCATTTCCTATTTTCAGGTGATTTTTTTCAAATAGGTTAGCTTTGGCTCCTCGACCGCCAGTTTCAACTACCAATGAGATATAAATCTGAAATCTCTTAATACTCAACCAATGCGGATGTCTTTATATGACAGATTTTTCTCAATAAAGCGAATACACTATTGTCTACGCAATTGTTCCAGGTTGTTCAATATTGAAGCTTAAAAAAGGTATCGATAAAGGTTGATGGAAGATTATGTCGGGTAAAATATGGATAATTTGGTTGGTTCGTAATCAAGCATGATTTCTAAGGTAAATTGGAATTAAATTTTTTGAACAATAATAATAATAATCAAATTCATAAAATTAAAAAATGGTCAATATTATACACCACGTTACTTACAGACTGATAACCTTTATTAAATTATTTGTGCTTCCAAGTAGCACAATATTAAAGGAACCAATGTTTCAGGTGGTGCCGATGATGATGATGATGATGATTGCGATGGTGATATTTCCCTATCTATCGACCTGCTTTGACTGTTGACGTCAACGTGCGTGTCACAAGCGGTGCAACAGAAATATTAATAGTAGTAGTGGTAGTAGTAACGGTCAAGTTACTGGGATCATTTCCATAATGATAACCTTCTGGTGGGTTAAAGACGCGCGCGTGCACACGCGTTTGCCAGAAAAGCCTCGACAAGCCAATGGGCATGCTTGCGGGCTGGCGATGCATTCGAACGCGGCGCATTATATGAAAATGATCGGTGACCAATAGGGTGGCAAGCAGATGTGCTGGGTATTTTCGTTACCCTATCTACTGAATATACCACAATTTTGGGCACATTCCGGAGGCCTGAATCAGCGCGAGTCGTAGCAGTGCTCCTAGCTACTCCATCAATTCCCAATTGTTGTGTTTATAGTTTAAATATGTGTGATTGCGCAAATCCGACTCTCTGAATTTGCTTTATTTAAAAGTTTAAAAATTAATTTAATTTGAAACCCCCGTGTAAAATAGCACCACGCAGAACGGAAACCTCCCACTGCCCTATCCTCACTCCGAATACACCGTCAAAATGCTTTAAAATCAACACTACGGAAATGGCCGGGGAGATTCCCGGCCGCCTGTTCGTCTGGGCAGCTGTTTGGTTTACCGGCATTGGGGAGATGTCGACGAGGACGAAGAATACCACCTCCGAATAAAAGGACAAATGCGGACACTGATGTAAAAGGCTAATCGCGCGCATAATGCCTGGTCCAACATCTGGCATTCATTCTCGCCCACCCCAACATCTTTCGACGAGGAAAAAATACCACGTTTTACGCGTGCTTGTAATAGGTCAAGACCCCGGTTCTGTTAGATGTACACTCTATCAAAGCCAAGTATTAAATCATCTCATGTGCACTTTGTGGGCTGTCTTTGCAATGACTAATTGTGGTAGGTTTCAATCTTGAAAATGGTTCCTTTGAAAAAAAATCGCTTTCCTCTCTTCCAATAAGTCGGGTTTGTGCGTTGCAGTCGTTTCGCCAAAATAATCGACATCTGTAAGGTTGCATGTAAGTTTGATCATTTAGAACTTGCAGACTCTCTTCTATACATATTAATAAACAGATGATGAATTTCAATTCAAAATGGGTGCTTAATTTCGATTTAAATAAGACTCTCATTTGAAAGACCCCGTATATCTCGAACCGTGTGGAAGAATATACAATATGCCCATCCACGGCTGAGAGGAATCTGGCTCATTTAGCCCAACACCTTAGACACGTACCATATGTCATTAATAACCTGTACTTTAGAGGTACACCAGGGGCGACTAATTCCCATCTTCAACAGAGTGGCAAAACTTCGTTACAACTTTTGCATCATCCCATCTCAGAGGTTTTTTGCAGCCTCCGCTGCCTCATTCGCTGTTTTGAACTCCTACTGTGTCTAACATTTTGAGGAAAGTAGACAATATTCAATTAAGTCTGCCCATTAATCATCCACCACGGGCTAATCTACCTTCCCAGGTCTGTTTTAGACTGCATTCAGACTTCGTACTAAGAATTGGAGCACCTAGAAATTCACGGGTTAAAAAACGAAAGCATTTTCTATTACACCTATTAGATTGTTTCAGGTGTCGAAGTCAAACCACAGCAAAGCGTATGGTGTTCCGTTTTCACTCGGTGTGAAATAAACCATTCATTTGTTGTATAATATTGATGAGGGTCTGGCGACAGCATTTCCAGCTATCGATTCCCGATAAAGACTTGAGAGAGCGCCTCCGAGATAATCTGATGATGGAATTAGCGCCGGGGTATCAAGCATCCCACTATCGATCCCGTGGACGCCTTTCGCCTCGCGCCATGAAAAGTACACCAAGATGAACCCCATGGAGTTTGAGTAAGGGTGGGCAATATTGAAGTTCTCCTACTGATCGAATTTTGGGTTCTGCTTTTTTATTGATTCCCTCCCTCGTCTCTATCTTTTACAACTCATTTCAATTTGCGAATAACTGCCGATAAACTGATAAAATGAAGTCTGGTTTGTTTGGTCGGATGACTCACCTGTCGAATAATATAGTATTGAGGACTGCATGAATTCGCGTCCACCTAAATAATAATTGATCGTCGTAGACAAAAAATATTATCCTGACAGGATATTTGGTGCACAATAAAAGCTAGATACCGTGGTTATTTACAAATATAGGGTGACAAATATGCACACCACCAATAACATTTCACCAAGGCCATTGCCACTTAAATTGCGCCAATTTAATTAATTATGAATATAAATCGATTAATCCATGTGTTTAACCCAAATCGTTGTAAGTTGGCTTTTGATTAACTCAGATTTACGGTTTCAGGTAGTTTAATGAAAACGAATAATATTTTTAAAGCTGTTAAGAAATAATCTACCAACTCAAACTGGTTTTAGTCCGGCAAAACCTAAGCACGGACAACGCATAGAAATTGACAGAAAATAAACAGAATAGTTATAATAATTCGGTCGCGAGGACAAAACAAAATTGATATTGCATGTGACGATATACGCAGGCTGACCCGATTGGCAAACACCTTTGAAGACGGTTTATTCTCTAGTAGGAGATAACCGCTAAATTTGTATTATACATAGAACAGGAGACATGCCTTTGCAGACAATTCATACCTTGAACGCTTCTACAGTCTTCTTTTCCAGTTGAAATTTGAAAATGAGGCTAATTCAACCTCCAAAGTAAAATTTGGCAAGCTCGTAATGACCCTTATACCTAATAAAACAGTTACTAAGATTTGTGTGTTTTTCCAATGGATTTGTTGATTTCCAGTCTGAAAAACACCATGACAAACATTTTGCATTGCCCAGCGGGGATTTTTATATCAGAGATTTACTCCTAAATAACAGATAAATTGCGATTTATTTTATGTTTAACATATTTTAATTGATGTTTATCGACCCACATAGTTCACGGTATTGCTCAATTGAATATTGCAGAGTCTCTGTGTGATCTATCTGGGAGGTCCATTACGGGTATCTTTATCATCTCGAAGAGGCAGGATCAATATCACTGCGAAGCTGTTTTCGATAATCTGGGCACGAGTGGACTGGGAAATCACCCCATTGTGAACGTGATGGTAATTGTGCGGGTGATTTATCTGTGTGCTGCCTGTGGGGTAAATATAGTGTGGTTAGTGCTGTTTAAGCACCTACTTACAGCATGTCGTGTCGGTGCAAAACCAGTTGAATGCCCGATTGGGCACATTTACGTGTTTGCAAGAATGCGGCGGCCGCAGGGTGTAATTACGCACCCAAAATGTCTATTCGTCTTTGAGAGATGCAATCTTTCGCAATCAACTCAAACCGCACCAACAAACGGAGTCGTTGAGCCCCCGGTTTCTATTCACAATCCGTTTCGAATACTTAAAGACCTCATCGCGTTTAGTCCCCGACAAATGAATACCCCGCGGACTCTGTCGGTCAATCTCAGTCTTAAAAGAGCAAAACACAAGTGGTGACTGACGACAGGATTCTGTTGGAGAGCTGGAGACCGCCTCCAGTTCTATTTTACCTTTCGTCGTCGTGATTTAACGCTCATGTTTACAACAAAAACGTGTGTACTATCCACTCATGGGGGCTTGAAAGACAACGCGGACAGTTTGAGCGATTTCCCTGGGGCGATTTGGTCTTTCGTCGCAACCGTGTTTAAATTTCCTTGTTCACATCGAGGCACTAGAACTGGCGATAAACTTTAGTCTGTGAGCATGCTTAGCAATCCATGAAATGGGCTTAATCTACGTTGGACAGGCAATAATCCCCGGCCTTCGCATGGTTTGGTTTGGAAATTTGAGTAGGCCTCTGACAAATTACATTTGGAAAACTCAATTGTATCCTCCGGGTAATCGGGTTTCAAATATTTCACACTGCGATGAACACGCTAGTCTCAATCTGTTCTGAAAACGCGAAAATCGGTCAAAGGAAACCAATTCATCCCTAATTCAATCAAAACTCACACCGCCAGCTGGCACAAGAGAACGACATCCACCTCCACCCGTCAAAAAACACTGTTACTTCTGATTAAGAAAATATCCCAATTCTAAATATTTCGATTGGCCAGACACGAATACCATATGCTCCAAATGCCAAGTTCTCTCGGGGGTACTCAACCCATTGATTCGGTTATCTTGGAGTGATCGTTTGGATGCCGTCTTCGGTAAATGTCGTCGCCTATGCTTCTTAGTTCGCCGACTCAGGAGACTCTGAGTAAGCTCAAACCGTATGAGGACATTTTTTCCACGCCTGTATATTGTTCCTCAGTAATTTTCCCTGGACGCTTTGACTGGTTAACCCTGCGTAGGCTTTCTAAAATAATCTCGTTTTATGTGGCCCTACATATGATCTTCATCCAAGAGACCATAATTTATCGCCATTTCACTAGTTGTACATTCGGTCAAAGGAAACCAATTCATCCCTAATTCAATCAAAACTCACACCGCCAGCTGGCACAAGAGAACGACATCCACCTCCACCCGTCAAAAAACACTGTTACTTCTGATTAAGAAAATATCCCAATTCTAAATATTTCGATTGGCCAGACACGAATACCATATGCTCCAAATGCCAAGTTCTCTCGGGGGTACTCAACCCATTGATCCAATTAAAATAAAATTCGGGCAGATTAATCCTATTTCTCTTGACAATAACATCACGTAGGAGTCGGAAACGACGCCGCCTCTTCTTTGTACACAACAAAGCATAGTTTTTTATTTCATCAATTACACGTCTAACCTTCGGTCCCCGAATGGTGTTGCATTCATCAAATACGCGGATGACCTGACTTTATGCCATGCTGCAAGAAGAATGAGGATTCTGAACAGCTCGGGCAGGCAGTCACTGAGGTTCTTCCGGGAATGGCCTTCATCTTAAGGCATCAAAATGCTTTACATTTTTTTCCGCTGAGAGCAGATGTTGACACTCCGGCCATCGGTTCACTTCGATAAATTCGCCTCGAGCTCAAAATTGAAATTCCTCCGCTTTATTTTCAACATTCGGTTATCTTGGAGTGATCGTTTGGATGCCGTCTTCGGTAAATGTCGTCGCCTATGCTTCTTAGTTCGCCGACTCAGGAGACTCTGAGTAAGCTCAAACCGTATGAGGACATTTTTTCCACGCCTGTATATTGTTCCTCAGTAATTTTCCCTGGACGCTTTGACTGGTTAACCCTGCGTAGGCTTTCTAAAATAATCTCGTTTTATGTGGCCCTACATATGATCTTCATCCAAGAGACCATAATTTATCGCCATTTCACTAGTTGTACACTTTTGGCTGCTAGTATTTTAGATGACCCCTCCCACCCCTCTAGTCAAGTTTATCTAAATGTGAATCTTTTCGACTAATGCGTAGGCAATACCGTTCAATACCCATAAAAACTACGGCCTGGCGCAATTCGGTCATTCTTTGTACCGATTTTGGGTTTCAACCAAACAGATGAACCAGTTGTTAATGCTATGTTCCTGCTGAATGGTTTGGTCCACGTGGCATCAATAAAGCGATTACTACTACTACTACTACTATTATAGAGAATAGACCGGCTTCATGGGTGTTGCTATGCCGGTGCTATGGAATATATTTATAGGTCTGCAGTGCCACCCGCGGTGGTCTCATATGGGAGTCGAACCGAGGTCTCTCTCACTAATAAGGCGAGGATGGTGACCGCCACTCCCGTCACCCAAGGACACTGCAACAACAAAAGGGATACTCGGTAAAGCAATTTCATCAGATGGGAGCTCGCAATGAACAAGAGCAAGGGAACGCTCTTATTAAAACCATATACAGATAGACGTTGTAGTAGTAGTAGTCGTGGCGTTGGGTGTAGTAAAGGAAAGGGTGGTTTGGGGCGTCGATTCTGGGCGATCAATCGGAGTCACTGTCGGGCAAACCAGCAATTTCGTCTTCGTCCAGTTGAAGAGCCCTCCAAAACTGCATTGTAACCTTGAATATTCGATAGAAAATCAGGGATTAGACGATTTCTCTCAGATACGGGAACCTTTCCTGTGTACAGAAGCAAAGGGGGCCAGCCAGCTAGCGGTTGTTTTGTTTGTCACGCAAACAGAATACCTGTCGATCATGGACACAACCTCCTGCGACCAGTCCACGAAAGGAGTTACGAATGGATGGGGATATGGCGGAACCAGTATAGGGTACGCACACTAAAAGCTGCAACTGCCGCGTTCCGGGGAGATGCGTTCACTTCGGTGGTCGTGGTCAACCCAGAAGGCCCGATGATGTCACTTATGAGGATGCATAATCCCCACCGGAGTGCGTAAAGGTTAACGTCGCGCTAGCCTAATCTGTTACATACGCACGCACGCACTCGAAACAGTGATTCACCAAATCAAATGCGTTTCCCAGATCCAAGTAGAGCGAGGCGGGAGGAAGAGGAGAAGAAAATTATTTTTGGGAGAGAAAAGAAAACAACCAGGAAATTCGATGGCGAAATACAATTAGTTTATCATTCGGTCCCATTTTGAACGATCCGAGGGAGGCTTGTGAAACCGTTTCAACTTGGGGGTAGGGGCTTCGGCCCATGCAACGAACAGAACAATACATCTAAATACACGTCTATCGATATCTTGGAAAGACCCTATTAATGTCGATGGTTCGCAAGCGCAAATGATTAATGGATTCTGTGTCACCACGGCCTAACACCTACACGTTGCTTGTGGATGTTTTGTTTTTAAAATAGCATGCGACTTTGTAACAGAAGGACCAGCGGTTCCATCGTTGTTGTTTGGGCCGCTGAATGTTTGCAGCTTCACGACTTCGTTGAAAAAGCAATTGCCGGCACTGCTGTTTAAAGGACAAACACGAGAATATAAGATGCAGTCCCATGGTTTTTTCATGCCTTGGACAAAAATACTGAAGCCCCCGCCCCTGTGTTTGGTGGCCTCTGATAGACCGTCTGAAAGACCGCACCAAAAAACGTCGTAGGAAAAACCGGCGCATCTGGGATTGTAGAATCGAAACCGTCGGTAAAAACCACGGACAAGAGTCGCCATGCAAACACCCGCAAAGTCACCTCAGGCAATACGTCACTGTCAGATAAACATCTTGGAGAAATGCTGTCCGAATTAGTCCACCCAGGTCAATCTCTTGGAGGGTTTCCCAAAGCAGTGGATTGACGTTAACGAAACAAAAATACGGACCAACGCTGAAATGATCAGATATGATCTGCTTAACCTAAACAGAAAACAGCTTTGAGGGGCGTTGAGAGGTTGCCGTAGTCAGACGGAGGTCACTTCCCGTTTCGCCAAGATCAGACACGTCTCGTTATCAGATGATGATGGATCAGCTCGGTGAAAATCCCCGGAAGTGTCGAAAGTGAAGTTTTTTAAATGATTCTGTCGCAAATTTTGAACTTTAATTTATCCGAAACAAGTGATAAAAGGAAATTCGAGAGTCAAGTTGGCAAAAAATGATGCAACGGGGTATTATGACTGTTGTTGGAAAAAAAGATGAATTCAGCCTGCCTAATGTCTGCGGGACATATTTGTCTGTCTGAGGAGGTCCAACAGCTGCGTACAAACTTATGAGGCCGAGCGGAGATAATTCTTCGGACTAAGATTCGTGTCTATCGCGCCGCTATCCGGCCCCATCCCAATCTGCGACTGTGAAACCTGGCTACTGCGTCTCGAAGACACAAGGAGATTGGAAGTTTCGCATCACTGGTGTCTACGACGAATCCTGAAAGCGGACTACTAGCGCGATAAACTCTCCAACAACGCAATCATGCGTCGATGTTCAGACGCAGGGAAGCTGTGAACATGTGATATTGCCAAACTAAATTAAGTAACTAGCATTAATGGATTACGCTCGGTCACTTGGGAAGAGCTCACAACTCTATGTCTTACGCTGTCGGGCCGGCTGACAACTAAACTCTTGGATGAGGACCGTCAAAGCGGGCATAGAACACTTAGAGCTACAGCAGGTCTACGGAGCGCGACGTTGGAAAAAGAACTGGATCACAATCTGTTCCGACCTTGCCACCGACCGCCGCGTGTCCATCAACAAAGCTGCCGGCTCATTCTCTGGCACGAGAAGCTGGCCGCACCAAGGAAGAAGAAGAAGAAGGAGGAGGAGGAGGAGGAGGAGGAGGAGGAGGAGGAGGAGGAGGAGGAGGAGGAGGAGGAGGAGGAGGAGGAGGAGGAGGAGGAGGAGGAGGAGGAGGAGGAGGAGGAGGAGGGAGGAGGAGGAGGAGGAGGAGGAGGAGGAGGAGGAGGAGGAGGAGGAGGAGGAGGGAGGAGGAGGAGGAGGAGGAGGAGGAGGAGGAGGAGGAGGGAGGAGGAGGAGGAGGAGGAGGAGGAGGAGGAGGAGGAGGAGGAGGAGGAGGAAGAGGAGGGCTGAAGGTGTCAGGGGTGGGTTTGAGTGCGTGAGGCCGAAATACTGTAACGAATGGTTCTTCAATGTGTGCCCCAGTTTACATAGGAGCTAACCGCACCAGATGTGTTGCTGCAAGTGGAATTCGGCTGAATCTGAGATGAAAGAGATGGTGGATACGAAAATACCCATTTGAAAGCGCGGATACGCGGAGAGAAGGATTCCAAACCCGATATTGGTAAGTGGGCCATTCGATGTTGGAGCAGCACGTGGAGTGCTCGACCTCGTGAGGGGCCAAACAGGTTGGAAAAAGAAACACGAAAGACGACGACTGTGAATACACGAAAAGTAGGCTACACACCCCAAAGGCCCCAGACAAAGAGGTTGACAATTGGCACCTCTACGCGAAACTGGTGTACGTCTAGACGAGGAACGGCGATTTTGCGTCATTGCTTTTAACAACGACGTAATGCCGTGAACTTATTTTGTTCGCGTGGCATTCTCTTCCAGCTGGACGATGCGCCGACGGCTTCATGGACGACACGTCCACGGCGGTGGTGGTGGCGGCTTCCCAGGGGCCACACGGGGCAGTCAGGCTGGAGAAAAATGGCGGATGGTGTAGCAGCAGTCACCACCCGGCAGCCTACGAGTGATTGGATGACCCGGTTGGATTCTAACCCGGGGTCACTCGTGGGCAGAATGGGGATGCCTGGCGCGACAAAATCCAGCCACCAACTGCGGGAATTAGGAAATACCAGTCTGGGATATGTAGGTCGGAGATAACAGCAAAAACAACCAGCTCATCTAGACTGCCAATTAAGTAATTTGATTTAAAATTTGACACAGGAATTTGACTAAAACCTAAAACAGACGAGAATGAGGGCCTACTCACCACCCATCCGGAACCCTCAGATGAATCAAATGCAGGATTCGCCGATTTCCAATAGAACTGTGCATTCGTTGATAGAGTTCAAATGTCCGTCATTAGGAAAAAAGGCGTTCGAAAGGTCTCCCAAAGACCACAAAACCCCTGGCCTGCCACGAGGTCTGTGTGACAATGAACCTCAAAACAACTGTCTGCAAAAGAAGCCTACGGTAATTAATTAATGTAGTCTACCGATAGGGCTGCAAATAGACGGCATAACTCCACCCCAAAGTCGAGAGGATCGGGGCAGCGGGCAAACGCAACTGCTTTTCGAACTGCCACCACCACCACCACCACCACCTCAGTCCGACCACATGCCTTCAGGTACCCCTTGACAAATAAACAAACGAGGCTGGGGGCCTCGTGGCTGGAAACTAGAGGAGGAAGGAGAAATATTTGTTTCCGACCCTACAACGTGTGATTACCCGGGGTGGAGAAAACACTAGGGGCGAATACAGAAGGAACCTTGGGGCAGGAGATTGAATCGACGATGTTTCGGAATGTGTGGGAGACAAACCCTCGAGAGAGATATGCCCACCACTTTAGAAATATGCAATAATTATTTACCAGAGGCCAAATTGGAGGTTGAAAAAGGACCCCCCACCCACCCACTTGCCACGTTTAGAGGAAACTCCCTGCAGAAGGAGTGAACGAAAACTACGAAATTAATGTCACCACTTTTATGCATGGTGGCTGTTTGTTTGAAGTGTGTTGATAACGAAAGTGGCGCGTCATTCGTTAATCGGACTGTGTGTTGGTTTGTTTGAGGTTCATCAATCAAGTGAAGAAAACACCTGGAATTTGAGCCTCGACAATCTCTATGTATATCGAACCGCGAGGGAGAACAGATAAGACGTTCTAACCGCGACTGACAATACCCCGGCTCATTTCCCCCTGTTCCTCCGACACGTGGCAAGGTTAAGGCTTACTGTACCTTGTTATAGGTAAATAAAAGGCAAGCAATCGCTACCTTTTACACTCCCCGCTGAAAAACAGTGAAGCTTTTAGAGAGGATCCGATAAACCCAGAAGGTTTATCGGCTTAAAAAAAAACTCCACCCCGACCATGTTAATTCTATCGATCGTATTATTGTCACATTTCCCATGGCACCGGTGTCAGGAACCACGAATCCACGACAGCACACATATCAGGGATTTGAAAGCAATCGGTGTTGATGTAACCAGGTGGCCAATAAACGCAAAGGTCAGTACATAGTAACGCAGAACGCAGGGACGCACGCGCGCACGCACGCACGCCCACGAATATCGCAAGCTAGCACAAGGTCCTGCAAGCCGCACAAACTGGAGCATTCATTTTTGTTTCCTCTTTATTTAATTAGCTTTTCGGGCGCGTGTCCGCTTCGACAAGACGCTATTCATAGTCCGGATGCATAGGAAGCCATTGCACGGGAAGAGAGAGAACGAGAGTGTGCTTTTTTCATGGGTTCATGTCATGACATTCTGGGCATCAGTATGTTTTTAGAGAAAAAGAGACACCGCCATGCGTCGTCTAGGTCGCTGGGCTAGGGGAAATACTTTGTTCTATTCGCTGACGTCACCCGATCACAAAAAAAGTGGTAGTTTGGTGTATATTGATGCTGACATCCGACGAAAGCAATTGGGAATACCTTTTCAGCCATCCTTTTCCGTTCCTCCGGCCCTAGGTTAGCAGACCTGGATTTAACCTCGCGGAGCTTGGGGAAGAGATCTTCGAAATTTGCATCAATGCTATTTTCCCCATCCTTCCCTTTTACGTTTGCGGTACGCTTGGACGCCGTGGAGAGATTGGGATCCGAAAATAAATCTAACGAAGCTGTTGACAAATATATATCTACTCATTTCAGATTAGTAGACATTATATAGCCAAAACTTACGCGCATTCGATCCTGCTGATATTTTCGATTCGGGTAGTGGGGTTGATAGAGCGTTGAAGGACTCTGGTGTTTCCTGAATATTTGACCGACGGAGTGGGTCAGCTAAACTGGCAGTAGGCAGGTATAAAATGGACTCCTGTTTTCATTCCACTATTAACGTAGTACCCACCTTTAAGATGAAGGCCGGGCCATTGGTGAGCCGTAACTGCCGATCTTAGGCGGTTTATTCCGTATTCGTCATCTAAGAAAAAACGCGCTTATACCGGTAATTACCTTCCTCTATATCGTGTTTCGCAGGGGACAGTTGTAGGACTTCAAACTGATTTTCCACGGCTTTGGAAAATATTGCCGAACGCCTTACATCATCATCCGGGAGAGAGTTGCAAATAAGAAGCTGAACGGGGATATCAAATTGGGATGCCTGTTTTTGTAAATTTTCTGAAATCTCAAAGCTTTGTGACTTAAGGATTTACAATTTATAAAAAAACAATGAAGGCTACGTTTTCAGAGTCGAAACATATAATGAGTCCTTCGGTGTTATCAAAAAAAGCATCTTCTTTAGAGGTATCGAATCTTTTTAAGCGAATGCTTGCTGTATAGTATTTGCAATCAATCTCCAAGACATCGTTTTTGTGCTTGAATGAATCCCTTAAACCTGCGAACAACTGTTAATTACAGTTCGTATTTACCTTTATAAACGGAATCAGTGATGGTGGGAGCATTGGCATCGATAAGATACAAGTTTGGGATGTTGGGTTTCGGCATCTAACACACTGAAAAGTAGGTATATTCGTAACAGCCTTTAAAATAATAGGTTACTTTAAACGCAAAGACCTTATAGGCGATTGCAGTAAAACTTCGAAGGACCTCCGCAAAGGACGTGGCTTCATTGGCAATAAAAAATTAATGATCTTAGTGTGATCTTTTATTGTGTTGGAATACAAAATATGAAAGGAGAACGATAAATTAAAAATTGATGTCTTCACTTTTTTGCATGGTAGTTGTTTATTTGGAGTGTGTTGAAAACAAATGGCATTACATTATTTCGCTTGACTGTGTGGGTATGATTGAGGTTTAACGATTTGGTTAAGGAGCGAATCAAGTGAAGAAAACACCAGGAGATCGAGCCACGACATAGCTGTATACATGACCGTGAGGGAGATGATATAAAACGTTTTATTACCGACCGAGGAAACACCAGCTAATTTATCCCCATGAGGTATGTCTCGTCGTACCTTAAAATAGGTAAATAGAAGTTAAGCAAACACTACGTTCTACACTGGCCCACAATTAAAATATTAAGAAATACTTCTATCCATGTTTGAGAATAATCTGGCTCATCTATCCATTACCAAAATCCAGTCTTAATATAAGTTTGCATATAGAATCCCTATCTTCTGCATTAGAACGCTAGGGTTGTGGAAACTGTGTTTTTGCTACGATATGAACAATGACAATCAACATGAATAGAAGTTAATGATTCGAAACCATTATACAAACAAAATAATTGCTATGAAACTAAATTGAAGACTTCATTGTCAAAAATCTAAACTTCGATACAATGAATGAATTATCGCATCAATGCTGTTGCTTAAAACAATTCAAAGCATAATTATTTATGCACGATATGTATTTAAACATGGGTACGTTATACGATATTCCAAAGCGAAAATGAACATAAACCAAACAATTATAGATGTCGTCGACAACACACCGAAACATAAAATAGCCGAAATGAAGGCCTTTTTTGCTTAAACACCATAATCAAACAAACGACATGATATATCTTATCAATTTAGAAAAAAACAATCTTAACTTAACAAGAAGGTGCACACATTATATTTTCATATTAATTCCAATTAGTCGTTTTACCACTTACGCATCATGGTCCGTGGTAAATCGAACAGGCTGGTGACTCTCGCCAGTTAGATTCGGAGAAAAACCGCCAGACTCTCGATGGCGCTGTGATTTTCGCTATGGTATTAATCTTTCCATTGATCAGATTAAATGCGCTACAGTGAAATCCATCGTACACTTCTGTAACGTATGCCCTCTGACAATTGTCTACTTACGATACACATTTACTCTGCTAATGCCAGCGTCTTTGTTCGTTAGTTCGCCGTTTCCCGCGCCTTGATATGACTGAAACCAGTATCACAGTGATGTGGAAAAGGATAATTGCCCACCGAAAACTCAATCTCCATTTTTATAAAACCGCTACCTTGTTTCGTCATTCTACCAATGCCATGTTGTTAAATTTCCGCAATAATGATAATAATTGTAGTCGCTTTATTGCGGTCACTAGAACCAAAACGTTCACTATAAAACAAGACAGTATAACAATAGAAGATACGAAAACTTTCTTTTATGTCCTACTTCACCTGCTCTGGTGAAACTAAAAATCGGTACAAATAAGGAATGACCGAATTTCGGTATGCCTCCGTTCTTGTAGGTCAGTGGTTCTCAACCTTTTTTCACTTCCGCCACACTTGGGATATCTGAAATGTTTTGCGACACACCTTAAGTAATAAAAAAATATTTTGGTTAAACTTTATTTTCAACGTTTATATTTTTAATTCGATGGTCGGGCTTGCTTTCGAGAGCAAATAAGGTTGAAACGTGGCTCTAGTGCTGACAAACAAACACGCATTTCGTCGTCAAGTCGAAGGAGTCGCGCTTTCGTTTTTTATTTGATTCCAGTCAAAACTGAAAATCAGAATTCACAAAACCTTTTCGTTCAATCGGTACATTTTATTTTACTAAAGATTGTTCAGATTTCTTTAGAAACTTATCCGTGGCTAGAAAATGCAGTTTATTTTACTAAATATGATCAAAAATCAGGAAATCGAATCAACTTGCTTCGCAAAAAATATCATCAGATGAAAAAAATGGATCAAATTTACTTGTGAAAGTCATCCAACTATGACATCGCTTGGAAAAAATTCGAAAAAAACGCTGTAAATTCAGTTGCAAAAAATCTATTTGAATTTAAATACAAGCTGAATTATAAGTTAGAACAGAAATGCTGGAGTTCAAAAACCCCAGCATTTTTGAATATTTTTCAAAATTCTCAGATTGTGAAACACTGTTGTACGTATTGAACGGTATTGTCTACGCATTATTCAAAGAGATTTACATTTGGATAAACTTAAAAAGAGGGTTCATATACGAGCAGCTATTAAGTGAAGTGAAATGGCGTTGATTTGAAAGCATAGGCAGGCTACTAGAAAACAAGATTATTTTTAAAAGCCTACGAAGGTTTAAACAGTGAGCTCGAGGCGACATTATCGAGTGAAGCGATTTCAGAAGTGTCAACATCCGCTCTCAGGGAAAAATGACATGGAGATGCATTTTCATGCGTTCAACATAAGGCAACGCGAGTACCCCAGTGACTGCCTGCTCAAACCGTTGAGAATCACCATTCGTCTTGCAGGCATGACATAAAGTCAAGTCAACCGCGTATTTTATTAGTATCACGTCGTAAGTGGACCGGAAGCTTGGGATGGATATTGCACTGCGCCTTGTAGCACACCGCTGTAACGGGGTAAGGAGACTACTCTTACGTGTTGCGTCGACTAGAGAAATTGTTTTGAAGCCTATTATTCAACCATCTTTCAACGCCATCTTCACATAGTCGAGAAGGATACGGAGTGTGATATAGTGTTGAAATTAGCGGCCCAAGAGACCTTTCTTGACAGTTCTCGCTCCGGCATCAAGTGAAGAAATGTGTGTGTGCGACAACGTAGCAACTGCGTCCCGAGTGCTTCTATTGGGTTGAGTGGGTCATCGGCAGCTTTCAGCGTGTCCTGCAATTTCAAGAGGAGATGATTCTCAATCACTGTCAACCAGACAGAGGAGTTTGCGATAGGTATACACTTCACAGGTCCCGCGGAACCATTGTTCGCTGTCGGAATAGGTGTTTTAGCAACATCTCTCAATTCCGAAGACAAGGAGCGTTCTCCTAACTAATAATTGACTAGCTTGGAGACAATCGGAGAATTGTCGCTAGTGCAGATTTTCAGAACCGCAAGATGTTCTCTGTCCGGACCAGTCGCTGTGGAGCTCTTGAGGCCAGCCCAAATTTCTGGAGATTTGTGAGCGGGTAGAAAAGCGCTGGGATTAAGAGATCTGACGCGAGGCACCGCGGAATGGTCAGCGGATTTGAAGATAAAGCCATCATTCATTACATCAAGGTCTAGGGCACCACTTGGTGGATATGAACGACAGGTTCGTGTCAATCTATTTAGATTTCCCCAGAGGTCGCCGGGTTTCCATGTTCGGAACAGCTCATCTAAAAAATCGGATGAAGGCAATTTGCCTCAGCTTGATACTGATCGAAATTGGTTTAATTTGTCGAAACCTGTCCCGGCGACAGAGCCGTTTCTTCTTTCACCACAATTGTTTAAGAAATGGAGATGATACGACACGGAGGGTGATGGATAGTTCGGTAAGTGGTCAGTACGTATCGTACAGAAATCGGAGATAGTTATTTATATTTCCAATTTGTTTAGGGCAATCGGAATGTAAAAAATTTTACAAGGAAGAAGAAAGCACGTTTTCAATAAAACCCTTTAGTGACCTGGCGGCGAGCCTTGGGGACTGGGAAACTTGAGACGGCCTTAACCTTTTCGGGCAGGGGTAAACATTCTTTTTGAAGAAATCAGGTGTCCGAGGTACTGAACCGATGACGAGCCGAAACAACATTTGCTCTCGTTGATTACTAGGCCGTTATGATAAAGACGCCGAAAACCCTCTTCTACGCGTGTTAGGTGTTCCTCCTGTGTCGTGCTGGCGATCAAGATATCGTCGACATACACGAATACATAATCTAGCCCGCGAAAAATGGAATCGAGGAAACGCTGGAAGGTCTGGGCGGCGTTCCGCAAACCAAAAGGCATTCGTAAGAACTCGAATAACCCAAATGGTGTCTTGATGGCGGCTTTGGGAATGTCTGCTGCGACAGGAATTCAGTGATAGGCGCGCGTGAGGTCGACGATTGATAAAATAGTTTTTCCCTGAAGGGCAACGCAATCGCGGATATGGAGAATTGGGTAATTGTCGTGTTCAGTTACTGTGTTTAAGGCCCGGAAATCACCACATTGTCTCCAATCCCCTTGAGTCTGTTTCGCGACCATGTGTAGAGGAGAGGACCAGCTGCTGGAGGACGGTCTTATAAAGCCTAGAGCCTGCATTTTATCGAATTCCGTTTCCGCGATTCTTCCTCTCTCGGGAGCTAGTCTGCGGTAACGGCAAGATTGGGGGGGGCCTCGGGTGCGTATGAAATGTTCGACATCGTGTTTAACGGGAACGTCGTGCTTTGGTGTATTTACCAAATCGGGGTATCGTAAAAGGAGGGAGCGATAGGGGCACATCGGAATGTCTGTTAAATGCTTGAGGTAAGACAGTATGGGGCACAAGGTGCTACAAGTAACACGTGCATTCGTGCCGGCGTCCACCAGGCATCGTCCTCGGATATCGGGATACAAATTAAATGCGTGGAGAAAATCCTGGCATGCTCGCCAATTGAAGGGATCAATAATATATGTTCTTATCCTAACAGCCCAACCGCATATAGGTAAGCAACACGACCATTTCGTATGTTCGAATCGGAAGGTGTGTCAATTTATCGATTTAAACAAACGTTAATAAATCAGTACACTACACGGTTACCAAACACATACCCAGGCGTTCGTTTTAAATACGATGCATTTCGCATAAATAATGACATTCTACAAACAACAAAAGTTCTGGAAAATATTCAAATAGAACACCTATAATTCTCGAATTTGTTTATACGAATTTATTGTATTGTGTATGATTTGATTGTTGTGTTTGGAAGATGGGTGATGATGCATTATTAGTAAATAATTACAAAATCCCTGCTTGGTAAAAAAATATTGACACGAATCTACTTTCTATAGGGCAAGTAAACCACCGCCAGGAATCCATTTAGATGTTATGAAAGATGGAAAACTTGTACAGGTAATATTTATTCCAGACAAGTATTTGCATTATTTCTCTATTTTCAAGGATAACGCCATGGAATATTATTTTGAAAGCTTTTTATATGTATTTATTTCATTCCTTACATAGTGCCTTTTTGCGGATGATTTAATAGTATATCTTAATTTGCTGAAATCATAGAAACTTATGATGGATGAAAAGTTGTGCTATTTCTTCGGACGAAATCGACAACTTTGTGATTTTCCTATTGACCATCAATCAGGCTCCCGTGTGCATGCCGCCTTGATCTGGCACAAGCACCTTAACCGCGCATTTCTCGTCGACCTCAATAGTGTACATGGAACATTCATTGGACGTATAAAATTAGAAGGCAACCGCCCCCAACAGGTATGCATTATAAATGTTAAGAATATTTCGGGGTCATAAAATACCTATAAAAACTATTTTTTCTTTAAGGTACCTATCGATTCGGAAATTCACTTTGGGGCGTCCCAACGAATGTATGTAATTCGTGAACGACCCGCCCTCTTGTATGCCGCTAATTCATCAACAGCCGAGGCCGATCGCGTTATTAAACAGGCAGCTGAAGCTACTGGCAACGCTAACCAATTACCCCATACCGAGATTGAGTTAGACAACCTGACGCAGTTTAATACTGCCCACAATCGACGTATCACTAATGTCATCGGAGACATGCCACCGACGATTTCGCAGAGCCGAAAAAATTCACTTAATGGCAATTCTTATCGCCATAGTGTCCATTTTCATGACACTGATGTTGTCATAAACCCTGAAGATATTGATCCCTCGGTCGGGCGATTCCGAAACCTTGTTCAAGAGACCTTCATTCCTAATAAAGTATGTTGTTTTTCTCTTGACTGGCTTATACGAACACATCATTCGCTTATTGTTTGCAGGGAAAAGGTCGCCACGATGGAGCTGATTTAGGAATTGCTGCACCCAATTCGAACAATCATTCATCCATTGAATCCACGCATCCTATTAGCGACGGCAACCTGATCCCACCAGCTGCTCGTCCCAACAATCCGAGCATTAGTTTAGCTGTTAAGCTTGGATTGCCTATGCCCAACCTTGCCCCCGATGTTGACTCCGAATCACCGATTGTTCAACCTCGGGCACTCCCACGTTTATCGGCGGAAGATATATTGGGTGGTCCTTTAACGGGTATGGATGTGCCAAAACTGGGTGGAAAACGATCCACAGCATCCAAAGACGTGGCTGACCATATTTCCTCCGAACCCAAGAAAAAGAAATACGCAAAGGAGGCATGGCCTGGCAAACGGCCTGGATTCATTGTTGGACCCTCGGCTGTGTAAATTCGTCGTCAATCATCAGCCTTGTACAGTTTATAACATAATAAAAGTGACTTTCTTGCATGTTTTAATCCTTTTTTGACAAGGCTAGCTCCTACGAGGAGCCGACTTCATGAAATCGGTGGTACTGAGCTGTCGTCTTCATGACAGATTGAGGCTGGGTTCGCGTCGGTAGAAATGTGACAAAAAGGGGGGTCTCTTACACTAACAAATCTTTTATTTACGTTAATATAATAAAGATGCGAGTGCTTTGTATCTGCAGCTACTGGCACCCAATTGGCAACTAGGTTACGTTTCGTCAATATATTCCACGGTTAGCTTTGGTATCGTGATGTGGGGTCTCTCTGTTTCACCTTCTGTGTACTCTTACCACGAAGGTTTAACCATTTGCCGGGACCACTCGGTCGTTTTTGGCGACCAATTAAATAATTTCTCACTCGTCCCTAATTTGGAAAATTTAGTGCACTTAGCATCCCCAGCTCTACGCGACTGTTCTGGGGACTAGCGGTGTGGTCTCAATATGAGCTTAAGGTATCAAAATCCAATTTTGCACATTTCAAATCTATCAATTAAAATTTGTGCAAATGTCTTCCACTCGAGAATATACCAACTGCATTGGTTTCTTTCAATATATTCGGTGGCGTCTCAATTCCATAATACAATGAGAACACCGTTACTCATAGGCGGTGGGTAAAATCAGACAATTACGATATTAACCATGTTTAACTTTCGATTGAAATAATAAAAGAGAGCTCTTAACTATACGAAAATTATATATACATTTTTATTTACCTTTACCAAAAAGGCCACAGAGAATCAAAATTACCAAAACTCTTCCGAACAACTCATTTATTATACACCTTATTCGTTCTCGGTCAGCCTGATCTTGGCATTTGGATTTACGAGGCGGATGTTTAGTTCCTTAGCGCGTTCAACGATCTTGACGCGATTTTTCCGAGCGACGGTACTTGAAATAACACCGGCGTGCGTTCGGTGTTGCATCATAAGAACTTCCAGTTCCTAAAAGGTTTAGCCACAATATTCGGAAATACCTTGACATTGTTTATACGGACGTGCCTAAATCCATCGGGGTGAATATGTCTGACACGGCTGGCGGTTCTGTAACCGATCTTGGGCATACGAATTTGGCCCTTGAAACGACGTCGGACACGGTTGTCGATACCTTTGGGCTTGCGCCACTTGACGCCCAGACGAACATACCTATCACTTTGGTGACGAAGCCACTTCTTGGGGTGCTTCTTCAAAATACGTGGGTGAGGCAGTGGTCTGAGGGCCATTCTGTGCAATAATATTAACGAAATTTAGCGAAACTATATCGTGTTAAAAAATAACTAAACAATTTCAACTCACATGTAAAGATTAGAACTGTGCGGTCACGTAAGTTTAAACAAACTGTAGATAAACAAATTATATTAATTGACACATAAAATAGACTCAACTGTTAATATTTTATGTTAAAAACTGTTCTTAATGCATCAACATTATATTATTAGTTTCTAAATTTATGGATAATAAACGTATCCGACATATTATATTTACCTTACGTTTCATGCTCCTCTGTATAAGCTTAAAATGGAATCGGAACCGGTTTCGTGATAAGGTAACTCATAAACTATTTTGAGTTTTTTATTCAGTAGAGACTTTTCGGTTTAGATTCCAATCTCCACTTCAAGATACTTTGGAGTCCTGGTCATTTAATTTAAAGACAGAAATGTTTGAAGGTTTGCATCTGTGGTCGTAACCCAATATCAAAATTGCACGATGGCAAAAGACGAAGGTCGGATAAATCACGTAGTTAATAATTCAAAGCACCTGACCAGAGCGGTACATATACGACAAGGCGCACATGCGAGACGCCTGCGCCTATCGCGGGGAACGTACTCTCCGAATACCCGTATAGGTGTGTCCTTGAATTCCTGTGACTAAAGTTAAATTGATGGCAATTACCTTTATACGATAGCGACATGAGAAGATGTCGCATATTTAGAAATAACGGAAGTTAATGCAAGATCGCTGCATACATTTGTGTCGGTCCAGTATTATCAAGGTAAATTGTAAGGATTATGGGGCCTCTTTGATCGGATGAGTTTGTATTTAGCATCGTGATAAACCTCATAGTAACGACAGCCGATAAAGGATCTCCGTTTACCTTATCCTTGGCACAAGAACCCCACCCACAAAATCACGTTTTATAAAGCAAATTATATCGAATATATATTATATTTCATTTAGGAAGCCATGGTGTGATGAATTTTATTACGGAACGATGTTCTTATCATATCTAACCAAGACACTCAACAGGCCTGTGCTCAGGAGCACACGTATTTCTTCGTTTTCTTGATTGGTCAAAATCTTGTGACGCTGTTTTAATTGTGGGGTTCTGACCTAAGAAATATTAGACCTTCGCTGGGGGTTTTCTAACGGAAATCGTAGAACATGGATACACATCTCAGGCCGCCATAATGAGGAGACGCATTGAAATGAAAGGAATGTATATAATGAGGCAAACAGTTATAAATGGATGGAGAGGTAATATTGACTTAGGGTAAAAATTGGATGGGTCTTTATAACGGGAAATCTATGATGCTGGTTTGGAAAGGGAGGAAGTTGCTCTAGTCTCGGTGACTGTGGATGAAGGCGGCTGTGTCCTTTTGATATCCAGTGTGAGGCATCCTGTATTGGAGGGAGAGTGTTTGGTCTCACTCTAGATGAACCAGATTGTAGTCTTCACCGTCATAGAAGACGGCCACCCCGTCTAAAGGTGGTTGACACAAGATGGCGTCCTATTGGCGCGCAGTCGACATTGTGCATCCATCATCTCCCGCGCGATGTCCTGGTAAAACACCGGGGCGTTACAACGTCAAGAGTTAGTCGATTAGAATTCAACATGCTGACCGCAACTCCAATTCCGGCAATGGTATTGCATATTCAAATATGAACTTTTTTGATTCAGCACACCCAATAGAATGTACTACCTTCACCATGTAGGCATTACGGCCATCCTTAATTTGACCCCAACACGTTGTCTTTTAATAGTGATCAGCCTGATTTTACCCGTGCGTATAAGCTTTCCAGTAGGCCGATGCAACCGTCTGATTGTCATCTTCAAAATCAGTAAAGCTATAACAATGAATTTTCAGCGAAAATCAATTCCGAGGTCATTTGGCCAACATACCGCCGTCAGATATGCGGTGCTCACACACACGAATCGGATTATTTTACGTCCTGAACTGCACGCCCAACCAGCACAATCTGCAAGGGTATTATGCATCGGCCCCAAGCAGTTATGCATTTCTAAATGTTATCCGGAACGTCTGAGACATTTTATTATTCTGCACAAAACGTAAAGCATCGTGTGCCACTTAACCCGCCGCAAACGCGCCCTAAACGTTTTCGTTTTATACTGATCAACCGCATGGTCCGAACGGGCCGATTGTCTTAAATCAGTACCGAAATTTAAATGTTACCCGTTCTGTCTTTTACCTTGTTTACTATGCTCAAATGAGGAACATTTTTCGCGAAGATGAGTTCTGGTGACAGCCAGAGGTTTGTAAGCACCCCTCTTGTGCGCCGGGTTTATAATATGTAATACCTTTGAGGCCAGTAGATGTGTCCCACAATAAATGGCAGAGGATAGCGCCACCAACCGGAAGACAGCAGATGAATTCAAGAAAAAACACCCTATTATGCAAGTTTACGTGTCCTTTTATACAAGTGTTGAAGTGACTGTCAGTGTCGATGAATGTTATGGGTAAATACGATCATAGCACGCATACCCAATCATTATACGTGCTTAGCTTGGGCGTAACTAATTGCGCGGATATACATAGGGTCGAATGCTTAAAGTTTTAAAGAAAACGCGAATAAATCAGTGGACAGTGAGGAAGGCGAAGAACCGATGCTAAACTGGATGTGTTGAATCATAAAAAAACAATTCCATCGTCGTCATGTTCATGAAAGGTTTTGTTTGATGAAATGAGATGTTCCCGAACACTTCCCCTGAAACAAAAGCGCTTGGCGTCTGTTTACAGCGACATGTTATGTGGCGGAGGTACAGCATCTCGGATGTAGTGTTGTTTCAACTTCTCTGTGTAGGTGATGAAGTAAGCAAATCGGGAGCCTGATTTTCGTAAGGCCGACTCACTGAATCACCTCACAATGAACGGTCAGAAAAGAAACTGTCCATAGAGATAAACGTGCTTGACAAGATGACATAAGCCAGCCGACCAATCGTGGTGGCATCCGCCGACATCCCAGAAGCGACTTCAGCCGATCAGCCACTTCAAGGATATGGTATTCAGAGACGTTTCCTCTGAGTGGTATAAGATTAGGCGTGTTTCGCTCAGCCACAACCTCCGGTAACATCGACACTCCTTGGCGAGTCTTCAATCACAATTGCCTTCCATCATTACTGTTTATCATAATGACAGTTCACCTCGAAGCAATTGGACGAATGTTGCCACCCAAAACATCTACACTTCGCGCAGGTCTCCAGCTAGAGCTCCGTCTCCCATCGACCAATTCCCCTCGGACAGGCCACAGTCAAATCATGTGTTGGACAGCTGCTCAATTTTGGCGAAAGATTCCACCCTCCAAATTAATCGTAGCTTTTCAAATTCATAAGGGAACATTTAAAAGCACTGCCTCCTGGAAGCAACAGCAAACCTTAAAAATTAATAGTAATATGTCCAATATCCGACATGCGGTCTTGGAAGGCTGCCTAATTTTTGTATCCTCTCTTCCACCAGAATAGGTAATCTCCGAGTCTAATAATAATCATCGGTTTAAACGAAAGTGCTCGTTCATAACAGAGTTCCCTTCCACCCCACTAACGTGTTTTTTTCAATATTCGATGGATACCTACTTTCTTTAATTAATGACGAATTTATTAACAATACGCGCCCACAGATACACATGGCCTACGTGGCAGGAACGTCGCGGTTCATGGGGCACTTGCTGAATGTGACGCGGATGCGGGAGGTCGGTTTCATTTGGAAGGCATCCAGTTTCTGGAATTAAGAGAAATTGCACAAAAGCGATAGAACCAACATACACAAAAACCTGGCAGCATATTCGGTCTGGGTAAAAGAACTCACAATGAGTGCGTCGACTGCGTCAGCCAGACTGGCGAATTCCACCAAAGCCATTTTCTTTTCAGATCTAGAACCCAAAAAGGGATATAAACACAGCGTCTCGGCGTTGCGCCTTTCTTGCACTTGTACATATTAAGTAGGCACCAGGGGACCCAGAATACCAGGGAGGTAGTGCTTCAAAGGTCCTGCACACGAAGCCCACCTCCCGGTAAGAAACCCAACCTGAAATGGACTTACTCGAGGATTTTGACTCCTGTAGGCGTCTGTTCGGCAGTATTCTCACAGAGGTGCGTGATATCCTCATCAGTGACATCGTCAGTTAGACCCGAGATGTGCAGAACCGAGTTGGGTGCGCAAATGTTCTGGTGGTTGCGCGAGTTGGCACTGCGGAATCGGTGCAGGCGGCTGCCTGTGAAGTCCTCGGCCAGATGGGGCCCACCTCCCTCACTGGCCATAATGATGTTGTTGTACTTGGATCGGTGGCACCGAATTTGACCTCCGAGAAGGGGTACACCATTAAGATGTTGGAGCGCTAATACAAAAATGGAATGGTCAGGTCTGTTGTGCAATAAGTGATGAATACAGGTACCGTAGTGACTAATTTAGACATTACCGATTTTTAGAACTTTCTTGCTTATCCCTATATCCCCCTAGGGGGTGTACCGACTAATAGATGGGGCATGTGGCATCTCCAGCTCAGAAAGAAGGCAATTTATAGCCATATGGCAATTGAGTGAGTCCTGAAACACCGCGGGTATCAGGGTGCTGAACGTAATCGCCTTACTGGCGTCGCCAACGCGCAACACAAGCTCATCGATTCGGGACTACCACTAGAGTTCCTGTTGATATATGGCACGCTTCAAATTAGGCACAAGGAGTAACGCAGATTGCACCACAAACCTGTCCCACGTGGGGCAGCGAATTCCGTGAAACGAACAAAACAGGCAGAACGACGTTTTTAACGATTAACTACCGAATCGTCGTCTACCAAGTGGAGCTGATTATTGGATTCCTGTAGCACCACAAGTGATTGGAAAGATTGACCTCACACACTACTTATCTGGTATGATCAACTAGCTAGATAGTTGACGACCAGCTTATGGCGTTGCCGCTTTTTTTGATACACTGGAGATAATGGGCTAATGAACACCCAATCGAAACAAACACGATCCCAAGGCAACTTACCAAGACTAGCCTGATTGCCGTCAGCATATTGAACCAGAGCAGTATCCTTCTTGTTGTAGAGAATCTTCACACGCTGCACGTCACCGAAGACGCCTTGATAAAGTAAAATTAGTGATCAATGCAAAGACAAGATGGGGTTTGTCAAACCCCTCGATGATTAACAACCAGATTCTGAGCAAATATAGTCCGGGTTTATTCGTGTTGACCAATAGAGGTGCTAGTTCCATAGGTTACGACAACCGTGCATTTAAATGGCACGTCACAAGTATAAATTAGACAAAAGAACGAGATTAAGAGAGAATTTAGATTAGGGCATGAGATGGAGAAAAGGGTATACCGAATAGAGTGAAGAGAGTGGTGGGCGTTATTTTCTGTTGACGGTCGAGTATTGCGGAGCATTTGAAGGAGAATGAGAGTTGGAACGCGGACAGGCCAGTCAGGGGAGAAACATTGCAGATTCAGACACAGAGATAGAGAATTGAGGTATAGTCAGAGTAGAAAGGGAAAGAGACAAAACGCATGTTATTCAGAAAGCAACAAGGAAAACATCAACCATGCCGTATTGCAAGTACACCAATCATATTGCAACATTTTTGACGCTAACGGACCATCTTAATGGCAAAATAATCAAACAAAGCGGTGGATAAAATGAGGCATCATATGCATCCATGCAATATGATGCGGCAGATCTATGGGTAACGCACCTCTGGGTTAAGCTGAGTAACAAGGACCACAGGCGAAAGCAGTGATAGACTGGAGGCGACCCCGGGCAAAGTAGAGTCCATCATAGAGTTCGCAGTGAGTTGTTGAACCATCGAGTTTGTCCCCGTAGAGTTCGAATTGAGCGGCAACAGCTGACGAATGCTTGTCGCCTGAAACTGCAACTGTTGCTGCGATTGGTGGTCAACACCATAACCTGACTGACTTGAGGCAACAAGAACTATAAAAGAGGGTAGTTGTACGGCAATATTTTTTTAAAATTTGGATATCATTTGATCTTTAACATATCGCCGTACGTAGCCGCATAATGTTAATTATGTTGACCCCAAAAAATAGGGACTGCCACTCTTAGAAACATATAGCCGGGCATAGCGCCGTGCGCAGGGAATCCAGCGACTGCTGCATCATCCGGATTTTAACCACCCTGTGTTATTGGGATGATGCAGCGGCCACTTCAAATTCTCCTTGGAGCTCTCAGAACTCTAACTGCAAAATATTCGTAAGGCATTTCAGTGGAACCTCTATGAAGAGAATCCATCATCAAGCAGAAGAACGAAAAAAGACAGTTGTGGGAATTGGACTCACCCAAAGCCCGAATAACCTCATTGGCGAAGGCGGAGAGCGTAGGGACATCAAGAGAAATCAGATCTCTAGCAGTTGGTAGATTAGCCGCACCACTTGACATGCCCAATCCAACAAGCCCAGTTGACATGACAGACGACTGGTGGTACGACTGGTTATTGGGAGGAGATCCAGCAGAAGTATGCAGATCATCCATTATGGACATAATGGAGGGAGCGTTGTTGCCGGTTGCAGATTCCATGGATGTCTGGGGCGATTGTGTAAGCGTCATAGGGTTCGTAGTGAAATCGCGGCAGAATTGGCTCTCCGAGTGTACGTCAAGGGTACTGCGTCGAGAATAACTCGTGCGGCAAATTCCGACTCCGGCGAAAGGCCATCCATCCAGTTGCTGAAAAATACACACCATAGTTATTCTATAAAAAATAACCGTTGTCTAAAAGTAAGGGTAATTTTACACAGAAAGTGCAATAAAATAGAACATACAAATTTGGCAACATCTGCAGTTGTCTGATCGTCGAATTCTATGAATGCCTGTGGGGAGGAACCACTCTTGAACGTGACGATACGCAAAACGTTGCCAAATTTAGAGACAATCTGAATAGAAAAGAAATATCGACATAGTATAAATACCAATGGTTTATACATAAAGGATATAAACAAATTAGATTATTCACCTGATAGAAGGTTAGATAGCCAACAGGCGTGATGGTGGGCTGATCGATCTGTAGCTTGAGAACACGTTGCCGGGATTCAGCTTGGGTCAGAGCAATGTTTTGCTTGTTGGCGTCTTCGATAGCTCCCGTAAGACTCGAACGGGAAGTCACAGATAGATGTGGATGCTTAGAGTACTGAATTATGATTGGCTGAGTTCCGCGGATCACTGGGGGTGAATGGAGACTATAGTAGTTGAACATGGCCCCGGCATGATCCTGTTCTTGAAACTCCAGCATTGCCTACGACGAGTTAAAATGGCAACTTTTAATCACGACCCTAAATCGATTTACTTGCAGACACGATTCCACATAATGTGTCGCATTAATACAACATGGCCCGTGCGAGCGTTAAAACAGACCAATTGAGAAAAAATAGAGAGAACTAACCTGGCCGTTCTTGGTCACCAACGCATTTGATATGCATCCGAATGGTATGCCAAGCGCAAGAACTTCCCTTTCCGTGATGTCCAAAGGAAGGGACCGAATATGCAGCACAGGGGATTCTGAAACTTCTTCTTTTCGGGTCTAAAAGCGGGTTTATATTTCGTGGAATTAGTCATACCCTTTTAGAAGTGTTGTCACTATCCACATATGCCTGGTCTCCAAAATAAGGATACTGAAAGGAAAATATTTGAATATAAACAACGGGTTCATGTTTTGCATAAGAGCGATAGTCAATGTTATCGGAAAATTGGCATAAAATTTCCAAACCTGTCTTTTTTGGTCAAACATTTCAAGAGAATGTAGCACAACGAAATTATGGATATTTTGATTGGTCAACGACTGCCCGCCATATCTATATTTAAGCGCAGTTAAAATTGAAATCACAAATTGTTTTTCTTAAAGCTTTTTAAAAGAATTATAATAATTACCTATCAAGAACAACAAAAATGTAATACCAAATATAAACACATATGACCGATAGACAAAGAGGAAACTTTGTAGGATCGCTTATGGTATCCCCTTAACTAGTTCTCGCTTGAAGGTTTCAACAACAAGTTTAGCCTGCCCGTTTACTGTAGATGATTTGGGGCGATAATAATGTGCTGGATGGAGTTGCGGCGGCAGAATTCTTCAAATTGTCCAGACGTTCTCCCGTTCAAAATGCATCTATATTTCATTTTCCCTGACAGCCGTTGATGACACTCCCGAAATCCCTTCACTCCATAATTTCGATTCGAGCTCAAAATCTAAATTCCTCGGCGTTATTTTTAACATTCGGTTATCATGGAGTGAACATGTGGATGCCATCTTTGGTAAATGCCGTCGACTCTGCTTCCTAGTTCGTCGGTTCAGGAGACTTGGCTTAAGCTCTAGCCACATAACCCCTTATTGTATATTGTTCTCCAATAATTTTCCCCGGGCTTAAATGTTCTGGCTTTTTAACCCTTCATGGCATTTTTAAAATAATCTCGTTTTCTAGTGGTCTGCCTATTCTCTCTATTCAAGAAATCATCGTTCAACGCCACTTCAATAATTGTTCACTAATCGCTGCTCGTATTTTAAGTGACCCCTCCCATCCCCTCTATCCCAGTTTATCTGAATGTAAATCTCTTCGACCAATGCGTAGACTATACCGTTCAATACCAACAAGAACAGCGGCATATCGCAATTCGGTCATTCCCTATTTGTCCCGATTTTTAGTATCACCAGAGCAGGTGAAACAGGAACTAAAAGACAATTTTCACATCTAATACTTGTCATATTGCCTATTTTTACTGCTGAAAGTTTTGGTCCTCGTGACCTCAATAAAACCACTACAATTATTATTATTACGTAAACTGCGTGCCATCATCCGAAAAAAATGCTCTGAGGCAAGCCATGCTGACTGAAGATTCCACGGAGGTTGCGTATAATATTGGACACTGTGTTTAGAGTACAATGTCAGGCCGCTTGGAGAAAGCGTAAAGCGAAATATATGTTAAACCGTCAAATGGGCCAGCGAAATCGATGTGGAGACGAATCCAAGGATGTTCAGTTTATGGCCAATGTATCGGTTCCAATCGTGCTGGCATTTTGGCAGCTCTCTGGCAGCGGGAGCAGCATCGCACAAGGTTTCAAAAATCCCGATCGATGTTGGTCAAGTTAGCATAGCTGCGTTCAATCGCCATCGTGCTGCCCCGGGGTGTCTAAAGTGCAACTGTCGGATTGTAGTTGATCGCAAAGATACGGGAAGATCCGGTCTGCGAGCATGAGGCAGGAGTTGACAACGGACAATGATTTTCTTATAATGGATAATAATTTCAGCTCCGCCGGGACCTTGGTGGGCCATTAGTTTGTGATGTATGACACGACGCGCTGGTGTGATGGATCGGCTGTTGTAGACTAAAGGATGTTAGCGGTTGTGACGGGAATGGCTCTGGTTGTGGCGGAAACCTGATCACACACATATTCCGCGATGGAGATTGTAGCGATGACGGCGTCTTCGTCAGGTCGTTGGTGGTTATCGAAGTGGTGAGACAAGCAAACGGCTTGGCGAAAATCCTCTGTGCGTCGGTATTGGATGTCAAAATCATAGCCGATCAAAATTATAGGCTCATCGCTGGAGGCGATTTGCGCAGTGGACAATAATGTCTTTTTTAGAACCAAAAATGAAAAGCAGCGGCTTGTGATCGGCAAGGAGACTCAAATTTCGACCATACACCATCTTGTGGAATTTCTTTGCATAAAAAACGAGCGCCAAAGCCTCGTTCTAAGACAGAAAGTGTTTTCGGAACCACATGGAAAGACGTGGGATATAACAGCTCCAACACCATAAACACGTGCGTCGCCTGCAAACAGGATTTTGTATTTTGGGTCGTAATGTTTCAGGAGGAGGCCAGAAATGAGCATGGATTTCATTTTCAAGAAAACACTCTCGAAATCGGATGACTATCATCAATTAATGTGCTACGGAAAGAGGTTGTTGAGTGGGGCCCGAACGTTGTGTAATTCAGAAAGGAATGCACTGTAATAGCAGCGAAGATCGAAGAGCGGGGAAGTGTTTTGGTTGAGGAATAAGCTAAAGGGCATGCATCTTGTATGTGTGCCTGTGCGACGGCCGTTGGCATCGACGACGAAACCGAGGTTTTTGATTGATGGCTGCAAAACAATCGCTCGAGGAAATATTCTGTAGGGTCGCTTGGGGGCTTGGGAGACTGCATGATGTTGTAGATTGCCCGAATGGGTAAGTTGACTAGACGAAGTTGTTCGAGCCAGTCAAGTCCGAAAAGGTTATTACTGGTACTGGAAACATAGCAAGAGCAGTTGACAGTGGTGCCTGGAAATGATACGCAACAATGAAGCTTGCTGATGAGTGGTACCAGGCCACTGCAGGGACTGCCGCGGTCTGATGTCTTTTCCATGGAGGGTTTGCCGAAAGACCGCCATAAATTTTCCGAGATGATGGTGATATCCGATGTTCTGCTTCAATCGGGCAGGCTGGCCATTGATGAAGACGGTCAACAATTTCGGCCGGCCGGTCGCGTTGACACAAAATGCAGAAAACAGATTGAGTGATCTTTTTCCTGATTGAGCTATGTAATATTCAGTGACTTGAAGTTTGAGACACGTCTGCCGTTATTTAATTACCTGAATTGAGTGATGCGAGCATGCTTGGTCTCATATTTGGATTAGCCGGAATCCGTCTTTGTGTCTTTGAGTTGTCGTCTCAGGGTACTATTGTAATTTAGTGAGGAGCCTTGTGGGGATGTCGGCGTCCTTGGGAGACTGCAGACTACAGACGAATAAGATGCAAATGCATTCTTCATTCGTAAGAAAGCCCAATTTGAAGCGCCCACATTATCGATTATTCCTGCGTATGTAAAGAATCATCGAAATCTCGTTTTTTAGTTTCAGGCACGAATAACTAGTGCTGAGAAGCGAGTATTGGTCCTGAAAAATCTGCATCAATGTCTGTGTCGTCACTCAGGTGCTCTGGAACAATTCAGTTGAAGTATCTCTCGTGCTCTGTCGGACCGAGTTTACGGACGAGTAAATGAACTCGTCACGCATAATCGTCCATTAAATAGGCATACCGGCTCTATTAGATTCACCAATGAAACCCTTCAGCAGGAAAAGTCACAAAAGGCTCGAAGCAGGCGATCATGACAAGCGTAAATGTCACCTTTCCCATTATCTATTCGTAAATCTTCTACTTCAATTCAGAAATTTGCGATCACTCAAATAAGAAATGGTTTATAAATTTAAACTTCCATAATTGATTGATAGACCAAATGATGCACCAGAGTGCATGCGTGTCGGACAAGAGTAGCCCCTCTAGTCGCGGGGTCTGTCATGCCTAAGGGTAACGCCATTGGTCTTTACTTGACACTCAACTTAAGCATTTGACCCCAGACAGCGGAATTTAAAATCAGTAAAACACCAGTAAACCCTTGGCCGACGGAAAACCCCGATGAATACGCTGGGGCGGATATCTATACCTGGATTCACTGATCAGATCCGTGCTGACTTGCTTATGAGGCCACCTCTAGCATGTTCCCAAGAAACTCCATGAACTCGGCTATGGCTGACTTAAGAAGCACCGTTAATCGGTTATTCATGTACGTCTCTGCAACAGTTTCGGTTGTCAACGCGATGTTAGCCGATTTAAATGGTTGCATATACTTCTAGACCACGCCCCTATAGACACAAAATCGTCACCGTACCTATACATGTATTCGAAACGTGCATTTTTATCGCGATGCTCGAGAACCAGACCATCATAAAGCTAAAATAAGTCAATTTAGTTATATATCATAAGCTCCGACTGCACAACAACAACTACCTTTCACATAATAATAATAATAATAATTGTAGTGGCTTTATTGAGGTCACGAGGACCAAAACGTTCAGCAGTTAAAAGAGGCAGTATAACAAGTGTTGGATGGGAACGTTTTCATTTAGTTCTTGTTTCACCTGTTCTGGTGAAACTGAAAATCGGGACAAATAAGGAATGACCGAATTGCCATATGCCGCCGTTCTTGTTGGTATTGAACCGTATAGTCTACGCATTGGTCGAAGAGATTTACATTCAGAAAAACTGGAATAGATGGGATGGGAGAGGTCACTTAAAATACGAGCAGCGATTAGTGAAAAATTATTGAAGTGGCGTTGAACGATGATTTCTTGAATAGAGAGAATAGGCAGACCACTAGAAAACGAGATTATTTTAAAAAGTCTATGAAGGGTTACAAAGTCAGAACATAAAAGGCCGGGGAAAATTACTCGAGAACAATATACAATAACGGGAATTATACAGGCATGGACAACGTTTTTTATATGGTAAGAGCTTAAGCCAAGTCTCCTGAACCGGCGAACTAGGAAGCAGAGGCAACGGCATTTACCAAGGACGGCATCCACATGATCACTCCATGATAACCGACTGTTAAAAATAACGCCGAGGAATTTAGATTTTGAGCTCGAATCGAAATTATGGAGTGAAGGGATTTCGGGAGTGTCAACAGCGGCTGTCAGGGAAAATGTAATATAGATGCATTCTGCAAAAGACCATTCTCCGAAGACAACTCGAATACCTCAGTGACTGCCTGCCCGAGCTGTTGAGAATCACCATCCGTCTTGCATGCATGGCATAAAGTCAAGTCATCCGCGTATTTTATAAGTGTCACGTCGTTTGGGGACCGAAGGCTAGACGTGTAATAGTAGAAAAGGAAGGGAGATAGCACTGCGCCTTGTAGTACACCGTAGTTATTTGGCAAGGAAGTGGAGGCTTCATTTCCGACTCTTTCATGTTGACGTCGATTAGAAAAATAGTTTTGAAGCCAATTAATCAACCATCCTTCAACGCCATCTTCACATAGATGAGAAATGATGCGGGAGCGTGAGATAGTGTTGAAAGCAGATCTATGGTAAATCCATGAAATGGATGCGTTTAAAACAGAGAATTATTTTGCAAAGTGTAGTAAAATGATCAATGAAGATGTTTTGAGAAAATAGATTTTCCAAAAAAGCAAAATAATATCTTTTTAATGGTGGTGGCCGTTAAAAGGCCCCACACATTGGCTCTGACATGCAACCCAGACGCTTTGTAACTATGCCATTTAAGAATCGTTTGTTATACGATAATTTTAGAAAGATAAATGGCATAATGGTTCTTTTAAAACTCTTATTTCCATTTTTAAACTAGTTTGTTTGACTGTGAAGATTTAATTAAAGACAACTATTCTTTCTGAGGCGGCAATATAGAATTATCTGGTTGTTCTTCATGCTTGAGAATGGCGATAAACGCGTCGCCAACGTTCGCAAGCTGCAGTACATGGGATTCGGCAACGAAAGTCAAGTAAAAGAAGCTCTAGATTCGTCCAATAATGACATCGATTCAGCGATAACCTTTCTCGTAAATGTGAGTAAACTCTGATTAAGGTATGATTGGTCCAAATTCCGATCGTAATGTTTAAAGAAGAAATAAAATTAATTTAAAAATTTCAATATGTGTACTAATATGTTACGATTTGTATTTTTTCAAGCAAAACTTTGTCCAACATCGATCCAGTCAAGATACCACTTGCGAAAATGATGCCTCCTCTTCAAGTGCCCAGGGTCAATTTCCTTTGGATGAGCTGGAAAAATTAGAAAACACTCTCTACGTTGATAAATGGAACATCCCATGTTTACGTCATCAGTCCCTCGGGATCTGTCTGCTTGCTGCTCTTCGATTAATAAAAAGTAACGGTGTCTCCACATTGGGGACAGTTGATGGAGTTGATCGTTTCGTGAAAAAGTTTATTCCCGAATGCCTCGCTAAAGTATGCGGTCTATTTTTTACTATTTGTTTCGCTGTTTAGTTACTAACTTCAACAGCAGTGCTCCAATGGGACGCAGAAACACTGGAGGGGGTGCACAATATGCTGGAGCTGGTAGTTCAGTTGACTGTCGAGTGCCTCGCTTCAATTCAAGTATTGTCTAAATCCTTTGAAAACATCCCACGGGATAGCGAATTAGAGTCCGTGAAAGGACGCGTCGATGATGTTACTGAAAATGATGGTGTTTCCCCAGGTTGGCCCCCCCAGATGATGGAAATCGTTGATATTATTCTTGGGTATCTTAGGGTCATTTTTGATCCCGAGTGCAGCTATCACCAACGTTGCCGCGATAGGATATCTAACACCGGAACCTACATGCAAGTTCCTATAAAAATGCTAATTATGACTGATATTAGAGACACTTTTAACAACTATAGTTTGGTCCCACAATCTGAAAAAGAGGGCAACGACAGAATCTACGCAGAGGTTTTACCAGCCCCCAAAAACTTTTATCTTGTAAATCTACTTAATTGTCTCGGTTCACATGGCGGGTTCGACATTCTCCGATGGTATGGAACCAGGCGGCAATTTCCCATAAAAGCAAGTTCAACCCATTTTTGTCCACATTTTAAGTGCAGAAATAAGGTTGGGCGTATCTTAATGTGTTTTTGCTTATTGTTTTCAGAAAATGTTGTCTTTCGTCAGTCCAATCGCTAATGTCGTAGAATACATAACCATGAATACAATGTGTCGCTATGTATCTTGGCCTGTTGTTCGATCCCTTTGGCTCATCAACAATCTCTCTAGTGAAGATTTGGACTTGCATGTAAGTTCCAATGAACTTATTTTAATTCCCTTGCAAATGTATGCGCTTATGGGTCATAGCGCATTAAGAAGCGTTTGCCAACTATCCAAACCTCTTAAATTTGCAGTTTACAGTTTTACCATACTTATGAACACGAAATGTGCTGTTACGAATTTTTTGTATCTGTTCACGGACGTTTTTTTTAATTTGCATGTACCCATTCACCTTATCAGGCTCCGTCTTTCTTGCTATGCTTTCTGAGTATTTACAGCCCCTTTTTCGTGTCGCTTAAAATTTGAATTGCCTTAATCTACCCCATTTGTTTGTTTTGGATTTACACACTAAAGTAATCTTTTCCTTATCTAGACAAAAGTTGTGTAGATGCACGGATGTTTCATGAAACATTAAAAATTCGAATCCTTCGAAATACTCCGCGTTCATGGCTACCAATTTGCATGGTTTTGTCTAATCCATCGAAGAATGTGGCCAATCATCTCTCTACATACACTCGAATTTGACCGTCTATAAATAAACACACACTAGGGGTGGGGAATATTGTGGTGCAGTTTACCAGGTCACGCATTTATCCTTTATTCAGCGCCCCACGACACGTCGATCTTAGTGCTACCGATCTCCCGATGTTAATTTTAGCATCTCCCTACCTCCTACATAATATTTCTTTTCGACAGACCTACCGCATATAGCAGTATCACCGATTACATTGTTCTATGAGCGTCGCTCCAATTAGTGGATCCACTGTCTTTCAGGAATCCAGGGTATTCCAATTGATAACTTCGTTGCGTGCAATCTGTTGCCGATTCGCAACCATTTCGTCGAACCCACCCCCATCTGGGGAGACGAGCCTCTCCGCAGCCTTTTCGCTCGATGGTCTAGCCACCCCGCGCCAACCGGATTGGGACGAGCACTTCACCCGGTGTGAATCCATCCCCGCCTCCGCGCCCCATTTCTCCGTCTCGAGGCTGGACGAGCGCCACTTGGCCATCATCTTGGTCTCCCTGTGTCCGCCCCGCGGTATGGGGGGCTCCTTTAAGGTGCGCATGCTGGCATTTCGTCATCTGATCGACCAGTTGGCAGCCGTCCAGCTCACGCGGTCGGCGGATACACGAAATTTGGGCTCGGTGTCGTCCACGTCGATACTCGCATCGGAGAATCAAGCCTTTCTTAAACGACGAAAATCCCAGAGGCTTATAAGGTTTGATTCACTGATGGCCTGGATCCAGGAGAAGCGTGTTGTGCAAGCGCTCATGAGTAAGTAATTGTGTCATTACTTGGCTGCGTGTTTTGTGTGGCCATTTCCTTCTAGAGGATTGCAGATGTCCATGAACGGCGAACGGAGGTCAGGTCAGAGCAGTTTGCTGGGCTAGAGTGGCAGGTGTAACGGCAGCTGAGTAGGCTAGACGTAGGCTAAAATAGTGATGTTTAGGATTGGCCACTGAACCACATCCGGAGACGGTGCGAGTGGTTGCACGACTCTGGGGTCGTGGCCTATGGCGAGGAGGGGACAAACGAATGTGCCGCCACCACAAAAACAAGGACACACACACCGTCAGTGACGCTTTGTGCATAAGCGCCCCCTTATGGTGATAATAATAATAATAATGATGTTCGCTTTATTAAGGTGACGAGGACCAAAACTTTCAGCATTAAAATTTACAATAAACAAAAATGTTCCAGGAAGTGACGATTATCGGTAGAAAATGCAGAATAAGTTAAGATGAATAAAAGAAGTAACATCAGGGTAAATTAGCAAGAAAGGCCAATTTAACCTACGAAGTATAAAAAGTTTGGTAAACGGGGGGAATGGCGGCCCTTGAAAGGCCCTATCCAAAACGCGCGATCTGGAATGATTACTTCAAATTAAATTTACCTAGCGTCATGCTGAAAACGTAAATCTGCAACAACAACAACAACCTCCTAAACATTCGAGGTGTTGGGTATCCGGGAGTTGGAACGAGTCTCAGAGACAACGTCGAAAATGACGCACACCAATCCATCCCAAACTGGCGGATGTAAGGCAGCCAATTGTCCCTGTGGAAAAATTGCCCTCGTACCAATTACCAGCGCATTTGTAACACCGCGTTTTGGGCATTATCTTTTTATCCTTTTCGGTTGTTAATTTTCAAATTGTCAGCAAATTATACTTTGTTGGCCATTACTGAGTTTTTTTCTAATTCCCCAAATCTCTTTCATCTCCTTCCCAACAATTATAACTATTTTGATAAATCATTAATTTAATATTGTTTGATTGCATGTGTTAGCACTCGCATGATGTTTGGGAGTGAACCCGGTTGGACTTCCACAAATATTCCGGGCTCTGCAGCGAGCGCCTCTCACCCCTGTGTCGTCATCCCGGGGAATGGAGCCAGCATCCAGATGGTTCCCCGTGTGGCAGCCCCTCTGTTAGTAAAGAGACAACTGCTGCCTGGTATCGTGGATGCCACCGCTACAAATATTCCCCAGAAAACCCATGAAGGCGGTTTATTATCTAGCAGGATAAAACTGTTGAAATTAAGCTGAAGATGGCCGATCACTTCCATCAGATACTGTTGGAAATGATTGATGCCAACTACGGTGATTCATTGAATGTGTATAGCGCTACTGTGGTTTATTGCATGTTTTTATGACCCTTCTAAGAAGCAGGGACATCCTATTATTTGCTGCGACATTGTTTAGTTGTCAAGTAGCGCTTATTTGAACGATGGAACAGCGCCTCTTCCCGCTCTGTTTTCATTGGAGGAATTAGTGAGAATTTATTTTTCCCCTAGCGAATCTTGACAATGTGACCTACGTGGTGGCCCTGTGTGACTTGTTTCGGTGTCTGGGCGAGCGGATAACCACCAGCGACATCACCCTCCTCTGGAAACGCCAGGAAACACAAAACGTTGCCGGCATCACCAACATTCTCAAACTCTTCTCCGAGATTGGGGCCAACGGCTTCAATCGTGTACAGCTCTGCCACCTCTTGCAGTTGGTTAGAGACGTGAGTTCAACTACGAGCTTGCAGTATTTGCTTGTTGGATTTCTGCGACCTCTTGGGTGAATCTTCGCTCTGAACACTAGATATGGTCTTGAGATTTCGAGAATTCGTTTTCTTGATGCATCGATCATTGGGACAGGTTATGGGATTATTTTCTAGAGTTTAACTAATTTCATCTGTTGTCTTGCCCCAAGTATAGACTATTAAGTGAGATCTTATTTGAGCCCATCCCTCGCTGATCAATATAAATGAAGTTTAGGTTTTGGTTTTGATGTTGTGTAACCTTTCTCCCGATTGATTGGTCATCCCCACCTTTTGTCATGTTCCATGTTGATTGAAGATTATCGACAATACAGGTTGGAGGTGGATCTCTACGAAACACGAAATAGAGCAAGAGGGTCAGCAGTGTATGATAATAAATTTTATATTTCGCTTAATAAATGGAAACATTTTCAATCGATCATTAATCATTCATAAATTGTAGACACTCCACTCTACATATATGCATAAACAAATGATGATTTTCCATCGCACGACAGATTTGGGGATTGCCAATGTAGTCACTCGGGTAACAGACCTTCTATAAATTCTGCAAGAACTCCTACAGCGATCACGGAAAAGGTCTCAGACGGACGCGCCTTTGGTGTAGCAGAGGTCATCATCCTCGCTCTGTTAGTGAGGGTGTCGGGCATCCACCACAGCTGGCACTGGGAACACCCCCAATTGTAAAAATATCCTCATCAATCGTGCGTACAAGCACCCACGAAGCCTATTTATCCTCTGGTAGGAGATGCAGGTGGTGTTTTGTATGATGAGAAAAATAATGAAAATATGTCAACCAAGTGAAGTTTTGAGACCCCCGGGGCCTATGGCGCCACGGCCGCTGTGTAGAAGATTGGGGAAAAGGTGTGTTGGGTGAAAGCGTTTAGGATATCTCGAAGGCTGCGCAACACGAATCTCCACAGTAGGCGTCCACCAATTGGTGCCTGAAGTTTATGCCAACGGCTTTGCTCAGGAAAGACAATACGAACAGAACACCAACAGAAAGGGTGCTTTTTATTGTAAAAGGAAAACCTTGATTATTATTGGCTATTGAATAAACCATTAGGGGACGAGAGGACGCTAGGCTAGGCCTCGAGACTGAATTCCTGCGTATTTATTGTATGTGCGGTTGTCTCCTCATCCTCGTCGTCGTCCTCCTCCTCATCCTCCTCCTCCTCCTCATCCTCCTCCTCCTCCTCCTCCTCCTCCTCCTCCTCCTCCTCCTCCTCCTCCTCCTCCTCCTCCTCCTCCTCCTCCTCCTCCTCCTCCTCCAAGTCGCCGAATTACAGGCGGACGCCGCTGCGCCCGGCTAATTTCTATAGGTTGGCCGTTCCTGGAGGTCGAACCCAGGGTCGCTCACGGGCAGAGAGTGAGGAGTGCTCAGCGCTGCACAATCGGGCAGGTGGTGCAATTGCACGACTGGCGGGGCTTAATAGCGGAAAAAAATGAACGCGACTGGAATCGGCTGTCTCTTTTTAAATTGCGCCTTGTCAACTTTTCGTGGTTTGAGCACGGTCGCCCCATTCTCTTCTTACACCGAATGCAGTACTCAGCCACCACTAGTTATCCTTTACTCCGTCTCCATTCCTAGCAGGCAGAAGGGACGGCACTAAGGAGCATCGGTCGATGGATCTGCGGAAGCTACTTACCCCTAACCGCCACACAAATACATCGAGCTATGTGATGGACTTATCTGACCATGTCTGGCAGAGTAACCGCGTCCGTAAAAAAATATTTAAGAGAAAAGATGAAGGACACAAAGGGAGCAATGAGTCCGTGTTTTAGTAGGATAATAATGGCATAAAAATTAGCAATTATCTTTGAAGCAAATAATTGAGACTCGCCACCCTCGAAGCCCCACTCTCTGCGCCTTGCCTTGCCTTACCTTGATTCCAGAATCACGGAATATAGTCAGTTTTTCATTTGTCTTAATAGAACTGGTGTGCTCTAGACCTGCAGACGAGCCTCCAATTTACACGCCGCGCTTCCGCTGCTGGCAAGAAGTCCCATCGACGCGCCAAGGCGTCCGCCAACACCTCGCCGCTCCACTTCCCCGAGTCCCCTTCCACACATAACACGCGGATGCGCCTGCTCAACTTCGTCGCAACGACCGCCACCACATCTCGTGAAACCTGGGTCTCGGATATGTGCCTCACGTTGCTATGGCAATTCGCCCAGGGGATCAACTACTCTACGAAATCCTCCACCTCAGCCACCACCTTGCCTGAAGAGAAGACGATTACCAAGGGGAGGTTTGCGGTTTCCTCTCTGGGTGGAGCCGGGAGTGGTGGAGCCGGGGGTGGGATTTCGGTGCATTTCGTGCTAAGTGGGGGCACTACGCACCCAGAACCCATGGAGGCCGCCGCGGCCCAGTTGATTGTGGTGCTGCGAGACTGCAGGCTTCCGGCACAGGAACAGCGCCTGCGATTGAACCATTGGCTCACCATTGCTACCGACGAACTGCAAAAGGTTAGGCTGGCAGCGGCGATTGCGTGCGTATCGCCCTCGCGAAAAAATGCCCATTTGCCGGCATCTGCAATTATCGATTGTGGTCGTGTGTGTTTAAGGGAAAGTTCTGGCGTCTTTTGTCTTGGCAAGACATTTTTAAATTCTTATTTAAAATTATATTAAAGAAAGTTGCATAATTTAAAAATTGTGCGCGTTTAGAGGCGAGATATTATCTTCCACTGGCTTTTGAATACCCTCAAATATAATGGAAAAATCACCCGACCTAAATTCGGTAGACCAACCACGGCCAATCCATACACTTCACTCAAGTTCGCTTTGCTTACTCCTTTAATACGAACTTCCTTTTTTGGAACGCGCACAGTTTGAAATGTCTTAAGAGAGCTCTTTATTTGGGCAAACAAGCTTTCGTGTTGCTGAAGAAAAACGAGTATTTTGGACGGCAGACGTGCAGAAAATAGGCAGTTAAGAATAGAATTGCACGTCTTAAAAAGACAAGATTTTTTAAAAATAATCATTCCCCAGCGCGATTTGATCATCGAGGCGTCACCTCTGGCCTTGGCATTCATCGATTGCGCCCTTCAAGGCAGCATCGGGGATCCATGTGGTGGCAGAACGGAGCCGCCACCCTTCTGTCCGCTAAACATTGGCTGCAGCGTTGCCTCGGGTTTAAACGCATCCGACTAAACTATCAATGCCCAAATCTTGCTTTCATCACACACGAATAACGCAGCTTTCTAATTAGAATGACAAAATACGATGTAGATCATCCAACAGATAGCGGAGAAAAATCAATTCACACAACACGTTTGGATGTACGTAAAACGGATTTCGATATGAAACAATAAAAAGCAACCTTTTTTCCAAAACAAAGAGATATTTTGACGCGAAGGACCAAGTGGCGACTTCAGAGTAGCTCACTCACTCACCCACTCACCCCACTCTCCTCTTTGGGTCATCCTGTCTCTACGAGGTACTCTGGGTGGGACAGCAGAAACCCACAGTTACCCAAAGACTCCACAATTACAGCATAACATTCAACCCTGTAGATAAGGCGCCATTTTCTGGGATTCTTGGTACCAGGCGACTTCAAATTCACCGTCTGCTATCATTGCACACCATTTCTACCGACTTTCTCTGTTTTAGGGCAAATTGGCGTATTTTCTACTGGACTTCCTGCAAACGGTGCTTGAGCTTATTTGCAAACCCCTTCCAGGACGCAATAAAAAGGTCAGCGGTGCCCTGTAGACTTGTTTTTCCTGTTTCCCGTTTGAGGCATTTCGGATGAGCTGAGACGCCAGATGGCGCGCACAGGGCTGTACTATCAAGAATGTGCAAACTTCCCCTGCAATTTTTTTTCTATTCGCGCTTACGATTGGTTCCCTTGCGCCGAATGGTCGAACAGGCGAAAACACGCGCATTCATTTGTTTTTTTCCTCGCTCGAGTGACCTTGGAAATGCACCATTATTTTACCAAGGTCACCATTGGGCGCTTCGACCAAAATGGCGGTTATTTAGGCGGCTGGTGTTTATTAAATTGACTTTTTGTGCGTGACTGTGGTCCAAATGATATACATAGATTATTATATTTTTTTAATATTTTAACGCTGCGGCTTATCGTTTGATTGCAAACTTTTCTACGACGGTGTGACGTCTGGTTCGACTTAGGATTGTCTGTGTGTGTGTCTCAGACAACTAAAGGTACACCTAAGTTGAAGAAAATCGAAGTCGGCTGCGTAAATTTGTCACGTTTAATCCCTATTGTAAATGAGAAGTCAACAGTTGCGTGTGGGGGTTTATGTTATCACCAAAACATTGAATTTTATCAAATAAAATCACAAGCCGTTCACGCCGCTTCAACAATACAATAGATATATTTGTCCGGCCATTTTACATGGCGAGATAAATAATAAAAAAATCGAATTTGTGGAGTCCTTAGACGCTAGGGACAATATTAACGCACTAGAACGGCTTTCTAGGCTCCTACTCCCATCGCCCAAGCGAACTTAATTACCTCTTTAGTCATCCCTCACAAATCTGTTGTCTCACAAGCCTTGAAAGGTTGTGACTTACTTTTAACTCGGTTTCATCACCCAAATATCCCCCGGAAAGACGCGGTGTTAAGAAGGTTGTCCCCTTTTGAGGAACCGTTTCGTTTTAAAGATTAATATTTCCGAACTCACGTTGTAATCAATTTCCAGACTGGGAGATTCTGCATTGGCTGCATCAAGCATCGCACGGAGTCAAACACGTAACTCAGACTTGTTTACTTCGGCACGATTCCGTAATTTTATTTCGCCGCCACCCGAAAACCCCGAATTCGCTGAATTGCAGGCCGAAGCCGCTGCGCCCGTCTTATTTCCATATGTTGGCCGTTCCCGGAGGTCGAACCCAGGGTCGATCACTGCCAGAGAGTGAGGAGTCCATCAATTCGTGCCTGAAGTTTATGCCAACGGCTTTGCTCAGGAAAGACAATACGAACAGAACACCAACAGAACGGGCGCTTTTTATTGTAAAAAGAAAACATTGATTATTATTGGCTATTGAATAAACCATTAGGGGACGAGAGGACGCCAGGCTAGGCCTCGAGACTGAATTCCTGCGTATTTATTGTATGTGCGGTTGTCTCCTCCTCCTACTCCTCATCCTCCTAGTCGTCGTCGTCCTCCTCCTCCTCCTCCTCCTCCTCCTCCTCCTCCTCCTCCTCCTCCTCCTCCTCCTCCTCCTCCTCCTCCTCCTCCTCCTCCTCCTCCAAGTCGCCGAATTACAGGCGGACGCCGCTGCGCCCGGCTAATTTCTATAGGTTGGCCGTTCCTGGAGGTCGAACCCAGTGTCGCTCACGGGCAGAGAGTGAGGGGTGCTCAGCGCTGCACAATCGGGCCACTGCGTGTCCCCCCAGGTGGTGCAATTGCACGACTGGCGGGGCTTAATCGCTAAAACCATCGACGCGACTGGAATTCGCTTTCTCTTTTTAAATTGCGCCTTGTCAACTTTTCGTGGTTTGAGCGCGTTCGCCCCATTCTCTTCTTACACCGAATACAGTACACAGCCACCACTAGCGATCCGCTGTCGGATTACAGACAGGTGCCGCTTCGCCCGGCTAATTTTTATATTTTGGCTTTACCCAGAATTCGAATCCGAGGTCACTCACGTACTGATTAAGAATGCTTGCCGGGCCACCCGACACGGTGTTTGTACTCCAAAATAGCCCGACAACATATATTTAAATTTCCATGGAAGCGGAGACTGTTAGTACGGCTTCATCACGAATACGACCAACTCAAATTTGTATTGTTCTTGTAGGACAATCTGCGAGACTTGAATAAGCAGCACAGTCTGATAGACACCGTCTGCAGCTCTCTCCGACGCCTCCAGAAACAGGCGGCGACTAAGCACGTCGCGGCAGTCGTCGCCCCCGTAGTCACCAGCATATCCAACGACAACGACAACGAGAGCGGTCTCACGCATACTTACGTAAGTGGAAGGTGTCTTTTACAGCTTGTTCTGTATCCAAATCAAACGTCGGATCGAACGCTTGTCGGTCATGGGCGACGCAAATGTGTAATTACTGATCGTTAGTCAGCGTGGGTTATTCTGTGACCGCGTCGTTAGACTGTCGGCCTAAGAGAGGCGGAACGCACTTCAAGAACGCAGCGAAGGAAGGCGCAAATCGGAGGGGTTCAAGGTGACGAAAAAATTGTAATAATGATAATAATAATAATATTCGCGAGGTGCCAAAACGTTCAGCATTTAAATTTACAATAAAAAAAATGACACTTCGACGGGGTGTGCTACGTTCCCCACCCTCGTCAATGGCTTCTTGGTATTACGGGGAGACGACACCCGACTACCTGGCAGGATGAAAAACAGTGTCCTTCTGTGGTTTATGCTCAATAATGAAGGCAGTAGAGCAGAAAGTGTTCTGTTATTAATTGGAATGCGTTGACCAATGAGAAGCGGTTTGTGGGTAATTCGACCAATAAGGGGAGAGCGAGACAGGCGCATCATGTCGGGAACTTAAAATAAAGCAGCGTAATTACTAAAAATCAGAGGTTTACTTTTTTAAAAAAAATCTTCTTTTGTTGATAATAAGGATTCTCTTGTGTCGAAATAGCCTGCCGCCCCTGCATTACGGGTCATTGTACGTAGACACAATGCCATCTGTTAATTTTATGTCGCTTTTAGGTGATTACCCGCCATCTGACACTGCTACACTATCTGTTGAGCACAGCGGACATTCGCTTGTCACAGGAAAAGGCTCAGGGCATCTGGGAGTCATTGGTTCACGACCACACCCTCTCGTTATTCGGGGTCGAGGTAAGGTTTTCATCGTTTTCCTACAAAACCACGCTCCCGTAACTTTAAATCACGCAATTAATAACGGTAACCTTTGCGTTTCTTAATTTGTATCGGAACATCAGTCGTGAGTTTTATTGATGCTAATTTTGGTTCAGCTTTAGTGCATTTCTCGCGACTCGTGGCAACAATCAATCCTAATTGGTTTGTTTTCCACATCCTTCTGTAGAAGGCACTTTGTTGGTTCGCCTCAGCCCTGGAGCTTCTCGATTCGGATGCCCAGAATCACATCTTCATCAAACAAATCCTGAAGCTGCCCGCCAACACCATCCACACCTTCCAAGGTAAAGGGTTTTCCACCAACGCCTCTCTGTCGCTTCGAAATTGTACCATAAATAAGGTCTGCTCTATAAGAACGAGAGAATTAGCACTAGGTATGCAACGTGTTCCAATTTTACCTTCATGGTGGCTACTACGAACCGCGAAGAATGGAAAATATTCGCGGAGTCTGTAATACCGTTAAGCTTACTTAATAATATCTTCGTTAAACAAATAGCTGCTGTTGCCTGCGAACGGCATCAATTCGAAACCAAAGACTTTCTACCACCTGTTGATTGGTTGTGTTGATGCCTTGCAGATTCGCTGATTGACTGTGGTTGGTTCGTGGCGCGAAGGTTGAACCCAAAAGGGGCAGGATCTAAGTTAAGGCGTCTTAGTTGTTAGGGGCGTCGATAGGGTCAATAAAAAAGCCGATTAGCCGCAGGATAAAATTCATTGAAAATCTGTTCCGGTGGGCCGTTGTGGACCAAACTACTGAATAAATTGAAATCCTTATATTCGTGAACTTGTCGGTATTTTGTCTGTTGTAAAGTTTGAAAAGGACAAAAAAATCCAACCTTGAAGCACCAGGCTTCAGGCAAACCGAATTGGCCAGGCGTATTCTTTTCATAGAAACAGTTGCAATAACAACATCGGACGGAGTGTACTTTTATGGGGTCCTGTGAATTTGCGTCGTCGTGTAGATTCTGAATCGAGTGGCCTAATAAATGGTTCAGGTTATTCGCTCGGTGGATTTAAAATCCAAGAGATGTTTTTTTTAAATATTATCTTTGTCCATGGTTTGATCAAGTAGATGGGAAATATTTTATCTTGCCTTATTTTTTTAGGTTTTCATTCCTTCCACGAGTTCTTCGTCAAAGTCAATCTGAACGAGGGTCGACTGAAGAGCGGGCAGGACTCCTGGGTGCGTCTCAGTCTCTTATATAACGACGTGCTACTTCCCAAGAGGAATCGAAATAGGACAGCTCATCGATTCGCTGTCAATAGAGTACTTGAAGCAGTCCGACATGCAGCATATCATACGAAGCCCACAACGCGTGTCCATGAAACTCGGATAATCAATAAAATTAATCAATAAAGCTTTCGTTTACTATTTAGAGTAAGCCTCAACTCCCCTTAGTACTCGTTACAGTCCGTTGGAGAATACCTGAAGTAAATTTGCCGGCCTCTATGGTTATGTACACCCTGGTTTCTCTTAAGACGGTGGAACGAACCGATTTGATTGGTTTGGATTTCCTGTGGGACCTCTACACCTGTCTGCCCACTCCCCCCAGACCGACGGACAATTCGACGGCCTCGGCGGTGATTGCCGACCAACAGCTGACCATCAGTGGCCATCAGCCCCACTCCACCTCCTCCTCCTCGACTACCGCGAACCAAACCACGGAACCCATTGAGGTGACCATAAAATATCGCCGACTGGCAATCCACAAGGCGCGGAAACTTCTCCTTCTCGTCTCGTGGTCGCAGCTGTCGAATAAGTTGAAAAAAGACCCCGAGAGCTGTCACAAGAGATTCTTCGACTACTGTAGGAAGCGAATTCGAGTGAGCTTCCATCAACCGGTTATACATTTGATAGTTATTGATCTATCGTGACCAGGGCAACCGTAACTATTTAGCCGTGATGTGTGAATTGTAAGCTCGAGGTCACTTCAACGGGTTTCCCTTTGCTAAAATCTGCGCACGAACGGAAACCAAACGCATATTGTGTTATTTTACAAAACGCATTTCTTTTCAATTTTTAAATTAATGAAATGTCATGGACATATCAGTTTCTTATAACGATTAAGATTCAGAATGCGTTTTCACGAATCTCCGAAATAACAAATATAAGATAAATTAGTAAGAGAGCCAATTTAAATCCCCGACAGATATAAAGTTTGGCAAACATGTAATGACGACCATTGAAAAGCCCCATCCATAACGCGACGTCTATTTGCTATATATTCACGGTATCAACCAAATCCGACTCGCGGCTTGCCGTTGTCATCGAATTTAACCCACTTTTGCACTCCCACCCGCTTCACAGGTGAACCTGTCGGCCTCATCGTCGTCGTCGTCCTCCTCATCGTCCCTTGGTAGTAACCACAGCGGCAGCGGGAAGTCTGGCCCACTGCCAGCCTCCCAGGGCAACCTGCGCTCCTTGCTGGCCGATACGGGGCAGTTCCTGGCCTCCCTAGTTGTCGGTCCGAAGGCCGCCGCCTCCGGGCGTGTCCGACACTCCCAGAGCTCCCGGCTATCTCTCTACCGTCTCCTCTACATCGTCTTCTCCTACATCGAGAACGCAGAGGTTCTTTTTGGTGTTGCTAGGCGTAGATTCTCCCCGAATATTGTATATTATGAACAAAAATTTCTAGACGATAAGACCCTAAGTGTCCGTCTGGTTGAAGGCAGAAACGGCTAATTGTTAGTCGTTTTTTCGATGGCAATCTGTTTGTCTGTCGGTCACAACCTTTGGTGCCTTGTGGGTTGATATCAATGACAGACGCACGTCAATCAAAAACGATTAAAATTCACAAACGATTAAAATGCTGTGCGGGCGAGTTCAACTGAATGTGTCTGCAAAAGAATAAAATGCGAAAGCGCTTTCATCTCGACCATTCGGTTGGTTAACTTTGGGGAAATCGTTTTAGCATCCCGAGATATATATTTTAAAAGATTGTTTTAATTCTGTTCAGGATGAACTGATTGGTGGTCGAAATCCGCCCAGCTTTTGGAAGCCGCACTACATGACGTTCCGCGGTTGGGAACTTCGTATCCCCCTGCGTATCCTCAGTCCCTCGGGCCAACTCCTCATCTCCTCCACTCTTCCGCTGACCGCGCGTTGTCACACCACCTCGTTCAGCCTCTGTCTTAGCGACGGCACACGAGACTACCTAAAAAACCCCCTCCTCGTGGTCCATTCAAACGCCACACTGGCCTCTGTTCGCCAACAAGTAGCGCTCATAGTCTCCGCCTGCCTCTACAACAACGTCAACAGCGGTGGCGGCACCTGCACCACTCAATTTTCAATCGGCACAGAGCACCTTTCTCTCGACCCCATCAAGAGAACCGCTCTTAGTGGCCTCCACGAACTCACCAATCGCCACAGACAGGCTCCCCTGCCCGACCCGCAGAGCGAGACTCCGTTGGGTCATAGGCTTGATCGGGAGGCCATCGGAGAACTGGGATTCCAGACAGGCCGCACGCTTGTCATACGGCTTCGGGCTAACGGTGAACCTCAGATAGGCGGCAGTGAAAGCACCAGCACATCAAGCATTGCCGACAGTGTCAGCGGGTCCTCGCTGCGCCGCTTTTCAAGGACCTCCAACCATTCAAGTGGGGGCGGAGTGGGCAGCAGTAGGCTCAATGTGCCCCCGCAGACTACTACGACCACCAATACTTCGTCAACATCATTTTTGCCCAAAGTTGCCTCGTTTCTACTAAGTCACGGAGGAGAGAAAGCGTCTTCAGCCTCTCAATGGTCAATTAACGAAATGGGCAATCGCCAATCCGAATTCACGCTACCCAGTTTAATTCTGTCTTCTGGTGGGTCCGTGTATGAATCCATCTTTGGTCTGGCGGAGAACGTCATGATGGAGTCGGTGAATGAAACGTCGGCAGAATCCCCAGCGCCCGTGCCCAACCTCCTCCATCTCGCCCGTCTCCTGCTCTACTGCCTGCCAACATATTATCCACAAATTGGATTGGCTTCCACGGAAAAGTCATCCTCAAAAAGTGGCCCTCACGCGGTGTCCTACGACTTTGCATCCTCCATGGCCTGCACGCCGGAGAACATGATGAAAGCGTCGCAGTTTCGGCTGCTTTACCTGCTGCAAGTTCTGAGCGGCATTCTCGTCGCTCGCGACACCTCAGCCTGGTGGGAAAAGGTGGAGTCTGGAGGTATTCCGGTTGCTGCTGCTGCTGCTTCTCCACCACCGTCATCACACCCACCACCACCCCCAGCGGTAGGCCAAGGGACTTTGCCGAAACGCGACAGTTGTGGCCATTTCTACTCCCGGGGCAGACGCAAGACCTCCGGGGCATCGCTGGTAACCTCGGGGTCATGCGTAAACATCTACTTGGATACTGCTGGGAAGTCCTCGGGTGGCACTGTGGAGGCAGCCTCGACATCGTGTCCACCATCTCCTGAAATGACTAGAAGCCCCCCGAAACGATCCAGTTCAGGAAGAAGGAGCAATCGATTGCTCATCGGTTCTGGGAGAAATGCAAAGCATCAATATATGAATGGTTCGTTTTGTTCCTTCACAGCCAGTTAGACAACAGCCTTTGTTGTCATGTCGTAATTCAGCCGCAGTCTTTTGGACCATCAATCGTCGTTTTTTGCTCTGCAAGCAATATCACGTTAGCAGCACAGGCGCCATGACTGATGGCCTATTGAATTAGATGTAGCACCTTTAATTAAGAAATCCTATTTCACCGCAATGCCTAAACAATGTGTCACAGCTTACAAACGAGGGAGTATAGTGATTACGTTCATTACATTCTAATTGTCGTTGTGATCCTCGTTTTGTCATGCCCCAATACTACTAATGCGTTCGTGGAGTGTCCGATATGCCTAACGATATTTTTAAGAGTTGATTTAAACTAGTAGTAGTAGTAGTAGTAGTAGTAGTAGCTATGATAGTAGTCCTAGTCGTTGTAGTGGTTGTATTTGTATACGATGTAGTCTTATTCACCGGAGTAGTAGCCTTCATTGTGGTTGCTTTCGTGGTTATCTATTCTTCTATCTGGCCTAAAAATTGAGACGATAGATGGCGCAGGTATGTTATACGTCTTAGTGCGCAGGCAACGAGGTTTATATCTCGCACTGGAGATAGTGGATAACCTCTCGAAGGGGGCTTGCAGACTGTACAACTGTCCAATAAACTTTATTGGTGATTGCCAGAATCCTGCTGTTTTCCTTAATATTCGCGAAAATTAGCAGAAGTCTTTTCACCAATATTAATTAGTCCAAATAAAAACCACCTTATCGCCAAGGTAGAGGCTTCCTGTCGCCCTCAGCGTATCGGCCGATGTGTCTCTAGCATCTATGGGCCTTTCTCTCCACAGATGACGCGGTATCGGCGAACATCAACCTGCACAAGAACGACTGGCTCGAGCCCCTTGTGGTCGTGCTCCGAAAGCAGCTCGTCGTCTCCAAGGTGAAGCCCACCGACATGGGAGGGATGCTGATGCCCTGTTTTGGTGGGTTTCCCCCAGGGATTACGACGTCTGAGGCGAGCGGCAACGAAGGTGGCGTCGGCGGCGGTGGCACCTCAACGCCATCGATGGGGCGTTGTGAGGACTGGATATGCCGGGAGATCAAGCACTGCGCACTGCAGATACTGGCCACCATCTTCAATCCATCGCTCAGCAATTCCCCGGTCCATAGCGAAAGCAGTCAGTTCTTAAACACTATGCTTAATGTCCTAGGGTTGTTGTTTGTGCGACTATACCCTGCTAGAGGACGCGCAGGTAGCATGGATGGATGATATTCATCAATGGCACCCATTTTACTGTGTGCTAGCATCCGTCTAGGCATGCTGGGATCCACGGGAGTTCCCCGTTTTTGCCCGCGCCTCGTTTGGCCTGACTGTTTGCCGGGGGGGTTACAGTCGGTGTGCGGCTTCTTCTTTGTCGTGGCAATCTCTGATGTTGCCTGACCTCCAACATTCCACCAACCCTGGGGCTGCCACACGGGGAACTCTGGCTGGTTAAATTCATCTGGATGATGCAGAAGCAGCAGCAGGGTTTCACCACCTCCCAAGAGCCTCCAAGTGGCCGGATTATAGGCGAGGGGAACTGTGTCCTAGTTGAATCGTCTACTTGGTTTAATGAGTACTACTAACAGAAAGGTGGCATTTGACGTTGCGGGTACAGCAAGAGGCAGGAACAAGAGCATTTTATCGTAGATTACACAATTTTAAAAAGTGCTGGTCTCCTAGTTGTCTTCATGGAAGAAGCATACGGCTAACACGCAAGCGAAAATGCATCTTTATACTCGTGGTTGATGCAGAAATTTCCCCAAAACACCGCCAAATTAACTGATAAACCCAAACACGCACACACACCCACCCTCTCTCACCTAGACAAAAAGGCTTTGACGATAGAAGTGTTCAAAAAAGGAGGTTGGGAAAGGGAGCTGTCTGCGACACAAAAAAATACGGAGAAGTGAAAAAAGGTACAAACTACAAGATGGGCCGAGAGAGAGAGAGAGAGAGAGAGAGAGAGAGAGAGAGAGAGAGAGAGAGAGGAGAACGGTTTGGGGTGACAATTGTTTAAACAAGTGGTCTGTCGTTTACAAAAAGCGACGTAGTTTTTGTTTACGAAACGTCTGATGCATAAACTCTGAGAAGGCGTGTTTTTGGGAGAATTGGGGCAATTTGAAAGTACTCAGAGCGTTGCAGCGTAGTGGGATAGGATGTGTAGAAGAGGAGATGGTGGTGGTGGTGGTGAGGCAGGAGACTGGGGCTTTCGAGGAGCAGTGGAAGAATAAAAATATGTAAAAACGTGGATTGGTGCCGTCAAAGCGGATCCCCTCCAGCGGGTGGTTGCCGCACGGAAAGCAGTCAGGCGGGAAGAAGCGGGGGTAGATCGAGGAAGGATGCATGCCACCCTTCCTCGAAACAGACAAAATCACGACAGCCAAGGGGAAAATTGCAATCAACAGGGTCTATCAAATTCAGGTTTCTTTTTAAAATTCAAATTAAACACCCATTTTTAATAGAAAATCATAATCTATTTATTGATATATTTGAGGTTCTACAATTTATGAATGGTAAATTATATATTGGGCATATCCCCGGTCGCCGCGTGCACGCTCATAGAAGTCCATTCGTATTTTGAGTATTTTTTAGCTCAGTTCTTGGTGGGGTTCTTGGAAGGCTAAGGGAAGGGGGTAATTGAGTGTGCGCGCTAGGGGGCTAATTCGATTTGCCCGCAAAGGATGCGACGATGGAAGCATACACTCACACAACGGCTCGCGGTAACTCAATAATAAAGGATTACAAACATAATCACACAAAGCCAGTCGGATTGGGAGGGGTGGGGAGGGAGAATAAAGGAAGGAAGACAATCACACACAGTGTCTCCGAGGACCATCACAGCATCTCTCGTGGTTATTAAAAAGGACAGATGTCAAACAATAGAAATATTTTCCGCGTGAAATTATGCTGCTTCAGCATAGATCTCCTGACTGTTTGCCGGGGGGGTTACAGTCGGTGTGTGGCTTCTTCTTTGTCGCGGCAATCTCTGATGTTGCCTGACCTCCAACATTCCACCAACCCAGGGGCTGCCACACGGGGAACTCTGGATGGTTAAATTCATCTGGATGATGCAGCAGCAGCAGCAGGGTTTCACCACCTCCCAAGAGCCTCCAAGTGGCCGGATTATAGGCGAGGGGGACTGTGTCCTATTTATATTTGGGTGGCCTGACCAGGGAGTCGAACTCAGGGTCACTCACTAGCGGACAAAGTGAGGATGCTAACGGCAACACCATGCGTCCCAAACGATCCTGGGCGTGATGCAACCAGATTGCCGCGGCCAAACGGCGGCTCATTGGCTACAGACCACATTAACTCTTGGACAACCGGCTCGCTTGCTGGCCGGATTATAGGCGCACGGCACTGTGTCCCATTTATATTTGGGTGCTCGAATGGGTGCAGTGGATTGCAATAGGCCCAAAACACGCGCGTCAAATCACGACAGCAAGGCTGACGCTCACCTCCCTGCTGCAAGACACACATGGTGACTGAATTACAAAAAAATACGGACCCAGCAGGCCACAGGTTGGACCGAATAACCCATAAATGAAAGACAACGATTTTTCCGGTATGATTTAGGTGTGTAGCACAACCGCCTCAACAGGTGTCACAGGAAATCCACCCAGGTCTCAATTGCACTGCCACTAATTAATTTAAAAGCAGACAAATGGGGAATTAATTGAATGGACGGGATATATGGAGCGGGGACAGCCCTAGAATAGCTTAATAAAGGTCACTTTAGGGATAGAGTAAAATGTGTGGGCAGGCGCGCGCGCTTGCGATTGATTGGCGCGAGAAAAGGGGGCTTCGTGTTGGAATCAAGGGGACATCGGATCAAGGAATTCGTGCTGCGCTAGCCTTAAATGTCCTTAGGCTGAGACCTATTGAGAGATAACATAGCTCCTCATTCTCATCCGGTCCACGAAAGGAACTAACCAGGCCGGAGTAACACGGCGGATAGGAATAGAGGGAAATTAAGGGGAGTGGTTCGATTAAACTGTCCAAAGTATCAGTTGAGCAGATCGTAGGAAAATATGGCACCCAGAGCATTCTCAATTTAAGCCGGTTATCAGAAAATAATCAGAAAGAAAGGCCCTCTGGGTGCATCCTATAGTCGACTCGTGCTGCCACGGTGGTGTATAGGATCCCCAGTTCGACGAAAAAGTAGGAGGAGGCTAGGCCGAAGTCGTCGGTGGTTCAAAAGAACCGACTTTTCTGATCTTTACCCAGATCTGCCAACAGGTGATGATTGCACGGGAGACCCACGAACCCCAGGTTCAGTCCGCCTTTCTAACGATTTCTTCTTCCACTTCGTCTATTCTCTTGCAAGAAGATGAATGTCGCGAACCGTGGCGGCGTTTTATTATGTTCTCGGGGAGCTAGTCACGCCAATCCGCTATATAGATTCGTCGAAGACACCAGTGATCTCCTCGTTTTTTCGGCGCATAGTTACCAGGTGTTGCAGCCATATGGGTGTTGCTGCTGCCGCATTTAGGCGTTTTCTCGATGGAGACCAAACACGAGGATATTGATGCAACACCACCCTCCCTCTTCCTACGACCTGCCCACGACACTCCTGATCACTTAAGATCATCCCTGTTTGCATAATCCTTTCAGGCTCGCGCGCCTCCAGCTTCAGCTCCATCTGCAGCTTTCTTCCCAGCATAATCCAGCCCAGCTTCGGCTCAAAATTGCTCTCAGTTCTGTTGGACACGGCTCTGGCCAGCGCCGCGCACACCGCCGACCCCGAGGACGACGTCGATGGAACGCCGGGGTGCGGCCCGTGGACGGCAGCGGCAACTGCAGGTAACGGCTGCGCCCCCAAAATGAAAAGACACCGGCGGGACAATCTGCCTCTGGTCGAGAGCCACGCGGGAGTCGCCAACGCCCTGGACCCACTCGCCGGTGCTCACGTGATGCCCTTGACGTGCCAGGATGTTGAAGTGAGCCAATTAAGCGGCGCCTTTAGTCGCCCATCTCCTCCAACAAGCGGATGTGCCGGTTGCTTCATGGATTATGTCGAGACTTTACGCGAAGAGTCCGTGGAGCAGGTGGTCACGGTGACGCCCCCACCGCTGCCCCCATCGCGTTTGATTGCTGAACGAGCACCTCTAGCCGTAGCAGTCGTCAATTTCATTGTCCTACAGCGCGTCGTCAGGCAGCCAGTTTTTAAGGCATAGCCAACACCTCCCTGGTCGTCGAAAGGTGCAGAATATCTGCTCTATCCGTTCTTCCTCCACAATGCTGGCGACACGCCGAGAATTTGGGTTCTTGGTTACGCGCGCATAACCGAATTTAGGCAGCCACTGAGAGCCACGGTGACGATTTCAGTGTCAGAGGTAGACCCGAAGCCGGGAAATTGCCACGAGTGTGGGGGCATGGCAGAATATCCCTCGAAAAAACTAAGGTTTGGGAACATTCTCCGGGCTTTTTTGCGTAACAAAGTTGTAAACCAGGCATGTTTGAGCGAACAAAATCGCCCCACGATGCCGCTAGATCTTCCAGTGAGCCGAAAATCTATGATATTTGTGAATTTTGTGTCTTACAAAGTAGATCTTGGCAAAGCGAATTATTAGAGAAATCACATCTGCCCATCTCTTTCAAATAAACATTCAATGCCAACACATTTTTCAACAGCCCTCCTAACGTATGATTTAGTTGGGCAACATTTTTTGCGTCCTAGAAACTGCTCTAAAGTCAAAACCGTTAATTAAGGATACCCAGTGTATATATATTCTTTTAAATGCAACCACTGGCTCCCGGTGTGTTGGTTAACCAACGCATGACGAGAGCTCTTTGGTTTGAAATAATCCACTGGACTGGAAATTTTTTATACTAACCATGAGTCTGGTTCGTCTTTCAGATTGCAGTTCAGAGTGTCCGACTCCTGTGCCAGTGTGTCTTCTCTTACCCGGCCATCTTCATGCCCGCCTTCCTCGAGATCTCGGACCTCAAGGAGTCTCTCGTCAAACTGCTGCTGCATTCACCAGCTCTCCGGTGGGTCTCTTGTGAGCGCGCCACAGCGTCACCACTCTTCTCAAATTTGTTTAAAGAAAACGCATTGTTTGGTTAGCCCCAGCCTCTCTAAGGTTATACTTTTAATTGCGATGACCATTTTTTAGAAATGCAAAAACCCCTCCTGGTCCCGAAAATAAGATACCGACTGAGAAAAACTCTTGATAACTTGCTTGCTTGCTTGCTCGACGCGTCTATCTCCTGCCAGAGGATGAGTCGGTTTCATTAATTTCACGAATTGGAGCCTTCCACGCACGGCGATAGGTGGTCAGGTCGGGGCGGGTGGTAGTTCAGTTCAGTTTCCAGCGAAACACCACCCCGTAGACAGACTGGCGTCCCAAGCGCCCCACGTCCGCTTTAACAGTGCCAATCCATGTTTTCAGTTGACTGCCGCTCTGCCAACCTGGTTATGGTGACGGCGAAAGACGGAGACATCTTATTTCATCGTCGGAGAGCTCATCGCGTCAGTCCGCTTTGCTGTAGGTAGCGGCTGGGTAGACGCGAATAGTTGTCGAAAGGCGGGCGGTCTCGGTTCGGTCCCTTCGCTTGGGGGTCCGGGCCTGATGACGAGCCACAGAACTTGGGTCATGATGGCGTCATCTAAATCTTCTTCCTCGCCCACCAGAATCCGCTCCGAGACCTGCCATCAGTTGGAGCAACTCCTCTATCTCTTCGTCAACCAGCACCATCACCTTCCACGGAATTTCATCTACGGTCGCGAGCCCTGTTGCCACCTCTTCGCGTGGGAGTCTCAACCAGCGAATAATCCGCGTTCGGGTTGCGCTGGGCGTCACGCGCCTTTCGCGTTCGACTCGGTCTCTTTCGAGGGGGCCAGGGGCAACCGCTTCCTTGACCGACTCCTCGACCTACTCTTCCAGGCTCCCCGCGAGTCCACCACACTGCTGCCAACCCTCTGGCCACCCCTTCAAGTCGCCGCGGCCGTGGGCGACAACGTCCAGAGACGCAGCGTCGCCAATTGCGCCGAGTTTTTCATACTCCGGGGTCGCATCTTTGCTCTGGTGGACGCGGATTGTATGCGGCATTATTGCGGGCAGGAGCATGCCTACGTGTTGGAGGTTAGAGAGGTTTTCTTGACGGTGTTCGGCGTCTCTAATCAAATATAAATCCAAATTTACCCCAAGGCGGCTTCATGGGGGGTGGCTTTAGGTGGCCTGACCTGGGAGCCGAAGCCGTGTCTCTCACCAACGGAGCGAGCATGCTAGTCACGGTCGTCTCCAGGCCACAATGAAGCCAGAGTTTAATTGATCGACCAATCTAAAGGGTCTAACAAAATGCGGGTCTTTTAGATAACATTTTAATCTGTTTTTGTTAATATCATTCATTTTTTATGGTTAATTGACGTAAACAATTGTCGATTCTTAGTTGTGTGAACTCGTTGCAATAAAATAAACATTATTTGATTGCAACGAGACTCTAAGAAGTCATGCGTCGCCTTGGTAATCGAAGAAGAGAACAAGTTTGTGCAAGTTTGTTTCATTTTTACTTGAAATGGAACCGTCAAAGAACGCAGTAGGAGGAGGATGTCATTTCGCTCAACCATCCAAAAGTCGGGTTTGATTCTATATAGCGTACACATGTGTTTTGCATCAGGATTGATGGCAATTGCGAACTTCGTTTGCTTTACTCTCTTCTTTTACCCTTACGATAAAAAAACACTTGTTGTAGAACGAAATTTGCTGGCTGCGTACGTTCGCACAGGCCCACTGCCGATCCACCGCCTCCTGGAGCGATCTTCTCTTTCCCAGTCTGGACTGTGCCCTCCTGAATGGCCATTTCAAGTTCATCCGCGTCGCCTGTATCCAATTGGTCGGAATGGCAGTGGCCCGGCTGGCCAGCCAATCATCACGCGTCGGGGTCAGCGGCGCCATGGCGACCAGTGACGCGCAGAGCTCATCGTCGGTGGCCTGGGGTGTGGGGGGCAGCGGGTCGGGTCGTTTGGCCGCATCCTGTCAGGGCCTGTCACCGCCCGTCGAATTGCTAAATGCTCTCCGCATTGAGAGCGGCGAGGTAGGATGACTGGTTTATTGGCGGTGCCATTTTTTCCTCATAACTCCACCAATTCACCTTTTTTTACTATTTGAATCATTTCGAACGATCCATAAAGCAATTATTTGGTTATCTTGGCCTATCGGTTTTTTGTAGGGGTTCCGCCCCATTGGCCATTGGTGCTAAACAGGTCACGTAATAATAGACATTTTTCAGACTCGCTTCCAATGAGCATTCTTGGTCTGAACCCGGCCTTATTAGCCTAGTATTAACCGCCAGAATGCTTGGACCTACAAAAAACTCACCCGGCAGTTGTCGTCGTTTTCTCATCCGTCAAAGTACCACTTCTTGGCTTAGCATGTTAGAATGTTTTCATTCAGCCCCAGTCGGAGTAATGAAGCCGAGGCACAATGTGAGGTTATTAATGGAAAATGTTGTTAAACTCGACTTGCATCCGGCTTATCACCGTTGTCTTCCGTCATTGCGCCTAGTTGCAGATTATCAATTAAACGGCAGGTTTGCCTTGCGATGTTGCCATATGCCTTTTTTAGCCATCTTTCCCTTGCTGGTTTTGGCTAGTTTTAGCCACCTATAATACGACCTGGCACATTTATTCCTCATGTATTGCATTACCAGCTTGTTTTTGCTTGTGGGAATTCAACGAAAAAAACACATGGCCGACTCGATTCCTCCATAAAGCAGCTAGAGCAGCGAGAGCTGATGCATGCTCCAAAGTAACCAATTAAGAAAACAATTGCTAAACCAACCTGTCGGTTTTTCGGGTGAAATTCTCCTGCTAACGGATGAATCGGCTTCACTGGGAATATTTTAAAGGTGGGGCATCCCTTGGCCCACCCACCCCTCTGCATCCCTCAACGCTAGCTAAATGATGCGGATGATTCGGTAGCCGCCGCTCTCCGTCTCCCAGCCTCTGCGATTCCAGAGGCACGCCGCTGCGCCCGGCTTGGATTTCGGTAGTCTGACCTGGCAGTCGAATCGCAGAGGAGTGGGGATGCTTTCCGCTGCACCACGCGGCCAGATGTTTTAGACCTCGTCCTCGTATTATCTATTCTTGCCTCTTTAAAGGAACCCTACCCGGTCCCGCAAGATGATGCAACACCGACCCGCTGTCGTGATAGAGCAGCCCAAGGTCTCCAGATGATGTCGTCATCATCCACAATGGGCAAATCCATGCTCTCTGTGGCCGCGAAGTGTCTATGTGTGATGCGGCAGGCAGTACCCCTTCTCCTCACCGACTACATGTTCCCCGCTGCCAGTAAAATGGTGCACGAGGTGTTCGATACGGCGGAACCAGTCAAAGGAGGCGATGCCAGCTATCTCCTCCAACCACCACCCAAGAGACTGGATGGCAACGCCCGACAAGAGGTCTTCATGCTACTGATCCTGCTGGGGCGGATGGATGTTCACAGTTTGGAAGAGGTATGCCCCGGTGAAATATGGCCCAACCCCCCCCCTTCCCTGCCTTGAGATAGCGCATGTCAACCCACAATGTCGGAATATTTTTTAGATGGTCGAAATTCTAGTCCGTCTCCACCACAGCAATCAAAAACTGCGGCAACACTCCAGGGATCCCGGTGTGGCCTTATCGCCGATCGCCTTATCGCCGATAATCACCCACTCGGGAAACCTCTCGCCCGCCTCGGAATCTGGTGGTCTGACTTTCGGGGGCAAGGAGGGGGAGGAGGAGGATGACTCCAGCGTGCCCGAGTGGAGCTATCGGCCCCAGTTGCTTGGGCGCGCGGACTGCAACTTCACTGGTCTCCGCAATGGCGGTGGCACCTGCTACATGAACGCCGTGCTCCAACAACTCTTCATGCAGCCAGGCGTCGCCGAGGCCATCCTGAATGTCCCCACTGCGAGCCTCGACGAAGGCGGTCTGATTTATCAGACACAGGAGGCAGGTTTTAGACGCTAAAGAGATGTTTTGGGGGGGGGGTGGGAGGCGGCGTTATTTTCGTATTCAGGGTTTATTTGAAGGGACTGAAATCGGAAAGTGATTTCTTGGTTGCGCCGTGGGTGGTAACCGACAGAAATAACCGGTGTTTAGTTTGAGGTCATGAAGAACAAAACGTTTTCTATTCCAAATTTATTCTACTGCATAGGAAAAGCGTCTCTTCTGGGTCAACTTAAACTCAGATAAAAAGAGGGAATTACCGAATTACGGTATGCAGTGGCAAATCGACGGTATGACCTTCGAATTCGTCCAAATGATATTAATTGAAAGGATGGGAGCGGGTCACCTAATGCATTGCGTTAAACAAGTAGTGAAATCGCGACGAATAAGGGGGTCTACATAATCCACTGGAAAATGGTGTGTGGAGGTGTCGTTTTCGACTGATCAGCCGACGAAAAAGCGCATTGTCGAATTTCAAACGAGCCTGTATCCAGTCATTTTCAATATCTTTAGAGTCGTTCCACGTCAAATATTTTGTTTTTCATAATATGTACAAAAATAAGCTTAACTGTAAATGTTCATCAGTACTGTCCACAAATCGATGGATTAATCTACTCTAAACCGTAAGTCGCCCTCCAATTTATCGAAACATTTTTCCGCATTCCTCTTTTAGCTGTTTTTCAATCTGTTGTTTTCGGAACTACAATTTTACAATCCAGAGGGATTTTGGGCCAGCTTTCGTCTGTGGAACACCGACACTCCAATCGACCCTCACGAGCAACAAGATGCCTTCGACTTTTTCCAATCGTTTATCGATCAACTGGATGAAAACATGAAGGTACGCCACAGGGCTCTGGGTTGTCATTTTTAAGATTGTCTGAGTCAGAAATAACCGGTTTTTAATGTAGAACAGAATTATAACGGCAACTGCCTGACAACTACTAGCCCACACTTATTAGGAAGATTGGAAAACTCTTAACGCTAGCCATGTTTAGGCAATAGGCATCCCATCATGTCATGTGTTGTTGTTGGAAAATCTTACTGTTCCGAGATTTTGTTGGACTTGTGAAGCGAAATGTGGAACTTTCAATAGTCTCGCCGTTAAGCCTGTTAGTCCTGTTTGATATTCCCGTCGCACTCCCAGATACTCCATGTGCCCGATCGATGTGGAATGTTGACAATTGGTGTTCTGTCTTGCAGCAATACATCCAAGAACCCTTCTTCACAAAGCTGTTTCACGGAACCCTGTCGGATACGATGTACTCCGAAGATTGTGGCCACCGGTACGTGCCGTTCTTTTAATGACAAAACATTTAAAATCAAAGCTCCGCCGTCTCCTTGGTATTTTGCCTGCCTCTTCGAGGTACTGGGGACCCTGGGATAAACCTGTTCGAGCAACAATAGAAAAACTCCGATATTGCTCCTACGCGCCTCATCGATACACTCGAGATCCTGGGCTCTAAGGTTCCACGAAGTGCTTTCGAAAAAAAGAGCAACCCAGAGACTCAACAACAACAACAACAACAACAGCGTCTTCATAACCCAGTAGCTGACTGTCAAGCGACGGGTATATAGGGTTACATTTTTCTGTTGTTTAGCTACGACCGAGAACAGTCCTTCTCTGCGCTCAACTTGAATGTATGCAGCGGCGATTTGCTCGAGGCACTGCGTCAATACACGCGGGAGGAGATTCTTGACGGCGACAATGCCTACTTCTGTGAGAGATGCCAGGCGAAACAGCGCACTCAGAAACGCCTGACCCTGAGCACACTGCCTCCGGTGATCTGCATGCAGCTGAAGCGCTTCGGCTTCGACTGGGAGCGCCAGGTGGCCGTCAAGTCGAACCAGGTCTTCTCGTTCCCTCGACGCCTCGACATGACGCCTTTCATGCGCGACTGTTCCGGCCACGTGCGCTAGTTTAGATTCGTTTTTTTATTTGCCTAGAGAGAATTTTGTCTTGCTGCAACCCGCATATTTCTTCCACCCGATTTGGGTGTCTTACATGATATTTCTGGCATTTATGCGTTTTTTTGTCTACGTGTATTTCGTTTCTAAGGGCATTCACCTCCTCCTCCTCCTCCTCCTCCTCCTCCTCCTCCTCCTCCTCCTCCTCCTCCTCCTCCTCCTCCTCCTCCTCCTCCTCCTCCTCCTCCTCCTCCTCCTCCTCCTCCTCCTTTACCCACTCTTTTCCATTGGTTTAATGTAGATGTTTAGTTAGAAATCATTTTTTTAGGCCAGCATGACGAGAAGGCCCGGAATTAAACTGTAGGGCATTTGGGTGATTTCACATGACAAAAGAGAGAGACTGTTTTGCTCCATCTTGCCGGGCAGTTTTGCCCTAGCCACCCTCCACCCTTCTGTTATCGACGGTTTTTTAATTCGTTTGGGATCGCGTAATAACATTTACTAGAGGAATCGGACGGTGATGTGATTGTTTGGACGGTCTCTAGGATCCATGATATTTGTGTGTGTGTGTGTTCACGGAGGAGGAGGGGGATTCGCGGGGGTCTCCCCCCGACACTCAACTCACACCGCTGACTTCATGTAACAGTCACATGCGGTAGCGTCCAAACCCCGGTGGAAAGCCGCTTGCCAGCCGGGAAGTCAATCTCTCCGTGAAAACGCGAAAGAAAACTGCGACGGACTTGGCGTAGGAAGTCGTTTCCAATTCTATCGCACAGATACCTGCACTCGACGTTGTAAAGATAAGAGTCGCCCATTGAACAAAGCCAGCTGTATCAAATTCCCAAGAAAGGTCACGAACTCGTCTCCAATCTCGGCATCCACGAAACCGTTTTATCCTCTCCCAGTGGATAGTCTCACCGAAGAATCGATGAAGCGTGCGTGTACGCGTGGAGAACTCAAGTGATGAATTGAGTGTCACGGGGAACCAACCAACTGTCTGTTTGTATCGGAAAGAAGTTGCTATTATTTAATGCTATTACCATTTGGGTTTTGTTTATTGTTCATGGTACATCCAACTATTCCCTAGATTCCATCAGGTCTGTCGGTCCATTCAAGCGACGCCACATCCGGTAAACACAACCCATCCGACGCCCAATCGGATTCGCGCAAACAGTTTTTCCACCTTTTCGATCCAGAGGTAAACACGAATTCCCTTTAATATTATAATTATTATTAGCAGTAGTACTAGCCGATCCCGTTCACGCTTTGATTTGACTCAGTTAACCCTCTCATCTGCTTATATCGATGGACAGAAATAAATAAATAAATAAATAAATAATTTTTACGCTTTATTAAGGTCACAAAGACCAGAACTTTCAGCATTTTTAAGGTTTAACAGGAATGGAGGAAATAACAACGAGGTAATGGCGGCCATAGAAGGCCTTGTCCATAACGCGCGCGAGACAGTTTCCGCCACCCGGCCTCCAGGTTGCTAGATTACAAGCGCACGCCACTACGCCATTACTGTTTGCATACACAAACTTGAAAAATAAGTAATCCAAGCATACACCGATGATCGCAAACGAAACTGTAAAGTGATTATAGCAGCTTCCATTCATCACTTCCACACTCCCCGATTTTTGGTTCACGTAACCATTAGCCACCATATCCGCCAATTTGACCATTTACCTACATTTAATTGGATAAATATCGCTTCGAGCATTTCTATTGGACCGCCCACATATTGGTTAGTAGCTGGCAGTACGCTCCTAGTCGAGAGTAACGTTGCGCCAAAATTTCCAGACAGTCGGTCGGGTACTTTCGGAGATCCTTGATAACATCGCTTGCCGAGTTACATTTATATTTATATAGATTGTTTCCATTTTTATTACGCGGATTTATCACCAGCTCACGGCGGTCCTACCGATTCCATTCGAATCGAGCCGCAGTCTGTCGAATATCGCCATTCATTCACATGTAATTCGGCATCTTCATGAAGGTGGCGTCTTTATGGATCACCTTTCACGAGCCGCTTAGCTTGCGCTCCTTAAATTAATTGTCCTTTGAATACGCGTTTTTTTGATCCCAAGCATCGCCAATCGAACGAGTAATGCCCCTTGCCCAAATCTCAACCAGCTTGCCCACAACAGCCAGCCAATGCCCTTTTTTGTATTCCATATTCAGGACAGACCCGCAATGATAGTATCTTGCACCTTTGGTGTTTTCTCAGGCCTGCACATTTTCCAACATTCCGCGCACTTGACTATTTATAGTCCATTGCGTGAACTCTTAATGGGAAAATACAACCCCAAATATGTCAGCTGTGTCCCCTATCATGACTGTTAGGTCAGCGAAATGTCTTCCGGTTGTAGGAAACCCAGCCGTCGTCGTCGTCGTTGAAGCAGAAGATTTCCTAAATGACTTTGGGTGTCCCTTTTAATGGCTCACCGGTAAATGTTGAGCCCAGTATGAGCAGCAGCTCGACGAAGTATGGCCCCTACCGGGCTGCTGGACCATCTTCTTGGGTGCATCCATTCATCGTTAATTAATTGAGTTCTGTGAGGCACGTTCGTTTCGTCGCTTCTAGGAAGATAAAAAATATAAATAGTTAATACCAGTCAATGGATTAAATCCCCAGAACCTCAGTCAGTATCTAGAAAATGGTGTAGAATTAATATTGAAATAGGTTTCTTTTTTGTGCCTCGTGATGGACCCTGATAGACATCAGCGAATATAAAGAAAGGTCATCTAAACATACGTGGAAGACGACAGAGATTACGAGGTGTTCTAAAGCATCCACAATTATTCCCTCCTGTTGTTTCGATGGGTGCAGGACGAGGAGGATGCGCCAGTCCATGGTTGCTCCGACGGTGGTGTCTATCCCCGAGGGCACCCTGGGCGTCTGAACAACCTCCAGTCACAGTCGGAGTCCTTCGACGTCGCCCAGAATTGCGTCTACGAGCTCTCGGGCATTGTGATCCATTCGGGGCAAGCCAATTCCGGCCACTACTACTCCCTCATTCGGGATCAGGGAAGGATGGTGGACAAGTAGGTTTCTGGTTAACAGAGGGGATGTAATCGGTGTAGAGGAGCGTTCAGTCGTTTCATTTTTATAAATTTGGAAATATTTTTTGTTTTGTTTTAAATGTCACCTAAAGCAGTTGTTTCATGAATGCCAAGGACGCAAAATCGCCGGAAATTATTTTGCGTCTTGCCCCGATCGTGGTGCCGAGCGATTTTGGGTGGATGGTCTGATGGTCTTCAACTTTCAACAAAATGTCACCACAACGATATTCACGCGACCCCTCTTTGACATGTCGCAGCCGTCACGGCGACTTGGAGGAATTTAACCAGCCCGGGTTGGTCGATGTAGCAGCAGCGGTCACGTCCACCTCCTATTCGTTGACGACTGTGACGCCCCACCTGTAAAATACTTCCAAGAATCTCTATAGAAAGATAAATGAAGCCGGCCTTTCTTCTTCCACCACATTCTTCCAACATCTGCTGATCTAATTGTCGGATTTAGTCCCAATTCGAACCAAGGGTTGGACAGCGCATAGAGATGTGCGTGGTAAACCGACTACTCCTGGGCCATCGTAAATCGTGGTGTGTGGATTCGGATTTGCGGTGGGGATGGGGTGGGGTTGGGAGGTTGAAACATTGGTTGATTTTCAGCTATTTTCCGCCAGAGTAGTTGAAAAAGCCGACGAGGTGAAGGAAAGAAGCCATGAAGCCAGTCCGTTTCTTTGGTGACGAAAGTCACTCGGCCAACTTGGGATTAAAGTTGGTGGTTGTGATTTGTTCCAGTTCAAGGGTTGAACCTTTGGTGGGTTTCGATACCACTAGCACCGCCCCCAATGACTTCCAATAGCACGGTGGTCAAATGCACGGATGGGAATTGATTGACGACGCACCAGACGGACTTCGAAATACCAGAACGGCGCTGGCTATGGCTAATAAATTAAACTGCGTACAACCCCTATTTTCTTTTTAATTTATGATTTTGGTTTTAATTATAGTTCTCGGCTAGCGGAGTGCTGTCGACTGGGCGCCGAGGTGGGAGGCTTCCAGAGACATCCTGGGCACCCCAAGCCGAAAGGTTGGTTTCTGTCACCCCCTTTTGCCACCTTAATCACAATCGCTGCTTCCTTATGTGAGAGACGAGTTTTTATTCCTACGAGGAGGAGAATCGCCTTCAGTCAACACAAATATACTCTTCCTGCGGAATGATCTTCTCGGTTCCCATGAATGTATTAATAATAATAATAATAATGGCATTCGCTTTATTAAGGTCACGAACACCGGAAATTTCAGCATTAAAAGTTGCAACAAACAAAAATGATGCAATACGGGGCGATTGTGCATTGCAGCTGTGTAAACAAAGGAGGACGCTGTGTGGCTAAGGGGGGTTTGCATTCACCATTTAAAACAAAACTCTTAATCGGGACAAGAACTACAAAAGCTATTGGAAAGTGTGTACAATCTTACTAAAAACGTTAGTTATAATTAAATAAGATCGTTTTCTTCTACAAGCTGCTGAATAAGTTAATGGGAATAAAGGAAGTAAGAACGACGAGGAGGTAAATTGGCAAGAAAGGCAAAGTAAATCATCGAAGTGTACATAGTTTTGCAAACGTCACATTTAAGTCGAACATGCGGAGCAGATGGTCCACGATATCTATTGATTCCACGCATTGCTTTATTTTGTGTCCTCTGATTGGATTAAATAAACATTAGTGTCTCCTTTTTTGTGCTATTCCAAAACGCATAGTCTAGTCAAATTGTAGTTATTGGCGGTTTTGTTCGACGCACCGAATCCACTGTTTGTGCAAGTGTGAAAGTTGTACGCTCAGGTAGTAGGCAGTTTTTTTCCTTCTCTTATTCATACTCTAATACTATTTCTGCTATTTGTTTGATGAAACGCGCTAAATGTCATGTTTTTTATCGTGTCGCACCGCAACGTAATTGAACACGAAATGCGCCCCTTCCCACCATCCCGCACAACTCCCCTAAGCCTATCCACCCAAAATACATCTTTTTACCAGGGCATTCCTCACCCCCAAACGAATTATACCAAGGTGTGAACCATTAATCTTATGGAAGGGGTGCTCCATCAAGCCACTCCACGAGACTCCATTCATTTTCTCAGCTTTCTAGAGACGCATGGACGGGGGGGACACATGTCTGGCGCAAGCCGCGTGTAATCCTTTTATTGTAAACGTGAGTGCGTTGATAGTTACTATTGGTCCTTTTATTGTAAAAGTGAGTGCGTTGATAGTTACTATTGGTCCTTTTATTGTAAACGTGAGTGCGCTGATAGTTACTATTAATCCTTTTATTTTATAAATGAGTGCGTTGATAGTTACTATTGGTCCTTTTATTTTAAAAGTGAGTGCGTTGATAGTTACTATTGGTCCTTTTATTTTAAAAGTGAGTGCGTTGATAGTTACTATTGGTCCTAAGATAACTGTAATACCCCTTCGAGAATCCCACGAATACAAGCTAGGAAGCCCAGAGCGTTGGTCAAGACAGAGCCAATGAAAACAGTCGGTCAACAAGATTTCGCGGCTCCTGTGAATAGCGTGAAACAATGAGGAATGGTTACAAAAACTTTAATATCGTCCTTATATGAAAAAAATGTTTTCTTGTGGAAATAGCCACAGTAACAGACAAAGATGCGAGGCCCCAGCATAATCTGCCAAGACGAAGTGAAGTCGTAGAGTTGTAAGCCTCTGCTGGTGCAAGCATCCAAACCCCTGAATTTCTTTTGTACCAGCTTCTTTCTCTGGCAGTTCAAATTTCTCTGCCAATTTTCATTCGTCCTTAAGCGCATCCTTTGAGCCAAGCCTCCGGCGACAACTTCCCGTTGCTAGACGATATCCCCGAGTGCTCTCCGCGTTGGCTCAAATTCAACGATTCTGTCGTCGAGGAAGTGGAAATGACTGACGAATTTCTCCAGCAGGAGTGCTTCGGTGGGAGTTACTTGGTTGATGTTCCAGGTAAATTGTAAATTGGCTATTGTAAAAGTGCCATATATATATATATTGTGACGCTCTTCCAATGGGGCGATTCGCACCCATGGAAATATTAGACCTTCTTCGGGTCGTTTGCAACAGTAAGCTGTTTTAAACTGCCACGTCACAGGCCTCCATGATGAGAAGAAGGTGCGATGAATGGAGAGAATGTATGGATATAAAATAATGAGCAGTGTGTAGATGGTGATATTTCAGAGGTTTTGAGTAAAAACTGCATGTGTTCTTCCAGGCGAGGTGAGAATAACGGATGTTGCGCGGATCGTGTAGACTGTGGAGGAAGACAGCTGGAGGCGTGTGTGCTTCATGCGCTGAGAGGAGATCGAGTAGTGAGGAAGAGGAGGAGGAGGAGGAGTCTTGTCGACTGCATAGGAAGGCAGCTGGGGTCGTGTGTTATCCCGCGTTGAAGCGAAAGAACGAGTTGTCCCACTCTTATTTCCATAATTAAGGATTACCATCCAATGAAAGGAATTAGCAACAGAGGGTGCATGCTGAGTATTCTTTAAAGTTTAAACTTGCGGGTGGCGTGGCAAAAACACGGCGGCGTTACAACGCCGAATTCTTGTTATTCATATCAGTAATCATGTTCGCATTCTGCCAAAGGTCGACCGCCGGAAAAACGGACCAGAAATTTCAATGCCTACCTCCTCTTCTACCAGAGAGTCCCAGTAGCGGGTACCTATTACTCTTCCTCGGATATGGTCCGCAATTGTCGAATCGCGGAGTCGGCAACCATTTTGTCGGTGAAGGCCGCGCGTCAATTCCGGCACAATGCCGCAAGACCTCGCCACCATTCAACCAGTACGTTTCGAGGCTGGGCTCTCACCCCTCCCCACCCCCCTCCTCATGGAATCGCTCACCTAGGGAGGATAAACAATGGCACCGATATTAATTATCGGCCCCCTGTGGGTTGATTCACAAGGCAGTCGATGTGGCCATATCGAGGCACAATAGAATCGGTTTGGGGTGAAGATAATAATCTGGAACTGTTTAGTAGAAAATAACAATGAGTTATGGACTGTTTGGATCGAATTCTTCAAAGGTGAGTAGAAGGCGATGCAAGTGAAGAAAATAGACCACCAACAGGAAAAAGAAGCATCACAAATTACGTCCACCATTAGGTTTTAATCCTTTCGCTCTCAACACCGAGAACACAAGTACGGTTTTTGTCGTCAACAAAGTGTAGTTTATTTGATGTTTAAAGGGCAATTTCCCATTGATATCTCCATAAAGACGGCGTAGCATTACCCCTTGGTATCCCATTAATCAAGAATACGCACAATTTTTCTTCTTTGGGACGGCTAGCGACTGCCAGCGGAGGAGCCAGCTTCATTAATGCTGCACCATTCACCTCTTCTGGTGCGCCGATTTAGTTTTATTTCCTCTTAAGACAAAACGGAATTTAAAATGTGCTTCGTTCACCCCTGTCTATACGAAAGGCAGGATTGAACACTTATTTTCGCAAAACGTGCTATGCGCTTTCTCGTTTTCACAGTTGTCTGCAGGATTTTATTCCCAAAGACTGGCATGCCTTGTTAAAACAATAAAGACTTTCGGTACTGATTATCGTTTTGGATTGGCCACTTCTAATTATCGCAGACTTACGCCAAGACGGCGTCCTTTCGTTTTCGGTCGACTCTGTTGTTTATTGAGACGTCTTCGGTTCCACAGTAAGAATTAGTTATTCGAATTTGAGCATACGGGGATGGTCCATGGAAACCTTAATGAATATTATGCAAGTCTCCCTACACCCTTGTAGCCGCCAACATTATGGAATAGCAAGGAAATAACGCGGTGAAGGCAGCGAAAAGCGTATGCGATTCATTTTAAGCGGCCCCAATAACAGCTCTGGGATGCTCCAAGAGATGAATCCAGATCAAGAAGACCGTCGGGTTTAAATGACGCAGTGCATGATCTGTAGAAATCCCGTATTAAATTTGGCAGACGGTTTGCCCTTCCAGCTGGGAATTCATCCGACTAAATTTTAAAATTAAATCAAAGCATAAAAAAAACTAACCAACCTTCGTTAAACCAAATCTAACGTTTGCCCTGATAAGACATAAAATCATCACATTCCCTATTCCAATTTTCCTTCCTCGTGGCTAAGGTTATTTTATTAGCCGGACTAATCACGCGACTCTCTGGGTGAACACGGGGCGCTATTACCGTCTGTTCAATCCATTTTTTTAGGCGGTCACGAGCACACCCATCGTATTGAAACTTCTCTCAATGAGTTGACCTACCTCGTGAGTCGCAGTGGTCGAGCCTTCCAGGTCACCAATGCACCCGGCCAATCCTCGGCAACCTCCGCACGCCACCATCGTCTCTCTCTGGAATTTTCGCCATCACCCCATAACCACCAACAACAACTGCTCCACCATAAACCGCACACCAAGCCCTGCATCTCCAGTTCCGATGGCTCGTGTATGCTCGCCAGGGGCTCTCTCGAGGGCACCGGTCTCATCGACATCGGACGTCGGGCCTCCTGGGCGGACAACTTCGGCGGTCAATCTGTCACCAAGAGGAGTACCGCACAGTTCTCGTCGTCTGAGGAAATGTTGCATCGAATACGCCGAAGGAATCTCGCCTTTCTCAGGAACCAGAGTATCTTTTCGGCGGATTATGTCAGCTTCTTGTACAATTTGGTGCAAAGTGTGCTGGTGAGTGTTCGATCTCCATCTTGTTGGTAGCCCATGGGGCCCCGCGTGCCTCAAACCTGGTTGGAAGGGACTTTTTTAAATAGTCTTATAAAGCCTTAGATCCGAAGCATTTGGGATACGTATTAAATAGGTCGGATACTTGTTTTCGAGCATAAAAAGAGGTTGGGTGAGAAACTGACATAATTATTTGTATCTGGATTAACTTATCGGCGGCGAGTGTAACATAACACTGGGATATTGTTTGGGCTTCCACAGTGACAAGGATTGAAAATATGATCGAATAGTGTAGAAAGAGATCCGCTCCTGTGATCCCAAGTTTATTTAAGATAAAAAATAAAATCCACTTCAGGATAAGCCGTCTTCGTTGGTGTTGTCAGAAGGATTATCGGGAAACATTTTGCTGGTGACGTTCCCAGCGCAATCCTTGATGGCCTGCCCTTAGGTCCCTAACCAACAGAGCGGAGATGCTAACCTCTAAATCAATCTAATTTAAGAAATATTAATTCACTGCTATCAATAAAAGAGCAAGCAGCAGAAACCGGGGTTTGACCGTGAGAGGTTTTTGCAAGGTGCTTGTTGTAACTTTATTTGATCCTCGTGGCCTTGAAAAGGCGCTTAACGTTATGATTATTATTATTATTATTTATTGTATCTAAGCATTTTTCATCGTGCATACTCAACCCCATGGCTCACCTAGACCGACCACGAATCCCTTCAACTGGAGCCACAACGCGCAGCACTTGCTAGTCGCCTAGTGGCCAATTTCCTCTTCTCGACCTTCCTCTCGCTGCACGCCTCCGTCAAGGTGGCCATCTCGCCGGACCTCTGTACGCGCCTAATGGGCCTCTGTGCACCAACCATCGAGACGTCCTCCTCCTCCTCCTCGTCTTCTGCCGCCTCTACCTCCAATCAAGCCGGCAGCCACGCGCACACCTTGTCGACGGCGACAACAGCGGCTGATCAAGTACGACTGCAGCAGGTCAGCAGCAAGCTGGACACACAGTGGATCCAAACGTTGACCGCCTTGATTACCGCCAGTCCGTCCGCTGTCAACTGGGCGCTTGGGTACTTTGGCCGATCGGCCACCCAGCACGTCGAGTACGTTTCTAATTTATTTAATAACTACTACTTTTAATGTTTCAGTAGTTATGGCAGAAACGTAATTAAAAACGGCATTGGTCGAATGCATAGTCGGCCTCTGCCACACCTGTTCCATGAGAGCATTTACGAAGCCTAATCGTCGTCCAGTAAGAGCATTAAGAAGACAAAACGGTTCCGTCAATCTCATTGGCGATCGCTAACTGACAATATATGTTTCTATTCGCGCGTTTTTTTGATATCGCTTATGCAGTTTTACTTTCCGCCCGAGTTGCGGTGTTCATCGGAAATGTCTGCTGCGAATGATGACAGTGAATGAGGTGTTTCATCCCTTCCAATTAACTCGAATTACGTGTTTATATGCAACGATCCCAACCACCAGTCCTCCTAGGAATCTAAAAATAAACTTAAGGTGTGCTCATTGCTCTATAGATATGTTAATTACCCCGTTGTTCTGTTGCAATAAACAAGAAAAAAATGTAAATCACAGGTGGTGTCAGTTGTTCGATCGTTTCGCACGCACGATTTTACACCAACGGCATCTTTCGAGACGCCAAATCGTCATCCAGTTGACCTCAGGTAGACCGGTGCGCGGAAGATTGCACGCTGGGAGATTGCCTTGATGGGAGGGGCCCTAATGCCAACTGAATTTACGCTCTACACCGACGGAACGACAGACGTAAGCTTCAATTCTGATGGTGACCGCGGGATCTTTGAAGGAACCGCACATACAACACCTGATTGTCGCCCAAACCAGTCGCGGCTCATCCTTTGATAGGCGGAGATTTTCGCGACAGAGAGGAACAAGAAGCGCGCCATCCAGCCTCGTGGAACTGGTCGAAGCGACCCATAGGACCTCGTTGGCAAGGTGCATCTGCAACAACAGCAAAAAGTCCAAACAACAGTCTTTCAGCGACAGCCGAATTTACCCATTCAAACACTGACAACCAATCAGGCGTAAGGCAACCTTTTTCACTCCTTTTTTCAGGCACTACGTCCTCGTCTGCCCCAAGGCGTTGCTGCGACATAATGTCGCTGGACTTATCGGCGACCTCCTCACTACCTACTTTGTATCCAAAGATGCCAGCATTGTACGTTCTACAACTGCATGCCATATCTAATTTGTCTTTTTTCATAGTGACGTCAATAAAATTATTTAGGTTTTAAAACTTTGAGAGGTTATGGGTTGCTTATTGCTTTCTTGCACACCCCTAAGGTTTTGCGATAGGATGATATCGAACCTATTGAGGTTTTCAGGTTCTTGTGGTACATTGAGTCCGCTTTCCCGAGACACGTTCGCTCTGTACCAACAGTGTCACCTCTCCTCTTCGAGATATTGGGCACCGTGGGCGGGATGACCCAACAAATTCAGCCACCCAAAGTCACACAGAGACTATGCAACATGCCCTCTCTTTGACACTCCTGCCATTTTGACGTGCAATTTAGTGTTAATACACCGGGAGGGAGCGTTCCTTCATCCTCCTCCTCCTCCTCCTCCTCCGCCATCTTAATCGTTTTGCACGATGCTCCGAACCTGTCTTATGTCAAAGAATGGAACGTGCGCACAACTTCAGTCCGAAAGAGCTAATCAGATATCCTGAACCGAGGGTGGGAAGGTTTTTGTTCGGGAGCGATGGTGGGTGGCCAATGATCGGCGACCTCCCTTTCAGCTTGACGTCGCTCTCAACGACCTTATCGACTCCCTACTGGCTCACCTGCGTGCCGCAGTTCCACGGTACGCGCACCAGAGCGGCGCCTACTTCGGTCTCCTCCGGGGCTACGCAGAGGTCTGCCCTCACGCCAGCGTCCACCTGAGCAACCGCAGTGGGACCCGACGACTCCTCGGCTTCCTCGTGGTGCCCGACGGCCGGACGCTGGACATCGACATGGCAGCGCCGCCCCCAAAGTCTCCTCAAACGGCGTCCGGATTGCTCTCCATCGAGGTGTCGAACATCGTCAATCCGAGACGCGACACCGGGTTCCCCACATGGGTAGGTCGCCCCACCCCCCCGTTGTACCAATTTAGTTGTTTAGATTGTCGAAGACGCCCAGGCTGAATTGGCTCTATTGCTTTTGAGAGTCGTTTTAGTCGATTGTATATACATTGCGTTTCTGGTAACTAATAAACGAAAGTGTACAAAGTTTTCCAAACTCGTAATGGTGGCCGTTGAAAAGCCGTTGATCCATAACGCCCACCGAAACAAATAAATAAAGATGGGTAAATTTGATACGTAAACGAACGCGTGGTCGGCTTCATGGATGTCGCGGATCGTAGGCGCCCACCCACGCGCGGCGATCGGAGGCCGCCAGGTCAGAACAGATAGTGATCTAATTATGTTTCCAACAACGCACCCCGTAGACCCCCCGGTAGCTCTAATCGCTCCACGTCCTCCTTGACGGTGCCCATCCGCGTTCTTAGTTGTCCAGCCGGCCCGGCAGCGCCAACCTGGGCATTTAGGCGGCGGCGCAAGACATGGAGTTGTGAGCTCTTTCCAAGTGACCGAGCGTAATCCATTAATGCTAGTTACTAAAATTAGGGTTGACAGCTTCCCCGCGTCTGAATATCGACGTTGTTGGAGAGTTGATCGCGCCAATAGTCAGCTTTCAGGTACTTGTGGCGATGTACCAGCATTCTGCGCGGGGTAAAGACCTGATTCACGCGCTGAACAGCTCTTCGAGAGGGTCTACGATGGGTGGCAGGGGGGGATGCCATCTTACCCTGTAGACTTGCGGTTTTTCAGCTTTTCTGTTGCGTTGGTAATGTCTGGTAAAGTTGGTGGGTCGCAGTGAATGTCGTACGAATCCCGTTGAATGGGTGGGATGTGCTTCGGATGGTATTCTGTCGAGCTATTCTACAGTTAGTGGAAGTGTTGCACCCATCACATAACCTTCCTTTCATCTCTAGTTTCAGCTGTCCAGTGGCGTGGCGAATAATTGTTTCATGGGGCTGCCGGGTGTTAGAAGCAGTCGCCATGTTCCCTGCGACCTCAGACCAGTATTTGGTGCGGTCTAGCCCTGCCGAGCGCGTGGCTTTTCGTCTGAGGGGGATTTGAATTTGGGACAGCCTTGCATGAGGGCCTCTTTGGTTTTTGATTTTTGTTTCACTACTGACCGACTGGTTGCTAGTAGACGCAACGCGATGGCCCCGGAGAGGGCTTGAAATTGCGTGGGCTGATAAAGTGAAACCACGTTGGCACGTCTGGGCGGGCGCAGGATCTTAGATGGGATGCTAGGTGTATCTTGAAGCGCGCTGGCACGCACAGGGGTGAGGTCGGATCCGTTCTTGTTGCCCGGTCCCCGGTCCCTGCCCTCAACTGCGAAGGCTACGCCATTTAAACCAGCGTTGTCCGTAGACCCACTATGATGTAGGCAGTAGCTAGAGTTTTCGCCGGGAACCTTAATATGCCCTACTCCGGAGTTAGTTAGGCGAGCTTCGGAGGGGCAGGCAACCTCGATTCGGCGGTAGTCGTGTAGTGTACGGGCGGTGGTGGTGCATTGGCGGCTGTCGTTGTCCAACAGCATGCTGACATTCCAGCAGCCGGTGTGTCGTTTGGTGTGGGGGTTAGAGAGAGAGGGGGTTTTGGTGGTTCCCTGCTAACTGGTTTGTCACCTCGGTTGCGTCGCTTCCCGCGTGCGCCGTAGCATGGGTCGAGCTTTGCATACGATATATTTCGTGAAATTTCTTGGGAGTTTGGTACAGTTAGTGTCCCCAGCGCCACCCGGCTTTGTTAGAGAGGCCACTCACAGAGGCCTTTACACAGTACAAGTGCATCCCGCAAGACAGCAGCGTGAACCGCCGTCCTGGCCGTTGGATCTCCTCCGTCCAGTGCGCCGTGTTTTCCATCGCTTTTCATTTTACTGAGGGATTTCTTTCCCAGCTACCGGCACTGCGTTAAGTCGGTCTGCCGCATACAGATACTTGGAGGCAGAGGTGCGAGTTGAGTGTGAAGCGGATACCGAAGACCTGGGGATACCCTGAGACATGGCATACCCCGCGACATGACAGACCAAAGGTCCCACTCCTGCTTGACACCCCGTCAAGTGATCGATCCTTAGCCACAAATTCTCTTCGTTATTGGTTCGCTATGCGCGCAGAATCATTACTTGATCGGGAAGTGAAGTTCATACAAAAAATGGAAATGAACATTCACAAAAAAATGGTGGTACCATAAATTATTAGTTGCCAAAATGCAGACGGAGCCATTGAGGCTGCCTCTAGCATATAACATAAATTGCAGTGCTATACATCTCGAAAGGCGCGCCAAATATTGATCTGGCCAGTCTGTTTCCGGCGTTTATTTATCCTCCTGAACATTTTAATCGGCTCTTCCGCATTTATTTTTCCATATAATTTATCATAGAGACCAGTCAACCAATGATACCTCTCCAGTATTCGGTTTTCCTAAGTTTAGCTCCTTCCAGACCCAATTTAGTAAAGAAACTCATTCGCCAATGATATATTAATACAGATGGTTCTATAACACACAATAGGTACGTATCGCCTCTCGAGTCTGGTCGAAAGGTGGGAAAACATTATTCGTGTTTCGTTTGTCGTTGACAATCCGTCTGGCAGTCGGTCACGGCATGTCAAGGATTGTGAGCCGATATCAGTTATGTGTGCACCTCCGTCAATCCATAAATCGGTCAATGGAGCTGCTACCTAATTTTCGTTTTCCCCTGTTTCAAGAAGTTGGGTAAATTAAAAACCATCCACAGTACTCCCGATAAGGTTGAACAAGTAGAGGAGAGCGAGTAGGTAATATAAGCCACGAAAATCTATAGTTTTGCAAATGCATAATGGTTGCCAACTTAAAAGACCATATCCATCACGCGTGCTGGAGTAGAACGGGATCGATTTATTGGTGAAGACAACCCTCTCCCATTATTTGATGAACAGTGCCATGCTGAAATTTTCGTCCTTGTATTCGCCATAAATGAGTTAGATCACGGGAGAGAAAGGTGTAAGACACGCCCCTCAATGTTCTCGCACATATTCTGGTGCTACCAGGGTGTCTGCGCGCGCTGCGAGATTGCAGTTTCTTGCCACCACTTCTCACACCCACTCTCTTCCTCCCTGAAGGGTCGCGAACATTTCGCTTGATTTTTTGGGTGCAGCAACAGCGGTGCGCGTGTTCGACGGGGTTGGCCACGTAGCAATTGAGAGCGCATCAATGGCCAGCGTGTTCGTTTCCAAGGTCATGGGCATACGCGGCAGGTGCATGTGCGCGTGCGCATTCGCGCGTGCGCACGCATCTGCACTAATGACACATTGGCAACTATTTGAAGTTTGGCCATTTATGGGTTCTGGCGCCCATTTGGAAATAAAGTTTTAATTATCATCGCATGTATCGTATTTCGACGCAGATTCCCGGCAAATGTGTTGGAAATCTGAATCATCAGGCCATGTACTGTTCATGTTTAGACTCTAGCTAACATCGTCGGTGAAAGTTGTTTCGGTCATCGTGGGTCGAAGAAAACATCCACATAAAACTGCAATTATCTTCATGTCCATTCACAGGACTACTTAAATGCCTACTACAGAAAAAAAAACATGTCTACAATGAAACATAACGGAACTCCCCTTAATTTAGGTTGTTAAACGCAGGTTGCGTGGATACCGTATGTTTATTTGATTCACTCTAAGATTTGTACCCAATTAAATGAATTTTGCTCCACGATTTTCAACTAGTCAACTAATCAAATATTTTGGTTCATCTATCGTAATGTATAGGAAATTTTACTTCTAAATAAGTTCAAATTTCATTCGGTTTTTATGTACACAAACAAAACTAGAAAATGGACTGTTGTTCATGGGGTAGCCAGTTTCTGTTGTCGTCTAGCTCGCCAGAACCTATTAACGCAGAAGTTACCATTTTCGGAATTATCAAAATATGTTGTGGAATTGGTGGGGTGGGTGGTGTAGTAAACTCTGTCCAACCAGAATCCAGCCAGCTTGTCATACAACCTCCCGGATTACCTACCTACCTACCGCGTCACGTAACAATCCAATCAATTGTCGTATTCATTGCCAACCATTTCTATGCAGACATTAACAGATGTTTTCGTTATCAGAATACGATTCCTACAGGATATTCTGGTTGTGGATTTGTCACATTAATTACTCTTCGATTTACTGCGACCACACGCATAATGTAACCAATCTAAAGTTGTTTATTCATCTTTATAGCTGCGTACCATTCAATGTGAACTGGCTATTTATCTGGGGCCTCGCTTGACTGTTTGCATTTAGTTGTTCGAGTGCAAAAACATTTAGGGGTTGGTTTAAAGCTATTTATGTTAGCCTAGGAAACCTTGAAAGACCTGTCTATATTTTGGGGCCAGTCATATCTGGGCCACTATTATACGTTTGTCCAACTTTATTTTTGGGCTTTTATTTTTCTTTCTGGGAATTCTATTTAGCATTTGTTTAAACCTATCCCCCTGGGATTAAGAGACAGAACTGTATGCCCAAGGAAATCCATTTCCGGAAATCGGAAAATGCAAAACAGTGGGTTGTTCTTCTGTGGGAGTTTTTCATGATAACAAGCGAGAATCGTTACAGTCATGCGGTGTCGTAGTGAATCAAATAACTCTGAACGAAGGAAAACATTCCACAGTCTCTTCTTGATGCCGAGGTGAAGCATGTGGCGTTTTTTTCAATTTCGTCGCTTAAGAGGTTGACAAGACACCGGGCTGTCCTTGCACAACATGAACACCTCCAGGGTGTATTTGTTTGTGCCCGGCTAAGCGTGATAGTTTCATTAAGCCGGTCTGCAAAAGTACTTGCTGCCAGTACTTGGTGCCAGAGACATCCTGTTAAAGGGCAGCCCGGTTACCTCGATCTCGTCGCATCAACATAACCTGTTTGCACTTCTCTCGATGGCTTTCGCTACTAGCAGTTCTTCTTCGTCTGCTACCTCCTCCTCCTCCTTCTTATAATTGTTGTTTGTATTTGCCAGACGTTCGCCGTTGTGTAGTCACGGGCATTGGCAAGGTTTTAGTTGAATCCTATTTCGAAACTTTGTGAGCCTAGGGGAAAGTTGTGTCGTTATATTTAACAATGAGCGAATGATTTTTTTGTTTTTATCATAAATTTAATTTGTTAGTGAAAACGTCTTGACAGGGGTGTGGGAGTTTACCCAATCTACTTCGGATATAGGGATGCTCTCACATTTTTTAAGAAATGTCACCCTAACTATATTTTGTACACCATCTTTGGCTTTTTGCTGCCTCGACCGTATTATTACCTAGCTGGGACTCGTACAGTTTGCTATGTCTCAAGTGGGCATGTTCTTGTTAACTCGTGCTAACGGTTACAAGAACCTGAGGAAACGTAAAATTGTACTTAAACCATCTACCCGCTCCAACCAGTTTTCGTCTGATCGGACGTTTTCATAAGGACCGACGGTGTGTTAAAAAACGACTGCACAGCTTCGCTCAATTAGACATGTTTTTCACCGAATAATTTCCCTCGGGCAATGTTTCTCTTGCAGGCAACAACTTTGCGCTCGTGGACGCTCGTTCAATGCAAGGAACTCGGAAATTACTATCAACTCCTGTCACACATGCTTCTGCAGTCTAATTTCGACCTGTTCCGGAATGCCCGTAAGTCGGGTTGCCAAATAATTTCAAACTATTGACAGTCAGTTCCCACGTAGCCACACACTTTTTATTCCTAAAAGGTGGCCAAAGAACGCCACTCATTCGGGTTAATTCTTCTTGTATACAAAAAACGGTTCCTAGAAATGACAACAGATAAAATGATACCATATTTAACCATTGTCTTTTCGAAGTGCAAGAACCTGAATTCCACTCGGTTTGCCGATAGCAATCTGATTTTTTAATCAGTCACAACCTAGCAAGCCTTGACAGGTACACGTCAATCAATCGATTAAATGAGTACAATTCACGATGAATAAAACGCACTGTATTCGGTTACAGCTGAATTAGATTGGGAAATGCAAGAGAAACTGACAAGAATTATAAATTGCAGAATTAATCTCCAAGGGCCCTGACCCGAATTGGACAGTGCACTTTTGTGCTACCCCAGTTCAAGTGTGTTTGCCTTGCATTGAGTGGGTAAACAATACGTCGAGGTTGTTCAATACTACGAATAATGTCATTAAGTGTCCATTCTGCCTATTTTGGCATTTAGGTTCGAAATCCACCTTCACTCGTTAGCTCCGAAAACCTAATTTGGAAGCCTTTAAATTTGATGGGTAGGTTTGGATTATGGAGCATATTTTTTCGCATGAAACCGCCAGTTCTCGCGAGTTTACCTCACTTCTCACAAGAAAAACGGAATAGCGGTATATCTTTCAATTTAAAACGATCTTTGCGCCTGTTTTCCGTGTACCCTCCCAAACGGCGGCCATCCCACCTCATGCCTTTATGGGGCGGGTATTCCGTACTGCCATTCCTTTGCTTACTGCCCACCCACCCACCCACACGTTTAGAGAGCGTTTGCCACATAACTCTAGCCCGTTAGCGCTTCCTACGGTTTCCGACGACATGGGGTGCGCTTTCCCGCCTAACAACACCCATTATAACCCCCCTTCCAGCATTGACCCCCGAACCGAGAGCACCCATGGTGGCGCGTTTCTCCATGCTCCCGCATTGCAGCTCTTTCCATTTCGAAAGCTCCGTTTCAGCATCAACCCCCACCCCCCGTCTCCCTATTGTAGCTCTTCCGGTGATGTCCACCCACCCCACGCGTCTGCGCTTGTTCCCGAGACCCGGCACCGCTCGCTGGCTCGGTTTCTCCAGTCTCGCGGCATCCAGCGACACCCCAGCGACCCAGTCATCCGCCCTCAGTCTGCCCCCCGAACTGCGCTTCGTCGGCATGTTCCGCGTGGTGGAGGCCGTGATTCGCGCCTACGTCGAAAACCCTCCCACCCCGGCACCGCCGTCTCAGCATCAGCGCGCCCTCCACACCGAGTCGTCGCCACAGCGGACTCCCTCCGCCGCTGTCGCCACCGCTGGACCCTCTGTCAGGGATTCCTCGCCTGAAGACGCGGACCTGAGACGAACTCTGGTGGATGTCGCAGTGCATCTCACACGGTCGTGGTGGGTGCCCTCGTCGGCATTCATTGCAATTGTAAGAATAACGTTTAAATTATAATAAACATTCGATTTTGGTGGTGTCCCTCCCTTTGAAGTTAATTAACATAAATGCAGTTTTTCCGACGCACCCTTTCGGCGCTTTGTACAAGAGGCGTGTGAGTAATCTTTGTCGAGGCGTCGGGTCGACTTGTCTGTCCACCCGTTTCTGTTGGTTTGTAGCGTTTCGACATCCAGCTTACAATTGAATATTTTCCTTGAAGGGGAGGGAGGTTCCTTTAATCTTTGGGATGGTCCGTAGCTGATCTTTAGACCAGAATCGGGTGTCTGGAATTAAGAAATCCAACCCTATCTACTTTAATTGTTATTGTATGAGACTGTTTCGTTCTAATTTTTTTTGTCGTATTTTGGAATCTGTCGGATGATGACCAGGTTTGTGATTGTAGGTTGTCTTTCGAATTCGGGGTGATCTCTATGCCTACTGGATTATTTAACTCTCGAATTTAATGCAGTATTCATGATGGTGAAATTTCAGTGTTGATATTACAATGAACTCGTCTGTAGGTTAAACCGTACGTGGCAACGCTCCCAAAAAATGTATTAGGTACATCCCCGAACACTACTCACAGATATTCGAATGAGACAGTCTAATAATAGTAATAATAATAATAATAATCAAATATGTTACTCGTGTCATCACAAACATTTAATACTTTATTTAGCCCTTGCGTCAAGTTATCATAATTGATCAAGCGTTCTTTCAAACAAAGGACGCCAATGTGTTAGGCACACCATTCTGCCATTAAATCTCGATTGCTGCCATCCCCAACACAGCGAAACCTCCAGATTTCGGGTATTTATTGCCTGATTCCCATTTTGTCACTTGCACGCTTTTCAAAACCCAATTGCCCCTTTCTTCACACCAAAGCGTTCCACCACATTGACCAAGAACTGTTGTGGTCGCTCGCGCAATTACGGCTGCGCCAGTGTTCGGGGCAATTGTGTGGTCCGTCTAACGAAATGCTAATTACTATGGGTGGGGGAGGGTGATGTGGTTTCACAAGCCGGCTAGCAGTTCATCTTTAACGATGCATCCGTTGGCGATGCAGAATCATGCCAAAGGGTTAGGCAAAGTGCGTTGATAGCGGCGAATAGGCGATGCACACAGGCTGCGTACAACCCTGTGGGGCCCCACCAAGATAGGCCTTCGGACAAAGGTTAGCCTCTTCCTTGCTACAATTCATCTCATCGTTTCACCTTTATTCGTGAAACCTGGTCACTGGGCACAAGGAGATTGGAAGTATTCCATCACCGCTGCTTGCGACGAATCTCGAAAGCAAACTGGCGTGACCAGCTCCCAGTAGAACCGCTGCATGAACTCAGTCTCAGTCATCATGTTTGTAATGCTGCAACGCTTTTCGTTCCTAAAATGCACCAATGATGCACGTGTTTTCAATTATTGTTTAAAATGAAGATCTTAAGTGCGTGGATTTGCCAAATATCGCAGCTCGATTTAATTCACCTGTGTAGACGAAAGACCTACGACCCTAGAGTTGTTATGGTTACAGTCAATGGGGTAAACAAAACAAAATGTTGCCCTCTTCCCCCTGTGGCGACCCAGGGGTCTGGCTTGGTGTGGTCCTTCGGCCTTCGTTTTAGACGGACAGCAATTGCGCGTACACGAATCTCACACATATCTCTCCAAAATATATATTCATTAAAAAAACATCTTCCGACGTCGAAAATGTTTTTTTTTCTTTGGCGACAAGTAGCGTGAGTGTCTGGAAACCCTGAAACTGTCGGTTTTCTTTCCAGCTCCTCTCACTCATCCGCACTCGCCCACCCCTTGAACTGCGGCACTACTTTGACCTGGTGAAGCACGTCCTGCGAATACGAGATGAGTTGCAGTCGGTGCGGATATTGGCGGTGCTGTGTGGACTGCGTGGGCCTGCCTGGCGTCTACGCCCAGACTCCCATGATGACGTCGTCGTCGTCGGAGAAGGAGGAGGAGGAAGAGGAGGTCTGAGTGTCTTTGGCGATGGAGACGAGGACGCTGGGGCTATGACACCTGCGAGGCCCCTATCCTCGCGAGGCCCCTATCCTCTCCCTCCAAACTACGCCCATCCTGGTCTTCTGGGTAGGTCTCGTCTAAATTCGGGCTTCCCGAAAGAGGTTTGGACAATGGGAGCACATTTGTCATATTTAATAATAATTTCCGGCGTGCAAGGTCTATTTTCTGATAACATAACTTTGAATATTATCTTTATCATTATTAATTGGCACAGGTCATAAAATAATTTAGGCAAATTCAAGTCGCCCACTTTCTGCTGTAGCACTGATTACGAACGAGAGCAGCCTTGACCCGCGGAGGGCCTATCACTGCATGAAGTTTCTGGTGGAGCTAGCTCTGGAAAATAGCGAAGTCGTGGAAGGTCTCTCCCGTTTCCCCGACCTCTGGGGACCAGCCGTGGAGTGGCTGAGGACGCTCATCGAGACGTCGGATAGCGTCGGCTCCTTCGACCGGAAATCATCCATCCGAGGGATCTACGCCGCTGTGATGGACGGTGCTGGGGCGGGCGTCGTGGGCCTCGATGCAGGAGACGATCAATACAGACCGCGAGCTGGAACCTACGCTGGCGCCAGTGGACGTAAGTAAAGTGGTCTCCGAAAAGGAGGCCCCCGACGGCTGGTAAATCGCTGTTGAGGCGAATTTCTGCTAGCTAATCGGCTGAAGGTTTTGCGGATCTACACCATGCAAGGCGGATTATGCATATTCAATAGGATTTTCTGGGTTCTGTCGGCTCCATGCGGTGACCCCTGTGACCCAATCGACCCGCATAAGTATTTCCCTTGTTGGCGCTACAAAACACGATATTTGGGATTTTGACAATTATTTGTATTGTCGAGCCTCTAAAGTTCATTTTGAAAATGGATCAAACTAAATCCAAAGGATTTGCATTGTTAGCAGCCTTTGAGGTCGGTATCTGTGAATTTTCACGGATCACGGACCTCTGGCATCAGATTACGTTTCCCGACACGAAACATGAACTCCAATAACCATAGACATAACCGCTTATGACCGTTTTTATCGATTTCTTCGGATCTGTGTATTTAAATTGTCTCTCATTAACGACACAATTCACGCCTGCACAAGCGCACCTACAAGAAAACTTTGGTCTGCTTGTTGGGTTCGCTTACCCCAACGTTTGAAATCATCCGCAGTGATCAGCATCCGCGCTCTGTTGGCGAGGCACCCGGGTTCGAACCAGTAGGAGATTGCCGCCGAATTTGGATTGGTTTGGAATCACGGTGTGAGAATATTCGCTGGGATTAAAACTTTGCAATCGCTGCGAGAGATGATACATGCTCCAAAGTAAACATTAATGCCCCCGAACAATGATAACTCGTTCACAAACAGATGGACCTTGTGCATTTATCACCAATTTTATCCTCCAATAGGTGGTAGCCGCCAAATTTTGATTACGATTGACATCACGTGCACGTTTTGCTTATTATGAAGGCGGAATCGCCCTGATGCTCCTATCATTTGTTTAGAACAAGCTGACAGGAAGGCGAATGACCACGAGGAGGAGTCGTGGGCGTTCAAACGAACATCCTCCGCCCAGGTCAGTGATATCGATTGTTCTGTTTGTGTGCTTGGATGACTCGACCCGCTGACCCCGGCTACCGCTGACCCCACAGCGTTTGGCGCCGTGGCAATTCCTCGGTGAATACATTTCGGTGTGGTTGCATCAGCGGTTCGGCAATCATCGTTGCCGCTAAAGTGTCACGACTGGTTCCATGTAATTAGCTTCCGTAACAGGAAAGTGCATCATTATTCGCCAATTGTTGGTGGGTATGTCTGGCAAATCATTTCATTGCCCATGCCCCACGCGCCATCTTATAAAAAATATTCCCGCAAAAGCATTGGCGCACGGGCGCGCTCTCTCTCTCTCTCTCGGTCGGTCGGTGTTCCAAAAATAGTCGGGTTTCTGCCATTTTACAACAACTGCCGCGCATTCTTGGTTTGGGATCTCCTCGGGGCCCTTACGAGATTCGGTTGGTTTCGTTTCAGACCACACTGACCGAGGCCGTCAAAATGCTGGCCACGATGCCGCTCCAGACAAATCCGGAAATCGATTCGCTGAGTACCACACTCCCACATCACCGCCCAGAGAACCCGTGAATCAACCTCACCGCCCCTCCCACACACCGCAAGATCTCCGTATTTTCGGCATTATATCAGTTCCCACACCCAATTTTCAACGCCCTATTCACTCATTTTGACTTATAATAAACGTCCTTTAGGTGATATACGCGCCTATTCAATGGGGCTTCATTTCTCAAGGTCGCATTGCCCAGTACTTTAAGCCTGAAAGTGTTTATAAAAACAACCAAATAGATATATAGAATACATGAAAGACTTCTGGAAAATTGGTTCAGAATTACGCTGCGGTGTTTGGTCGCGGGCTATAAGATTATCATTTTAAATAATACGGAATACGATGTCAAATCGTCAGGCAGGCAAACACCCCCCTCCTAAAAAGGTTAGTTATAGTGTATAACCCCAAACTGACCCGAGGGAAACATCCAATCCAAAAGTTAAGGTCACCTCGATTGCGTGCATGTGTCTCTAAATCGGTGATTTTGTCTATGCATTGAAAATCGGTGTTCTCATGGGCGGTTGCGCGAAAACGGTCGTCGTCTGGGCATTTCGGTGGACATTTTGATGGATACGTTGAATTCGTTCGTTTCGGGCCAGTCGTATTGTGTTTTGTTAAAGCGCAAAATAACGGCAGCCCGCTAATTCGGTGGCATATAAGACAACTATGTGTAGGTCGCTGGTTCCGTGTAGACCCGTCTCTCCGGGCTCGGTGCAAAATGTCAACCTGGGGAGAAAATTCCTTCTGTGTCGTGTCGTCTAGAAATAGGGTGGAAATGGAACATTTACTGCAGGTGTGATAGCGATAAACGCCGGCAACGATTGACACGGATCGTCCACAATCTGCAGCTAGTCAAGTCGCGGAGTATAGCCTACCAAATAACCAAAATCGAATTTCAATCTCCAAATTAAGAAAAGTAAGATAAATTGTTTATCAGTTGAAATAAATGCATTTCTTTAGTTTGATTTTGTGGGTCATCTTATAATACGTTTGGAAAAGGGAAAGAATACGTAATGTCTCACAACGCCCGCGTCCATCCCAGTATCGAATTTTGTACAACCAACGTTCTGTGGATTCTCGGTATTGGATACATGGCCTAATTACCATACTAACTAAGCCTCTAAAGCCTCTTTGCGGGCAACTGTTCCTTCTAGAAGAAGCGTTTTATGACCTCCATCCCTAGAAAAATCGTTAAAAAATGCATGGGAACAATAGAAAGGACACCTTTGATTTCATCCACCAACGTTGTGAAATAAACCCTATGTACAAGATTTGAATGGAAAAAAGATCAAATGGGTCAGCGTAAAGGAAGAGCATAAGAGTACGAAGTTAAACACGTGATGTAAGCGTGACCTCAAAAGTGCGTAGTTTTCGTTCAGCTGCCGATGCAGAAGACCGCAAACGTTAGTGATATTCCTGGAAAAGTTGGGAGGAGGAGGAGGAGGAGGAGGAGGAGGAGGAGGAGGTCGTAGCGACAGGGCATGGGTTTCTAGACGGTGTGCGAAAATGGTATGTGTCTACGAAAGGCAGTGGGGCGTAGTGGTGGGGGTCGAACAGGGGGCGAAGGGGTGGAAGATCCCAAAAAAACGACATTTCAAACGTAGTGGATCCAGGAGCCGTCACCGGCTATATCCGTGGACTTCGCATAGCACATTATCTGGTAGTTTTCTCCGTGGTTATTGTCCCAGTGCATTTCGCCTGTGTGGATTTCGTAGCGCACAGCGAACTGCGCCTTTTCGTCGGCGACCATGGAGTTGGGGAAAACGGCGGAGAAGGAGAACCTGTCGGTGGCACCGTCGTGGGAGTCCTGGACGTAGGCAGCGGGCACCTCATTGAAGGTTGCCCAGTTGTTGTAGGTGAGGCGAATGACGACCCTCTTCTCGAAGCCCACGCTCTTCACTCTCACGGTTCCGGTGAGGAGGCCACGGGAGGAGTCGACGCGCGCGTTTTCGAGTGAAACGAAGGTCGTCAGGACGCGATGCATAAAGGAGGTTGAGGAGCCGGGTTGGGCGAAGCATATCTGAAACTGTTTCACCCCTACGGAGGCGAGAGACTTCTCGGATTCCAAATGCAGGTCAACGGTTGCCGAGGCGGGGATCTGTGGGGGGAAGTCCTGGTCCTTGACTTGGCGAACGGTGGTTAGATCAAGCCCAAGGGAGTCGGCAAAACGGACAATTTTTCGTGAGGGAGAACGGCCCGATTTGAGCGAACTGCTGCGCTTCGATCGCATGGTGTAGTTGTTGTTTTTGTTGCATCCATTGGCACTGCGTACACGATCCAAACTCGTCGACTGTATTCCGTCGTAGGATATTTCGGAAACAAAGAGGGCTCGAGGGACCTCGGTTTCGGCGAAGCTGTGTCGGAGGGACTTTGGTGGGGATTGGTGATGGAGGCTGGTACTAGTTGAAGGCGTTGGTTCTTCTTCTTCTTGTTCTTCTTCTTCTTCTTCTTCTTCTTCTTGTTCTTCTTCTTGTTCTTCTTCGATCTCCTCTATGTCAGCGCTGGTTTCCCGCGAAACTGACTCAACAGCGTCAGAGATTAGAGAATCTACGAAAGGCAGGGTGTCTGTGCCTTCTCCAGCCTCATTTGGACAATCTTCGTCCCAATCCGCATTTAACAGTTTCGGTGGATCTTGCCAAGCGTATAGATTGCTTGCTCCAATTGTTATACGAGTTTCAGGAGTATCAGAGAGATTTCGAGGAATGGTAGATTGCATTACTCGACTTGCCAATTCAGCATGCTCTTCCACAGACAATTCCCCGTTTTGCATTCTGCTATGCAGTCTACTGAGAGTGGTAAATGGCACCGGCGAATTGTCTGTATAATCAGTAAAAACATCCGATGAACTGTTAATACTCGCAGGGGAAACTTCAGATCCCAGTTCCAATTCCTCGAGAGTCTCCTGCACTTCGGCGAGAAGGGACTTCTCGGCGAGCGTGAGGAGTGTGGTGGAATGGGTTTTATGAGCAGCACTCGTTAATAGAACAGGCTGGGCAAAAGTAACTACTCCAGACACCAAATTATCGCCTGGCGAAAAGGATAATTCCACGGGCTCCAGTTGAACCTCCACCAGATGGGTCAAATTAACGCCATCCATTTCGTCCAACATCTCATGGAAATGTTCTTGTGGAGTTGATAACTCACGCATGATGGGAGACACAATTTTGGCTTTGGCTGTACATGCGACCTCGTTAAACTTCTCTGCACTGAGCTCTCTGTTAAGCGATTGTGTGGGGTTATGGTCGGCTGTCTCCCAGTCCACGGGTGACCCAGTCACGGTGTTGGGGTTTTGTTGAGAAAGATCCCCGGGAGCCACTTCTTGTTGACAATTCTCGTGGTCCAGTTCTTTGCCGGGCTGTGAATTGCCGTGAAAGCTACGTGATTTGGCTGGGACAGAGCACTCACAGGCCTCTGCTATGGCGGTGGTAAAGAGAAATTTCACTCGAGTCCACAGAGTGACGAAAAAATGCACGAGAGGTGACCTACGACGATCTGGTGGAGTGGACACTTTGGTCGCAATAACGCCATGATCTGCTACGTCATCTTCTTCTAGTTCCGTCGATCTTCGTTTTCGCATTTACAGCAGACAGATGTTCTTTTTCACGGGTATAAAATTCACTGCGATGGTAGATGTTGTTTATAAATCGGTGGTCGGAAAGGTGTGTTGATTGGATGGCCTCGTTCGGCCTACATCACTCGAAGGAGCAAGAGATAAGACTGTCACCCATGCAATTGCCAAATATCCCAAAGAAAATGGGCCGGAATCGCTCGTTTGTGGGCTTTTAGGCTAGTCGAAAATCCCCGACCGCTGATTTCGTTGCCTTTGGCTACGTGACTACGTGAAGTCTGCCAGCTGACTGCATACGGGTTATGGCCTGCCGGCAGCACGACCGTTCAGGTCAGCCAATCACATCGTTCGATTCACACGATTGGCCCCTGAATAGCGAATAACAAACATTGATAAACCAATGTGGGCGTGTAAACAGTCTTTTCGCTCATTATTAAAGCATGTGCCTCTCCGATATGTGTGCTCGCTGAATAATATTTATTTTCAGTTATTATCGACTTACTCACGACAATTTAAATTTGTGAGTTTGGCCACAATTAAAATGCGTCAGTCATTTTGCCAACCGGAAGTATTTACGCGATTATTTACGCAATAGCATGATCGTGTTATGGCATTTGGTGGTTCATGCCGACTGTTATTTATGATTACCGAAAAATACCATTGATTTGGTTGACTTTCTATTTTATGGAATCTAAGATTTTTTTCAATTCTCCCTGATATCATTTGTATAAGCTAACGGTTTTGTAAAGGGTAAAATTGAAGCTTTTTTCAGGTTTCGGATCATCTCATGACAAATCAGGTTGAATGGGAATTGTCTTTTCCCTTTGTTTCAAAAGGCTGAAAAATTAGATTTTCAACGAAAAATAAACGAATTGGGTAATATCAAACCTATTTCAAAGACAAACGATGCAATTAAGATAAATGAGATAATTATATTGCATCATTGGTTTGGATGCATCATTAAATTTTAGGGTTTCAAAATAACATTTTATTTCATTGCAACCACCAATCAACGGCTGTTGACAACGATTAAAAGGACTACGCGCCCAAAGTGGCAATAAATTTCACCGACTTCGGCCAAGAAATTGCATTGGGTGATAACATTTATGTTTTTCTGTGGATCCAATTGAAAAATTTATCGAATTCGGAGTTTAAACCTCAAGATAGGTGCGATGAAAAACATCACCGTGGTTCCGCATTCATCCACGAAAGAAGAATATTTCGAAGATTGAAAAAAGCATGTATTTCGACTTGAAAAGTACAGAATTCAATCGGGCCAATCGAATAGTCCTTCATCAAACAATAGTCTGCTTAATCGTCAATGATCCCATCGATGCAGCATAAATCAAAATTGAATATCAGTCATTTAAAACATCAGTACAAATATATATTTTCGGATATTTATTGATCGGAAACTACTATCATGCTGGTTGTCGATGGTTGAGGATAGACATGCATTTGCCATTTTTTTGTAATTTCCAAGATTCAGATTACGAATACACAATGTTTCAAAATATTGAAAAAATGATCATCAACTAATTGAACTCACCACGTGCTGTTAGCGCTCGCACACAACGTTATGGTACACATTTAATGAACCCGGTGCACGCGATATTTACTTGCCGTCAGTTCATTTGGTAGAGATTATGCGTGTATATTAATAAAATGAATATAATTTATGCCAATAAATGACTACGTAACTATCTGGGCTCATCTGGATTGCCTATTAACGCAAAACACTCTAAATTTATTGATTATATTTAATTTGGTTATTGACAGTGCTACTAGGGCATATTTTGTTTTATAATGTTTTCGCTAATTATCTTCTTGTACATAACAACAACTTCAACCAGATTTTTGACGTTTTAGAACATAAATCTGATTTAATAATTTTCCGCCAAAGGGATTGTATCCATTCCAGTTTTATCGTACTTTCCACAGAGTCTGAAAATGTGTAGTGATCGATGCGGACTTTGTGTTTTATTTGCATGAAACGTTGCGGATCTTTGAAATCGCCAAGCCAACACAAGTTCAATTAAGTTTTTTTACTATTTTCTACGTTATCAAACTCATTCGAAAGGTGGAAATGGAAAAAGCGACACCATAGGCAATGAGTATACGAACCGTTTTACGAGCTTCTTCTGTTCTATGTATAATCCAGTCCGTAAAATACGCTATCCGGGTTATTATTTGTACTGAAAGTTTTGCTCCCGTGAACCCGGTAAAACCATTAAATTAAATCACAAGCATCCAACATTGGTAATAAACGCGTCATTTGGTTATTAAGTGAGCACGTATTAAACATTATAAAGGCAATATCATTTTGTGGACGATGTTCCGAGTGCTTTTGAAAACAACTTAACTTCACATCAACTGACAAATTCGATAAAACTACACCTATTTGGGTCTGTGGTGGTTATTTGGCGTTAATTCGTGACGTGGCAAGTTTCATATTGCGACACCTCAACAGTGTTGGGTTTCGATTTCCTGTTTCGCGTAAATATAAACATATTTACATGGAAAAACAACTTTGTTTCAGTCTGGTCTTAGGTTTTCGCGAAAACAGAGGGTCGGTGGTATACTAGTAAGATGTGTTTGTTTCCGACGCGCGGTCGGCCACAAAAGCAACATGCTCCAAAGTTTATTGGGTTATTGAGTGCGACACATGTATACGATGATATGTATCATTGAAAAATACACAAGTGGATGCAGTATAACTATAACTGTTAGTTCTATTGTCTCATTTCATCCAACTTACAAGGATGAAAAAGTGATCGAAAAATCAGCATTCGAAAAGACTGGCTTTATCTTTCAGACTACATTTGAAAATATAATGTGTACTTTATTGAATTAAGTAGTAGTCCACTTCTATAAAATGGTTTCGATTTGATGATGACTTCCAAAGGTTTTCTCTACTTGTTGATTAAAGTTTATTGTTAATAGACTTATCATCATCAGAGTTGCATACATTGTGTCTGATGTACTCGCCTTCAATTGAATCTTCTACGCTTAAATAATTTCCGATCTACGAAACGGCGGCGCATTAAATGTGCGATTTAATTAGCCATGATTGCATTACATCGTTTTAGCGAATCTCCGGAGACCTGCCATTATTGCAGTTTTCAGGATTGAGTGAGTTGTTATCGGATACGATATCTCAATCTGTGTTCACGTTCCTTCACTAGCAAATTATCAATTACCCGATTAATTGGAATATTCCTACCATTACTCTGCTGTCGGCTTTACTTTTATCGGCATCTGCAAAACGATGATTGCGTGATCTTGCTTGATTTTGTAGGCTTAAACGTAAACCATGGCAGTTTTGAGAATTTTATCCAGGTACTATAGGGACAAAATCAATTCGCGGGTCGAAAATCTTTAAGCCCCAAAATTCAGTACTGAAATAATAAGAAGGCGCTAGTCTTCCCGGGGAACGAACACATCCCTGACATGCGTTATGGATAACTCGGTCTCGCCTATTAAATGATGACGAAATTTACCATTCTAAGTCTTTACGGCAACGCCGCATTCGACCAAAGTATATCTCAGTCTCACAGTGATCCATCAGGTCACTGTGTAGAACCAACTACTGTCGAGCCCAAAACAGGGTGAACCAATGGTTATGGATGCATTTCCGTATGCAGCAGTTTTGCCCAAAATACATTCTCCCTCCTTATGGGAAAAAATGACAGCATCGTCCCAGACGATGTCAATAGTGGGAGCGCGGCACACTAATCCAAAGACAGCCGCATCCACCCCACTCATGACACTGTCGCCCTTTCATCCAGTTCTATGCAGATTGGCGATCAGCGGAAGACGATTCGGAGAAGAACAACGCCGGAAAGCAATCGCAGAATTTTCTATTAATTAAGAGCGCTGTGGTCTGTTTTAGTCATGATAAATTGCTGGGGCACATGCTTCACAAGAAACGTTTCTTTCCCTCAAAAATCCTGAAAGACATAATTTATCTCTTTTCAATTCTGTTATAACCAACATAATATATTAAGTTGTCGTCTGTGTTATGCGTCTTTCAGGGGCCCAATCAAAATTGCACACATATTGCATCGATCTTTCTATTTACGGTCTATTGCATTTATATCGATCACATTGATTGATGCGCAGTCCAAACTGATACAATTATCGTGACTAAATCTTCGTTGTGAGCCTCCAATAGAGCTTTTCCAAAGTCGGTGTTTCTTTTGGATGTCTTCCTGGACAGTGGGTCTCTCTCGAAACTACCTTGCCTTAGGGTGACGCAACACAAATGTAGACAGGCTCTTTAGAAATGATACGTGTCTGGTAAAAACCGACGTAGAATGCATCTTATTAGAAACGTGTGATGCATTGGTAGGCGACTCATTTAATAGGTATTGCTTCGGGTAGAGTCTCGCGTTTTTTGACATCATCAATTGGGGTGCTGTCTCTTGTATCAGTCAAAAGATGTCTTTGGACAGCTTCGGAGGAGGCTGTAGTCATATTAAAACACCTAAATTAGACCAAATCAAAAGACAAGTCCAAGATATGCGGCGCTGTGAGGACACCCAAGCATCGCGCCACAGAATATGTAAATTAATGGAATGGCTACTGCTGATGGTGCGCGAATTGAGGTATGTCGGCGTGCAAACAGCTTTTTCGTGTCTGTCTCTTTGGGACATAATGAATTGCAATTACTCGTTATCAAGAACATATTGGCGTAGATGGACTCCCTTAACACGGGGTGTATCAATGACCAGTTAAGATATGAGACCGATCCATCCAGCTGATCTTGCATCGAAGAATCGCGCTCATGCGTGGAGATTGTCTGCACATTTAGATCAATCGACCGACTTTAGTATTGCTTTTATTTCAGATACTTTCGGATGCAATGTCTACCAAAGTATACCAAAACTGTAAATTACATTTTTTGCAATTACATTGTAAACGTTCACGCGTCCGATCTCCAATTACTGTATACGTCAATGCGATGCATAAAAATTTGAATACAGTCTAATGATTTCACATAATAAATGTGTAAGGATAACTCGCGCAATATCTCCATTTGAAGTCTTAAAAACATTTCCTTCAGGCCTAAGCTAAATTTAAAATTCCCTTCAATTACTGCATACGTGCGATAAAAAACGACATCGTAATTAATTCACTTACACGATCACATTGGCCCATAGTATAACCTTAAACTTCAACAAGTAATTTAGAATTTCATTCATTTAATCATTTTAATGCGTAAGGCCTGCAAACAGTAATCGTTTTTGTCTGAACTTTGAAACACAGAAGCGAAGCGCATTCTTTTCAATAAAAAAAACTATTTAAATAACGACACATTTTATATCTGAGGCTCTAAATTCCTGCATCTGGCTATGTTTGCGTGTTTACTCCGCTCGAGAGTACGGTGACTATCCATCTTTCTAACACACAACGCCGATTCTGCACAATTGACGCATTATTGTCTCATTAATTATGTTTAGTCACCCCTAGTCAAGTCTAACTGCAGAGTGAAATGACACTCATTGGTTACTCATTCCTCTCATTGTGTGCTCTTTGTGGACCCTTTACGCCTCTCCTCTCTTCCATTACTTCATTCGACCTAACCAAGTATAGAGGCTTTTGCCGAGCCCGCGTAGTCTGTTGTCTTCCTGGGAGGTTGCGGTTCACGTTTATCTCTCTCTCAACTCTAAGTAGCCTTGGCGGGACACAAATTCCATGTGACGCCATTTTGGTACGTAGTTCGCTAACAAGTTGTACACGAGGTACCCACAATACCAAATTACAATATTGGATTAACGTTCTAGAAAAATGTATTAATTGTAATCAGACATCCGTCTCATGATTTAAAATCATTCATTTGTAATGACTACTCGTGCAATATCTCTATTTGAAGTCTAGAAACTTATTCCATTGAGCATAAGTCAAATGTAAAAGTCCAAGACTAGAATCTTATTCATTTTAATTTATTCGGAAAAACGGTTAGGAGCTTAAAATCGCTTAAATTACAATACGTTTTAATCTGTCGATATCGGAGACGTCTGTCCATAGAAACTCCAATTTCTACTACGACTGCTCGCTCTATTTCGAAAGAACAAAATTAAAAAAAGTAGATCAGTAATGGCTGCTTTTAGGAAAGGCATACTTCCGAAGTTTGTTTGTCTGCCGTAGCATTACTCACTCCACGTAATTTCAAACCGATTCGCTCTGTGTTACTGTCGGACATGCACACGGATCTGGTTGTTTAGAATCAATAACAGGAGCCAAAACAATAATAATAATAATAATTGAAGTGGCTTTATTGAGGTCACGAGGACCAAAACGTTCAGCAGTAAAAATAGGCAATATGACAAGTATTCGATGTGAAAATTGTCTTTTAGTTCCTGTTTCACCTGCTCTGGTGATAATAAAAATCGGGACAAATAGGGAATGACCGAATTGCGATATGCCGCTGTTCTTGTTGGTATTGAACGGTACAGTCTACGCATTGGTCGAAGAGATTTACATTCAGATAAACTTGGATAGAGTGGATGGGAGGGGTCACTTAAAATACGAGCAGCGATTAGTGAACAATTATTGAAGTGGCGTTGAACGATGATTTCTTGAATAGAGAGAATAGGCAGACCACTAGAAAACGAGATTATTTTAAAAAGTCTTTGGAGGGTTGAAAAGTCAGTACATTTAAGGCCGGGAAAAATGATTGGAGAACAATATACAATGAGGGGAATTATACAGGCATGGACAAATGTTTTTATATGGCTAGAGCTTAAGCCAAGTCTCCTGAACCGACGAACTAGGAAGCAGAGTCGACGGCATTTACCAAAGATGGCATCCACATGTTCACTCCATGATAACCGAATGTTAAAAATAACGCCGAGGAATTTAGATTTTGAGCTCGAAGCGAAATTATGGAGTGAAGGGATTTCGGGAGTGTCAACATTGGCTGTCAGGGAAAATGTTATATAGATGCATTTTGATGCATTCAGCAAAAGACCATTCGCCGAAGACCACTCGAGTACCTCAGTGACTGCCTGCCCGAGCTGTTGAGAATCACCATCCGTCTTGCATGCATGGCATAAGTTCAAGTCATCCGCGTATTTTATAAGTGTCACGTCGTTAGAAGACCGAAGGCTCGGCGCGTAATAGTTGAAAAGGAAGGGGAATAGCACAGCGCCTTGTAGTACACCGCAGTTATTTGGCAAGGAGGTGGGGGCTTCATTTCCGACTCTGACATGTTGACGTCGATTAGAAAAATAGCTTTGAAGCCAATTAATCAACCATCCTTCAACGCCATCTTCACATAGTTGAGAAAGAATGCGGGAGCGTGAGATAGTGTTGAAAGCAGAGAAGAAGTCCAAGAAAAATCCCTTGACGGCTTTCGCTCCGGCATCAAGTGAAGAGTGGATGGTGTGCGATAACGTAGCTACGGCGTCCAAAGTGCTTCGATTTGATTTATAAGCAAACTGAAGAGGGTCATCGGCAGCTTTAAGCGTGTCATCTAATTTAGAGAGGAGGTGCTTCTCAATCACGTTTAACCACACGGATGAGTTGGTCATAGGTCTGTACTTCACAGGTCCGGCGGAACCATTGGCCGGTTTCGGAATTGGTGTTATAGCGACATCCCTCCATTCCGAAGGAAATGAGAAATCTCCCGGTGACCGATTTTAAGAATCGCCGGGGGACCCTGTCAGGACCAGCAGCGGTGGAGCTCTTGATGCCAGCCAAAATTTGGGAGATAGAGGATTCGTGATCGGGCAGGGTAGCGCTGGGATTAAGAGATCTGACGAGAGGTACCGCGGAATGGTCAGCGGATTTGAAGATAAAGCCATCGTTCAGAGCATCAAGGTCTAGGGCACCACTTGGTATGGGCGGCGGGTTCCAGTCAATCTGTTAAGATTTTTCCAGAGGTCACCGGGTTTCGATGTTCGGAACAGCTCATCTGCAAAAATTTTGTTAAGGCGATTTACCTCAGCTGTGATCTGTATCGAAATTGGTTTAATTTCTCAATACCTCCCCTGGCGACAAAGTCGTTCCTTTTTTCGCCTCAGTCGTTTCAGCAATGGAGAAGATATGACATCCATATTTGAATTTCACTCTGGTCCTTAGGCGCATATGGTCCCGTTATTACAATTTACAGCCAAACTTATGGTGTAAACCCCTATTTGGATAGGGCCTTTCAATGGCCGCCATTTCCCGTTTGCCAAACTTTAAATACATCGTGGGTTAAATTGGCCTTTCTTGCTAATTTACCCTGATATTACTTCTTTTATTCTTCTTAACTTATTCTACATTTTCTACGTATAATCGTCACTTCCTGTAACATTTTTGTTTATTGTAAATTTTAATGCTTAAAGTTTTGGTCCTCGTGACCTTAATAAAGCGAATATTATTATTATTATTATTATTATTATTCCAATAGTCCGCGCGAATGCACTGACGTCATCACAACAGGGTTCGTGGTGACTCATGGTTTGTCCTCAATCAAACACGCAATGTTAACTATCGGCCGTATGGGTGATACTATCGATTTTTACAACGCATCACACATGGACAAGAAGTCGTCCGGTTTCGACCCCACCAACCCATGTCTTTCCTGTCCTCGTTCACGGCCGAATTTGGATGGTGTCCCACTGTGTTTAATTTAATAACATATGAGGCCTTATGAATGTATGTCAATGGCCATCGTGCCATTGCTGATTTAGGGGCAAATAATGCAATTTCTTAGTTGATTCATTAAGACAACGAGGACCAAACATGGCGGCATAAAAAAATCAGGAAAGTGAGCATTGTTATATGTTACGAATTACTGGACTTGTGCAAATCTACATACATCAGTAGCCTTGTAGGCAGTAACGGCGTCGCATTCCGCCTTTTCGGGGGGGTTGCTTAGGGCAAAGATAACCGGACGCTTGTTGATCATGGCCATGGAATTAAGAACCTCAGGAAAGTGAGCATTGTTATATGTTACGAATTACTGGACTGGTGAATACTATTTCGACACCCGATTTCGGCTTTCTATTTCTAATTGCAGTCAGGGTTGGTCTATTGGGAAAATATTGATCTCATACCGCTTTATCGCAGTTCATTCAGATGTTAGATAAATGTATCTATTAGACAGACTTTAGGGAGTATCCTACTCACCGGGAGAGAAGACGGGCTTCACTTCGTCGTCGGCAGATTCGCTTCTTCGCTCGGAACCGTAGGTGGGATATTCAAGGTTGTCATTTGAACTGTCATCGAATCGACCAACTCAGTAATTCGGCCGAGGCGATCTTCTCACTTTCACTCGACGAAGGGAAACACTAAAATCGACCCTCTTAGTCGATTTATTCCGTATTTGTCTCCTAAAACGTCCGTTTTAGCGAGTCTCAATTTTTCGCGGCTATTATCGGCACGCTCTAAAAGCAAAGTCCCGCGTCTTTACGCGCAACCCTCCCAGAGTTCACTAACCATTCGAATGTTTACTACAATCTTCTAATATATATATAATCGGTAGCCAATTTTTTGTCTTGACCTTCGCCCCTCGTCCGGTTTTTCCCATAGCTACCATCCACGACACCGAAGATAAAATCAGACCTCCCCACCAACCAGTCGGCCAATGAGTGAGTGTGAGGAATGAGTCACCCAATCGATTGGATTTGGACACGACAGAATTTTGACAGACGCGGAACCAAAACGGTTGCCCAACAAATCTGTTTATAATTATTCCACACCTACTCCCCCTCGGGTGAGCGACTTTTAGCGGGGAGCGTCGTCGTCAGTGGGGACTTCTGGCTACCTTGACTTGACATTCACACCGTCTCTCCATACAGAGGAGTCTCCACTCTCTCGATGCCCAGCCAGGGTCTCGTCCAAGCTGGACTTCAAAGGGGCTTCGGCCAGCTTCTGCCGCCGCTATTTATTCGGATGCGGTCTTTCATCGTCAAGTGGAAACGTTGCCACGACGCTTTACTTGCTTCGGGGAAGTAGATTCTGAAGAAAAAAACACTAATTCGATTTTCTGAATTATCGTTGTTTGACGGTTGTGTACTGACATATCACGGGAATTCTTGCTAATCCAATTAGCGAATATGAAATATTCTAATTTTTTTCGAACCATGTGAAATGCTCTATTTGGATAGAAATTCGAGCCAATCCCATGGTCCAATAGCCCCACAAGGTCGGCTATGCAGCATCATGCTTTAAATTGGGCAACAATAAGGCGAAATCCTTGCTAGGATCCCCAAAAAAAGAAAAAAACGGAAGAATATGAACAGTTGCATAGGACGAAAGATGGTAATTATTTGTAAATGAAAATTCACGCCCATAAAGATTCTTATTGGCCTGATCGATAAAATTGGCTGTCACGGGATACGAATAACAATATTCCTCGAAATCGTTTGTGCATAGTATACAGATACCTATTTTCACGAATACCGTCGTGTCTGTAGGCTCCTGGTGCCTTTATGAGCGGTTTTGAGGCCAGCTGAAGTGCGGGTGAGGAAAATCAGCTGACACTCTAGACTACTGGGCTGAAAATGACATCATGGCCTATCTTGCTGAATAACAAATGCAACCACATGGAACGAACCCAAATGCACATACATGCCCCACCGAACATAATCGGACGCAAGATGAATCAACAAACAATTTATATTAATCCATTGCGAACAAATAAATGCGTGCGTTATATGGTTGGGAGTCACGTTAGGGGAACCGGTAGATGATAGGAAAAAAAGTGTAGCCAGAAAAAGATAATTAGAAGACTGTCCGTGGGTGGCACAGACGACTATTCCTCTTGAGCGGGCCAATCGTAGTATTCGGGTGTGAAGTCCAAGTACGAGGCGTCGTGAGTAAACTTAGCAATGAAGGCCCGCTTGTCTTCCGGCTCCGGGTGGTATTGGGCGGTGCCATCGGCAAAGGCCTTCTTCACCAGTTCCGCCGATATGGTTCTGGCGACCTCTGGCAGACGCGTCACCTTTGGGTAGATTCGACCGACAGCCAAGTCCTCTTCGGAGACCATACCCGCAAGAGTCTACAGGAAACCGACAAATGGTTTAGGTGAAGGCACACGTTGCGTAGCATCTCCGCATGCCGAAATGTTAACAAGTTGTCACGTAAACCAGTGAATAGTGCATTCATATAATGTATGGCTGCATTTTTGGACGGTAGCCACCCCCCATCTAAGAGATTCGGGAGAAATGTCCCCGTTACCTTAGCGGCGCAGACGAACAGGTCCTGGGTGAGCGGGCGGATCTGGGCTGCAGTGATAGCCATTGCGACACCCGGAAAGACGTAGTAGTTGTTACCACAGCTCGGGTAGAAGTGGCCTCCTGAGGGCGTTTCGATAGGCATCGAGGGAGACCCAGTCACAAAGAGGCAGCGACACTACAAGGATGAGAACACTCTATTGTTAGATTGGCTTAAACAGCCACTTATAAAAAAATACTATCGTTGGTGCAAATCTACCAACATCAGTAGCCTTGTAGGCAGTAACGGCGTCGCATTCCGCCTTTTCGGGGGGGTTGCTTAGGGCAAAGATAACCGGACGCTTGTTGATCATGGCCATGGAATTAAGAACCTCACGCGTGAAGGCCTTGGGTGCGGCAGCTGCTCCTGAAATAAAAAAAATAGGTATTAGAACATTTCGCGACGCAGATGCGCATTAAACCCAATATGTTATAGCAAGGAATGACGATGGTTTGTTTTAACTGTTTGAAGACTGTTGTTACTCATGGGTGTTAAATTTGGTCATCATTTCCAGTGTTTTGTGGAAGTAGTGAAAACCTGATGACCACAATTCAGTGCAGACGTACCGACAAGCACAGTGGGTTTGATTTGAGTGACAGCATCTGACAAACGGTCAATCGGACCCATATCCTCGCGCACATAGGGGGCCTTGTGCGACTCGACAACGCCACCGGGACGACTCTAAAATTTACAGTATTCGGAAGAGATAATAGTGCATCTTAACAACATTCATTTCATAAATTAGTGCTTACTTTGACAAGGAGACCTTTGGAGTCCATCATGTAGATTCTGGACTTTGCTTGATTTTCAGTTGCGCCTTCATCCATCATCGCAGAAACCAGAATGTTTGCTATGCCAGTGTTTGCCTGCAGTGTGAGAGAAGGAAAACAATATGCCCATTAACGCTCATCAAGAATGTATCGTCAAAATGATCCATCCAAAATGATTAAACTAGCTAACGAGCGGAATTTGTTCAAATAAAACCGTCGTGTGAAAGATAGGCTTAATTACAGAGCTATACGTGGGTCACACCGAAAATAACGTACCGCACCAGCTCCGAAAAATAGATATTTGTTCTCCACAAGAGGAATTTTGGTAACACGTGTGCAAGATATGATTCCGGCTAGGGACACGGCGGCAGCACCTAAATTATGGGAGGCAGAAAAAATCGCCCATTAACTAGAAAACGTGAGCTAGCCTACCAACAAGAAAAAACAGCTACTTTAAAAGGAAACGTTTGTGTAACGTAAAACTACACAACAAATTTTACACGTGGAAGGTATGTAAACGAAAACGGACTTGTCCTAACCTGGAAAAGGAAGCAAATACAAATAAATTACACAAAATAAAAACGTAATTTATTGTACTTCGATGCGAGGACAAAAGGCGTTTTCTAACCCAAGGCAAGGTCGTAGCTAATCTTAAAAATAGGGTTTGGGAAGTTGTGTATGTACAGGGGATAAATACAACTACCTAGGATATCATCGTTGAAGACGACGTAGTTATTCTTATATCGCTGAAGAAAGTGGAACCCGTTTTTGTTGGCCATATCCTCGAATTGAACTGAGACATTGGGACCATAACTAGAATTAAGAGGTATGCAACATGTTATATAAAATCGCGAACATAGTAAATGTGAAAAATAAATACGTACAGATCCACGAGTGACTCAAGAACCTCATCCATGAGTTCGTAGTACTGGTCAGAGCTTATGCGTTTATGACGCAATCCGATGTAGAATTCGTCCTATTCGAAATTTCCCACACGATTCAATAACATAACCATCAATAACAGACAGTTAGATGCACTAGAACTTACATCCAGAAATTTCTCATTATTTGTGCCGACATCAATAGTGAGCGGTAGACAACTGCGAGGGTTTACACCACCGAGGGCGGTATAAAGCATACACTTGCCAATTGGGATTCCCATTCCATGGGCACCTAAATCACCCAAGCCCAGAATCCTCTCGCCATCGGTCAAAACAACCGCTTTGACACGCTTCTCTGGCCAGTTGCGGAGGATGCTGCGGACATGGCCCTTATCATTGATCGTTATATATAGACCCCTAAAATAAGAAATATTTACCAAACACCCCCAATGCATACGGTATCATGCTATTATAATGAAATACGCACCTTGGACGACGAAGAATTGCGCCGTAGTTCAGACACGCCTTACCCACCGTAGGCGTGTAAATCAACGGAAGTGTGTAATCCAGGTTTGTTGTGATTGTCTGTAAGTTTATGTCAAAGCAATCTTATATTATCTTACTTTGTAAAATAAATTTTCGTTCCGATCATGAAGTGACATTAGTATATTGTAACGCCCCAGGTCATCGTCCAGAGCGTAGAGGTTTGTAAGGACGCCATGCACCTGCTCGGTTTGTGTAAGTACAGCCGGTGGGAGGAGACCATGAAGCCCCAAAATTTGCCGTTCTTTAAGCGAATAGGCAGAACCCTAAAATACACAGCACAACATCCATCATTGGAAGGAGTAAACGATTACTGAAAGTGATAATTGGATCTCAAAAATGTATACACATTTTAAAAAAGTATTGCCTTATTTGTGTGTGGGTTTCTTAAAATCTCAATTCCACGACTCCTAAGGCGTGGCAGCTGTTTGGTTAAGCCGTGAACTATTTTCGAAGACATCTTTGTACGCAGTGCGCAGTAAAATAGATTTACAAAGTATATTAAAACAATTCGGATGAAAACCATAAATAAACGATATATAATTTCATAGATATTTTAAAAGTGAGACTAATCAAAGAATTATTATGTTATTAAATGTGATTCATATGTTCATTATCTTTTGTTGTGCTATTTTCATGCGGAACTTGAATTACGGTTCATAAAACGCACATTTTGCATTGATCAAAAAATCATGGAATAAACTGCCAAACAAACATATATAACTTGGATATATGTGAGCAATTCCTTCATTATCAGGCATTATATTCGACACAATCACTAATCTAACACTAACCGATATACTAATTCATAACTCAAGTTCAATACCCATATTTTGATTCGAAGACTTCGTGGCTCAAAAAGCAGAATGGCACGATGACCAAAGATGAAGTTCGGGGAATGAATAACATTGCTTATTATCAAACAATAGTAAGGGCCCGACCTTGGCCGAAAACGTGGACAAGGCTCGATGCATAGCGCCCGTTGCGTCGAGTCCTGTGTCGTGGATCGGTGTCAACGATACTTAAAGCCACTAAGCCTTTTCTTACCATCACATACAATGCTCGGTAACTTTATGTCAATCAGAAAGCAAACCATGCTATGACGCATATTTTCTTCATCTTCCTTGAGGAATCCGCCAATGTCAATCACCTCAGACACCGATAGAATATTTTTTTGCAATTATGTGCCACCCTCGGCCGATTTTTGTCAATCCGAACGCCAACCCTGCTACGATGTAAAGGACTCCCATCGGACGTACTTTGGCACAATTTTACTTTGTCAATTTCTCGATTTAATATCCAACCGATTTACTGTTTTCAGCGATAAACAAAAATGTTACAGGAAGTGACGATTATACGTAGAAAATGTAGAATAAGTTAAGAAGAATAAAAGAAGTAACATCAGGGTAAATTAGCAAGAAAGGCCAATTTAACCCACGATGTATATAAAGTTTGGCAAACGGGAAATGGCGGCCATTGAAAGGCCCTATCCAAAACGCGCGCCACTTTTGCAAGTTAACGGGGATGTATAATTTCCGGCAACCCGCCCCCACGGTTGTCAAGCTTTAAAGCGGTTTATGAGTGTGTGGCCGCTGCCGCACGCAGCTAATTTGAGACACGGTTTTGAGATAGGGGACCGAGACGTTATCTTTAGGCATACCCGAGCCAATCGACATTCAAGAGGCACCCCAGAAATATATAGGTATCCTCCCCGGCTTAACTAAGGTTTCGCTGAACTAGTGTTTCGCAGACGAAACCTCTATCGCGATTTTCTCGACCCAGATATAGGAGAGTCGTCTGTTGGCCACCAGTTACAGAGACGGGATCCTCGTCTTCAATGGAAGAGCGAAGACTTGACGCACCGCTTCCTACACTGACAGCCTCGAAAGACGAATCCAGGGTGCCCGGAGTCGATTCGAACACGTTCTTTCATCGCGTTTCTCCGTATAAGAGTTGTACCTTTTATAGTCTGCACTAGGACATAAAATATCCTTAACCAAATCGACGAAGGAAGATATGATGTACACCGCAAAATCCGAAACCGAATCAAGTTAGAGCCATGTTAAATTATCTTACTATGATCAAAACAAATGTTTTTTTTTAAATTTTGACTGCTAATGCGTAATTAGATTTTGATTTACCATATCAGCGAGATTTACGCTTGTGGCTTGATGCTGAAGGCGATCAGTTGCTACATATAGAAACAGTTCATTGCCAAATTTTATATCAAATTAATCATTAAAGGCATTTATGAAAAGCTAATGTTGTTAATGTTTAGTGTTAGTGCTTTAGTCTGGATTGTACACCACCAATTAATTAAGCACAACTTGTGTTGATTAGATAGGGTTTCCTAGCCCGAAGTAGTCATTCGGGTTATGTTATACATGTCCTCGGGGGAACAAAATTCCAGTGATCATCCCTGTTTTGACGTAACTTCTTTGATATTTAACATGAGGCAAATCCAGGAAATACAATTGGCGAGAAACTGTCTGGAAGCAGGAACCCTTTTCAATAATTGCCACAAATATTTCGAAAATCTTCGTCTGTGTCGAAAGTTCTGGGTAATATCAGGTTAATGTTTTAACCGATTAGCAAGAGATTTCAGAGTCCCGCAAGAAAGAGGGCATAGAACCACATTTGCCATACCCAGAAGAACGAGAAACAATATTTAAAGAGAAATTCGGGAAATAATGCGCTCTTTATCCGAGTTTTTTATGAGAATAATCCCTCTCACTGGATCTATTTTGTGCACGGGTTATTGTATAGCATACAGTCGAGAATACGTCCGTCGCAAAAGAGAGCCCATTGCTTACTCAGAAGATTTGGACGAAGCTCAGATGTACAGTTTCCTATCCAAATCGGGGAAGAAGCTCGATGTTCATAATTGGGAAAACAAACGTGTTTATCGTGAATGGGAGAATGAATCAAAAAAATAGTGCACATATTCAATTCTTTAGTCTGATAGAATAAATGCTACCGTCCTTGGCCGTTGTTTTCTCTTCCGAACGATACTGATTTTCTCGTTAATGCTTAACTGTGTGTCGACGGGGGGTGACAACAAGATAATTTTCGTGTTGCAAAGCTCATCGTCCTCCTTGAAGATGCTGATCCACGTTTTTAGTTGACCGCCGACCTGACAGCGCCAACCTTTGCATGCTGACGGTGCGAGAGAGAGCGTTTTGACGACACTGTATAGTTTTCTATAGCTTTTCCGCGTCTGAACATCAACGCCTTATTTCGTTGTTGTAGAGTTTGTCGGACCAGTCCGCGTTAAGGATTCGTCACAGACACCACTGAATCCAATATCATTGTGTGTCTGACATGCAGTGGCTGGGTTTCACATCCGTAGGTTAGGATAGCGCGCGATAGACACAAATCTTAGTCTTAGAAGGTTTATCCACGCTCGGTCCCACGGGCTTGTACGCAGCTAGTGGAACGCACTCCTAACACTCAACTCACAGTTGGACATCCTTTGCCTATTCATTCGGGATTATTGTAGAGCCCAGTACCTGTTGTAGGAGAGAAGGGTTGTCTCCCTGGACTACGATATCGTCAGCGAACTCCAGTCTCGGGGTCGCCGTTCAAATCTGCAAGGGCTTGTTGCATTCCTCAGCCCACTGCGTAGGTTAACAGTATCGGCGATAGAGGGCAGCCTTGACGGGCGCCAGCTTTCAGGGGGAAATCTTCCGACTCTTACCGGGCATGCTATCGGCTTCCATTACTGCCTAGAGTAACTACCTGTTTACCGAGTCAAATGCCACCCGGAAGCCAATAAAACGGGCTGTGGTTAGCTGTTGGTACTTGCGGCGATGTACCAGTATTCTGCGCGGTGTAAAGACCTGATTCACGCGCTGAACACCGCTTCGAGAGGGTCTACGATGGGTGGCAGGCAGGCCTTGTACATTTCGGGTGGGATGCCATCTTACCCTGTAGACTTGAGGTTTTTCAGCTTTTCTATTGCGTTGGTAATGTCTGATAGGGTTGGTGAGTCGCAGTGAATTTCGCACGACTCCCGTTGACTGGGTGGGATGTGCTTCGGATGGTATTCTGGCGAGCTATTCTACAGTTAGTGGAAGTGTTGCACCCATCACATAACCTTCCTTTCATCTCTAGTTTCAGCTGTCCAGTGGCTTGCCGACGAATTTTTTCATGGGGCTGCCGTGTGTTAGAAGCAGTCGCCATGTTCCCTGCAATCTTAGACCAGCCTTTTTGTGGTCTGGCTTCGCCGAGCGCGTGTTTTGTTGTTTGAGGTGTTGGAAGTTGCGAAAGCCTTGCATGCGGGCCTCTCTGGCCTTCGCCGATAGCTGAACAGTGTTGTTGACGATCCAGTCTTTCCTGTGGTTATTTCGGTCCCTAGTTCGCCTTCTGGTGCTTTTTACCCCTTTTGATTGAGTGCAACTGATGGCCGACAGATTGCTCCTCACAGAGGTACGCAAGAAGACGCGATGGCATCGGAGAGGGCTTGGAATTGCGTGGGCTGATAAAGTGAAACCACTTTGGCACGTCTGGGCAGGCGCAGGATCTTAGGTGGGATGCTAGGCGTATCATGAAGCGCGCGCGCACAAGGGTGGGGTCGAATCCGTTCTTGTTGCCCGGCTATAATCTAAAGTGTTCAATCAAGGATGCCCAACACGATATCGATTTGGTGTGCTGTGAAACGTTGGCAAATGTTTTTTTGGGGTACGGAAAGCGCGTGGTAAAATCTACGATCCAACTGTAATCCGCAAAGCTTACGATATATAGTGATAGGCACGTGAAAAAGTCTAATTTGCATTCGCCGCCTAGCCAGATTGGTGATCTAATCGGAGTGGCAAACGGATTCATTTGGCTAGTTTATTATAACCAAGAAGTGACATCAACAATTATCTGATTCGATGAAGTCGTGGTATTCCGTCTCCGTCATGAGGTTGGGCAGTTCATCGGTGTTCGACAGTTTAACCTTAAAAAGCCACGCTAAAATCAAAAACAGCAAAGCGTCAGGATATAAAACACTAACGGTCACATGCTTCCCGAAAAATCATACCCTCTTTCGCGGGAGATTTATTTAACATTGAGGGTTTTTCTTCTATTTTACTGTTTGTCTCCTTTACAGTTCCACTAACTGGAGAGTAGAGTTCTGTTGCGGCCTTTGCGGACTCAACAACTCCGATCTCGGCTAAAGTGTATTCAATTGATAGCGGTATTCTGCATACCATCCTTGGCAACCTTTGTTTCGGGTTGGGGAAGCTCGATGTAAACAATGTCGCCAAGTTGTTTGGTTGCATACTCTGACATCCCAACAGTGCCAATGTCGCCATCAACTTTGATCCATTCGTGTCTACCCGAGTACCGCAGTTCTATAGTAGAAAAATAAATGCGTTGAGCTTGGTATGATAGTGGGGATTCGATACGACATAATTCGCTATTATGAAATGCCAATTTGGTGTTAACTGGTCACCACGCAGATACCCCTAAGCACTTTTTATATGGATAATAGTAGTAAATGGTATATTTTTGAGGTTTTAAAGTGGCGATGATATCAATTTCATCTGGGATAGTTCAAGATTTAAAAACTACATAACACTAATAGACAATACGTGGCCAAATGTATAGGGAACACTTCTGAACTATAATGAAAATTTGATTCGTATTTTAGAACTATACAGATATGAAAACTAAATGTCATAAATAAAAGTACAGCCTTACGGTGAGACACTAAGGCTAACATGTAAACGACATGTGTTAAGCGTAAACCCCTACATACATACCACTTGCTAGCATGTAGCGGCCTGTGGAAAAGAAGGCAGACCTCACAATGGGCACCACCATGGTGGTCATTGATAATTGTTTAAGGCAACGAGACAAGAGCATCTTCGAATAGCAAATCACCTTGTAGGTTGAAACGGCAAATAAGACATAATTATTTGATGAAGAATGGCCAATCCCATGCGTACATACGTTCTTTGCCCCATTTCCAAAAACATCAATGGCGGAACTAAAGTTTCTTAAAGCAATCTTTTCGCAAAAAATATTAAACACTGATTACGATACACATTTCAGCCTGTTAATGTCAGAAAACGTTTGGGTAAAATGGCCGGTAACTATTAACCTTGACTTGGATTGGTTGAAGTTAATTCAAGTCCATTATGCTTTATTGCCATACTTAGCCCGTGATGAGAGTATGTGCTCCCGGAATGTAGACCTGGCACTTTGCGCCACCGGAATCGGTTGTAGGGTGGTTCGCGGTCCTGATTGGAAATGGGGAAATCAAGTAATGTGTTATTCACCACATTAATTTAATTCCTCCGTTTGATTGTTCAAATGCTTGTCCTCATGATTGCTGTTTGCAAAAATATGTAGAAATTTAATTGCTTTATTCGTTACACCCCGGTAGACTAACCGAAATTTAACCTTTTGTTAAATCCTTTTACGTTGACGTTGTTTTCTGTACCAATCCTAATCACAATAATTATTTTAATAACACGGCGCTGAATCCTTTTTTTCTAGGATGGAGGTAACGGTCATCTTGGTTCATTGAGACGATTCGAGGCTCGCGGTGAAGCAGTTGTACTTTGGGATTCCGGAATTGTTGCCAACTACCGCTGTGGTGCTTTGGGGTTCGATCTGCGTGTCCTTGACAGTTCTCCGACAGGTCGGCGTCACTTGGACACTATTTGTGAGGGCTGCAATGAATCGCCGATCTACGGTATCAGGTGGAAGTGTATGCTGTGTCTCAACGTAGATCTCTGTTCTTCATGTTATCATGGTGATAAACATTGTCTCAACCACCCATTTCTACGTATTACGTCATCCCATGGAATCCGGTAATTTTAATCTTATGCATTTGACTGTCTCTAGTTTCAAGAGCGTTTATAGGTTTTTATGCTTGTTTTATACCAATGCAAGTGCATTCAATAACATTACTACAGCGGTCAAACCCAAACACTATTATTGTGTCTTGTGACAAATTCTCTCGTTTCCGTTTGCAGCAATGTACCGTTATCAGGTCAATCGATAAATTGTAACTTTGAGTGCTGTATAAAACACCCAGTCACTCTTAAAACGTCAGCAATGATAAATTTTATCTGATTTTTTGGTAAATTCGAGTCGATTGTTCCGTTCACTTCCTTTACAAATATGGCCTCGTCAACAATCTGATTCATTTCCATCTTGTTTGCTTGCAAAACGTTTGGTGTTCTTGCTAACCGCAGATGGATTGGTCAGTCTGTGATGCGATTTTTCGCGATGCACGCATACTACTACTCTGAGTTGCATCTAAGAGTTTAGTTCTAGGTGGAGACCAAAGACCGGGGAGTCACTACGGGTGGGTTGACAGACTTCGCGACGGGAGATACTTTTCCGTGGCGCCCCATTAGTGGTCATCGGATTAAGTGCACCACCTTACTATTTCTACTGAACACTTGTTAACTACGGTCGCGAGGACCATTTATGCAGGGAGTGAAGATTATACTTAGAATAGGAGACTTGAATTTGCAAACGATTTATCCCTTGATTGTATCTCATGTCTTGCTTTCCCTTTTCAATGTTTTGGGCATATAATTTTCTGACGGTGACGATGTTGAATGATTTAACACGGCACAACAATGGAGTAAATTTGCCAGAAAGGCAAATGAAACCCTGGAAGTGTGAATGCAGACGCGTAATAGCGGCCATTTAACCGCACTTGACAGAACGCAAGCCTTGTTGTAAAGCCCTCTGGTGTAGCGTTCAGCATCCTCGCTCCGTGAAGGAAGTACCTGGCCCATCATGGGGACGCAACCAGTAAAAAAATTCCCGAGAATCTTCATGGTAAATCCCCATAAAACCTGTTTATCCTCAAGTTGTAGCAGTGATGCGCGATTTGAAGCTTATATATGCATAACTGATTCACCTAAATAATAAGATAAAAGAGACTGGGTTACCGCAAGTGAAATTATGCATATAGCGGCGTGCTTTACACATCCACCGTCTTCACAATACTCTTAATACAATTTTAATTAACTGCGACATCCATAAAACCGGTGTATCCCGTAGTAGAAGAGATATCCATACAGACAAAGAATGCACTTGCGTAATATCATGGTGCTGAGAGAAATATTTTAACATAGCACACCAGAGTTATCGTTAAAAATACCGGAAGGAGTTTTAATGAATGACTCTGGAGTACCGAAACAATAGGAAAAGGACAATTTTAAACGAACTTAATCGTTCTTTTTTCCTATGCTTTTCGCTAGGTTCAGTGTGGTAGGTGATCATGTTTTCGTGTTCTGTATTGGCTTGTTCATTCAGTACTACCTTGATGCCAAATAAGTATGTTCAAAAGAGGGGCGAAATCTCGGTGCGGTGTACGTGCATAACCTCCACATTGCGCGTCCCCCTCTTGGGGCTGGGAGGGGGTGGCGTCAAAAGGCACACACACCTTGCCAACCAGTGCTCGCGCGACCTTGACACAAAAACCTCCACCAAACGGTTTCCTCGGCGTCGCTTTGGTTGCCGACTTTTTATTCCGATATTCTTTCAGTCGTCTAAATGAAACGTGAACATGGTTGGTCTAACTTCTTTTTTACAACCTAGCGGATTTCCCGTCGACGCCGATTGAGTTGGTTGGCGATTTTGGACATGGATTTGCGACTTCCATGTGCAAGTCACTCTTGCAAACATAATGGACAACCTGCTAATCGAACGATATGCATCTTTACTTTTCTAGGTCGATTTCTCTGGCAGTTTCCAGCTTGTCAACCTTCGTCAGAGCCATCAGTTTGTTGGTCGGTATCTTCTAGGGTGGTATTCCCAGCATTAATTCCGGTCAAGGTCGTGTTTCTTAGCCTAAGCAGCCCCCCCACCCCTCAAACCCTGGCTTTTATTGCTTTCACCTACTCGCGTTACCGGCTGCTTTTAACTTTTACTAAACCAAATAACCAACTCAGATTCGTGTTGTGTCAACGCGTGAATGACGCGCGCGCGCGCGTACCTTGTTCCATTTCAAGCGTCGCCGTGGGTCGTCGTTCGAAAGCAGTCAAAACCGACGCCATCGGCCTCTTCCCGCGTTCCCGTGTTGTCCGCGGTTTCGACTGGCGCTGGGGCACCCAGGACTGCGCTGCAACCGGCGCCGTCTCTGCCTCCTCCAGCAACGTCGATGGAGGCGGGGGTGTGATGGCGAACCCACTGCTGCTTCCTGATGCGACAACGTCCACACACTCCGAAGATGCAGCAGTAGCGTCGTCAACGGCGACTGCCACACCCTGTCAAGGTCGTATAATCGAGAGACGCGATTGGTTTCAATGGGCGCCAAAGTCCGCCGTCTCCGTGGCCTGGGACTCGGGGGCATACAACGTCTATCGAGTTGGCTATATGGGAATGGTTGATCTCAAGGCCGTGCGGCCCGCAAAAGGTTATTTCCTGTATTTATTGTTTTTCCCCCAGCGTTGCATTCGGATAAAGCTTGCTTAATCTTCCTGTCTCATAGTCCCACTACCAATCCACGCATACCCTTGCCACTGGTCTTAGCTTTCATATACCCTCTGTGATTCGTTAATTTTATTGTCACTGAACCGACGAGCCAAATGAATCCACTTGTGTATATCCGGATTACTTTGCATCACAGGGGGTTGCTACTACGGCGAGCATCTTCCAATTCTCGGTGACCTTCGCGATGTCCCCGCCCCCGAAGGAGAATCCGCGGTGTCAACGAGCGGCACTCCTCACCCAATCGATGGCATCGTCTGGACTGCCACACCCTCCCTTCGCCCGCCCATCGCCACCGAAACAGACTACTACTACGACGATTCGCCGGTGTTGATTGATGCGGGTGACCGCGTGCCTCTCACAGGCGCAGAAGTAGCTCCGCGAGCCACCCCGGTGCCCGGCGGCGGAAGCACCTCCTCGCGGGGAACTCGTGCCACTCCACGCGCGGCGGTTCTGGCGGACCTATTTTGCGTCGGCGGAGGTGCCGGCACCGTCTTGGAGGCGCCACCCCGTCCGCCCTCGATGACATGCTTCACTCCGCAGCCAGCGGCTCGAATACGCCAGGCGTCGGTGCCCCGTGCAGTCGTGGCTTCTGCTGCTGCTGCTGCTGTCGGAGGTCCGTCGACGTTGCGTTTGCGACCGGGGGCTGTTATTCAGTTGCGGCTGAGATCGATGCCAGCTGGAGGCGATGTGGCTGCGTTGACACCCGATCAGCGCGTACCCGAGGTGTGTTAGTGCTGCAGACGTGGGCTTTTGATACTCCCGCCCGTATTCATGCGTTGGAGTAAATTCTTTTTGGAGGAATTCTTTGACCCAACGACACCGTTTCCAGCATCATTCAGAATTTAACCAGTCCGAGTTCCACGTCTGGCAACAGCCACTTCCACCTCCTCTTCAGTGCATTGAGGACGCCGCGCCTCTTACTATTAAATGAATCAAGCACACAGGGAGCTAACATTTTAAAATGTCAACAAAGACATGCTGTGCCATTAAAACGACTACAAAGAAAAGAAGATTGTTCATCGCCCCCCCCCCTGCTCCCAGTCTTCCAAGAGACTAAAGATTTTCCACCTTCCGTTACGCTCTAGTATCTCTCCTTGCCGAGCGTTGTGGAACGAGTGGACGACGCGACGGGTTCCGTGGTTCTTTTTGTTCCCCGGACGGGTCAACGTTTCACTCTGACGAGCTCCGCTTCACAGTACACCCAACCCAGCCTCCACGCCCAGCCAATCCTGGTTCATCAACAACGCGTCGTCACCGAGGCCACGGTGGTTGGCGTGAGTGGGATCTCCCGACAGGCAGCCAGTCAGGCAGCAACGAGTCTGCTGAGTCGCATACGTCGGCGGGAGTCGTATGCACGCGATGAGGCGGCCGCCGCCGCTGCGGAGCGCTCTCAGCCCACACCGCAACCCTCGGACACCCAGCCGTCGAATTCAAGAGAGCAGTCGTTGTCTACACCACACGAGGGTCCTGGTATGTTTAGTAACGTCTCCAACAGTTATTGGTGTTTGTAGAGCCCCTGGGTGGCTTGTTCTGCGAAAGGAGCAATTGGGTGGAGGGGGGAATTTTGTTTTACTCGTGTCTATTGGTACCCTCCAAGCGAGAGCCGGAGTAAATGGCTGCTTGTTTTTTTTCTGTAATTCAATCTGCCGTATTTAGCTAATGAGCGGTAAAATTCTTCCTTAAATACCGTCTCTGGCTATCAGATTTTGTGACCCCGGCCGACATTCACCGTCGCCGGTCATACTAAAGTGTTTACCGGCCTCACGGTTTAGGACTTTTACATTACGATTCTTTGTAATAAGGTGCTCCCCAGAGCCATCCGGCTTTAGATCGAGGGGAGCCTCTCACTTTGCGCTATCAAGTCCGTCTTGTGTTACAGATAGAATTCTGGTTGTACTCAGAGATTTTCGCTTTGCTCCTACCTGATACCAACACCGCCAATCCCGTGCATCAACCCCCCCCCCCTTTGACAGGCCGCGTCCCCAGTGCCACTTGAGGTGGCCTGGCCTGGGAATCGAACCCGGGTCCCTCACCAACAGAGCGATGGTACTAACCACCACGCCACTCCTTCCGGTTATTTCTCGATTTTGGCGTGTTTTTACTTCAAACAATAAGTAGCAAGGTTAACTTGCGTGTCAACCGGTCACATTGGCCTCACAGTGGTAGAAATGGGGCAATTCTTTGTGATTTCCAAGTGTTGCGCTTTTTTGACTCTCCCTGGGTTCAACGACGTTTGCCGCAACTGAGCGCTATTTTGAATTATATACACACAAACACGCAAGCACTTCGGGGACATCAGAACTAAACACTGTTTTTTTAATTCGTTGACTATATTCTCTGATGCGGCTGATTAAGACGACGTGGCTTTCGAGTCGAATAAAATGTCATTACATTTAATCTGTTATAAGGTGCCCATTAGTAATAACTAATCGGATATGGTTCCCTATGGATGGAGGCCTTATTTAATATTTATATCTTGAACAATGAGTTACCATGTCTAGAGATTAAGGTCAGACACGGTTAACAGACAGATCGTGAATGTCTGGTTCAGAATCGCGGTTCTGTGTCTAGAATGGGGGTATTCAGATAACAGTTTTCTTTGGGAACCGAAACGGTTCCCAAACACTTAGCAATACCTATAATCGTTTTATTCAGGCCACGAGGACCAAAACATTCAGCGCCAAGCTGTTACAATGCTACCTACGAAAACAGTTCCCATTTTACCTGTTCTGGTGTAACTAAAATAGGGAGGGAGTACTTTTAAAAGCCTACGGAGGCCCAAATAGTCTGAACATCGGAGACTAGGAAAAACAACTGGGGAACATGCTACTGCGAGGGGAATGCAACAGGCACACCGGGAGGCCTTGGTGCGGTTTGAGTTCACATCAAGTTGCTTGAAAGGATGAATTAAGGAGCTGAGACGGTGGCATCCGCGTGATCTTTCCGGGATAACTGATTGGGAATTTCCATGTTCATCTGGAGATTAAATTACGGATTTAAACAGTCGACTGTTTGTCAACGTCTGGTGTCAGGCAAACCTGTTTGGAGACACAGTTTCATGTGTTCAGAAGCCGACCGTTCTCGTAAGACCACTTGACCACATCAGTGATCGCCTGACAAGGGTGGTGGGAATCCATCTTGGTGGTCCGGTCATGACCTGCGCCATTGGATGACTGCAGGTGCACCCACCCCCCCTCCTCCGTTTCTATCCCAATCCTTTCTGTTGATGACGTGTTCTTTCTGACCCCCATTATACAGAGACATCAACCTTTCAACGTCCTCTGTTCAAGCAGTCGAGCAAACAGACCGTGGAGGAGCTCATGTTTGCCGCCGCAGAAGGCAATGTCAAAAAGATCACCTGGCTTATCAAACACCGCGAAGTCGATGTAAGTGTGAACTAACCCTTTCTAAGCATACACGTCAAAATATCTTTTTGTTTTGGAAAAAAGTCGCTTTATATTGTTTCATATCGAAATCCGTTTTTACGTACATCCAAACGTGTTGTGTGAATTGATTTTTCTCCGCTATCTGTTGGATGATCTACATCGTATTCTGTCATTCTAATTAGAAAGCTGCGTTATTCGTGTGTGATGAAAGCAAGATTTGGGCATTGATAGTTTAGTCGTATGCGTTTAAACCCGAGGCAACGCTGCAGCCAATGTTTAGCGGACAGAAGGGTGGCGGCTCCGTTCTGCCACCACATGGATCCCCGATGCTGCCTTGAAGGGCGCAATCGATGAATGCCAAGGCCAGAGGTGACGCCTCGATGATCAAATCGCGCTGGGGAATGATTATTTTTAAAAAATCTTGTCTTTTTAAGACGTGCAATTCTATTCTTAACTGCCTATTTGCTGCACATCTGCCGTCTTTTTTTCAGCAACACGAAAGCTTGTTTGCGCAGTGTAATCTGGAGGTCTCTCGTTTTTGTGAAAACGTGCACTTTCATGCGTTATCGGTCTCTTAGAACGAATTCTCACCAGACTAAACCAAGGCTAGAGCTTCCCCTCGATGATTAAATCGCACTGGAACGTAACCGGCGCCTTATTGTCGAGACTCCTCGCGTAAATGCCTCTAACATGAATCCGCTTCGTCCTTCTAGTTGGAGAAGACCAGAATCGATTATTATTATTATTATTTTCTCCTGCTGGATGATTGACCGGCTTCATGGTTGACATTCCCGTGAAGATTCTCGAAAATATTTTACACGTTTCGGCGTCCCCAATGCCAGCCGAACAGCAGAAGGTGGAAGCGGCCGCTACATCATCCAACAGTTCGCCAACACGTGCAACTCCGGCTACAAATCGACTAGTAATTACATGCCGTTGACTATTTCGCCTGGTTTTTAAGCGATCCGACCCATCTAAACAAGCCTTGCCTATCCTTTGTTTTCACAGTCGCCTGCTAAGTCTTAACAATGGTGAATGTCTGCTCCGGTGTAGCTCTGTCGATTAAGAAAAGTAGCCCCTCCCCCCTTCAATACCCCCACCCCGTGGTGGTACGGTGCTGCGGAATCGCCTAGTCGTTCCTTGTGGTGACATAGTTTACCAAATTCCTAAGCCCACCCTTTCTCCACCCGTCTCGGGCATGTTGTGGCTATTTACACGGTCGTAAATGGAGGTGAGCGCGGCTGCCAAAACATATTTATTGCTTTCATCTCCGAGCCAGTCGTGTTTATGGCCGCCCCTCGGTCTCTCGGGCACTAAAAAATCGTTTGGCCAGCGTTGGTTTGGTGTGGACGTCGTTTTTTGGCATTCTTCTTCTTCTCCTTTGGGGCGGTGGTCATAGGATGAACCGGCTTCATTTTTTTCACGAATGGTGGGCGTCCCCGGCACGGCAATCCTCGGGGTCAGGTCAGCGCGGATGGTTCTCCGCTGTGCGTGTTTGCAACGCTGCAGCCCCATTGCCAGCCCCCTGATCATTAGGTCGTCGTCATCGAATTGCCTACACACAACGGACAATCTATTTATCCGAATGCTCAAAGCATCAGATGTCCTTCCTTCCTGCCTGTCTGTTTATGCTTCCCATCTGATTTGCTATCCATCACAGCACTTATTCATGCTATTCCCGCAACTAAGTGCTGTTTACGTCGCAAATGTAGGAGTATTTCAATCGCATTAATCCTGTTTCATAATTCATTCGATTATAGGGGCGGGGGGGGGTGGCTCAATTATTTCCCATTGAAAGCAAATAATTTCGCAAATTAATACGAATGCATTTCCTAAATAAGAGTAATCATAACCGTTTCCATTTTTCTATTTAAATTTCTATGAATCAGCGTCCAAAAAAGAAGACTGTGCAAATAGTTTCGGGGACAATTGGTTAAATCAGCATGAGTTGTCTAGTTGACTATTCTGCTTTGGGGCGACTAGCTCCTGCCAGAGTATGAGCGGACGAGCGTGGATGTCACGAATCCTAGCCAACCTTCACGTCGATCCGAGGTCAGGTCAGCGCATATGCCTATCCAGCTCTGTTGCCAACGACACAGCCCGCAAACATTCTGGAGTCCCAGGCGCCTTACGTCCGATTTGACGGCGGAGATCCGCGTTTTTGGTTTTTCGCCGTTCTGGCAGCGCCGGCCGGTGCATCGGGGCAGCATCGAAGGACAGCGGCTAATCTGCTCTGTTCCTGGCCGGCCGGCGTAGAATGTGGCCGAATCACTGCTGCCACCGACGGCGTTGCAGAGGGGTTGACAGTTTCTCTGCGTTGGAGAGCTGGTCACGCCAGCCCGTCTTGAAGATGCGTCGCAAACACCAGCAACCTAATCCACTTCCCATTTCCCAGTGTCTTCGACGCGCCATCGCCATCTAGTTGACCATACGTCTAGCGGGGAGATGACAATTTATTGTTTAGACTTTCTCACTCTCGAAGAATAAGGGCGACGAAATTGATCACAGTTGCTAGACCAAGATTGCGCCTTTAGGATCCTCGCGATCCTCAGTTCCCTTGTTGTGTTGATTATTGGCCGGTTTTACTAGACAAATAAGTTACTTGTTTTTGTTTGTTCAATCAGCGATGCTCAACCGCGACTTCCGTGTTGCGCCTTCTCATGGGAGTAAACGCACTGCGCCATACAGTTCTCCACTTCCACGTTATTTATAGCACCGCTCTGTGTGTTATATGCAGTTATTTTAGTATTTATACCTCGCTTGTGTTACTCTGAAGCGTTCTGTCGCCTCCGCTACCTACCCATCCTTCTGTCTTCATTCATCCATTATTCCTCAAATATGTCACTCTTGACACGATAGTGGGGCCGTTTTACTTGGCCGCTTGACCCAACTCCCGGTATTACTGTATATCAGGGAATATTTCTCACGAAATTCATTACATCTTGCGAGGTTGTTAAGGCTGGGTTGTGCATTAATTGATGGGGGTCAATCAGGGTGTGCGCTACACAGTTCTTATTGCAGTTCCGCGTTTAATTTTATTAAAACCACTCGGGTCACATCTTTTAGTCGTAGGCGACACTAACCACGGGATACTCCACGGCGAGGTTGACAGACATTCTGCTAGGTGGTCGTTCGTCTCCATCGTCGCATGACATCAAGAATCTGTTGTTTGGTTAATGCAGTTTTCGAGTTGATGGTTCAATTTTGGGGCCGTAAGTTGGGCCGTTCTGGCCCAGCCGACTCGGCAGCCCTTCCACCGGCTTCCTAGTGACCCTCGTGGAAGTGGACCTCCCGCGTGAGGTCTTGTGTTGTGGGCAGGGAGATCAAAAATATCAAAAATACATAAATGTGGATCCATCACGTGCCAGGGGGTAAACGACAGCCTGGTGGAATTCACAGCCACCGCCGCAGAAGTAAATACGCGGCGTTGTTGGGACGCGCGACTCTCGGGGAGATTTCGAGTTCCCGGCCATCTGGGTTAGCCCGCTTGTCTGGTGTTGTCAGTGCCGTACAGTGCCCTAGGAAACTGGTTATTTAAGAAAGTGGAGGCGAAAACGTGTATATTAAAAAATAAGACAACCTCACAAACCTTCTGGGGGCCACTTTTCTTTACTGATTCAAAAACTTGTAAGTGGGCAAAATTAAATTCAGGGTTTTGTCTTCTTGAAGAAAGCTTGCGACCGAATTAAAATTAGTCACCAATGGCCCCTCAATGAAAGGCCTTTTGTTCTATTGCTATGGTGATTCACTAACTTTCTTCTTGGGCGTAATTTATTCAACGCCATATTGTCCCATTGGTCTGATGCCCCCTGCCCGCACACACACTCAAACACCCACCTCAAACAAAAGGACCACATCAATGAATATCCGTCCAGCAGTGTCGGCCATTTAAGTTGTTACCTGATCACTTAATATTCACCCTTAGGACCTACCGAAGGAGAGGGTAAACTTTTGATCCATTGTCAAACAATGACATGAACATCCGTGGAAAAATAAGTTCGCTGGATTGTTAACCCCATAAATCAATCTTAATTGAAGTTATTAATCCCTGCTGTCTACATCGCCGTGTTGAAGGCATGCTAGACGGACGCGCATGAGTGTTGTTTGTCATTTGTCACAACGATTAGTGTAGCAGAGGTCAGCATCCTCGCTCTGTTGGCGAGTCACCCGGGTCCGACTCCCAGGTCAGGCCACCTCTTAGGGTGGCACTGGGGGCGCCAGAGAATCTCTATGGCGAACTCCCATGAAGCCGGTTTATCCTCTAGTATGGGATAGCCGCGCAAATTTGGATTGTTTTTGTTGGGATAAGTCTCTCTTTCGCGTGCTGACCGACCTCGAAAACTAATTGTAGTTTGGTTTTGAATTATCGGGGTTACACCACCCCCGTAATGCTATAGGTGAGTAGAATTCGGGGAATTCTGGTTCCGAGGGGGCCCGAAAAAGGCGAGGATGAGAAACCCAGATCCTACGCGCGCGGCTGTCACGATGGCCACCCGGCGATTGGTCCATCTACAACAAATTGACATCCGACCTCGATAGGCCCTAAAGAGGCAATTGGATCGACGGCTGAGTTGGCTGGACCGGGCGATGTTAAGTAGAACGGCCGACAGAAGCATGTACGAACAGCATTCCCATAAACCTCGCCGTGGAAGTGACTCCAGGGAGAGATCCCTACCGAGTGGTTCCTCCAAACAATCTATCTTGTTCTACCCTCCAGGTCAACGCGCACTATGCCGGTGCTGACGCCCTCCACATCGCGTGCCAGTCGGGCCACCTCAGCTGCGTCGACGTACTCCTTCACCACGGCGCCGACTGTCGCCGCCGCGACGCCGATGGCAATCAGGCTCTCCACTCGGCCGCCCAGGGCGGCTTTCTTCCCGTCCTCCGGCGCATTGCCACCACTCTCAATGTCCTGCTCGACCAAGGGCAGCAGCAGCAGCAACCTTCGACGAGCAGTCAGCAGGAGGTGATTGGTGCACCGGCTGGTGGCACCGCTGCAGCAGCTGCTGCTGCCCCCCCAACGCCGATGCCACCCGACGTGAACGCGAGAAACTCCTTGAAGCAGACGCCGCTGCATTTGGCGACGGTTGGGCGGCATCTGGAGTGTGCCCGGTGCCTGCTGGAGGAGTTCAGTGCGCTATCGAGTCTGCAGGTACGGATTCGTGTTTCAGGTGCACACCCACCTTTTCTGCCACGTTAGCAGGCTACCTATCCGCATACGATTACTGCTATATTATGTTTGATTGTGCGGTGCATACGGCCCTTGTATATGCCATCTACTAAAATCGAGAAGTTTTTTTCTTGCACTGTCGCTGTGACTCTGGGTAGCCTACTTTTGTGGGCTCTCTTCCCGTTACTGAGTATCCCGACGAGGTAAAGCTACCTCTGTTTAACGAAACGCTGTCATGATTAAAGTCTCGCTCTTTAAACCTGGTCCCGATTTGAGAGTGTCGACGCCACCTATTAAACCGTCCCGCGATTCTTCATCAAAATATCCACGACGCGCGTGGGCTCTCTGTTATTCCAGTCCGAGCATTGTCTTCTCGTGGTAAATTCTCGGTCTTTGGTCGACGCCTTCAACCCGTCTCGCATCCTCTCTCTCCAAGTGGTTGCATACGCAGGTAAAGCGAGTTGCCGAGAAGTCAATCCCTTGATGAATAGGTGTACTCAAATCCCAGCAGACTGAGCGCAGTTGTGGATCTACCAGAGGATTCCACATCCAGGAACGCGCTTCTGTTCTACCAAACATGACGCACTCGATTGCCCAGAGTTTACGTATGGCCATCGATTAAAGCCGAGTGGCACTGGGGACGTCACCTTTAAAATATTCCCCAAAACCCTCTTAAAAACGTCTCTATCGGCACCCTCTTTTTGGAACTCAATCCACTCTCGCCTTGACTCCATTCATCGTTCTTGGGCAATCCATGAAGCGGACGGTTCCATCTCTAACAGCCACACAAAACAAACAGACAGGCACTGTAGGAGAGAGCATTCTGAAGGACTGTTAACCCCGTCTTCTTCCTACCCTTCACAGTCAACCCCCCCCCCACTCAAAAAGCAGGCTTTGCTTGGTTCTTTCCTGCAGCGGGTTTGTTGTTGTTTTTTCTTCCTAGTGTCTATATTTTCTTTCGTGGTCGGGTTTTATACAGTTCTACAAGATATTCTCACAGTGTTCGCTTTACTGCTACAACGAGGCATTTCTCTTCTGTTGCCAAACTCCTCATCATCTTAATCCCCTTGTGGGCTGTTAATTATCTGAGGATGACTGCTTTAAACCGATCAAATTTGGCCGAAAGGGAAATTCGCTACAGCCTGCGATCCATATTCTGAGGAGGAGTTAACTCGAATCGGGTTTCAGTAGTTCCCCTGTCCGTTGTGTCTGTCGTGGTGATTCCTCGACGTGCACCCGTTGCTCCGAGTAGCCTCTGTCTGCAATATGCAGTGAACATACCCCGGTAAACCCCTAGAAACCCGTTGCCATTCCATCGTAAACCAAAGTCTTCTCGGCGTGCTCCCAACACACCTCCCAGCCTATCTACCTCAACGATGCGTCGGTCCGGTACATCCCAGCATTCGAATATCTGAGTTCCACTATCCTGCCGAACGGTCAAGCGAAGGAGGCAGTACAACTGCGTGTCGACACCACCAGGAAGGTGTTCCCCCAATTGCGCACATCCCTTTGGGACAGCACCCGGCGTTGGAGTGATTAGCATTCTTGCTCAGTTCTTGAAGACTTTGGCTTCGATTTCCGGGGGCACTGGGGACTCCACAAGCTAAAGGATTCCTAAAAATCTTAATGGCTAACACCCAAGAAGCCGGTTTATCCTGTAGTAGGAGACAGTCGTGCAAATTGGGTTTGTTTGCACAACCCGGTGGGCCGCACCCAGATAAGCCTGCGGTCAACGTTTCGTGTCTTCCGCGCTGCAATCCGCCCAATCCTAACCCCGGGTTGCGAAACCTAGCGACTGCGCGTCGAAAACTCAATTAGATTGGAAGTATTCGATCACTGGTGTCTGCGACGAATCTATAAAGCGTATTGGCGTGACCAGCTCCCCGAGAACATAATAAAACGTCGCCACGGTTCGCGAAATTCATCTTCCTGCAGGAGAATAGACAAAGACGAAGTGGAAGAAATCACTAGAAAGGCGGACCGAATCTGGGGTTCGTGGGTCTCCCGTGCAATCCCGACAAACTGGGTGCAGATCTGGGTTCAGACAGAAAGGCTGTTCTTTTGTACCACCAACGAATTCGGCCCAGCCTCCTCCTACTTCTTCGTCAAACTGGGGATCCTATACTCCACTGTGGCGGCACGAGTCGACAATAGGATGCACCCAGAGGGCCTTTCTTTCGGATCATTTTCTGATAACCGGCATTTCGGGTTCTCGGTTTCAATTGGGAATGCTCTGGGTGCTATATTTTTCTACGATCTGCTCAACTGCTACTTTGGACAGTTTAATCGAACCACTCCCCTTAATTTCCCTCTATTCCTATCCGCCGTGTTACTCCGGCCTGGTTAGTTCCTTTCGTGGACCGGATGAGAATGAGGCGCTATGTTATCTCTAAATAGGTTTCAGCCTAAGGCATTTAAGGCTAGCGCAGCACGAATTCCTTGATCCGATGTCCCCTTGATTCCAACACGAAGCCCTCTTTTCTCGCGCCAATCAATCGCAAGCGCAAGCGCCTGCCCACACATTTTAATCCATCCCTAAAGTGACCTTTATTAAGCTATTCTAGGGCTGTCCCCGCTCCATATATCCCGTCCATTCAATTAATTCCCCATTTGTCTGCTTTTAAATTAATTAGTGGCAGTGCAATTGAGACCTGGGTGGATTTCCTGTGACACCTGTTGAGGCGGTTGTGCTACACACCTAAATCATACCGGAAAAATCGTTTTCTTTCATTTATGGGTTATTCGGTCCAACCTGTGGCCTGCTGGGTCCGTATTTTTTTGTAATTCAGTCACCATGTGTGTCTTGCAGCAGGGAGGTGAGCGTCAGCCTTGCTGTCGTGATTTGACGCGCGTGTTTTGGGCCTATTGCAATCCACTGCACCCATTCGAGCACCCAAATATAAATGGGACACAGTGCCGTGCGCCTATAATCCGGCCAGCAAGCGAGCCGGTTGTCCAAGAGTTAATGTGGTCTGTAGCCAATGAGCCGCCGTTTGGCCGCGGCAATCTGGTTGCATCACGCCCAGGATCGTTTGGGACGCATGGTGTTGCCGTTAGCATCCTCACTTTGACCGCTAGTGAGTGACCCTGAGTTCGACTCCCTGGTCAGGCCACCCAAATATAAATAGGACACAGTTCCCCTCGCCTATAATCCGGCCACTTGGAGGCTCTTGGGAGGTGGTGAAACCCTGCTGCTGCTTCTGCATCATCCAGATGAATTTAACCAGCCAGAGTTCCCCGTGTGGCAGCCCCTGGGTTGGTGGAATGTTGGAGGTCAGGCAACATCAGAGATTGCCGCGACAAAGAAGAAGCCACACACCGACTGTAACCCCCGGCAAACAGCCAGGAGATCTATGCTGAAGCAGCATAATTTCACGCGGAAAATATTTCTATTGTTTGACATCTGTCCTTTTTAATAACCACGAGAGATGCTGTGATGGTCCTCGGAGACACTGTGTGTGATTGTCTTGCTTCCTTTATTCTCCCTCCCCACCCCTCCCAATCCGACTGGCTTTGTGTGATTATGCTTGTAATCCTTTATTATTGAGTTACCGCGAGCCGTTGTGTGAGTGTATGCTTCCAACGTCGCATCCTTTGCGGGCAAATCGAATTAGCCCCCTAGCGCGCACACTCAATTACCCCCTTCCCTTAGCCTTCCAAGAACCCCACCAAGAACTGAGCTAAAAAATACTCAAAATACGAATGGACTTCTATGAGCGTGCACGCGGCGACCGGGGATATGCCCAATATATAATTTACCATTCATAAATTGTAGAACCTACAATTTATCAATAAATAGATTATGATTTTCTATTAAAAATGGGTGTTTAATTTGAATTTTAAAAAGAAACCTGAATTTGAAAGACCCTGTTGATTGCAATTTTTCCCTGGCCTGTCGTGATTTTGTCTGTTTCGAGGAAGGGTGGCATGCATCCTTCCTCGATCTACCCCCGCTTCTTCCCGCCTGACTGCTTTCCGTGCGGCAACCACCCGCTGGAGGGGATCCGCTTTGACGGCACCAATCCACGTTTTTACATATTTTTCTTCTTCCACTGCTCCTCGAAAGCCCCAGTCTCCTGCCTCACCACCACCACCACCATCTCCTCTTCTACACATCCTATCCCACTACGCTGCAACGCTCTGAGTACTTTCAAATTGCCCCAATTCTCCCAAAAACACGCCTTCTCAGAGTTTATGCATCAGACGTTTCGTAAACAAAAACTACGTCGCTTTTGTGCACGGCGCTTGTAAACGACAGGCCACTTGTTTAAACAATTGTCACCCCAAACCGTTCTCCCTCCCTCTCTCTCTCTCTCTCTCGGCCCATCTTGTAGTTTGTACCTTTTTTCACTTCTCCGTATTTTTTTGTGTCGCAGACAGCTCCCTTTCCCAACCTCCTTTTTTGAACACTTCTATCGTCAAAGCCTTTTTGTCTAGGTGAGAGAGGGTGGGTGTGTGTGCGTGTTTGGGTTTATCAGTTAATTTGGCGGTGTTTTGGGGAAATTTCTGCATCAACCACGAGTATAAAGATGCATTTTCGCTTGCGTGTTAGCCGTATGCTTCTTCCATGAAGACAACTAGGAGACCAGCACTTTTTAAAATTGTGTAATCTACGATAAAATGCTCTTGTTCCTGCCTCTTGCTGTACCCGCAACGTCAAATGCCACCTTTCTGTTAGTAGTACTCATTAAACCAAGTAGAACGATTCAACCTGGATTGCAGCCGAGTTGGGGATTCGGATTGCTTGTGGTGGTGGTCTTGGGCGCTGTGTAATTATTTTAATTACTCCTGCCCCCTTTCGCGCTACCGACCGTTACCTTCCTGGGTTTGCTCCATGAAGAGGCAACTATTAGCCTTTGCAAATAAACTCCGTTTTTCTCCAATAGTATTGTGTATTTTTCCACGGTTGCCGTGGCAACATTAACCTTTGTGTATTGTATGACGATCCAATTTTTTTTTTAAATAATTTAATTTATCCTGGATGTTTGAGATGCGATCTCTGGAGGTGACGCCATTGATGGTGAATGGCCTAACACGACCTTGTGCTTTTGAATACTAAATACACCGGTTATTAAAACCATCGATGTCGGGGGATCACTGGCGTTTGTGTAGCTTGTTGATTTCAATGCCCGCCCTAACCGAGCACACGCCGGAAGTCCCTGTTATCGTTATTGAGTTGGCAGCCATAACCGGTCCGATGTGTAGCGGTCAGCATCCTTGCTCCGGTGGTGAGGGACCCGGGTTCGACTCCCAGGCCAGGCCGCCTCGGGTGGCACCGGGAACGCCGCCGTCGCCGCCTGTAAAAACGATCCCAGAGAAACTCACTGTCAACTCCCACGAAGCCGGTTTATCCTCTAGTATGAGGTAGCTGCGCAAAGTTGGATTGGGACACTTCCACTGCCCTCTTATAGTTATTTTATGACCGCAATTTGTTTTCACCTTTCAATTCACAGAAAAACGCATTTTAGTCGTCAGTTCTCGAACATTTTTTTTATTTTTCGGCATAAGGATGATCAATCATCTGTGTCCACGTTTTTGGATTCAATTAATCAATGTCCTGCATATAGCCTACATACCAACCCCATGAGAGGGTATATTATATACTTGTTTACTGTTGTTTTCGCAGTCGTCCTAAGTTATTTTTTGTGTTAATTGCTTTAATTAATTATTTATTCGCGGTACTAATGTTGTCCCCGGTTAAACTATTTCAGTGGTACGTAGGACTGGAGTTGGGAGATGAAATTAAATCAACCTATGCAGGAATACGAAGAGCCTCGTTTTACATCCACCTTCGGTGGTGACACTGATTTATTCATATGGCTAACGTTTCAGAACACCTAAATCGAGTTTGTGCCGCCATGAAGAATATCGGGTATATGGAACAGGCGTCGCCCATACAACCTCGTGTATTCCTAGCCGGTAATCACCTAATCGGGATCTAGCTCGGCCAAATGTGATCGGACATTGTTGCAGCTTACATTGCTTGCCCAGACGGAGCTTTCTCCGTAGGCACCAGAAGCCCGCTGTGGCCTTGGTGTGTATCTATTTATATATGTGTGTGTGCGTGACCTCAATAAAGCCATTATTATTATTATTTAAAGTTTCGCCTCTACTTCTTTCCCCACCGCCTCTACCCCGACCACAGGACTGCGACGGTGATACACCGCTGCACGATGCCGTTTCGGGCGAAAACCTCACAATGATGGGCCTTCTGTTGGCCAATCGCGCCGACCTCACCATCACCAACAGCCTCGGGCACAACTGCCTCCACCACGCCGCCATGCTCGGAAACCCCTCGTGAGTCCCCTCTCTGTTGCCTTACCTTCTTTAATTGCCGCATGTCGTCGATTCTGGGTGCGGCTACCACCTCCCCCTCCTCCCACGAGAGTAGCGTGTGCGGGGTTTGTCTCCTTTATTTCACACAAAAAGCAACGATTTCATCGATTACACGTGTTACAATTCAATATTCATTGGGTACTACGGTTTCGTTCAGCTAACTAATTTTAAAACCCCCCTCCCCCACCCAAGCCACGTATTTATAGTTGGCAGAACAATACTCTTTAATGATTATTGTTACAAATTAACTGTGTCCCGGAAATGTTGGATCACTGGGATGGATTGTAGCAGAGAGCACAATTGCCATTGATTTAAATTGGCCCAACATTTATTATTTTTTCGTAATTTTGTAATCTAATTAGCGATTTAAAATCGCGTGTGTTAGTAAATTTCGTTCACACGGGAAACCGGATGTAGAGAATTTTTTATGCAGGCACACAACACAGTTGATTGATGGCATTCTTTTTCGTTTTCTAAATCCCCCAAACGCCTGGTTATCTAATATATTTACTGGACATAGTCGTTATTACATGAACAAAATGATAGATTTATATCTCTATCCGGGCTCTGGTGATTTTGATAGTTCTCAGTGATGGCAATAATATTTGTACTTTTCTTAAAGTATCTACCCCGGTTATGGATAATTTCGGTGAAGTATCTATTTCGTTCGTTGAGTTTTTTCTTATCCTAATGCAATAGTAATATATTTATTAAGTGTTCAGTGCATTGGTAACTGTAGTGTTTGGAGGTTCCCGAAACTCTACGGGCGTCTTTCGGATTGTTTCACCAGGCAAGCCACGCTAGTCATGCCATTGCTGGGAAACTATCATCGTTTGTGTGGCCATCCCATTAAATCAATCAAATGTGTACGTCTATTTAATATTCGAGGATAACCCGGCTTAATTGGTGTTACCATGAGCGTGCCCGGGTCATCCCCAGTGCCACCAGCGGTGACTGGATTCCGATCACTGCCCCATCGATGACAAGACGGTTTTGATTCAATTGCTGTTCGAACAAATTAATACTTATACTAATCGATTATTATTAACACGCCTTTGCTCTTCACGAGCGCTTTTGGTGTTTTTCCAAACAGACTAAAAAAATCGATAACGAAAGGACTTAAGAAACTCGGTCGAAAAGACAAAACCTACCTCATGAAGCCAATGCATAGGTCGAGGGGGTTTAACATCATCGGGTCACCGCGGCTCTCCAATCCGATAGGATGAACCGGCCTCACGAATTTTGTGTTTTTAATGACGTTTCTATAAAAGATTCGGGGGAATTTGGTGTACCGGGAACGACTAGAAATGCTAGACACCTGTTCGCTCGCAGTATAGATGGAGTTTGGGTGGTGCCCCCCTAATCTCTCTATGTTTTGACCTCTAATGTATCCCAGCGTAAGTAGTATGACTGTACAGAAGCACAACACCATCAACCGGAAGACGGAGAAAAGGCGGGTATTATATTTACGTTCGTATTTTTACATGACGCTTGACCTAAAGTCCACTGAAAATAGAGAGGCCCTGATGGCTTAATGGGATAGGGGGAGCGTTCAGTAAGGACCCGGCTTAGTGCTGTTAACAAATGTCGAGGAATGTGGGCGTGGTACCGATTTTAGGCATGGCTAAGCGGCCTGCTTGCACAGCTCGCCCTCCCCCCTCCGTCAACCACAACTCTTGTGTTGTCTAAACATGTTGATCTTGCATTTGTAAACGTAGCCAAGCCCATTGAAATCATGCGCGTTGGCGTCTAGTTGTTTAGAGTAGTTTGAATGCTTGCTTGCTTGCTTTCTGTGCGACTATCTCCCACTGGAGGACGAACTGGCTTCATGGGGGTCACGGATTGTAGCTGCCCATACAGGGAAATGCTAGGCTACGTGCGAACCCCTGCAAGGCCAGTTCTGGGTCCAGCGGTGCACACCTTGTCGGAATTCACTGTCATCGGATATCTTATATGTTCTGTGTTTTCAATGTTGCATGTGCATGTCATTCACTAATCCATATTTTCTCTCCTCCCTACCTACCCACCCACCCACCCCCCATCCAAACCCACTTCTCTATCCCCTCTCGCTCTCTGTCAACCTTAACATTGAAACCGATCCTCGCTCAAATCGACTCCCTCCACAATGTCCCCTTTCCTCCTCTCGTCCCCAAACCTTTCTTTTCCCCATGCCTCAATGCCCCCCATAACACGCACTCCTCCCTCAACAACAATTTCTAACACCCCTACTCACCAATGCCCACCCCGCCTCTTTGTATCCTGCCGTACCCAACTCGACCCCCTCCCCCCACCCCACGTACTGGCTGCTTCTAGGTTTCGCGTGGATGTCGTCCTCGAGGTAGTCGCGCACCATTTGCATATTTTTGATGTTTTAAAGCACCCTCGTTGCCCGCTCTCTGCATGTCAATCATTTCTGCTGTTTTGTTTTTATCTTGCTTTTGTTTGCAACCATTTGCAGCCTTTTTGCTCACTTGGTTGGGGACATCCGGGGTTTATTTGCGAGACTGGTTGGTTTTATACTAAAGGGGACGACTATAGAGGCTATAGATCTGCTGCGATATTATCACGACATTTACGGCTGGAGTCTGCATCTTCTACGTGTTCCAAGCCGCCGATACCCTTTATCTTATAGAGGCTGCCTTTGCGAATGCACATAGAGAATCCATTTAATTAGACGTGTCATTTGTGGCAGATTATGGCCTGTATCAACCATACGCGCCTTAAAGACTATTTTTAAAATAAGGAGAAAGGCTGTCATTTTTGTTAGCCACTTCAGTCTGCACAAAATATGTATTCATCGATCTCCCGATTAATTATAGGATAATTTAACTATCTGAAAACAGGTCGTGGTTAATTGTTGCCGATTTAATTTACTCGAGGTTGGTTCGGATCAATAATGTGCACGTGCCTAACTAGTGCGCGTATAAACGGAGTGCCGACGTAGGTAATCTAATTGCACAGGATCATTAATTTGCGCTACAGAACGTTCGGGTCACACTTGCAGGTGGGGCGGAACCCCTAAGAGTCAATATGACTGGCGCCTCCAGTGTTGATTAAAGCATTACATTTTAGCTGTAGTTTTTCTTTTCCGGTGCGAAAATGGCCCTTTACGAGCTTGTGTAAAAATCTACCGAATGCGCGAGGATGTATTGGAGTGGTGTTTAGTGCATTGCACGCAAATAGTCATGAGAAGCCAGTTTTTTAAATGTTTCCTACAGTGTCTATCGGAATCAAAATATATGAGGCTGTTTTCGCATAATTGATGGAAGAATTGTGTGTTCTTTTGTGCTCGTTAGATTAGTAGGAATCACCAATAACGCCGTCTTCATCGTTTTCTGACTACTTCAGTTTAATTCACCCGTCTAAATCATGCACACGATTGTATTTTCCACTTGTTTCTCATTTAATTCAATTGTTCCTGTTAATTGAATGCGCCGCCTCTCGCGCATGTTTCCATTGGATGCCGTTGCCAATGGAGCTGCAGTTTTTGAACGAATTTTATGTAATTGGGTTAGGCACACCCCTCCTATTGTCATTGTACCGTGTAACGAGAGTTTTTCGTTCAGGGCAGCTACACGGAATTTATATTCTGGAGCATACATTCACAACAGCTTAGTGATTCATGTATTCAACCCATCGTTGATAGCTTCAACTCTAGCACACGCATGATTCATTTCAACAGCCTCGAACTTCCCCAGGTCATACACACCACGCAGTTCTATTCTTGAAATTTCCTCGCACAGTTTTCTATTGCATTGTTTGTCAATGTTTGTTTTCTTTCCACATTATATCAGTTGTTCGATGGTTCTCCTGAGAAACGATTAGTGTTTCATCGGAGATAAATAATTTAGAGGGTTTATTGTTGTTTTGGATCGCCCACGTATATGTTCACTGCTTTATATCAACAATTACTTCATTCCAAATGACACGTTTTGACAACGTTTATTTCAACGCGAAAGGCCATGCCGACCATCGTATCTCATTGGAACTTTTCTACATAATCATTCACACGCAAAAAGACACTCGTTTTGTGCGTTTAATGTTACCACTTATTACTGCAAAAACGGGTCAACTGAATTGTTCACGTAAATAAACCTTGCTTCAAATCCCACGTGGATTGTAAGTTTTTAATTTCAAGTGTGTCAACATCTTGTCCAATAAATTTTAATCAGTATATGTTCTCTGGAACATCGTGATTCAAGCAGAACATGCCTGTATATTTTCTAAGTAATTGGATTTTTTAAAATCCCTCAAAATGAGTGGTTACCACAATCAATACAACACCTGACTATTAAAATTCAGGAGCATACCGGTTGCTTGTACAGCAAATATTCTAAGCAATGACCACTAAGTACACCGCTTTGGTAATATTATTATTTTTCTTACGCATGTATTCTCGCCTCATCTACTAACCATAAAACTCAAATTTAACATCTTTCTACAAAAAGACAAACTTTCAGAAATCCAATCACTTTAATCCTAGCAAATCTTGAAATCTAGAGCGCATTTTGCGTCCACTACCCATGTTGGTATTCGCGTAAATTGCCTCATAAACACAATTTTTTCCCCCTGTGAATCCGAATTATCCTGACTAGTTGTGTTGTGGCAATGTATTGCGCCGCGTTTCACAATTACAAGGCAGCATTACACTTCCTTAAATAGAACGTTAACAGCTTGCACCTTGGATGGATGCTTCCGCTTAGCCAGACTTTACGCCGGACGCCATGGATAATTGCACACCGCTGTCCTCGTTTTTATCCCTCTAAAATCTCACCCTCCCCCATTTCTTGCATCGAGTGGCAACGTGGGGGCCAACTTGCCCAGTCAACCTTAAAAAAACTTTTACTGGGTCTCACATATAAGAAATTTAATCCCAAAACAATTCCGGTCAAATTACACGACGAAAATTAGAGCGTCGTAGACATCCCGTTGACTTTTTCGAAGGGAAATTTCGTTATAACAAATGTTGAAAGCTGCTGCAATCAAAATAATGCTATAATAATAGCCGTTTTACGAATCCATTTCAGGGCAAATATCCGTTTTTTAGTGTGATGTACAAACGGGGGTTGTCGAGGTTACGCGCATTTTTCTACCGGGCAAAGGTTTTATCTGCGTGATCTTTGTAAAACATTTCACAGAAATGAGCTTTTGTCTATTCACTGAAAAGTTGGTGTTGAATAGAATAGGAAAATAACTGTTCATAAACCTTGCTTCCAAACCATTTTATGATTGCGTTTTACATTGGGAGCCATTTTTAATTTTTGTCTCATTTAGCCGAATATGGGAACGACGGTGAAACATTGAACAGGCTTTTACAATAAATAGGCAACCGTCAAATGTCTTGCCTATTGTTCGTAAACCTATAATTCGTGCCTCCCTTGCATACACAATAAGACACCGTTGGGCGTGTTTTCCGGCTGGGGTATTTTCATTGGCTTAAAATTCGAAGTCCACCCTTTGACTGGTGTGAGAATTGCAGCTTCATTTGCCTCATTGTAAAAAGTCGGGTTGCTTATAAATTCCAGAAACGCTGTTACAATTTTTTTCTTGCGATGCACTCGTGGGTGAAGCAACCGTTTGCGGCATAATTTACTTTCGAAAACAAGTCGAAAATATCTCTCCCATGAAAATATGAAATTTTTGCCTGATTGAGCTTTCTTGAAATCCAATAAGACTCGGGTCTTCCAGCGATTTTGTTGCGTAATTCAGTGGTCACGCGAAGTGGGGTTTTGGGGTGTGTAACTGGTGGTCGGGGTCCGTTGCTAGCATTCTGCAAGAAAACCGGTTCCAGCATTTTTGAGGGATGGGGGGGTGCAACCACCAGCTAATTGACGTGGCTTATCGCTTCTCCGGACCGGAGGGGGGTATTCATCGGTCTGTCTTAAACTTTGGAAATCTCTTTCGTTGGCATGTATTCTAGACCGTTTGATCGTCTTGGTGTTTCCTGGGGAATAAGAGCCGTACAATAAGGCAGACGAATGAGTTTATGAGCATTGATAGGACATTTTTAAGGTAGACTGGTGAAAAAATAAAATTAATTCGCCAGCAAGCCCACATCTTCCGCTTCATGTGATGGCCTGAATAAAAATATTGCGCCACGTAAACTTAATTATTTTCCTATGTATTAAAAATAAGACCCCCATTAAATGGATTTCGGATTCGTCATTTAATGAAAAGGCATTTTTTTGCTGGTGAAGTCCCTAAGATCCCTCTAAAGTACCCGACCCTAGCACGCAACTAAAGAGACATGCGACATTTGAAAAGGGTTTATTGCAGCTAAATAAATCTCGCATTCTGTAGTTTTTACTATATTTTTGACGCATAAATTCCATAATGATTAGGAGTTATCCCTAAACGCACTGTTTGGGTTGTAACTTTAAATTTCACCGTTTCTGTGTTGAATCCTTCTAGAAAGTCCCTTATTTAAACAAAATAAACCGGATTGGAGATCCATTGCTGTGTTGCCACGATGAATTTTCAGAAGCGCTTCGACATCGATTAAATGCGTTTCTAATTCTGATTTTTTTCTTTAAATGTTTCACCCCACGCAGAATGTGGATTGGGTGTTTAGAGTGCTGAAGTACATAAACTGGGAGGGGCCTTAATTTGTATCCAGTATGGGTGGTTAGTGTGGTTGTGCCGCCTAATGATTTATCAGCCATCCAGAGGCGACTGGCGAAGGTCCGGGGGTGGGGTTGGGGGTTGCTCCACCTTGGGGTTCAAAAATGCGTTGAGCACCCATAAAAAATGTAGATAAAAGTAGTGTTTGAGTCATAAAGTTGACCTATCTGATGAGAATGCTTTTAGTCGAATTACCTTGGTTTTTGGGAAGATGAATGAAGGAATTTAACAAAAAAATATCTCTGTATTCCCTTGCAGAATAGAACAAAAATACTTTTACGTCCCATCCTCATTTTGAAATTTGGTAATAAATGCAAGGTGTGGGACAGCTGGTACATTTCAAGATGAGGTGGAGATTTTATCTGCCTTATCCTTCCGAATAGGAAATAAATGTATTATTTAAGCTGCACGACATCTTCAGTTGAAACGACACACATTTATTAGTTTCGCCATGCGCTCTCCGCCAATAAATTGAGAACAGGACATGAGGAAATTTTCACTAGAAAAAAAAAACTTTTCTTACCTGACACGTTTGCGTTTAGAAAAGTTTTTTTTATTTTTTGACACCAAGTTGTCGAATGTTTTATCAAAGTTTTAAAAATTGGCCTGTGCTTGATGGACTTCAGCGACTGTGCATAACGCGTAGGCTAATTTTTCCGTTGACAGAAAATAAAAAAAACAATCCAGTGCTCCGTATAAGGCGGTGTTTTTTTTGTAAATGAGGATAAAGGAGCACAAAATAATTTTACAGAATTATAAAAACACTTGTGGCAGGGTGATGCAGCGGTCACAATTCTCCGTCTGCTCGCGACTGATCCCAAGGTCGACTTCAAAATGGCACAGACGTCCTGAGTAGCTGCGTGCTCCTCTTATTCAGCGACTTGGAGGCCGTCAGGTGGTGGCGCTAACCGACTGATGCGTCATCAAGAATTGAACCGGGCTGAGTTCCACCTCCTCTTCGGGTGGCACTGGGGAGACATCGTCTCCTGTACAATATATGCCCAAGAATCCTCGTGGAAACGTCCATTTAGCCGGTTAATCCTTCAACAGGAGATTGCAGAGCGCAAAAAACACAGTTAACTGATAAAAAATCCCATCCGACACCCAGATTGATGACTGAGCAAATCAAACGGTGTAAAGTTAAAATAATTTGAGAAACATAAATGATAATAGTAAGGATGTTTTTTGCGTCTGTAAGCGGCTGGTTAATGGGGACCAAAAGACACTAAATGCCGCTTTCGCGGACACTTTAAAATCGCTCTCGCTCTTGTGAACTCCATAAAACAGCCTCTGGCACAGCGCATTGTTCGAACTGAATTTTATCAGAAAATTTAATATACTGCCAACGAACCCATCGTCGATTAAAATCCACATTTTCATGGTGTTAGTCGTTTGTCTGTAAAGAAATAAAGTTTTGTTTTATATAAAAGAGATAATTATACGGTTAATTTAAATAATAGGTCCCCCGCATTTGAGGTAATAAAGAATACTTTATGTGGACCGCTGCCTCACTTGCTCTCGGTATATTTCGCAAATAAATCAAAGGTTTATGGGACATCGAGTTTGGTTTAAATTTCACAAAGCTTATACTCTGCTATACTGAGCATTGGCTACACCAAATATGAAAATAAAACATTTGATTACAGCTAACCTATTGGATGGTATTTGAAGAAATAAAATGATTCCTGAATGCCGCGGTAGTATCTGAAACTATTATAAATGGGCTGTAATCGCAAAAAATCTTAAAGAACCACTAGTAAACGTAATTTCCACGACATTCGTAGTCTTAGGACTCCATACGCCCTTGCATGAGTATGCTTTGGTAAGGATAATCGAAAAGAGATGATTATAAAAAGGAATTGAAAAAAACAGAATAAGTGGAATCATGAATTCACCTCGTATTTTCATGCATTTCGCGTCATTCGGGCAGTAAATAAGCGAATGTGAAGTCCCAGAACCCTTTTTGAGAAATATCATTCATCCGACTGATTTGAAGTCTGCTCTGATTGGCTGAGCCTAAGCGGATGCTCTTTCCAGAACAGTAACGTCACTACCGCCTACTCATTGGCTCCCAAATACAAGGCTACGTTTTCTATTGGCCGATGAGTTGTTTGCATGCTTGTGTCACTTACGCAGGCCTACGTGGCTCGTCCTGGGTTAGAAGAGTCATCTTAGCGAACGTTGTCTTTGATGTTTGTTGGCGAAAAAGGCCGAAATAATAGGAGGCAATTACATGCGATTGATTTTCTTTCGGCTTTTACGTGTTGGTTGAACTGGGTTTGAGTGTTTTTTCCTACTTAAAGTGTCCTTAATACGTCTCTACGGCGAATTGTTTATCACTAAGACCCATACGTGTAAATAAATCCGAGTTAAAAAAACACCTAAAAGGTCATAAACTCTCTTTTGTGCGTTCTACGAAGTTCTGAATCCTAATGGATCCCAAACTCCGAAGTGAGATTGAGAAAAGTACGCAATAACGTATGCGTCGCTATGTGCGTAGAGGTTATAGCGGCTTTTGAAAAACCCTACACACCACACCCCACGTCGCGCAGTTCCATCCTTCCCAAATCTCCTACTATTAGTGGATAAACCGGCTTTATGGGGTTCCCGGAGCCTCCCGTGGTGTTCTCATATGGGAATCGAACCCAGGTCCCCCTCACAAACAGTTGTAAATTGCGGCTATTGAAATAACATTCCAGGGTAGTATTCTGGTGGTTGGTTTTGATGACGTAATCTTCTAAGATCGACTAATCTGGTAGTCCTTGGCGACGCCGGTGTAAGGGAAATATCTGTCGTTGTTAAACACATTTGTCTGTGTTATGAATTATTTATGGATGAAAACCGTTTCGAGCAAGTTGAGTAGCGGATTTGGTAAATGGTGTATGGAAATTTTATTAAGTTAAAAGACGAAAATTAAGAAAGATGTAATGATAATAAATAATAATATTCGCTTTATTAAGGTCACCTGGACCAAAACTTTTAGCATTAAAATTTACAATAAACAAACATGTTACAGGAAGTGGCGATTATACGTAGAAATGCAGGATAAGTTAAGAAGAATAAAAGAAGTAACATCAGGTTAAATTTGCAAGAAAGGCCAATTTAACCCACGAAGTATATAAAGTTTGGCGAACGGGAAATGGCGGCCATTGAAAGGCCCTATCCAAAACGCGCGCCAATTAAATTCGCACAACTTAAATAGCAATAATATTTGTGTTATCACCATAACCGCATCCCTACGAATCGGAAGACTGCCAAAGACAAACTTTATATACTTCGTGGGTTAAATTGGTCTTCCTTGCTAATTTACCTTGATGTTACTTATTTTATTCTTCTTAACTTATTCTGCATTTTCTACATATAATCGTCACTTCATGTATCATTTTTGTTTATTGTAAATTTTAATGCTGAAAGTTTTGGTCCTCGTAACCTTAATAAAGCGAATATTATTATTTATTATCAAGATTACGATTTCCATCAGATGCCAATGACGAGGTGGCCCGTAACATTGGCTGGAAAATATCCCATTAGCTTCCGTGGAGGCGCGGCCTTTAAGTTTTCAATTTATCAAATAAATAATCTGGTTAATTTAAAAGACATTTTTTAGAACACTGTAGAACTTTCATGCGTACGTGTTATGCATTCTGAAGTAGTCAAAACACCCGACTATCTATCGAAATGTAACATTGCATCCGCCTTATAATAACAGGGATTAACATCCCCAAGTGATGTATTGCACAATAATTGTTGTTTCATCCGGCTCACCCTTTACGCTTGGATATCGCTATTTTCGGTGCCTTGCGGAAGAGTTTACAGATGATGGCATATCGATTGCACTATTGATCGGGTTTCATCACAAAATAAATTGACGCGGCTGGTATTGATTATTATTTGTCATTGAATAAACCATTAGGGGACGAGAGGACGCCAGGCTAGGCCTCGAGACTGAATTCCTGCGTATTTATTGTATGTGCGGTTGTCTTCTCCTCCTCCTCCTCCTCCTCCTCCTCCTCCTCCTCCTCCTCCTCCTCCTCCTCCTCCTCCTCCTCCTCCTCCTCCTCCTCCTCCTCCTCCTCCTCCTCCTCCTCCTCCTCCTCCTCTTCCTCCTCCTCCTCCTCCTCCTCCTACTCCGAGTCGCCGAATTACAGGCGGACGCCGCTGCGCCCGGCTAATTTCTATAGGTTGGCCGTTCCTGGAGGTCGAACCCAGGGTCGCTCACGGGCAGAGAGTGAGGAGTGCTCAGCGCTGCACAATCGGGCCACTGCGTGTCCCCTCAGGTGGCACACTTGCACGACTAACGGGGCGTAATCGTTGAAAAAATCGACGCGACTGGAATTTGCTTTCTCTTTTTAATTGCGCCGTGTCAACTTTTCGAAGTTTGGCGACTGCAGTAGTCAGACACGACTAGTAATCCTTTAATCCGTCTCCATTTCTAGCACGCCGATCAGGTGACGGCGCCAAGGGGTATCGGTGGCTGTATCTGCCCGACTCAGACACACAATCAATTAGGAGACGAAACTTAATGATTGACTGACTTTATCGTGTTAATACCCCTGAGTTGGAATGCTTTTTTCTCGCTGCTAGACGATAAATCGGCTGCTCCATTAACGAGATCTCCGCGAAGATTCTTGGGAATATTTGTACAGTTGGCGTCGTCAGTGCCACCCGAAGAGGAGGTGGTGGAAGTGGCCGCTGCTGTTGCCTCACCCACCACTTAACCAACAGCACAGCAGGGGACAAACGTGGAACTGGGGCTGGTTAAATCGCGGATTACAGGCGCACGCCGCTACGCCCGGCTTAGTTTTCGGTGGTCTGAACTGGTACTCGGAACCAGGGTACAGCGGGGTGATGGCTGGGCACTTAATTTACGAGGAGTGCTCTATGATGGCTTTATGGTTATCCGCGGTGTAACTCACAACTCAATTAGTGCGTGAAGAGTTTTGTCCAGTCGTTTGAAAGACACGGGCACTGCGTGAGTGCACAGAAGAAATGAAAGCGGATTAATTTGGCTGTTGACCTTTTTTAAACCAACGACCCCCTGGTTTCTATTAGCTGATTCCTATGTTGCTTGGATGTCCTCTGAGATCAGAATTCCACAAATTTCCAATTAATTTTCAGTTTTTAAATTGAAAATGTCTTGTTGTTAGGCCACAAAGGCTGTGCGTGGCATGACACCATCACCTCGCGACTGAAAATAGCACCAATTGTGGTGGCCTCCTTTGGTGAATTCACGCTGGATGCAACCCCGTATTTTCTGCAGGGTCTCCAGGAAAAAGCGACTGAAACAAACGTGTGGAGTTAGAATAATCCCCGCTTAGATCTGGATCGATTTGGATCTGTTTTGAGCAAACTGATACATTCCGTTGCAAGCATCATCTCTTCATACTTATTTTCTCTTAAACGCAACTCTGCTTCTCCCCCCCCTCGGTGATTATCCCCGCATCGTGAGAAAACGGTGCATCTGTCGGGTTACGCAAGTTTTACTGAGCAACTTAGTATGTTCACACGTTCGCTGATGACATTTCACGTCCAGGCATTAACGATACAGCAGGTTTGTAGTGCTTATCCGCTGTCCGAAAATATGACTTAAATATTTCTGGAGCAATGTGAGCGAAATTACATTTTGTATTGTGTGGGAAGCCAAGCCTACCCGATTTAGTGATCCGTTGAACCAAGAAAAACCCAATTACTTTCTGCGAATAATTTCATGTTATGTGATGGTATTCTGTTAGAGGCAACTGTCCGCTAATGCAACTGTGTCTGTGTTTCGCTATTTAGAGGACAGACACTAGATTGACCGAGTGACGATTAATTTTATCATGTGCTTTGGGAAACCCGAATTTACGGATCTTTTAGGGGCAGAAATCGTAAAAGAGAGAATCTTAAAAAATGCAGTGAATTCGGCTAATTAAATTAAAGCTCTGGCCAATTTAGGTGATGGGTGTCAGTTTACATTGGGATTGGTTTGGCACTAGACCACGCCGTTCTGTTGCCAGGGAAAATTTAAATAAGTAATTAAAGATTTTTCGCAGTCAATCCTTCTAATCGATGGGCTCTCCAGCCGCATCTTGCCGACCCGATTCGGAAAGAATGTCTTTTGTCGAGGTTCATTTGATAACATATTTCCTAGCCATCCTGCTCCACGTGCGATGTTGGATTTAATCTAAATACTCCAACGGCTGCCACGTCAGATTACAGAGTTGATCAAAGTGCAATGGGGTTTGGCATATTACAACCCTGATTGGTTCGATTCACTCTGACCGATTGCTTCTGGCACTAGATCGGTTATTTACTGTGCACTTTCAATGCCCATCTGATTTTATGACCTGCTCCATATAATTCTCGAATAGCCTTTGATTGATAAGATCAACCAAATTAAATCTTAAATGCATTCACAGTTTTGGTTTTCCTTTCACTGTAAATTTTACAAAGTAGGTAAAATGGACACTTGATTAAACCAAGATGAGGTCCAAGTGAGGCAACCTTGAAGGTTGCGTTGCACACGCTCGAACAATTTAAACCAAAGGCGCTTTATCAAATGACCGAGAAAAGGCGGGAGCGGTTTGAATAATCTCGAAAGTTCTAATTTCCCCAAAACAACCCATTTCTCCCCATCTCCTCCCCTCTTTTTGCCCCGTCGTGCCGGCCAGCTTCGTCCTAGCCCCCCCCAACTTCACCGCTTCCATAAACCGCCATTTAAACCACCCCCGCCCACCTTCGGAGTTCTCATCCATCGCCCACTTCTAGACTTCCCATCCAGTGCCCGCTAAAGCGTGGTCGAATGTTTCCCCTTTGAGAGAGGCATTGGGAGAGAACTTTCGATTTCTAAATAAATTTTAAAAAAAGGTTTCCTTTGGCGGGCTTGTCTATATATATATATGCAACAATTTTTGACAACATGTAAGCTGTGCATAATTTTGCAGATTCCATAGAGGGTATCCAGGTGTGGTCATGAGCTTTCGCTTCCAAAACCTTGTTCAAGAACCCGCAAGGACTCTATTAAGGACCAGAACTTTGCAACAAATAATTGGCGATTAGAGGTGGACTGTTTTTAAAAACCAATAGCTTAATCTCCTGGTTCCTTCTATTGTGTTCTTTTTGCAATGACGGTAAAATTAATGTGGACTAAACAGGTCATATCGCCAGAAAGACAAATCAAACTCCGAACAATTTTTCGGCAAACGTTGAACCGTTGCCATCGTCAGGCGAACGCCCACGCGGAAGCCTCTGTGTTTTCTCTCTCTCTCTCTCTCTCTCTCTGTGTAAGTGAGATCGAACACGACGACAGGGGCAGGAACCGGAATCAACCATGCATGTTCTTTAAACCTTTAAGTAGCCATTCCCTCGCAAACGTCCCTGGAGTATATGTTCATCTCGTTTATGCCAACAGTTGGTTAGCGATGGTTTCAGGAAGCGAGCTCAGCTCCGGATGTGGCCTCTCAAACCAGACCACTTTGTATGCCTCACTTGAAACTGATACGTGCTTTCACTGTCTAATCAATAACAAATATTATTCGGTCTAAAGAAAAGGTTTATTAATTTCCTCCGCAAATGTGACGTCGATCGTAATCCCCGGGAAGCCACCAGGGAAATCACGAGGTGGTGGTGAAACCAATTCAGGACAAACAATAGACGCTCTTTGCTTAAAGGATTCTGAATTTTCAACAGCATCTCGCGATTTCTCTGTCTCTTCGGTGTGTTGGATATCATTGGTCTCCTGGAGAACCTGGACCTTCGAGGAAAAATATCACTAAATGATCCATCCAGATTCATCCACAGACATTGTGCTAGATGATGGCCGACTTCATGGGTGTTTCCGTGAAGATTCTTGGGAATATTTGTACAGTTGGCGTCGTCAGTGCCACCCGAAGAGGAGGTGGTGGAAGTGGCCGCCGCTGTTTGCTCACCCACCACTTAACCAACAGCACAGCAGTGGACACACGTGGAACTGGGGCTGGTTAAATCGCGGATTTTGCAGCAGCAGCAGCAGTCGGTTACCACCCCCACCCACCCACCCACCCACCCGACAGCCTCCAAATCGTCGTCGGATTACAGGCGCACGCCGCTACGCCCGGCTTAGTTTTCGGTGGTCTGAACTGGTACTCGGAACCAGGGTCACTCACGAGGGGATTGGGGATGCCACCCGCCGCGCCATCGGGCCACTGGACAAAAATATTCCCGAAGATGCCAAATACAGGGACATCTTCATCTGTCAACAGTTAAACTAATATCACCCGTCAGTAAACGCAATTACTCGCATCATCTGAAAAATCAGTTGTCCATATCCCACGTAAACGGTGGGAGATTGTTGATTGCTGTGGAATGCGAGAGACCCCCCTCGCAGGACATTTTAATTACTTCTTTTAATCTGATTTAAGCAAAATTTGGATGATGATGATGATGATGATGATAATAGAGTTCCCCGTAAACATCCTACAGCATTTGGCTAATTTATACTGGTTAAACCTTTTAAGGAGATTAACGTGAGGGCAGACAGCTCATAGGTGGTCTCCCTGAGGTATGATGATTAATTGGAAAACGGAAATGCTTCCGAAAATGAGAACTCGAATACAGGTCCGGTTTCGTTGAAATAGTCAACCTGACTTCCTAACAGCCCCCTAAATCTCATGTGAACCGAGAATCTCCCGGGATCTAAATCGAGAAGCAGACGTATTTCATTAATACAAGCTTTTTGATGCGATAAACGAAACACTGTTTCCGACCCCTGACATATTTATGATCTATCGGCTGTCTTACTTTTGTCGAAAACATTTGCCATGGTTACTGGTCATTATACACACTCCCCATTCCTCCGTCTACGCTGTTTACAAAACTCTTATGCTCCGAGGGTTTAATTTGCCTTTCTTCCTATTTTACCCCCAATTTGTTATTTCGTGTTGACATATTTTTAATATTCTACGTATAATGGCAACTTCCCGTTTCAATTTCTTATGTCTCAAATCGTAATGCTGAACGTTTTGGTCCTCGTCATCTTAGTAAAGCAAATACCATTATTATTATTATTATTCTTATTATAATTATTGAACCTACAAATTTTCCCTCACAAGAAAGCGGAGAAGCGTGGTTTCTTTTTCATTGTTATTTAGGCACATTGACATTTGGTACAGTAGCGATTTGCCTTCAGTCATGCATCTTTTATGCCCTAATGGTTTTTAGCTTATAGGGTCGCAGACTCCATCTCTGCACCACCAACGTCTCCCAAACGTCGTCGCCCCACCCCCCCTCCAATCCCCTGCCCAAGTAATGTGCCTGTCCCTCGCTCAGCCACCCACTGCCCCATCAGTTCAGCAAAACAAAATAAAGCGCGTAGTGGTGCGATTGGGCGTAGGAATGTATTTGGGCGAGGGAACGTGAAGTAGAGTGCTTCAGTAAAATTTGAGACAATTTAGATCAATTAAGCAAACCACACCACTGGTCCGCTCAATTATGGATTATCTACTTTATATGTTATAAGTAGACATGTTCATATGCTAAACCTCAATTAAGTGTCTCTAACACTTCGTCCCATCTTGCCGTCCCATTTTAAATTTTGTTACAAATCGGAGGTACATCTCATATAATTTGCATTCTCTGATGAGGGAGTGTTTTTCCACGTTCGCTGATTTCAAGTTTTTTCAGTGCGGCTATCTTCTCCTAGAGGATGAGCTCTTTACGCATATGTGTGTAAATTTCTGGGTTATTTAGTTAATAAGTGTATTTAAGATTTGTGCCTTAAGAATGATGTCCTGTTTGACGAAGATGTTGGGACTAGTCCATGTTACCTAGAACCAGTGTGTTGTCTGTTAGCTACCCTCCCCCAGGTCACACACAATCAGTTACGATATGCAACACTCTGAAGAGAATTGGGGTGTATGATCGATTGGATCGACTGCTTACCGCTCAGTTTACGTCTTATGCGCAGGAAGAAGCTTCCGTTTTCAAAATTGCGTGCTAAATAATGATAAATTTGAGGCAAAAATGTTGTTAATGTTTACTTAATGCCATTTTTTATTACACTCCATAAAATTCTGCCCGAATATAATGATTTTATATCTTTACTGCAATCGCCGATAGCATCGGTAGTCAATTATAACAACCACCATGCATTTTTTCAGGCTAAAAATATTTTTGTAATTGTGGTCACAGCCTTCTAATTCTTTCAACCTCTCACCATCGGCCATTCTAATAGTTGTTTCAATAAACTACGAGTTTGATTTGATTTGCAACGTTTATTCGTAGTCTCCACATACACGAATAACTACGAAATGAATGCGCGCATATGACCTTAGCCGTAGTTTTGTTGATCTGCAACTTTGGTAACTTTTCCTCCTCTAATCCTCACGGCTGTTGTGTGATCGAGGCACCCTTTTTTTATTTTCATAAATCGCGGTTTCCATTTATGGCTGCTGCGAAAAGAAAAGTGTGCTTATCCACGCCAAACACGCGCGCACAATGTCTTCCTGGCGATGGGCATCGGTTTGTGTGTGTGTGTGTGTGTGTCATTTTAGGGGTGGGAGAAGTTGTGGGCATTCGGGAGATGTGGTACACGTCATCTGGCCTAAACCCCGTCGAATCACCCAACAGTAATTTCTGCAATTCCCCCTCTCCACCACCATTTGGTACAACCGCTGCTCCGGTTAAAATAAAATATCCACATTCGTGGTTCGTTTGGTTGATCTTTGCATTCCAATGAGTTCATTCGCGGTTATCAGATAATTGTGGCTTGGTTTTTGTATAATTTGATGGGATTATTGTGTGGCAGTGAAGCCTCCCGGGCCAAACTTGTTCCGCTGTCCGGGGGCTGACATATATTTGACGAAATGAATATCGTTGATCGCGACGAAAATATGATCTACCATACCATATCGGCATAGTTAAATTGAAACTTGAAAATTGCTGTTATTGATTCAAGCTTATTTACCTAAAGCAGTACTAGGGTTGCCGGTAGGTAAATCTCTCCATGCTATACGCATAGGAATTCCCAATATAGGATTAACTGGTTTGACGAGGATTGTCGTGCTGTTTGCGTGTGGCCTCCAACCCCGTGCCACCGTGGTGGATGCCTGAAATGGGTTCGAACCCAACTCCCTCACCTACAGAGTGAGGGTGCATAGGGATTAATTACATCTGGTATAACGAGTCTTTGTTTATTGCCTCTAGCATTGGGTGGATTATTACTAGGGTATTTTACTGCCGATTATCTTGTTCTATTATTTCTGATATACGAGGAAACCGTTTTCATACTGCTATGCTATTGATTGGTCGTGTTGAACTCGCGGTTGAGATATGTAGTCTAGAGGCGTTCAGGCGGAAAGCTGTGACTATCGTCTTGTAATTAGGGGACCCTGTTTTTTGATGAACCGATTCACCACATTAGAGATGACTGTTATTTATCACAAATTAATGAAAGACACCGGTTATAGGCACCGCTTACTTTGGTTACAATATTCTACCCATGTATCTAATACTATTTTCAACGCCCGATATCTGTTTGCCTTCCTCAAAGAGGCCAAAATAAAAAGAATAAGAAACCAAATTCTGGATTTCGAGTTTTGTATATTCGGATTAAAAGAAATACCCATTTGGTTAAATGTGTTTTCAGCAAACCTGTTGAGCTGTAGGAGAATTAAACAAATAAGAAATGACTACGGTTCATCAAGTAAACGGGCGTGCAGTAAAATTCACATGCAAAATCAACTTGTAAACACATTCCACAATCATTTATTTTAATACGCACGCACTAACAAACCAACGTGTCGCCTGACCCGTTGGTCGTTACGGCAGTGCGTCCAGTTTGAAAAACAGTCTACTTGAGTTGATCGGTCCCGAACGATTACATACTTCACAACATTCCATAGGCCCCAGGGTGTTGGGGCTAGCAATATGGTCTATTGAGAAGCACGTGTTGGTCGGAATACGTAAGGCGGGCACCAAGGAACACTTACCCCTCACTCAATGGCTCCGTGGACGGGCATAAGCATATCCCAAAGCAGAAGTTTGGGCCCACAAGAAGTTGGGCAGTGAGACGCCCATCGGCGTCGGTGTGGAGATGGATTTTGCGCTGTGGGGGCAGTCGTCCGTTGGTTTATATTCACCACCGGTCGCGTCATCTCCAGCGTGCACATCAAATCCAGTCGGTTGGCCAATTGGGGCCAGGCGTGCCAGCCGAACTATTCGATGTGGTGCCGTGCCGCGGTGCTGGGGTGTGCGTGCGCGCACCTCCGTGTGCTTCCTCGACTATTAGCGCGTGGTGCTACAGCCATTTTGCGTTTCGACCAATCGACCGGTCGCTTTCCGCACACATCCGCACAAAAGCAGCAGCAGCAGCAGCCTTCCTTTCCCTGGCCTTCCTCCTCCTCCTCCTCTTCTTCTTCTTCTTCTTCTTCTTCTCCTTCTCTTCCTCCGTAATAAATTTGAATGATTCCGCCTGAAAGCAGCTATAACATGATCGAAAAACAGTAAAACCGCAATCGTGTGCATCACCAATTTCACGGGCTGACGTCTGTCGTTGTTGTTGTTGTTGTTCTTGCAGTGTTTATTTGGAAATTCCTGAACAATCGTAATGAGTTGTGTGGGAAGGGGGTAGGTGTTCACTCCCAGGCACGTAAACATTCCTAGGACCGCTGGCCACTGTTTGTTGAGATAATCAAATTATTGAGACAGATAATCGGGAATTGATATAGTTAATTACCGTAACCAAATTAATGGTGATGCACTTCATTACGGCCACGGGAATCAAATCCCTCTGCTTTTACAACAAGGTGGAAGCTGCAACACATAGTATTGGATACGATCTTCCTTAAACGATAAATCATTTCATCCATTTATTCTGAGGATCATCTACTTTTCCGTTTTCCTCTTTTTTGGTGATAAAAATGGATGTGGCATGCAATGGTTGAGCGATTGCTTTGAAAAACGGTCTCTAGCAAATGCCTAATAGTGCCCATTTGAAGGCCATTTTCAAACCGTGCACAAATTGATGTTTTTGAAAATTGGTTAATTAACACTAGGGTGCAATAATAATGTTGGGCTAATGCAGAATGTCTAAAATTAGTATGCCCAACATCGTCGAGTCGGAGTCAAATTTTGCGTAGTTTATGTGTGGTTTGACTGGCGGTTCCTCAATTAAACCAAGCTGGTTTGGCTGAATGCGGACATCACGCGATCACATCTTAATGACCCATAATAGTGCACCGTCAAAACGCACACCATCCACCTACACGTGCCGTTGGGCCTCCGAAGATGGGAGAACGCTCTAGAAGGGTCAATTCGGGCGTGGTGCGTACGTGACCCCGATTGCGGGGGTGAGGGGAGAGATGGGAACCAGTGAGTCAGTTCACGGGGGTGCTTGGTGCACACGGGCCCGTCGACCTGTCCGCCAACGTCTACTGCTGACTCATGGGTATTGGGGGAGAGGCGCGAGTTGCTACGTGTCCCGAAGTCCCAAAATGCAGCACCACCCCCCCCCACTCCGCCCAATCAACCACGAATACTGTGGTAAACGTCATTACGCCGAGCGGTTTGACCTAGAGACCCGCGCATACACCAAAGGGCTGCATGTCTCCGAGGGAGTCGATAAACGGGATCGGGCTGCCAATGGCGAAGCTTGTCTTCGTGCGCCCATGGGATTCGGGGTCATTCAAAGATATCTGATTCTCGGATATCGACCTGTTACGTGTTCTTCGATTCGAAGCCACAGGGGCACTTCGGCATGATTTTCCGCTTTTTAGAAACCGTAATCCTCTAGTTGTTTGTTAGGACCACAGTGCGTTAATTCAGCAAGCAACCGATTTCATTAAGACGCCTTTCGCGTACACACAATGTAATGGCGTAGTTCATCATTGTTCGGCCATTATAGCACATACAACATAAACATACTCTTAATCTGATTCCGGAAGGCTTTTCCCACATCTAGGAAAATAATTTGCTTTCTTTAATAATAATAATAATAATAATAATTGTAGTGGCTTTCTTGCCGGAATACGTTACCAGCGCAACGCTCATCGCTGAAAATAGTCCCTTCTGGCCATTGCCTATTGGTGGAACCTTTGTTTATCCTTTTTGTGCGCGCACACACGCCACGATACCCGGTGCTGTTGCAGCTGCCACGGCATCCTCTGCACAACATCACCTTATTTCAGTAAATCCATTGATCCCCACTGCAGCACCCTACTTCCAAAAGCACCAATGCGCGCTCCTGGGTGCAGCAACGTATCTTCACCCACCCCACATTTAGTCCCTGAATCACGCCGGGCGCACACACACCGCGGTGTTCGCGGGAGGCGCCTCCCCCCTATTGGTTGGGCATAGGTTTGCGCGCGCGCATTGATCGATAGTAGATCGCGCACCCGCGCGCATACAACTGCACACGTGGTCAGGCCCATCTTTTTTTCGGGCAGTGTTGTCGTTGCTGCGGCTGAAATGTAATGCGAAGCCAAAAGCCCCATTCAATGGAGTCGGTTGCTGAAGGGCATCCTAGAGGGGATATGGGGGGGGTGAACATGTCTTAAAACCTAGTAATTTTGCTTTTTTCATAACTTCGTGAAGGAACTTTACTGTAACTGATCGGATTGGGAAGACACAGCGCAGACGACACTCTTCAATAAGTGTTGACACATTTTTCCAACTGTGTGCATGCCCACGTTACTGGCATTTGTTGGTGATCGTTCGTCATGGGGGTTCAGGAAAAAAATGACGATTTATACGAGACTGAGCATCGATGTTTATATCCCGACAACGTATTTCTCAAACATATCTAAAGATCAGTAAATCGGTGAGCGAATCGATGCTGACGCATGGAAACTCATCGAAATATGTTCAGTAAATGGACTTCAACAGGATGAATGGCGCTTTAATCAAAGAATTCGATGAAAACATTTAGGGTGTTCTACGCACTCATGGCTTACTGTGACCAGATGCCATGGCTTCTGGATGAAGCCCGCCCCGACGGCTTTACGCCCCTCCACCTGGCCGTGCTCTACGGACACCTACCCATCGTCGACTGCCTCTTGACAACATCGGCCCCGGGCGTAAACGTGAACGCGGAGAGTTCGCTGATGCTCTCGGGGTCCTCCAGTGTGGCTCTTGGTAATCGCCTTACACCCCTCCACTTGGCGGTTCAGAAAGGCAACACTGTAATGGTGTGTCTCCTACTGGCCAAGGGAGCGGATGCAACCGCCAAAGATGCCGCAGACAAGAGCCCTCTAGACTTCATCCTTCCTGTGCTAAGGCAGGCGAACGAAGACGAACAGACGTCTGTCGAACCGAACAATGGAGAGGGGGAGGCGCGGGAAGATGTGCACCAGGTACGCGTGTCTTACTACAGTAGATCACAGCCTCATGACGAGCGCCTATTGACTGCTTATCCCCGTAATTCTATTTTAGACACAGCCCACAACTTCAGGCAGCAGTAACGCGAATCGCGTTGAGTTATCTAATGTGTCTTTCCTGGCTTCCGTCGCTCGCTACCTCATCACATGTGTCAGTAGTCTGTCACCGACTCACAGGCAAGAGGTCTGCATTCCGAGCGCCTTGAGAAAACGAATTGAGTCGGTTGCCCAGACTGCCCTAAATAGCGGGATTTCGACACCAGTCTTGATTGCTGCCTGTCTAGCGGCAGCTATTGGGCTACAGACGCGCGAGAATGCGGAGGGTTGCTCGTCGGTGGTGGCGCCCGCAAGCCTTTCCCGACTTGGCGATGCCGTGCTCGAACTGGCCCTGCAACAGTGCTTTGTAGAGGCGTGTCTGGCAGCAACAACCGGCAGTAGCAGCGGCCAGCAGTCTCGTCAACAGAGGCAACGGGCGGGCGGAGATGCGCCCGCGATGAATGACCTATTTGCAACAGACAATTCTTCGGACGGTAGAATGTTGCAGTCGGGCACTGTTAGTCCAACGGGATCGTCGATGTCAATTGCAAATTTCCTTATCCCATCGAAGTGGGAAACTGGGCCCTCGACATCCTCTGAAATAGCACACCAGAATGGCATTGATCTTCCACTAAACCTTCACGAACTTACCGAGGAACATAGAGAGTGCATGGTCTGCTCTAGTCGAGACAGGGCTGCTCTTCTCACGCCGTGCGGACATATCGTAGCTTGTCAACAGTGCACACAGTTGTTGAAGAAGTGCATAATATGTCGACAGCAGGCTACATCTTACCGGGAGGCAAGTACCCAAATCGCACCCTTTCTTTGTTATGTTGTCCTTCGTTAAAATAATTTATTCGTGGTTATTTATTTCCTAAGATTCCCGCTTGCCGAGAATGCACTTTCCGTTCAGCCGTTACATTTACGCGCGAATGCAACCATTTTCTTGTCTGTCGCGAATGTCTTTTACCCCGAATCGCTCGTTTGAGTCGAGCGCTGGTTGCTGCGGGTGATGATGAAGATGAACAGGTGAAAGCGGATTGGCTCCTTGGGACGGACGGTGTGGCGGAAATGAGGCGTCATCAGCTCCTATCGTCGTTATTCAACGCCGGTGAATTGTGCCCGGATGGCGCGTGCCCAGAATGTGGGCAGCTTGTCTCTGCCGTCTGGAGCCTGGAGACTGCAGTCAGTTCCAAGGCTGTTTGTTATTCCGAGCGCCTCTTGGCTCTTCCCTCGACAAGCGAAACACTAAATCGCACATCGATAGTTTCTGCACAACAACAGGACCTTCTTGTACCGATAGCTGTTTCACAAACATCAACAGTATGGGTAACCCAAGAAAATAATCAAGGTAAAAATGATAACGGCTAGATTGATCAAATCTAATCAGCTTACTCATTAAGGTATATTTCTAATTATAGTCGTCGCCGCATCAAGTATGCAATCACCCTGCCTGTACCCAATTACCATTAGCCGGACTCAACAAGGCTCCATCGTTCGAGGAGTGAGCAAACGATTTTGCATTTGTTATAACACAAACAAAAACGGAGAGCTAAAACGACAATTTCCTTATCAGACATTACCAAGGTGTACCCAAGCCGGAGGAACAAATGCTCGTCCTAACAACGCCGATGTCTCGGGATCAATTATCTCCACTAGCCATTCTTCATCACGAGAACTGAAACGTTTACAACATGAACTCCAGGCCATGCGCGAACAAGTAAGCATTCAAACTGTCTCAAGTAATAAAATGAGTGAATACACATGTCTACGAGAACAAATTTCTTAATATAGCCTTCCTATTTGATTTTGCATTCGATTTCGAAATTATACAAAATATTTTTTTTAAGACTAGATGTCCTATTTGCCTGGATCGGTCCAGAAACCTCGTTTTTATGTGTGGACACGCAACTTGTCAGTGGTGTGGTGACCATGTTTCTGTATGCCCAATATGCCGTCGTTCCGTCACTGGTCGAATCGTCCTATACTAACGTTGTCTTCATTAACAAAAATCTTATTTAAACATTTCTTTCTAATGTAGATAAGCATGCATCATTTTTACAAAAAACTTTCTTATTATTTGTCATCTGTGTGTGAAATTCAATAAAACATATATGTGCGAAACATGTTTCATCAACTACATTAGGCATTGGGGCGTCTTCGTCAAATTTCAATAAATGTTATCTGGATTGTCTTCGTTGATCCACCAAAAAATATACTAACATAATTAAACAAACATTACATGAATACGAAGCACAAGGAAATCTATCAGATATTATATTAAAATGCTTTACAATTGCGACTATAACGACTTCGCTACCCAAATAAAATAAGAACTCAGCCATTAATTAATTTATTAAAGTTACTCAATTAATTTTATAACAAATGAAAGGTGAAATCGGGGAAAGGTTTTCGCAATATATGTCATTTTATTATTCCATGAATAAAAATAATTGATTAATTAAAATTTCGATTTTATCGACAGTAGATAATAAGAATATCTCGTATAATTATTATGCCATCATGTATATTGTCAACTAAATCTGATCAAACTACCTCATATTTCATAACCTCCGGAATTTGTTTTAACGTGCTTCATTGATGTTTATTGTAAATTGTGTTATTTGGAACTAGACAGGAAATCTAGTTTTTGATGGGGCATAGCCTGGATTTAACACAAGTTTCTCTAACATTGTTGCTCTTTCAATTTTGCTTGAGTCAGAATATTAATCCATGGTCTGGATGTCCTCGAGATCAACAACGGCGATCCGGTACATGTGATTGAATGACTAATTTGCCGATAGACTGTCCAACGGGCTGGCTGCAGTTCGACACAAACTGTTACGCATTCTTACGTTTGCCAAATTTCGCATTTATGGCCGCCCAAAGTGATTGTTTGGTATTCGACAGTTTTTATTTAACCTGTATTTTAGAGACGCGGCGCTATTTTATTGCGGATTGATAATATAGAACAGCACAATTTTGTAAGCAATTGGCTCGAAAGCAATTCTCTAGACAGAACGTAATTAACCGTCACTGATATGACCGTTTTAGTTTGAGGTGGTATACCTCGGGGTCAATGCTTTTTAGCCCTTTTGGAGACTTTATCTGGTCGGGGTGGCCTCCCAATCGTCAGACAATTCAACCAAGCTTGTACAATTTGTGGTTTGACAGACCTCCGCATCCAACTGATAGTGGAACATGGCCAACTGCCAGGGATAAGTTGGTCTACGGCTCCAATGGAACCGCATGGGGTTGGTATATTGACACCGCCACTGTACCCCGAGGATACATCTGCCAGGCATCCACGCATTTGGCAAAGAATCTTCTTCCAAATGGGCGAACAATAGACTACGGACAAGATGATACTATTCCTATAACTCGAGGCCCCTGTTTTGTCGAACAGCCTAGTGACGTGTGGTAGGCGCGTGCGTCTTTCTGACCATGAACAGATATTCTTACTAATTGAATTTGACAATATCTTTCAGGTTTGTAAGTGCAATTGATACAGAGACATCCGTGAGCTTTAATTGTTTTGCAAATGGAAATCCTGCACCGAATTACCGTTGGTACCGAATCGGCCTATTTATCGGGACTTCTACAGCTGTTCTCAGACGGACAATAGTTGAGCCACTGAATTCCACCACGGGCCATATGTCGATCAGTGGTGGAAACTTAATCATACACAACCCGACGGCAACACTTGATTCGGATTACTATCAGTGTGAAGCATTAAATATGCATGGTAGCATTTTGAGCCGAACTGCAAAAATCGTCTTCGGACGATTAGAAACATTCCCGAAGCACCCTCGACGGACGCGGGAGGTTTGGGCTTACCAAAGTGCAACCATACCATGTGACCCACCAGCGCATACCCCAAGAGACAGTGAGTTTAGTTTGAGCTTTTATCGAACATTCATTTTATCGCATTAAAATGTGTGTTTCATTTACCACAGGCTTGATATACTCATTTTATATGCGGAAGGGTTTGAGTCTTGAACCAGTCGTTCTATCAGCTAGACCGGGAGTTTTTGTATCACAAGCCCAGGCTCTTATTGGATTTTCAGAAGCGACTACACAGGTGCGCTAAAATACATGCTTTTAATAGCAATAATAATTTAGGACTCTGGAACTTATGTCTGCATGATAACCATGTACCAATTAGGTTCCCGGTTAAGCGACTCCCCCAAGTCTCCGGATATGCCATTAGTTGTCATGGAGAGCAACCAGCGAACACAGGAGCCAAGGATATATGACAGTTTCCCAGCAATATGGCCCAGCGATCCTATTCGCGGGCATACCGTAAGAATTGAATGTTTCGCTGGCGGAAGTGTGCAATCGGGTCCTTTGGTATACACATGGAGACGGGTATGCTACATTTAAACAGTGTTTTCCCATAAATTAATTCTATCTTAAATATTCTTGACGTCAATTTTAGCTTGATGGCGTCCACATACCATACAATCGCCTGAAAGAGCTGAATCGAGTTATCGAAATAATTCGAGTTCAACCCGAAGATCAGGGCGATTATGAGTGCCGAGTGCGTTTAATCAACATCACCAAATAAATCCCATCAAAAGATTATTTTACCCATTTAAACAAATCTTTTTTGTTTTCAAGGTCACCGATGCTGCCGGTAGCCAGGCGCAACCGCGCACCGTGTCGTTACGTATCAAGGCTCGGCCCTATTTCACAAACACCGCGAAAGACGAAGTTGCTAACATAGGCTCGTCCATCTCGATGATTTGTGAGGCCGTTGGCATTCCCGAGCCGACGCAATTTTGGTATAGAAACGGACAGCGAGTTCGCGATCTCATACAACAGGGGGTGCTCGATCCCCTACGCTATCGATTGGTCGAAGGCACAAAGGGGCCCGCCTCCCTTGAAATCACGGCGGTGAGTAATTTATGAGCATTTCTTCCGGGTTTCTCCATGCCGCGGCCCATGACACGTGCTTCAAGGACAATGGAAATCAGAGAGCTGGATTTCCGGTCACCGCATCTCGTTTCGCATGCAGGCTGCAGCTACTCGCAGAGTTTCGTGCCAGGGGGAGGCCGAATACCGGGAAACTACCACAAGAGTTACATGACCGCGGTTCTGATCCTTCGCGATACTCCATGCACCTCTCTGGGGCATACGCTTTCAATGGGATTGCGAATATTAAAATAATAATAATAACATAACGACCTAGTTGCTATCTCGTTGGCAGGTTCTTTATACACATTTAACTCGTAAGACGAACCTCGCTCATTCCAAGACTAGTGATGAACTTAAAGGGTTTATGATTTCCCTGAAAACCCCAAATTCCCTTATTTTGAAGCACAGTACTGGTTGATGCCACTACTCTGCAAATGGTCCTCTTTCTTTCAAGTTTACGTGCGACAACTTCCATTCAGTTTTCCAGAAAAGGACCTTTTAAACTTCAAATCTCACAGAAGTGCGCGATTGCCTGTTTGGTTAACGACGTGTAATAGTAGACCATTATGGAGAAGTATGAAACGAGTACATGGTAACCGTTAATATTTTAAAATATTTAAACCACAGACCAAGAAAAATTCTGATGTCGTCCCCAGATACAGGGAAGTTTGTTTCATAACCACTGTAAACTACAGAAGCGAATTGGTTTTTGGTGACAGATCAAAAAGTTAAGTTGATATGCATTTGTTTGTTTATTTCGCAATTATTATTATTCAGCTCCTTAGTCAAACGCAGTGATTTTCGAGCTTAAATAAAGGTTTTAAATTACTGCAGATCCTGCCTGAACAGACTATTAATGCCCGTAAATAACCCAATTATAACTACTAGAGAACACCAAGCAGACACCAGACAGAATGGTTACAGCATCTCACAGCCCTCAACAGGCAGTCTAAAGAAAACAAGGAGCATGTTAGTCTTTGAACATAGAGTTAGGCCCAAGAATGGACAACGAAAACGAGCATAAAATATACACCAATGAGAATGTGGAATGCAATACGAGAATGGCCAATGAGCCATGGGTGAGGGAGGACCTGCGATTTGCTCGGCGAATAAGCGAAATATTTAAATATTTGAAAATGGCAGTTTAGCAGGTTGTGGGGAGAAAATGCAGCTTTCGCGTCTACATCAGTTCGTACCGACCAGAGACGTAAAGCCAAACGTCAACAATCATCTGCAACCGAAACTACAAAACCCACACCCCGATGTCTTCGCGAACACAACTCTCTCAAACACCTACAGAGTCGGCAACGTTTTTCTGTTGAACGAGAGGCCCCGACAAAAGATGCGCCCTCGCACATTCAAGGAAGCAGGAGGCACACACACACACGCACGCATCTGCGAAGCCAACAATGCTTGTCGCCCTGTAGGTTGTTGAAGCGGACTCCGGCATGTTCGACTGCATGGCCATCAACAGCCTCGGGAGCGAGTCGTCCTCGGGCGAGCTGCGAGTGCTGTCCCTGGCGCCCACCTTCCAGAAGAACCCAATGGTGCCGGTTCTCGGCATGGTGGGCTACACCGCCGTCATGATCTGCCAGCCCGAGGCGGCACCCATGCCAACCATCGCCTGGCTCTTCCAGGGCAGCCCCCTGACACCCATGCCGGCTGTTCTTGACCCCGCCACGGGGACGCTCACTGTAAGTGGCGTTGTCTTGTTGCAATGAAAAATTGGTAGCGTTCCTGGGAAATGACAGCTTGATTCTCTATTAGCTACAGCATTCAGCACAGTTGAAGCTGGTATGCTGTTGGTGTAGACTCTACACTGTAGAGTCGCTGGACAACCCAGCCTGGCTCCTTTCGATAAATCGCTCCGCCAAGTTGGGGTCCAGAATGCCGCAAAAAACCATAGCGGTATCAAGACGATATTCAGATTATAAACGGTTTGATCAAGATAGAGTCAATTAAAAGAAGTAGATTAATGAGAGCGTAACAGTCATGCTCGGTTGCAAAAGAGATGGAAGTGAATGAATTATAAACGGCAGCAATTTCGTCATTTTATAAAAGAACGTTTTCTTTCTGGGGAAATAACCCGTTACACAACAACCTGACACGCCAGTTGCCCGTTGTTTCTCCAGTGTCCCACGACATATTGTACCCTGCCGAGCGGCAACCTGCTTGTGGATCAGTTGACAATTCAGCAGGCCGGTCTCTATGAGTGCCAGGCAGTGAACAACCTCGGGACGGCGAGCACGTCTGCCCGTCTAGACGTCATCGAGGCCTTGCGGATCAGCCTGCAGCCGCAGAACATCATCGTCGACGTCAACTCGACGGTCATCGTGCCCTGCAAGGCCACCGCCGTTTCCTCCTTGGACATCAACTATGCCTGGTACTATGAGGTGAGAGACAATTGGCTGTTTGTCTTGTGGTTTGGTGTTGCAGATACACTTTTCAACACGGTAATCGTCAACATTGACCCCAGCGGAGGGATGTCTCAGAGGACGGCAAGTCGCGAGTTTAATTGTAGTAGTGGCGGCAGGTTCGAATGCAGCTCTCCAGTGTCTTGGTTGGGGTGTATCCACACCGCTCTGACGGAATTGCTCAATTAAAGCAAACCTTTCCGAATTAAATGTCCAATAAATAAAACAGAGGTTGAAAGTGGGGACTAGACATTAAATAGGATGGAATGTTTGCCAGCAATAAGTAGCTTTGACCGATTCTCCTTCCATTAATCTCATTGGTTAATTTCCAACGAGTTCGTGAAATTGATTAAATCTTCAGAAGAATTGTGCGGGCACAGCATTGTCTGAATTTCCGAGATAAGGTAATACGCATGTACAGCAACATTGTCAAATTGAAAAGCCTTATAGCTCAGAGGCAGTCACACACAGCTCGACTTTTGGATGCAATCAACTACTGAATATCAGTAATAGTAGTGGTAGTAGTCGTACCAGTGTTCGGTTTGGCTATCAACATGCCAATTCCCTGTTTCGCCTGCATTGCCAATGTTGGCGCCAGTTTCAAAGAATTGGCGTAGCTTAATGTGCCCGTTCAAAACCGTTCAATTTATCCTTAGGATGTAGAGATAAAATTTGACCGACTCGATCTGGACGCTCGACGCTACGACACTACACAGTTTTTCCGACCCTACGGACGTGATTTTGGCTTCCTACACATTGTGAACATCCAGGTCTACGATGCGGGTCGCTACACCTGCGAGGTGCAGACTCCCCTATCGGCCAACAGGGCGACGGCCTACGTCCTGGTGGCAGGGCCCCCCGGTCCATGTGCAGGTAGACTTCCATTGCTCGTAGACCACGGTTCCAGCTCAATATAAACATTCCTGGTTGTTATTTATCTTGGAGTGGGCATGTGGATGCCGTCTTCGGGAGACGCCGTCGTCTAGGTTCCTTGGTTCGCCTCAAAAGTACTGACATTTGACGAGATATATTTCATGAAGTTGCTTGGGGTCTACGTTGCCCCGAAATGTTATACTGGTGACCCGGAATTCGTGGACGACATCTTGGTCCTGGGAGACACTCCTACTACCCTGCAACCGGTTCTCAGTCGTATAAATAACTTTGCAAAGGCAGTTGGAGATGAGCACATCGAAAACCAAAGTTTTATCTTTGAACTCCGAACACTACTCCCAGGATATCCACCTCAACGATGCGCAAGTCGAATTTGTTCCAGTCTTCGAAGAACTGGGTTCAACTATCCTGCCGAACTGCCAAACGAAAGATGAAGTACAACAGCGTGTGGAGAGCGCCAGTATTGTGTTCCACCGACTGCGCAAAACCCAGTGTGGCCAAATCGAGATTAGCTCGCGGATAAATGTTCGCGTCTATCGCGCTGCAACCTGTCTCATCATAACCTACGGCTGCGAAACCTGATCACACCGCGTCGAAGACACAAAGCGATTTTAAGTATTCGATCCCTGGTGTCTTCGACGAATCTCTAAAGCGGACGACTGGCGCGACGGGCTCTCCGACGACGACGAAATAAGACGCCTCCATGCAAACACCGAAAAGCTCTCAACCCTTCTAAAACGCCGTCGGCTGGAGTTGTTCACCCACGTACAACGCCGACCAGACATGGGCCTCTCTAATCGGCGTCTCTTGCCGTCACCTCACCAAGGACAGATATGATCAAAGCCGAAATTGAACTGCAATCCGCCCAATCCTAACCCCGGGTTGCGAAACCTGGCCACTGCGCGTTGAAAACTCAATTAGATTGGAAGTATTCGATCACTGGTGTCTGCGGCGAATCCATAAAGCGGATTGGCGTGACCAGCTACCCGAGAACAGAATAAAATACCGCCGTGCAAACACGGAGAAGCTGTCAACCCGATTACAATGCAGCCGGCGGTTGCAGTTGTTCTACCACGTCCTTCGCCAGCCTGACACGGACCTGTACAACCTGTGCATCTCGCCGTCACTTCACCAAGGTTGGCGCTGCCGGAGCGTCGGCCAACTAAAAGCGCGCATGGGTATGATATTTGCCGAAATTGAACGCCTTGGCGGCTGGCAGTCCATCTACGGCATGCGCAGCTGGAGCCAGAACCGGGCAGCAATCTGCTTCGACCTAGTCTCCTATCATCGAGCATGGGCGTCCAAAGTTCGGCCACGGTTCGCGACATTCATCTTCTTGCAGGAGAATAGACAAAGAAGAGGAGACTGATATTCAACCTTCCCCTTGTAGGCTTTTTAAAATGATCTCGTTCTCTACTGCATTTTCGATGCACTCAATTAGAGACACAATACTTCATTTCACGGGTTGTTCCCTCCTCGTATATTAAATGACCCCCACCAATCGCTTCTTCTTCTCAATGTAAAGTACTTCGAACAATGGGAAGAGTATACCTGTTAATTGCCCTAAGAACGACTGCATATCTTAACTCGGCCTTTCCTTATGTGACCAGATTTTGAGTTTCATCAGAAGAGGTGAAGCAGCAATTAAGAGACGCTTTCAAGTTTGAATTTCTTTTTCAAATTCCAATTTTGAATTGAAATTCGTCATCGGTTTATTGATATATTTAAGAGAGATCCAATTTTTTGAATGACATGAGATAAATGGCTAATGTCCCTCACGTGCGCGCTTACAGATCTCGATTTCTTTGGTGAAATTTTCCATGAAGTTTCGGCATAATTGGGACTCAATAACCAGACAAAAATGCGAAAAAAAGAGTAACACGACAGGAATTGAAAGTCCTCTCAACATATTGCAGTGGGTTTTCCAGTGACATTCAAATGAACTTCGTCTGAGAAGATGATTTTTTCAGCAAAACCAGCCTTACAAAAAGAATCTTTTATTTTGCATCCGGAGCGTTTTTCAATACATAATTTATTATTCATAAATTGTAGACCGCGTACTATGTATTTACATAAACTCATGTTCATTTTCTATTGAAATTGGGTGTTTCATTTGAATCTAAAAAATAAACCCAAACTTGGAATCCCTTGTCTAATGCTGTAATGAATGGGAATCGCGATTGCCACTATCACCCAACGAATTCAATGTATCCAAGGAACAGTCAAAGGCCTGTCGGCGATGTTATGGTAACAACAATAATAATGTCAGGCGCTTTATTGAGGTCACGAGGATCAAAACTTTTATCATAAAAAATAATATAATTAACAATGCTATAAACGACAACACGCCTTTTAGTTCCTGCTTTACCTGTCCAGGTGAAACGGTATTCCAGTCGGTTTAATGGATGTTCCATCGTTGCAAAGTTATTCCATGCTTCTTCTTCTTTTTTCATAGGCGTTGAAGTTTCCGTTATCCCTGAAACCGAACTGTTGACTGTCAACTGGACAAGGGGTGCGGATAACATGAATCCCATTCTCTACTACGTACTGGAAGCTAAAGTCGACAATCAGCCCTGGACGATTGTGGTTCCGCGTCTCAATGAATCAGCTGACATTGAAATAGGTGAGGCTGTTTAGAAGAGGTTCATTGGTGGCCGGATAACTGTAATGACCACAGGGCGCTTTTACCCGGGGCTTAGAGAGATATATAGAACTAATGTTCTCTTTATCAATTGCTTCCCATCAAATTAAACCCATTTTTTGTTCCCTTCCAGTTCAAAGTCTCGGCAGGCGGACAACTACCATCGGTAACCTCTACTCGAACATCGTCTACGAAATTCGAGTTTCTGCAGCAAATATAAAGGGCGTGGGAGAACCATCGACACCTTCACGCGGCATCCTTACTCCCCCCAGAGCGCCAACCAATCTGGTCACGAGCATAACCGGCGGAGGGGGTAAACAGGTGGGGGTGCCTTGAGTCCCCCACATTTTGGTCGTAGAGCCCCGTTATCGAAAACAACCCTTCTCTTTTGCAGGGAACGCTGGTGGTGAAATGGGAACCATTGCCCTATTTCGAAAGAAACGGAGACGAATTTCACTACCTGCTCAAATGGCAAGCCAAGGAGGACAGCGAGTTTACTAACACCTTTGTGTATGATCCCGCGCCGGTTTACAACTCCACAATGGTGCAGTACACCATATCTCTGCCCGTGGAACGCTTCTACAAGCCATACGTAGTCACCATTCAGACAATAAATAATATTGTAAGTATGCCTGGATGGCATCCGTGGATTGGGTTTATAGATTTCTTTGTGAACATAAGACCAGGAGGCCCGCACATGTCAGCGTTAAAACGGATGTTGGGAAAAGGGCCTACAGAGAATCGTGCACTAACAATTGCAAACGATTAATCGCGTTAACCGACCATTCCTTCAATCATAAGCTTTTGTTTTTAAGTCATTTTCAATGCCCTTTGAAACACGTCGAACGCCATTGGTTGGTTTCCTGTAGTTCTTAGTGGTCCCGTTTATGGGATGTGAGAAGGGTTTACGGAAAAGTCTGAATGAGGTAAAATCACCTACCCTGCTGAATTAAAAGGCATACTAATTAAGGCATTTCGCGCAGTACATGTCTTATAGGGCTTTGATGGGAATGCTTTTTCCACTTCGTGTAATAGGGTGCGGGTCCCGTTACCGACCCCGTCGTGATAATGTCTGCAGCCCGCGTACCCACAAACGCGCCGCGCCACCAACAAGCCAATCAGTTCAACGGAAGTGCGCTTCTCATAACCTGGGATCCACCTCTCCTGACCGGCGATGAGGGACCTTTGTTGGGGTACCGGCTGATTTATTGGCGGCGAAACGATGAATGCCTTGGTCTTGAATCGGATATAGAACGATTCCAACAGGGACAGCGTCGGACTCTGTATGGACCCGACTTGACATCCGGATACATCATCGGACTGGAACAGGATATTTACTATTGCGTTGCCGTCCAAGTATGTTTATTGATTTACAACGGCGGCAGCGGCCGTTCTATTACCTCCCAAGATCTTTACTAGTGGGTGCCGCTTAAGCTATGAACGAGGATCTTTTTTGTAGGCCTTCAACACAGCCGGCGATAGTCCACCATCAGGGTTTGCAGAACAGACGACCTTCAAAAAGTGGCCGCAGAGTTTTCCGACAATGGTCACCCTCAATAGCACGAATTACCCCCGCACCGTTCGAGTTAGCTGGATCGGTGTCGAGACCAAACTCGACGAAGAGTCCATTCTGGGCTACCGCATTCGCTACTGGCTAGTGGGCGCCAATTACAAGGAGGCCCACACGGATGTCGACGTCAGGATGCAAACCTACGGCTACGTGCAGAATCTCGACATCAACAAGCGCTACAACCTTCGAGTGTACGCCTACAGTTTTGGTGGCGTCGGCAAGATGTCATCACCGATGATACAATTTCAAATGATTCCCCGTGATCAATGTGTGCCTGGGGCCTCCTGGGGTAAGAGCGGGGCGTGATTTGATTGGTTGATCTTGGTATGCCGATCTAATATGGTTTGATTGGTTTGTTTTCAGAAGGCCCGGATATACATTACAATCTCATTTGTTCAGCAGTTAGGATCCGGATAGTATCGGCTCTCCGTCTTCTCCTTGTAATTATGTTCACGCAACAATTATTATCATAATACATGTAAATCGGTTCTCTCTAAATGATAAGGATGATTGCTTTGATATATATATGAATGAAAATAAAAATGGTGTTCGCTTTATTAAGGTCACGAAGACCAAACCCCTCAGATTTCAAATGTACAAGTATAAGTTAACACATGAAACAATCCCGGGGTAAATTAGAAGGAAACAAATTAAAACCTCGGTAAAAATATAAAAAAATAGCAACCGCACGATGGCGAACATTGAAAAGCATTACCCATAAACTGTGGTTTGCTGAGAAAAGGGTATTTATGTCCATGTTTTGCTTTTTTATTTTGCGATTTGTCCCATTTAATGATATCATCGAGTTTCTTATTATTTTCATTGTTGGCGGCATGAAATTGCAGATATTCTGTTTCTGATATCTCACAATGGTCGTTTTGGCAGTATTTTGGAAGTAGTGATGCTTATGCTTTGTTTAAATTGATGTGATGAAAGTTGGAAAATTTTGAATATAGAGGCCCGAGATAGCGAGTATTTCCGCACAAAAAGATACCACTGAGGAAGCTTAGGCAAACCCAAAGCCATGCGTTTAAAAGTGCATTAAAAAATAAATGCTTAACTGCGGTTTGGTACCGGTTTTGTACTTTGCGCTTTAAAAAAACGAATATGGGATCAAGCCATCTAAAATAAAAGACTGCATCTTAGATGTGTTTAATCAATGTCGTCGGAGAGAAATAAAAAAAGTAAGATGCATTAAAATACATTAAAAACTTTATTACAACATCAACTAAAACTAGTAACATTTTTAAAACTTTTGAACTCCAAGTACACCATGACGGACAAGAACGTTGATCTTTTTATGGATGTCTCCAGATGCTCCTGCCAAAATCCTTGGATATAAAAGTTGAGGAAATACAGGAAATAAGTACAGCGAAGATGGTCTTGTCTTCTATGAATTAGATATTAACTAAATGGGACACTACGAAATGCAGATGAAGTGATTCTGCGCAGAGCGCACTCCAACGATTTAATGTTTACCTTTGGGCTTCTTCGGGGTGGGAGGAGATATTGTGAATAATTTTATCAACTACAGGGTCCTGTAAGGCTTCTTTGACAGAGTCATTTTCAAGAGCACGTTCGACCTTCCGCTGGATTTCCTGATCTTCAAAACTAATCACTTCTTCGATCAGTGGCTTTTTGACGTTGTCAGTAGGGATTTTATCTACATGTTTTCCGCCGAGATTCTCTTGAATGGCCAATTTCTCAAAATGATCGCCTGTAATGAAGTTTAAAAATTGATACATTCATATGCACAAATATTTTAAACAAAAACGCTTGCCTAGAATGGCGGTGAATTCCTGGATTGCCTTTGCGTCATCTCCCAGTTGGTTCTTTGTAATAACAGCATCCGGGTTAGTTTGTATGCGGTGTAACCTGGCCATTTTCTCTGGATTATTCAACCACCCACTAAGCCGGGGATTCGAATCAATCTTCTGTAGTAAATCGTCCGTTATCCATTCTAAAAATGTTGAATCCAGTGAAAATTCCGCTTTACTCTCGGAAGAAAAAGACTGTTGGGGCAAATTTATCACATCACGAAGTGACCGATAACGAAAAAATTAAGGTCTTCACGTTTCTTTATGGTTGTTGTTGGTTTGAAATGTATTGATAACGAATGTGCGCGTCTTTCTTTAACCGGAATGTGTGTTGGTTAATTTGAGATTCAACAGTCGGACCAGTCCAGGGCGAATCAATTAAAGAAAACACCATGAATTTACGCCTGAACAATCACTATAGATATCGAACCGTGAGGGAGAACAGATAAGACGTTCTAACCGCGGCTGAGAATAGTCCGGCTCATTTATCCCAGTTCCTCCCACATGAGCTGAAGGTAAGTCTTGTCGAACATTTTTATGGAAATAAAAGGCCAGCAATCGCTACCATTTATACTCGTCAATCCATATTCCTCCAACACGTGGCAACGATAAGTTGTATCGTACTTTGTTATAGGTAGGCAGGCAATCGCATACCCGGCGATCCATCCGTTTTATTTCCTGAGCGACTCGTCGTTTCCTTTGAATCTGATTGTGTAAGACCGTGCTTTGACTTATTGGACTTCTTGAATGCTTTCATGAATGTCGAACGAGTAACATTATCAAACTTTATATTAAAATTATTTTTTCACGTACTCCATGGGATTCATTTGATTCAGAAAATCTTTTATCTATTCCTGAAGAACTGTTTATTTCCGTGCCCAGCACACAATCTTCAAGATCTGGAATATAATCCATGTGATGCGTTGTCGTTGTCGATTCGAATACATAAAATCAAGGGTAAACCAAAATGTGATCCATTTAAACTATTTGAAGTTCTGTAGACAAACACTATTTTAATTACTTATTTTTTATTATAAAGCAAAAAGTTTCTCAAAAAGTGATCAGAAAGATTCAGTTTTACTGTTTGGTTGGCATTACTATTTTATTATCATTCATTAAATAATGAAAGGTTTAATTAATGGTTTTACTTTGCAACATCCTTCGACACAACCGACTTAAGGATTTTCGCTAATTCCGACTGTGCCAAGGAAATTGACTGGATAAAAGCTATCTCCAATTTTTGTATGACTCGCACTGCCGACTTATGGAGCCATTCCTTACGCCCAATGTCGTGTCATCTCCAATTCACAAACAGTTACGGTGAAGGAAACGCTATGCTGCGTGGGCAGGTATCGAAAATTAAACCCTTGTCGATAATGATTATAGATGAGGCAAATCGTCTCAATCAGATATTTTTTATAAGCTGTTAAGAACATCGAAACCCGGCAACCTTTGGAAAAATTTTCAAAGATTGGCGGGAACCCATCGCTCGTATCTACCAATTGGACATCTAGAACTTAATGCTCCGCATGGTGGCTTTATTTTCAAATCTGATGACAATTCCTGGGTGCATAACGTTGAATCTCTTAATCCCTGCGCTTTTCTACTCGCCTACGAATTCTGTCTCGAAAATGGTGGCTGGCCTACTGAGATCCACAGGAACGGCTTCCACCGCAGGTCTAAAAATCTGTCCCAACGAGATTTCTCCGCTTGTTACCCAACTCGTCGATTATTCGCTCGGGTAATGCTATTTCATTCAGAGGGCAAAAATTTGCTATAACATCTATCCCGAAACCGGCCAATGATTCGGTAGGACCTATCGCTAAATCCTTGGTTGAAAGTGATTGAGAAGCACCCATTTCAAAATCGGAGAACACACTAAAAACGGCCATCTCCAGTTTCCTTAAAAAACAACGAAACACTCTATACGCCAATGAAACGTTATCGCACTATCCTGCAAACTCTACAACTGATGTTGGAGCGAAACCTTAAAGGGATAATTTATGGACTTCACCTTTCAACGTCATTTGCTCGCTCCATCATCCTATATCAACGGATGGTCCTGATAAATTGGCTTCAAATTATTTCATTATACCGATATATACATGACAGAAACGAAGTCTCGGTCCTGCTTGACCTTGATAACTGTGAGTGTCGTCAGTATTATTCTCCCCTATGGCTAAACCCTCGTGAAATACGCGGACGACCTTCATTTATGCCATGACTGCAAGACGAAAATCATTCTCAAGAGCGCGGGCAGGCCATTACTGAGGTATTCAAGGGGTTTGCAGAATAGCCTTCTGTTTAACGGATCAAAATTAAGTTTGAGAGAGCAGATGTTGAAACTCCGGCAATTGCTTCATTCCATAATTTCACCTCGAGCTGAATATCAAAATGTGTTTGCGTTTTTGGTAAATGCCGTCATCTCTGTCTTTTAATTCGCCGGTTCGGGAGACCTGAAGTGAACTCAAGACGCAAAAAAACTTTGTTCACGCCGGTATAATTTCACATATTGTTTAGGTTTCCCCGGATATTCTTTACTTTTTACCATTTTGTACGTTTTTTTTAAATAATCTTGTTTTCTATTAGGCTACCTATGCTATTAATCCAAGGCACCATACTTCAACGCCAGTTCACTAGTTGTACAATCCTCACCGATCGTACATTGGATGACCCTTTCCATCTCCTCTTTTCAAGTTTATCTAAATATAAATCTCTCCGACCAATGCGTTGGCAATACCGTTCAATATATACAATAACAAAAGCATATAGCAATTAAGCCATTCCTTATTTGTAGCGATGCTTCGTTTTACCAGAATAGGTCAATTAGGAAGTAAAGGGCAGTTTAGTATATAGCATTGTTCATTAAATTATGTTGCAAGTTTTGGTCCTCGAAACCTCAATAAATCGTTTAGCATTATTTGTCACAATACCAACACACCGCCCAGTGAATACTTTTTTTGAGAAAATTCAAAAAGAAACCTAGATGTTGACTATACGGGTTTTAAGCATTACATACGTCTTTTTTTATATCAAATAATTCTTTTTTTTCGGAAAGTGAATGATCGTTGTAATTTTTATATATACGCTGTATTAAATTTTTCTGATTATGCAATATTTACCAGAGTTGTTTTCGATTATATTGCAATGTATTGAATTTTGTATAAAAGAGTAATCTTTTATGGAACCGACGCAAGGAACCAATGATATAATCGCATTTTCTGTGCAAGTATTCTCACGTTGTTGGTAGAGAGCCTGCGATTAATTCTGTTTGAGGAGGATGGACGCGGATCTATATGATGAATTTGGAAATTATGTTGGACCGACCATCTTATCGGATGAAGAGGTGGATGACAGAGAGAGTTTAGACGATGATGATGACAAAGCCGACGCAGATGACGATAGTCATCAAGCTGTTCAGACACTTGAACAAACAGACGAATCCCTTGCTGTAAGATAACGTTTATTTGTATCATGTGGTTACTTTGCTCTCACCCGTTGCCTTAATCATTTTTTAAATAACCAAGGTTGTTCTACATGATGACAAAAAGTACTACCCCAGTGCAATGGAGGTTTATGGACCCGACGTGGAGACTTTGGTACAAGAGGAGGATGCTCAGCCATTAACTCAACCTCTTATTGAACCTATTAACAAAAAGAACTTTGCTTATGCCGAGTATTCTCTACCGGAAACCACTTATGACCCGGAATTCCTTGCTGATCTAATGGATTGCCCAGAACTGATTCGAAACGTCGCAATTTGTGGACATCTACACCACGGGAAGGTAAGCCGAACCTTTAACTTTGTCTTATCATTTAAATATGACTTACGATATATATCGTATTTTCAGACATCCTTTGTGGATTGCCTGATTGAAGAAACACATCCTAACACTCGTGCTACTGAAGATAAGGATGTAAGTATTCATGCTTATTTGACTGATAATCGATCTTATTTCTTTATTTAAAACATTTTTTAATATTTAGTTGCGCTACACGGACTATTTAAAAATGGAAATCGAACGTGGCCTGAGTATTAAGTCAACCCCCATTACCTTGGTCTTACCCGATTTAAGGAAGAAATCCTATCTGTTTAACATTTTTGATACGCCTGGTAAGTATCGCTTAACCATTGAATTCTTTCTTAATATTCTAAAACATGTATTTTTTAAATTTAAGGTCACGTCAATTTTTCTGATGAGGTGACAGCTGCTTTCCGTATTTGCGATGCTGTCTGCCTCATTGTCGACGTCAGTGAGGGAGTACTGTTGAACACGGAACGTCTACTGAAGCACGCACTTCAAGAACGGCTCCCTATTATCCTTGTCCTAAACAAAATCGATAGACTCATTCTTGAGCTCAAACTGCCCCCCAACGATGCCTACTATAAAATCAAGAACATAATCGACGAAGTAAACTCTCTCATTGTAACTTACGCCGAGGGTGTGGGTATGTATATTCTTGCACTAACCTTGTTGTGATATCGTTTTTATTTGAGTTTAATATCGTCTCTTATTCCTATTTTAGGCGTTTCACACGAACCCCAACATATCGTCAGCCCATTGTTGGGAAATGTCTGTTTTGCAAGCTCATACTACCGTTTTGGCTTCACTCTTGAATCCTTCGCCAAGATTTACACAGACACGTTCGCCGATCCAGTTGATCACAAAGATTTCGCTAAGCGTCTATGGGGTGACCAATTTTTCCACCCAGACACGTATGTAATTTTAAAAGACCCTTTGATGAAAGAGGATTTAGTTCGAGCGATAACCATTTGGTGCTTTCTTATGTTTAAAGGCGGACCTTCAAACAGAAACCACCGTCAACGACGTCATCTCGTAGTTTTGTCGAGTTTATCTTAGAACCAATCTACAAAATATTCGCGCAAACTGCTGGAGATGTCGACACCTGTCTACCGAGCCTATGCAACGAGCTCGGAATTCACCTTTCAAAATCAGAAATTAAACTGAATGTCCGGCCTCTCCTGCGCCTAATATTTAACCGGTTTTTTGGAGACTTTTCCGGTAAGCTACATTGCCTATTTAGTGACCTCAACGGGGGTGTGATGGGCGCAAACGTTTTGGCATTTATGTGCCTGTATATTGCTCCTACTGACTTAGTTAAACCCCCCACAAAGCCAGTTTATCCTATTTTGCCATGTCCCTGCAGGTTTCGTGTCAATGTGTGTGGACCACGTGCCGAGCCCGGCGGCAGGCGCCGCAGCCAAGGTCTCGCACACCTTCACCGGCCCCCTGGACAGTCCGCTTGTCCTCGACATGATGGCCTGTCGAGCCGAGGCGCCGTCGCAGCACCTTATGGTTCACACCACGAAGCTCTACCCTGACGAGGATGCCGTCTCCTTCCACGCATTCGGGCGGGTCCTCTCGGGGCGTCTGGAGGCCGGCCAGGAGGTGCGCGTCCTTGGCGAGGCGTACTCGCGGGAGGACGAGGAGGACTCTCGACCCGCTGTCGTCGGACGTCTCTGGGTGCTCTGTGCTCGGTATGCGTGCTATCTTTGCATACGCTGAGTGACTATTGGTGTGCTCATCCGGGTTAGGTTGAGTTCACGATTCCACTTACCTGTAATGGGTAAGAAAAAAGCCCGGGGCTACGAATAGGTTCACCGGTTGTGGATTTCTTTCAACCGGTTTCGGTAGGGATGTTTGGAGAAGCACAAAGACATTAAAAAGGTGATATTTCTGCCGGTATCCTATATTCTTGTTTTTTGTCTGTCTGTGTGTACCAGCTACCGCTTCGAGGTAAACAGGGTGCCCGCAGGCAACTGGGTTCTCATTGAGGGTGTCGACCAAGCTATCGTCAAGACGTCGACAATTACTTCGGTGGATTCTCGCGTCACACACATCTTCCGTCCACTCTCCTTCAACACTGTTTCCATCATCAAGATCTCAGTGGAACCCGCGAATCCCTCAGAATTGCCCAAGATGCTCGATGGTCTCAGAAAGGTTTGTCGAACTGTTTACATTTTAACAACTTCAAAATCGGCACGAAAAGTGCCTCCCCCAACTGCTCCCATTAAATATTCCGTTTATACACAGTCACCGTGGTCATTTCCTTGGAATAGGTTAGCAGGAACCTGAAATGCTCGTTTTGGGCCATCGCCAAAGCTGAACCGGTGACTTTTATTTCTGTACTAGGTCAACAAGAGCTATCCTCTGCTAATTACTAAGGTCGAAGAGTCTGGTGAGCGAATTATCCGTGGAACCGGAGAACTCTATCTCGATTGTGTTATGCACGATCTACGCAAATTGTACTCAGATATTGGTACGTTGTCGGGCCTCACTCATGTCTCTCTTTTTCCTAATTGAAACCAAACCTCATGTTTCCTCGTGTTTATTCTTCCTTTTAAAGAGGTCAAGGTAGCTGATCCAGTAGTGGCCTTCTGTGAAACCGTGGTGGAGACCTCGTCGCTTAAATGTTTCTCCGAATCACCTAATAAAAAGTAGGTGCTGACAACAATTGTGTGTCCGTCGCCCAGTGAAAATGGCATACTGATTTAGATCGGAGAATATCTCGATTTTTTATTTCGTGTAGGAACAAGCTTACGATGATCGCTGAACCATTGGACAAGGGTCTCGCGGAAGACATTGAGAACAAGGTCATACAGATTGACTGGCCTAAGAAACAGTTGGGTGAATTCTTCCTGAAGAAGTACGAGTGGGATTTGCTTGCCGCCAGGTAAGGCTGAATGTTTCTCTTTAAGCGCAATGATATGGGAATTAATCAATCAAATAATTATGTCATCTTCCTTTTAGATCGATTTGGGCATTCGGGCCGGATTCAACAGGACCCAACATACTTGTTGACGATACCCTGCCTTCGGAGGTGGACAAGGCTCTCCTGGGTTCTGTGAAGGACTATATAGTGCAAGTAGGTTAATTGAAACCCCGAACTAAAAAGTGAACCAATTTCCTTGTTTTTTTTATTTCTGGGTTTAGAAAACCATGGCCTCCTGATTGAAACGCGTATACTGTTAAAAATGCCAAATCATTCAAATTTTTACAGGGTTTCCAATGGGGCACACGAGAGGGTCCACTGTGTGATGAACCGATCCGGAACGTCAAATTCAAAATCCTCGATGCTCTAGTCTCGGGAGAGGCCCATCAACGCGGATCCGGCCAAATCATCCCCACGGCACGGCGCGTAGCCTACTCGGCCTTCTTGATGGCTACTCCCCGTCTCATGGAGCCCTGCTACTACGTGGAGGTGCAGGCCCCTGCGGACTGCGTCTCGGCTGTCTACAATGTGCTCAATCTCCGAAGGTACATTACTCCGTCTATATTGTCTTGCTACTTAAATGGCTTAACTTTATTAATTCTTACATTTCCAGAGGCCACGTAACGCAGGATGCGCCCATCTCGGGTTCACCCCTCTACTTAATTAAAGCCTTCTTGCCAGTTATCGAGTCATTTGGTTTGGAGACTGATCTTCGCACGCATTCCCAGGGCCAGGCCTTCTGCATGTCCGTCTTCAACCACTGGCAAATCGTGTCTGGTGATCCCTTGGATCGGACGATTCAGATAAAGCCTCTCGTGGCGCAACCAGCCACCCACCTTGCCCGCGAATTCATGATCAAAACTCGTCGCAGAAAGGTCAGTCATAAAAAAACAACCCGAATGGAACTCCAAACGGGCTTTAATTACAACTTTTCAACATTGACTTGCCATGGATTAATTAAACACGCGTTTCAAATAGCCTCTATTTCCCATCAATATGACATTATCCAATTGTAGGGTCTAAACGAAGATGTCAGCATCAACAAGTTCTTCGACGACCCTATGCTGTTGGAATTCGCTAAACAGGATGTTATGCTAAGCTACGCCTTGTAATGATATCTTAATGTATGCATATAAACGTTTGTAACCGTGCTACAATTTTCAAATCTCGATATGACACCGGCGGGGAATACCAAAAACTGTATTAAGGTACCAGGACGTTCAACATGTATAACGCGAACAAACAGGATTCCGTTCAGTCCTCGAAAGTTTCTGCGAACGGATATTAACATGCAGGGGCTCAGACTTGTCGAAATCCAGATGATGCAATTGTTTGCTCAAGTCGATGGATTGCAGGTCAACGGCCACTTCCGCGGGAATTTTGAAATCACATTTCTTAAAGAGCCAGCAAAGCAGGGAATGATTCAGGTGGACACGAAAGATGCATGCAAAATAGCCGATAGAAATAATACGTAACCACAAACCAGTCCCATATCTAAACCTCCGTGACATCAGAGAATAGGCTGTGGGGTGCACATTGCTTATGACCCACACGGAATTAACCTATGGGGAAAATGTAACTTCCTCACCCCCGACAAACTGACCCCTATCCTGACTTGTGTTACCTACAGGTTTGGTGAAGGCTAGCGGTACGGGTGAACTAATATTGAAAATGTTGTTACGAAGACAATGAGTCCACCAAATCGTGGAAAAGGCAAACGATAGGAAGCATTTAGACGAACCACAATTTATTTATAAAGTGACAGTTTACGACCTCGGCTTTTCCTTCTTGTGTTTGTACAAAGCCAAGAGTGAGACATTAGCAACTTTGATAACCTTGAATCGAACACCGGGAATATCACCAACGGCATGACCTTTACGACCGAAACCGGCAACCAGAACCTCGTCATTCTCTTCGATGAAGTTTAGGCAACCGTCGTTAGGGACGAAAGCGGTAATTTTCTTCCCGTTCTTCAGGAGTTGCACACGGACACACTTTCGGATAGCCGAGTTCGGCTGTTTAGCTTCCACACCAATCTTTATGAAAGCAAAGGTAATCGCGTCAAAAAATCATACCTTGTCAACAACAATGCCTTTGGCGTGGGAGGCACCACCAAAAGGGTTAGCCTTCCAGCGGGTTCCAAGATGCGCCTTTTTATATTGCTTATCAGACCATCTTTGGTTACGACGATGATTCCTTAGCTTGCGAGCTGTGTGAATACCTGCCGGTTTTCCCCGGGTCATTTTTTAACAGAAATAGCAAGGCAGACACGTGTCTCAAATCGCGCGACTGTAAAGTGAAAAAAGCAGTAAAACAAAGGTTTCATTAAAAATAATAATAATTGAAGTCACAAATTATATTCAAAAACAATTTGAAAAATGATAGCATATTAAAATAGATTAAATAATTCTTTCTCTTTAATTTGGATGAATATTTCCCATTGTTAAATATGCTCTATAAGATTCAAACATTTCCGATCAATTGTATTACGTTATCTCTTGGATGGAGAGCATACGCAGGATACTATAAAATGAAATTATTTTAAAGATCCTACAGAGGGTTATAAATTCAGAACATTTCAGGAAAGGGAAAAATCACTTGTGCGCAATATCCAATATGGAGAATAACACAGGCGTGTACAAAAGGTTTAATACGGCTGTAGCCCCTCAAATTCTCCTGAACCGGCCAGCTAAGAAAACGAGGAGAAGACATTTTTCGAAGACGGTAACTACATGGGCACGTTCAAAATATTAATCTTGAGAAGAATCAACCATCGTTAGACCTTATCCTCCGGGGAAAAACGTATAACACTGCTTATGGAAATCCCTTCGTAAGCGCACTCTTAAACGCAATTATTTTAAATTGAAAAATTTGAAAACAATTACAAGTTCATATCTATGAACTAATGTGTCCAAACGAATTAAGTGTTCAGTTTATTTCACATTGACCTCAAAACGACACCGGGTTAAATAGATAAGGGCCGATAGGGAAACTGCGAAATTTAGACGCACCAGCTGCGAAAAAGGGTGGGGTGTTGGTAGAAAATACCAGCACGGGGGTGTCGCTTAACTTTGTGTTAACTGAACCAGACGTTGATTTCGCCTCAGCCTTGATAAGTTATCCGTAAGTATAGAATCAAATATGTGCTCATCCTTATCCAAGCGGGCAAACATAATTGTGAAGAAAGTGGGAAGACATGGGAAATACCTTTATAGACAACAAACGATAAATTGCTTATTATGAACGCAATAAGTATGGTGACAGTTTTATCTGTAAATGGTGTCGACGAATTGGGAACATGCTTAGATTTCTATGTGATGTTAGTGAAATAATCCAAATCATCTATTCTCAAAGTTGCATAAAAAAGTTATTTGAATATACGAATGACAGCATTTACGCGACGGAACTGCTGAATGGCTTAGTTCTGGCATGTTTCCAAAATTAAATACGCTGAAAAACCTTCCATTGTCTTAAAAACCAGAACTGTTTAATCCAAATTCGACCATTAAAATAATTTCGACATAAATGCGCGGGTAACAACAACTACAATTATAATGAATTGCACAGAATAATAATTAAAAAAACACCAGTGTCATATTAATGATATGGAAACCTTTCCGAGCTTGTATTAACTTTCTTTTCCGAGCGTTTTGTACGCGCCCTAAGCTGAATAAAGTATTCATCGAATATAACGCTTTTAACACACCAAAGTAACGATTATGTTTGTTTGGCGCGCAAAATATACTCGCTTCTAGGTCAATGCAGAAATCACTAGAGGACTTGCAACTTTCCAAAGATGAACTTTCCCGATTAGGGAAGGCATTCAAAGATCCCGAGTTTTGTAAATTGTTTTCCGAATATGCCGAAGAGTTGAATGACCCCGAAAATAAGCGGAGGTATGTAGAGAATGATTTCGTTTTAATTAGTTGGTTTATTATGAAAATGTTTTTTCAGGATATAAGCTTGTGCATAAAGGTTTTAAATCATTTTTTTGTTGAAACCTTTTATTCTGTTGTGTTCGATGTCCAGACACATTAATTGGAGTTTGAGCGTTTAACCAAAGAGTTCCTAGTGTATTTTTCGTACATTATATTTAAAATCGATGAAATCTCGTACCGGTTGTGGAAGTTGTTTACTAAAATTGCCTTGAAATGTCGAGTTCTGATTAATGGCATTCAGATATAAAGATGCACTTTCTTAAGAAATTTAAAATCATGTTCGTTTCTGTCCGAAAACCTTCCCGATTGAAATAAAAATACTGTCATTGCGTTATATTTGACGCTTAACATATTAGATGCCGTGATCCAGAATATTAATGCCTGTTACAGATATGAAGAGGAGATAAAAATAGCGGAGTCGGGGAAAGGAATGGACGTTGAGTTTATCAACCCGACCGCATTTTGCGTTCTCAAGACACGCAGTTGGCCTAGCCTTGGGCCACGTAAGCCGATGGCCCCAAACGCTCCTAAAATCAATGAAGGGCAAAAAGTGTTTATCAACATATGTTCCTGCGATAAATTGCAAAAACCGGAGGTCAAATCCAATGGAGATGGGTGCGGTACCCATTTCAGCATCCCGCATTCGTTTTCTCCACCTACAGAGGACATCGACAAAAATAAGCAAATGTCCCTAGTACGTGGTAATAATTTCTGCTCTTTCAAACTATGTGCTGAACTTTTTATTAAAATGTATTTCAATCGTTCTTGTAATACTTATTTAGTAAAGTTGTTTGCAAATTAAAACCCGTGTCGTTCCATACACCATTATAACTTCTTGATAAAGATATTTATCCATACTAACGTCCATCCTGTTATCTAGGTCGTCGATGTGGTTTTTCACCCAGAATCTATTCAACTATGCAAAACCTCGGGTCCTGCCCGTAATCTCATCTACTGCACGGCCGTCGAGGGTGTCCAGAAGCAATTCGGGTTTTATCTGGGACCCACAAAAGAGCATGCAAAACTCACCTGGTTTGCCAACACTGCTGAGGCAAATGAAAAGAACGTCCTTTCTGCTTTCAACCTCCTCAAAGGAGTCACCCACAAGGGAGCTCTTCGTGCTACCGTGATTCGCAGAAAACGAGACGACTTTGATTACTGTCAGCGCCAGTACAAGGAGGCGGAGAAGGCTGTTTTCGAGGAGGCTAGACGGGGGCCCAACGCAAAAGAGACGCTGGCGGCCTTGTCAAAGTATAAACGCTGTGTCGAAGAGACCATCGCTAATCCAGAGGGTGATTCTACCGCTTCCTGTGGCCTTGGGTTGATTAATGGAAAGTACAAGAGGCCAGAATATAAGGTGATACATAGCTCGGAGTTTGATATGCTCGACTATAGATATGACACGAGCGGTGAGGGACCAACTTCGCGACCGAAAATAATAAAGGTCGAGATCTGCCTCCCGGGAATTGACTCGTGCGCCTGCATTGATCTGGACGTCACAGAGAAACACATTCATTTGCAGGTACTTCTATGATTGTTATATTTACTGATGATGCTCGGGTTCATTGTCCGGCTTGGTCGTGTTCTTTTTAGCAAACAATGAATGTATACATCATGGGAAATGCCTATGATTTGCTTGCATGAATAAACACATTCGTTGACTAGGGGTTAGGCACACCACGGGTTCCTTATAAAGATTTCAATTTAGCTTTGTGAATTATAACCAATGAAATGAAAGAAGAATCATATGCGGTTCTGATTGGTTTCGCTAGTTATACACAGACGATTGGTCAAATGTAGTGACATCTGGTACTACGCGTGCGCAAGTGATTAGTAGTCGGCTGTTTCGTCAGACTTGCAGGCTGCGTGACGAGACTTAATTCGCACGATTCCTGTGCATATTATAGTGCGAAAAACCAAGGCCCTATCTCCTAGACCTTGCGCTATCATACTCCATCGACTCTGATCTCGCAAAGGCGAAATTTAACAAAGCAACAAATAAGCTCCTTCTCACAATGCCCGTGGTGATTGAAGCCGAGAAAATGAAGTTACCCTCAATAGTCAGCGACGAACGGCTTCCAGCACCGCGTCAAAAGGCTGCCGCAGCCCTCATCCAGGTGGTATCATCTACAGCAGCAGAACCGGATTCCAACAACTCTGGTGGCAAAAGGAAGAGAAAAAAGAAAAAAAATGCAAAGAGAAATGGTTGTAGCGCTCCCCCCTCTAGAGAACCGTCAAGCGAAGCGAAAGAAAAGCCAGGCAGCACCCCTCCTCCGCCAACTCCTCCTCCCTCCTCCACTATTCAGACTCGAAATTCAGTAAAGATGCAAAGGTCGCCTTCTTCCATGTTGATTGTACCTAAAACACAGTGAGTCAGTTGCATACATTTTATGCATTTAAGTTAGCTATATTAATACTCTGATTGATGTTAATGCCATACACATTCTTGGCTGTACTGCTAGTGATTAGTTAGTTCTTATCCAGTTTAGTCGGATAGCTAGAAGGAGAGAGAAATACTCAAAAACGTTCATTTATTAAACGTATGTATTGTGAAAGCGCCAAGACATGATAGACACCATATAAAACAGCCGTATAACTTATTTAAATGCCTTTTTGACGCTCTAGAAAACCCAAATGGATACAGATATGCTCAAAATGAATCCGTAGACCCTAGTATCGGCCTTTTGGGTGCCTGGTATCCGAGGGTACTTCAATTGCGTTTCTTATATCAATTTCCTGCTCAATTGTTTTCCTAATTTCCCGCTTAGATTTGCGTCCGTAGACTGCATTGGCATTAATGCTACTCAAATGAAGGTCCACAATTACGCATCTCAGATTCATATGCGTTTCTCGGTTAAAAATACCCATTTCGAAAATATGCAGTCGGCTACACCGTATGCATCCCAGAGGTCTTGGCTTTACGAATTGCACTGGCCCATGACGTTGTTTCATTGTGCCACCATCTCCTTGTGGGGGATGAACCGATTTAACATGGATGATGATGTCATTGTCAAAGGTCTTGGAAACATAGCTCACATGAAAATTTCCCCGCCGTCATCTGATTTTTGACCAAGAAGCTCCTCTAGCTTTTACCCAATCAAGTGCGTCGTCCTGCACGCCACAATGGGTCCATGTTCTAGAACAGAACGCCTTTCTGGCTGTTTAGTCTAGTAGACGATTTTATCCGCCCAGTCTTCGGGAATCTACTCACTTCTTATTTGGGAGCCTACCCGCACCAGCTGTAACCCGCATGCCCCGTTGTTCCCCCGGATGTTGTCACTCCCCATCTATGCGGCCACTCGTAGCAACGGGGGGTTTTGGTGGGGCAGTTGATTGGTAGGTGGAGACAAAAGACCGGTTAATTATCACGATTCGTTTTATTTGTGACTGGGCATTTAGTTGGCTGCGTTTGGGTTTTCAGAGCGGCGGCCAGGTTTTTATAAAATGTCTGAAATAATGACTACCACAATGTGCCCTACATAAGCACAACACAATGTGTTTTTATTAAATAATCACAGAGCCCCCAGTTTGGTCGGCCATAGTTCATCTCATCTCGTCACCATTCTCCCCTTCCTTCCCAGTTCGCTGGCATCGGTTCGCATTCGCCAGGACCCCGCCTCATTCACAGTCATCCTCACGGTGAAAAACGTCCTCCCCGATTCCCTGGAACTCACCTGGTCCGGTGGCGACTGCTGCTATACCACCGAAGCGGCGGCGACGGCGTCAGTAGCAGCTTCGACGCCTCCTACGCCACGTGTCCTCCGCTTCATGCTGACGTGCTCAAGCCGAGGTGGCGGCGCTTGCACCCTCGACTGGGGCATCGTTCTCCACTGCCCGGCACCCCGCCTTCACTCTAATGGCGAAACGCAGCAGTCGCAAGTGCCAATCGAGGCGGAGGACGCGGTGGAGCCGAAAGTAGTCTGCTGTGATTTCTCCGACAACAATGTGGCACTCACCTTTGCGAAGCCGGAACCCTCAGATTGGTGGGAATCGATTGCCATTGGACGAGCTCTTGGACCTGGACTGCAGGTTGGTTACACCGAAGAGTTCTTTTGGTGAATGGCAATTTCGCCCCCCCCCTCATTGGACATGCTCTGGTGTTTTTCCACCTCAGAGCGACATTTATCAGCGCAATTCGTTAATGTTCGCACAGCAACGACGCCGCTTTGTGGCTTCGCCCACGCCCTGGAACTGTGTCGGCCAACTGGATAGTTTGGTTGTAGGTGCTAAGTTGGTGTGGCATTTATCATCGCACTCTAGTTTAAATAGAAGAAAACCAAATGGGTCCTAATGCTCTACGTTATTTTCACGATTTAAATAACAATGTGTTTAACCGATTGTGGGTAATAATGGCGTTCTCTCACCCATATAGTAAGTACCCAACACGGTTTATTGATTTAATAACGCTTGGGCAGTAACTCACACAATTTGTGTTTTTAACACGGCACGTTTGTGTGCTTTCGGTTGTGTGTGTCGGCCTTTTTCGTCCTGCGACACGACACGACGCGCTGTTGCGTGTGTGTGTGTGTCAACATGGAACTAGAACGGAACGTGAATTCATTTCATTTCAGGAGATGCCCGTTTTAGCCATCGCGCCTCAGTTCTTAAATATCCGACAGCAGCAACACCAACAGCAGCCGTCACTGGCCTCGTCGACGCAATCGCGGTCTAATCTCCGGGTCGCCCTCCTATCGAGTGACTGCGTCGAGATAACTGCCGGTCACATGCAGTCTCCTCCACTCTCTGCCGACGAAGACGACCTAGTGGGTGAAGAGGAGCCGACGGTCACTGAACAACCGCCAAAGGAGCGCCGGCAGGGCTCTGACTCGGGCCTACCTCTCAAGGGCATTCTAAAACAACGCTCAATATCGGGTGGGTTCAACTCTCCCATTCGCCGCGTTATTATAGCCCGATAAAGTGCTTAATCAGCTTTAAATTGATTGCCAGTAGTGGTAAATTGTTTACCGTCCCCGTTCTTATGGAATATTCCCGGAAAAACGGTATGCATAGTTTCCTCGAATTATTTAACTTTCTACAGAGAACACTGTGATTGGTCCAGATTATTCTAGACTCCTACGTCATGTTTTCTCATTGGTTAAGAATATTCTAACTGCCACACAAACCCGTTCTCGCTTCTCATTGGGTCCCCACATTCCTATTCGCTACTCATATCGCATTTATAAACGCATATCATTTTTAATCTCGTGTCTTCGGGGTGAGCACACAATGCAACTCCTGTGGTGTCTTTTGGTCAGACCAGTCCCCTGTCTCTGATATGAAAGACCGCCTGAATTGGATACATAGGCCGAAGCCAATAATAGCAATAATGGTATTCAGTTGATTAAGATAACGAGGACGATTGTCAGATAGTAGGAGTTACTTCTTCTATTGGGCTCGAAACTAACCCAAATATCTACAACCGGGAGAAACCTAGTGTCCGTGAATAGAGAGGGTGTTTTGAACCCTTTAACCTTTCTTCCACCCCGGCAGAATGCAGTGTCGATGGCGTCCTTCCGCCCATCTTGCTCGCAGCCGCGTCCTCACAACCCTCCGCCCGCCAACCTTGTCGACGTCGACTCTCCAACTCATCAATCTGCTCCGAGGACTTTCCGACCAACAACACTGACGAGACTGCCGAAGCCGTGGTAGCGACCGCCGAGTTGACATCCCACACACCACGCCCCGCCTGTTCCTCCTGTGGGGACGAGTCGGAAAACATATTTTTTGGCAGCGGTGGAGGCTATACGCGACATCGCCTCCACTCGGTGAATTTCTTCGAAAAGGATGAAAACGTGGCATTCTCACCCCACGACCCGGTGGAAACGCTGCACCATCTACTTCGAAATAAAGCGTAAGATTTTTGGTGTTTTTGTTTACTTCTGGTTGATTTCAGACGTTGGTGTCTCAAAAGTGAACCAAAGGCCATGGTAATATTTATCCAATCAGGCCTATCCAAACGCCTTGATGATTTAATGTAATTTGGCGGTGATATGCCCATAGATAGATTGTGTTAATGGTGTAACACAGAGGGTCCTCTTTATTGAGGCAGCGGTTGACGCAATTGCTGCTCGTGTCCATCTCCTTCTTGAGGACGCGGCCCTCTGGCGTAGCTGTCAGCACTGGGGACACCGCCACCATCTTCCCGTGAATATATTCTCTAGTAGGAGAAAGCTGCGCAAATTTGGATATTTTTGAGGACGGGCCGGCGTCCTCGATTTCGCGGACACTAGCCCCACCACCCACGATCGGTTGCTACGTAGACCAGGTCTGATCGGATCCCTGGCCAGCTGCACGGACGCATAATTCGACCGAAAAAATCATACAAACAGTATACATTATAATTTTCACATTGACCGTGTATGCGTTTGTGATTTGTTTGCAGGAAAAACTTGAGACGTTCTGAACGCCGCCGTAGACACAATAGCTACACCTCATCCAGCATAACAATGAACGAGATTGGGTCTGGTGGTGGTGGAACGCTGTTGACACATAAGCTGAAAAGGCAACAACTACGGAAAATAAAACAGGATCAGTACTCCAGTGATTCTTGTGTGAAGCAGGAGAATAGCAAATCTAGCGATGCCAAAACGGATGCAGGTATGTTTTCGCCAGACAAATATAATTTAGCAGGCGATATAATACGACCTTGTTTGGGTGTTCTGCATAGTTGTATGACAATTGCAGTTCGACTTAATAGATATCCCTTTTGTTTTTTAATGTAGGAGGTTCTACAAAAACCTCGCCCAATTCTGAAAACGAACTCATTGGATCCACCACAGCACCACCATCAAAGCCCAGTAATACGACGTCCGGTGGCACAAGCCTGGTCAATTGGCGCGACCTACCGGGTGGGAAGTGCCTCATATCGAAGAGTCAGGTTGACGCGAACCCCGCCAACAACCCACATGCCACAATATGCCCGGTGTCGCTAACGGCTGACGTGATATTCGAGTTGGACGAGGACTAGTTGTTGCCGTTGTCTTTGGAGGGCGATTTGGGTCATGTGTCCTCTTGTTTTTATGTTTTATCCCAAAAGAGTAAAATGTTTTATGCCTTTTTTCGTTTGATCGTAGTCACCTGGCATGGGATTAGAATAGACAGTTCGTGTACGCACCAAATCATAATTCTTAGTGGGTTGAATGCAAGATGTGCGGATTATAATAATTAGGAGCCTACTTGTCCATGGCTTACGAAACTAGAGAGCTTTATTTCACAGGTTTACGCCAGTCAGACATTTTATCGAGCGAAGCTCCTCCTGGGTGGCGCTTTATGCGTCGTAGCCTTCTTCGTGCAGTCTGAATTTCGAACAAGACTAGGGAGGGCTGTCCTAAAACATCAAATGCGATTTCCCCCTATTGATAGTGTTGCAGAGACCTTGTTTCCATCGGGCTTTTTGGTCGGAGTTTTGCACCATATTTCGTCAGTTTTTCAAATCTGTGCTGTAGGTACTAGATACATGCGTGGGGATGGCCAATTTGATGCTTATTCGTTTTGTCTACAGTTAAAGATACGCATATTTCAGAATAAACCTGCCACCGAGGTTTGCTATAAAGCCGCTCTTCAGGATACGGTCAGACACTCATAAAGTAAAAATAGAACTTAAAAACTACCAGGAAAGATGCACATAAGGGTCATCCAAAATATTAATACATTCCTTGACCAATATTGCTGAGGAATTCTCCCTGGGAAACCCCTCTTTACCTTTCAAGGACGAGGGATTTCTTTTCTGTATGCATGCTCTTACTTAGTCTGGTTTATTCTAAAAATTTTACGTTCCAATCTTCTGATTGATGTGGAATCTTCTAGAGGTTCGCTTGTCCAAAAGGACAGCGACCCGTGTAGTATGATATTGTGGTAGAAATTAATTTACAATCCAAGTCATTCATTGCCAAAGGCTTCTGCAGCTATGGTGCAACGGTGGCGTCTCGCTCTGAGCGCCTATAATTATGACGTGGTTCATCGGCCTGCCAAACATATCCAGCATGTCGATTACTTATCCAGAACTGCTACTTCATAGGGGATTACGGAAGGCTCGTCTCTCCTGCTACAATCACTGCCTGTGAGTCGCGATGATCTAATCTCCGAGAGGCGATTGGCATTCATAAGAATTCTTACGGCACTCAGAAAGGGCTGGAATAATGCAGATAAAAAAGGTTTCCACATTTCTACTCTCGGAGGGACGATTTGGGTTCAACTCGCGGTATTATTCTTAGAAGAAGTGAAAATCGTATGGTTGCTATCCTCGATGTTACTGATTTATCAAGTCATCGTTTGCATGTCGATCAAATCCGATTCGATGAAGCAGCTGTTCCCGTTACTGATTCCAATCCTTCTGAACCAGCCGTGACTGTTATTGATTCCCATCTTTCTGAACCAGCTGATCCGGCTAATACGACTCCATCCGCTCCATAGCAATGCTCGCAAGCTCTACCTCGGCGCTCGGAGCGTCTGGGTTTGAAATCGCCGGTCGACTACCGCATGCCATCTATGCTGCTGTACCCAGGTGGATGTGGTGGTTGCTAACTTTTACTATTAATTATGTTTTACTATGCTAAGTATTGTACCGCACCTTTAAGAATATTCTATGCGACGTGGCTGCACGTGTTCTCATTCTGTAAAGGTCTCGGTATGCTAATTGAGCTATACCAGTAATACAGACAATTCGTCTATTCTATATTAAGGGTTAATTCAACCCTCCATACAATCCTACCACAGATATATATTTATATGTATCACATATTTTGGTTTGTCTCCAAAACTGTTAGAATTTCAGGCACACTTAAACGGCGGCAGTAATCCGGAGGTCGAGCAACAGCTGATTCGACCGAATCGGCTATTGCGAAGAAATAAAAATTAACGTCCAGTGGAATTCGACGCTGCAAAGAAAACAATAGCGGACACCTTGATTGTAGCGTTCTTATATGTGTCCAAATCGGCCGCGCTGTTCAGCAGCCAAATGCTAAAGATTCTATCTGTGTAGTTAAATGAAACTTACACTCTGGTTTTGATGGAAACAACGACCATAAGTAAAAGAAGGTTTTACCGATTAATCTAATAACGAACGTAACCAAAAAGGACACACATCTGTCAACTTTTAATTTAAAAATTAATTATTTCTTAAATGATTGCTAACTAATATTATCACAAAGGCCTTATGTTTTGTTTAAATATTTAAATCAACCAAAGCTTATATTCACGCGAATTTATAAATGCCTTAGTAAAGTTACCTTCCGCGAATCGAGATGCCACTAAAACTTAATTTTAAACGAACCCATCGATATAATGTATCGGCAAAAGATCTTTACGTGATACCAATATATACGCTTGATAATACTTGTGTGGAATACACAGTGTCACCAACTACTACGGGGCGTGATGCGCTGGAATATGTTGCACAGCGATTGGACATCACCGATGTACGGTCCAATATTATTTAGCGAATAACAGACCTGGTTTTTTGGTTTCCGATACGAGGCTTGGACTGATGATAATCGGTGGCTTTTCCTTAATAAGCCCGTAAAAAAACAACTGGACAAATACGCTCGTCAGCATGCATTGGTGCTTAATATTATGCTCTTCATCGACAACCCACAGTATCTGCCTGATTCGAAATTACGGTATTTCTTTTAGGCGTGAACCTTTACCTATTCGTTTATCATTATGTATAATGTGGCATCCATAATTTAGATTTGGTCATACAATTAGAAACGACGCGGTAAATCATTGTGACTTTTGTGTTATAAACGGTTATAACGATTCTGCGTAATCTAGGTGCATTTACTTTCAAACTTAATTAACTGGATAAACTGACAGGATTTTCGACTGATGAATCCGTGTTTAACTTGATTTTTACCATATTTGTATATTGTTTTCTTTATAGCAACCAGTTTTATCTCCAATTGCGACAGGATGTATTAACGAAACATCTAAAAATAACATCAAAGCAATCTATCAAGTTAACGGCATACAGCTTACAAGGTGAAACACCAAATTCAGTTCATTTTATAAATTATAAATTGGATTAATTTTATTATTTATTAAAGCGGAATATGGTGATTTTGTGGACTATGAGACGACCGCAAGGTTGTGGCGTGAACGCTCTATGATGCCCGAGGTATGGACTTGTCAGAATTCTGTATTTTATACACATTTCCTAACGCAAAATACACAAACAATTTGAAAATAGGGTTTCCTAGTTGACGCAAACCTATTTATGCTATACCCGACAACGTCTTAATAACCTTTATTTTAAGATCTCATAAGACTAAACTAATCTCATCGGATGGAAAGAAGTGTATTAGGAAAATATCGACGAAAATATTGATCATTAACATATTTTTCTGATTAATGTCAGACCTCTGATGCTTTTTAGCGTAATCCCTTTGCTATCTTCTCCTATCACGAGAACTGTGGAAAACAGTCATATTATCATTTATTAAAATGTTCGGGATTTGATTAAGGCATCAAATTGTTTACTTTCAGACGCTTATGGGTGGCCGCATGGACCTCGGGAGTCTTGAGCACATCGATGACATCATATGGGGCTACTGTCAGCTACGTGGTGTAACGCAGGACAATGCAATTTGGTATTATCTTGAAGAAATACAGAAACTTTCAAATTACGGAGTTCAACAATTCTTTAGTTCGGTAATTTTTGTTTCGCTTCCACCACAAACCTATGAATCAAATGCAATTGAGATTTCGGAAAGTAGTTATCAACAAATTAAACTTTACTTAAACCAGCTCTCTTTAAAATCGCTTATGTTTCACCGAATTTTTATCATCTTTGTTTAAAAACAGCAAACGTTTCCTTTTTATGTAAATTTCCACCACGGTTTTTTTCCTTTTAGACGGCAACCGGGGAGGCGGTGAACCTAGGGGTCTCCCGCAACGGCATTACCATGACTACAATTCGCTCGATAAATTCATCATTGGCGAAACTGAAGTAAATAAACAGCTGCTTTGGCCGTCAGGGTAGAAATTAGTCCACAAAAGCATCTGCACTGGCTTGCGCGTGCACCCAGCCAATCACGCATCCGCATCTGCCTGATTGGCCCATAGGAGCATCGACCGGGGCACTGGTAGTGGATTCTGTGCCCATGCAATAGAAAGTGTGGTCTTCAAAATGAATGTCAAACTGGGGGCCTGTTGTCGCGGGAATAAGCCCATAATAGAAATGGTCACATCGGGAATACACGGCGACGCGCCACTGGGCGGACAGAATACCACACAGGATGACATTCATTCTGGAAAAAAGTGGCGACAGAAGGAACAAGTCAAATCGAGTTAACCAAATGAAATTACAAAATAAAATTCTAACCCCACAATTAAAACTTAAGACCACTGACGCTAGACTCTAAATATTCACATCCAATATCATATTTTTACCAAGAAACTGCGTACAGCAGGTCGCCGTAAATTCCATTAATGCCCAACGTATTATTGTAAGGAGCTCCACTAACCGCGTTGTAGCGCAATTCGAAAACCGAGTTCCCTTGGCAACACCACCCTCTCATTTGGTTTTAGGTGGGAGGACATAAAGGACCTGGCCTATTCCAGAAAGTCATTCACCATCCAACTGCTAAAGAAGACCAAACCAATGCTATTCGTCTTCGTGAGTTCATGCTTCACCGAGTAGCCGCCTTTTTCGAATTGTCATTTGGAATTGATCGTTTTTCTTTCACAGGACGATACACAGGACGCCCGGTACCTGTGGAACTTTTGCATTCAGATGCACAACAGTTACATTCACTACTGCACTCATGTCAAGTAAGTGCCGCCTTCTAAGGGAATATCCCTATTATGCACATAAATTCCAAAACGACCCGATTAGTCATTCACGTGGCATCAACGCCCAGAATTATCTAAACACTGGCTGCTGGCCTTGCAAAATGAATCGATTAGTACTTCTTTAACTGAATATCATGTTTTCGTTTTGTAGAACTGGTCTATCAGCACACGTACCCGACCCCCCGTAAGTTTCTGATTGTGCAATGACGCTACTATTTGCTGAACAATATATCGCAATGACCGTGTGGGTTGTTGGACTTTGCTAGTTCAGTGTGGACTCGTTTTGTCTAGCAGAGTCAACATCTGCCTGGCCCTCGCGATTGAGAGGCGAGCGTTAGGCTTGGAATTTGTGCAGTTTTTCGAATAGTTTTATTTATATCAAATTGCGATTTCAGAGAGATTTTCCGTGGTACAGACACCCACATTCCAACATCGGCATCATCTGTACGGTATTGAATTTGCACGTCTGTAAGGCATGATAAAGTGCATGCGATTTTAAAAACTTAGTTTTTTGCGGTCTGCAGCACTAGTAAAATGTGCTCATTTTCGATTTTCAGCAAACACGCGATTTTGGCGGGTCTCTGACGCCGTTTTCAAGCAAAGGTAAACCATTTTTCTAGTTGAGATAAGTAAAAACAAGAAATAAATTAAAAATCTACTTGTTTCATATTTTCCACATGTAGTAAAAACTACTAGTAACGCTGTGTTCAACATCTAAAATTTACGAGTATCCCGCAACAAAAATCTTCCTGCATGTAATCTTCCATAGTGCATTTAGCGGCGGGAACCCAAAGCGCCAATGATTTTTTTCAGGTGGTTCAGAGACTTCGGGAGTTGTTGTGAACAACTCCAACTCCACTACCACAATCGGTAGTGTCGCATCGATGCAAACGACAATCGATCAGGCGGTAAACAACTCGATTTCCTCGATTTCGCAACACAAAACTCAGCAGCGCACCAACCATCCAATCAGCTCCTCCCTCCCCGTGGGAGGCTCCGGCACGGAGACGGGAGAATGCGACGCCCTCAACGACCCCCAGCACCATCAGCACTACCTCATGAGTCATCATCATCAGCAGCAGCAGGCGGGCCGGCAGCACCACGAGGATGACGAGGGGGGCGCGCTGGTGGGGGCCCAGTGGTGCTTGCGCAGTAAGGCCGACACACTGGACTCGGAGTTGATTGGCAATCACTGCGTCGCATGCCTCCCAATGCCGAAATGTTTGCCCCCGACGACGAGGCCGGAGCGGCCGACCAACCTGGGCACTGTACCGCTTCCGGTCGGCGAAACAGGGCCCGGACGCCGCCGCCACCAACGACATCACCGAAAGCACCGGCTGCACCAACATTCACCAATCCCGGTGTCGCAGAGCGCTGCGAGCGTCCAGGAGGCCGCAGCGCGCTACAACATGAGCCTGGCGGAATCGACATCGGGTTCGTCGAGCGAGTCGGAGTTCGAATCGGATGGCTGTTCAACGGGTGCGGAGACCAGTTCGTCGAGCAATTCGTCAAGGCGCCTGGATGACGATGAGATGGCGGAACAACAGCATCTGCATTGTGCGCACACCACGGGCCAACGGCCGAACCAGCAGCAGCAACCGGCACAAAATGGCTTTCGCAGGCTTCTCTCTGGCGCGCACAACGGAAGTGGACGTCCGATACTGTCCAGTTTCAATCAGCACCACTATCGCCTGCAGCAAAACTGGCGAGACATCGACGGGGATCGCGAGAGATCTGTGCCAATCAATAGACAGTATCCCATTGGCGATAATAAACCGGCCATGAGTGCAAACCACGGATGGTTAGCATCAGCGAAGCGTCTGACAAGCGCCCTTTCCGAGTCCTTGAGCCGCCGTGCACTCTCTTCTAACCCACCAATTATCGGAAAACCATCACCATTTCCAACTCCTCAGGTAAGCCGAAACATATATGTATATATACTTTATTTCGGTTATATGCGTTCGAGAATGGTTCAAGTTGTCGATTATTTTAGCTTCTAAATCGGGGTCCCAAGTCAGTTGGTATCGCCCAGGTCATTCGGCCGGAACCTCAACACTCGAATTCAGCCTCCTCATCCGTGGAAGGCGAGGAACGACGCCGGCGAGTTAGACCACCGATACCCCCAGGCCCCCCTCGACCCTCTCTGATAGGCTTCAACAGCAACGCCCAGAAACGCGGCACCTCGGCTGGTCCCACGACGACCGGAAACACACCGCCAGCAACAATGACCCCTTCCTACCCCCTCCACAGGTCGCTTTACGAAGCTCCGGCAGAGCCCCGTCCACAGATATTTCTCCAACCACCAAGTCCATCCGGTAGCCAGAAGGAACGTGCATGGAGGCTTGTTCAAAACCCCGTGCCTTGGGAGGTTAAGAAAACCGGTTATTCGTCGTACTTCCCAGTTCCGAGCTCCGAAGGTGACTGCAATCATTCCCTTCCGCCCCAGAAACCACAGGAGGCTTCCCTCACGTTCAACAACGAGTTAAAGGCAATGAATTCGTCCACAACTTCAAGTTCAACGTCAACCTCAACTTCGTCGGCAGCAGCTGCCCAAGCAGTACGTTCGGATACATCTTCCCCATCAAGTCCGGTGTCATCGATCGGCTCAAGGAGGATGCTGGACGAAGAGATGATAATGATGATAAGGGCGGGGAAGGATGATGATGATAGTTCATCGACGATGTCTTATTCTGTCTGTGGAGCTGCAGCTGGCGGAGGTGTCTTTGTGGGAGATCCTGGAAGGGGACTTAGCGCCATGGCGGGGAAGAATGCGGCAGTTGTGGCGCCAATTCAGCACTCCGTACAACCGAAATATCGACTGCCTGCTGCCCAGCCACAGCCACAACAACAGCAGTTGCCAGAGCAGCAGAGGCAGAGGTCATTGTCTGGTAGCGGTGGACCCCTCCATTTGCTGACTAATTCAGATATTCATCAGCTGCTGAATCTGACGAAAATGCGAGTAAGCGATATAAATTGATTAATTTTAAATAAAACGAAGCCACCAATGTGTATGCCCACCATTTCTTGTGGCAATAACGAATGTGAGGTTCAAAATGGCATTTACAGTTGGTCAAAACAGTATTTAGTAAGCCACCAATAGTGTTGGTTAACATTCTTAAAAAAACGAGAGAAACCCGTTATATTCATCATAGGCACATTACCCTCTGAGAAAAAAGATCTGGTAATCAACAGTGGTGAATTTTTTTGAAATGTGATTGTTTGAGGTTGTGGACAAGTTCAAACAGGTTCTATTAATAAGGTAAATTGTGAAGTTCAGAGGAGACTGTAACTGAAGGAGTTACAGGTCGCCTGTCAACCGGTTTGCCAGGGTGTGGACGCATTTAGGCAGCTATCTGGAGTAGTATGTGAGATGTGCGTCGCAGATGCGATCGAAGACCGGCAAATTACCTCTAGAATGACACGATTCCCACGACCGTTCGTCTCAAACTCTGGGAACGAAGCGTGATTCGCTAATTTTAGGAGACCGAGCTGGTGCACCGACTCCTGGCGGAGTATCGTCAGACGCTGCTCCTGCAGCAGTCTCTTCACGCCAACAGCATGAGCACGCCGAACTTGGCTGCAAGCCAGGAGTTGCAGACACCCTCTGGAGGCCACTGTACTGGGATCGCACACAACTCCACCGGGAGCCGGCACAACACGACGAACAACAGCTCGGATATCCTCTTGCCGCAGAATTCATTTGATGAAACCGCGAACTGTGCCGCTGGGGGCCTGGAGAAAGGCTGCCTGCAAGGGCAAATCAGCTCCAGGAGAGGTGACCATCGATTTAGCAAGGAGTAAGCTATCCTCGGGTGTTGTAGAGATAAGCGTGTATTTTTCTAATTTTTTTATTTTCTTTATTTAGATATGGAGCTGATCAGCGTGGAAGTAAGGGGCAGCGATGCGTGCGGTCAAGCAGTCGCAACCACCAACTATCTGATTCGTCGGACTATGTGAACGCTTGTGCATTCCAGTGTCATCATGGAGACATTTGCAACGCCAACGTAATGGTATGCCGTCAAAGTAAATGAAGGTTTACTTATTTAGTGTAAGTAGACATGGTTTATTGTTACAGCAAACGAGCACTCATAGCACCACAGACAACGACTCCAATGCAACTTTCCGCGTCTTTTCTGAGGCTGATGGCGGACGAACGGTTAGTTGCTGCTCAAATGGGCGTCAGAGCAACAGCTACCGACAACAACGTGACAGCAGACACACTCATCATCACCACGAGGACTCTTGCACCAACAACAGTGATATTTTGACCTCCTCGTTCGGGTCACAGCAGGGATGGAATTCTGGGAACAAATCGAATTCTTTCGACTTTTACCACCACCACCACCACCACCAGCCAAGCCAAACAAATCGCTTTGTAACCGACCGCCCACGCAATATGCCCGACTTGAGGAAATCGTCTAGTAAGATTTATTCAATATTACATCGAGAAACCACCTCGGCAAACTGGCGAAATTTAAATTAAATGCCAGACAAACCATTTACAAAGATAACCGCGGGTGCAATAAATCAGTTTCCGGGGGGTAAACACCATTGTTCCTCTGAAAAGTTGCTGCACATCAAACAAACAAAAATAATGGTTGGGTGGATGGATGGGCATCAGGACGGTGCATGAGTACCTCAGGTCGGCAGGTCTTTTGTATCCGCTCCTTCGTATTCACCTGAACGCCCACCTTCGTCTTCTTTGGGGCCGATAGCTCCAGCCTCATGGACGTCGCGGATAGTAGCCGCCCACGCACGCGCGCCGATCGGAGCCCGCCAGGTCAGAACAGATAGTAATCCAGTTCTGTTGCCGTAGACTTTATGTAGCTCTAAGCGCACCAAGTCCTCATTGACGCTGATGATCCACGTGTTTAGTTGTCCACCGGCCCGCCAGCGCCAACCTGTGCGACATGGTGAGGGCAAAATACAGCGGTTTGTGCGCTCTTGGCCGCAGAACTTGGTCGAAGCATTGCAGCCCACCAACCTTGCCCCAATGGCTCCGCGTACCGGACTCAATCTTTCTGTGTGCATCTAGATCGCCAGCTTAAAATAAGCCGGATGTAGCGGCGGTTGCCTGTGCGGCGGATACAAGTTGCAGCAACATCATCCGGAATCTAAGCAGCCTGAGTGCCACGTGTGGAATATTTTGGATGATGAAGCCACCAGTTAGATCTCCTATACGGGTGGCACTGGGCACTGTTTTTATTGTCGTTTGAGAGGCTGAACCGGCTGCTTCATGAATTTCGTGACCCGTAGTCGCGCATGCGCGGTTCAAAGTCGGCTTTGATCGCTTTGTGCCGGCTAAAAGCACAGGCACTGGGGACAACGCCACCAGTAAAATGTTTCCTTGAAACCTCATGGAAATTTCATCCATGAAGCTGGTTTATTCTCTAACAGGAGAATGTTTGAGCTGACATCGGCAGACTGAGAGGAGGAGAAGAAGCAACTCAATAAATAATGCTGCCGGTTTTGTGCCCGATCCATAAAAACAGGAGACTTAATCTCAAGAAGAAATCTCCCTGAAAGTCCGCCCCCTTCCTTTCCTAGACGGCTACCGATGTGTTCCACGGGTCATCAGTTCGGACCGAAGTGACCTTTGCCCTGTTTTGACGGGTCAGCAGCAACAGCATGCGGCACCGCAAGTGCTGGACCGTCGCCGAAATAGTGATTTTGCTGTGACCGCAGCATCAATCAATTTCGGGCACGACAAGAACTCTTCCAGGCACTCCAAAACCTCCACACCCCTCCATGATGGTGGCATCCGCGGCACCGTCGCGCACCCGGCAGCTGGGAGCAGTGGTGGAGGCGGAGGCCTTCTGCACTGTGGGGAGTACGAAAATCTCGAGGTGAGCGGCCTCTATCTTTGCTATTTTGGGTTTGGTACTGAACCACTTCCCTACGTCATCGTGGAATTACCTAGTCATGGCATTACCTCCGTTGGGATGAGAAATGCATTCCAAAGAAGCGCTGTCAAGTCCTTCGGCGATAAATATTCGAATAAATAGTTGTGTGCATTTTCCATGCCCGCTATTATTGTTTAGACGATCAGGGCTCAATTTATTTAATTTGTGACTCGTAGGCTGAATCAACACAACTGAGTTCTACGAAACCCAAATCAAACACCGATATATCTACCAAGTCATCGAGTTCAGAAGCCTCTCTTGAGGATGGCCTCATCTTCAACCGTCGTCGTCATCATCATCACCACCGCCATCGTCGTGCCCACACCCCAAACGCTCCGACGCCGGTATCCTCCTCTGCATGTTTTGGAGACAATCATAACCACCACCACCATTGTCATGGCAACTACAGTCACCACCAGCACCACAAGCATCACGGATGTCGGGCTAATTCTGAATTCCACGGGATCTCCAAGAGGTCGACTCTTCCGAGTACCTCCTGTGATGCTGGGACCAGGATTCAACTCTGTCGGGATCATCTTCGAGCTCTGGAGCATCTCAGCGTAACATCGAAGGACCGCGTAGCCACTCCAATCATCCCCCGCCGATCTAAACTCTTTAGAACGCCGAAACAACAACAACAAAAGCCGACCAGCCACCACATCTGCTGTGAAGAACCCACGAACCACTTTGAACCACCCCGAGGTGCATCGCTACGTCACCGATGTTCCGTCAGCCCCGTGTTCAATGTAGAGCCGATCGAGCCACAATGCGACCTGTGTCGCCAGCACCGATGCCTGAATTGTCGATGTGACTGCGATGAGATGGATATTTACGGAGACGACGAGGATTTGGAACACTCGGAAGTGGACGATGACGAAGATGAGGAAGATCGAGCTGAATTCTCTTCTTCCCGAGCAGCCAGTGATTCCTCGCTGACCTGCTCAGTGGCCCAAAGGGACACGTCCTCCATAATGGTGTCATCGTACGAATTCGAGTGCAGCAATCGCCAGCAACAGGGCGCAGCGAACGACGCCTCCTTCGACGTCTCCCCAGCGGTGCCACGGGGAGCCCGTTGCTCGACTCCCCGGGCCTGTCGCAATCGACCCCCAAAACCGAGGTTCCCTGACGATCGACGTGGCGAACTGGTTCGCCAGAAGCAACGCGTCAATTTCTCTGACGAATGCAGATTGAATCAAGCGAAATTCGGGAGGTCAAAACAGGCAGGTTTTTTAAATTAAAGATTTCATCACCCTACTCAGTCAGTAACCAATTGGAGCGTGAATAATACGGTCACGAGGATCAAAACTTTTGAGGTGTTCAGCAGAAAGCCATTCTCAAGAATAAGAACACATCGTCATGAATTTAATAAAGGTCTGGTCGCGTGGAATACCCAATGGGATTGTTGAATACTGAAAAAGAGGTGAGATGTATTTTACAGAATAAGAACTCTAAAGTACGGAGATTAGAGGGATACAAATTGAGCTTTAAGCAAAAAGACGGATCCATTCATTAAGATGGGACTTTTGAGGGTAATGAGGAACCGGTGTCAGGAGAATGACACAATGTGTTGGTGTGAAGAAGTAAGTTTCATCGCTTCGGATGAACCTGCATTTAAACCAAAGGGGTTGTCTGTATGCTCGTCTTACTTGCGCTTCCGTCGCAAATATGTTAGATGTCGGTGTCTCCGCCTTTGCGTGACGATTTGTTCAAACAGCGAATCGAGCGTCCCAAGGCACTTTCCACCACACCCCATCCATTCCAAATGGACCACCCCACGACAATTGGAAGCACCCAAATGACCTCCAGGAACTCGGGCGCTGGTGGGAACCTACAGCGGACCAACCCTCAACAACACGCCGAGGGAAGGCAGACGGCAAAATCTGCTGCTGCTGCCGGCGCCCTGCTGTTCACAGCCTCGATGACCTTCACCCCCTCATCCTCTGGCCCTGCCGATTGCCAAGAGAGGCAACAGCCGCTTCCTGATCGCTCTCCCTACAAAGCCTCGTGGTTGGGAGGATCGGTATCAGCTAGACCTTTAGACTCGCGCCGCGCATCTGAAGTATGTTGATAGCAATTATTAGTGTTGGCAACAATCGGGTGGGTTTCCTCTACTTGGGCTTAGGCCTCTTATTCATCTTTGAGGCCAGAATTGCGGGAACTACAAAAGGAACCACGTGGTTTACGCTACCCCCACCCAGTAATTAGATGTTTCAATTAGAAAGGGTAAAAAAGAGATTTCTCTTTGTCCTCCATTAACGAACCACTTTAACTATTACCACGAGAGACCCACTTCGCGGAGAGCTGAGTAAGGATACTGGAGTCATCCCCGGTGTCAGCCTCCCATTTTACTGCACCTTGTCCCTACTTTCAGGAACGCTTCAACAACGCCTTTACAAAGAAGGCTCCCTCGGAGAGACGACCACTCAACAGTGCCTTGGGATGACCACTTGTCGAACGTATACCGCCTTACAAGCATCACAATTAAACTCCCGTCATCACTTTCAACTGCAGCATAAACAACAACACTCCATTTCGTTCTGTGACACTCAGTATCTCATTTTCGTTATTCCATTTCTGCCACAATTTTTGCAAAACCAATGGGTGGCTGGTGAATTGGCTGCAATAGATACCCGGGCCGAATAACTGAGCGTTTAAGCGCTTTAATGCGTCGAAGTATATACAATTGGCGGGAAGAAGACGCACAAGCAAGAGATGTGTGTGTGTGTGAAGATTCATTGAAAAGAAAGAAAGCAGCTATGAAGGCAGGTCGGCGAGGGCAGCAGAGGAGTTATCACACAATTCGTCATTGTCGGTGGTGCAGGGGAAGCTGCCCTTCCGCAAAAGGCGCCGCATATCTTTGCACTTTTGAGCCATCCGCGCACGCACCTTCACCGGATGAATTCCGAACCGAAGGTGGATTTTTGCTAAATTGACATACAGACACGAATGACACCAGACGCCTACTCGTACAATTAAGCCTACTCGTATAATATAATAATAATTGTAGTGGCTTTATTGAGGTCACGAGGACCAAAACTTTACGCAGTTAAAATAGGCAGTATAACAAGTATTAGATGTGAAGATTGTCTTTTAGTTCCTGTTTCACCTGCTCTGGTGAAACTAAAATTCGGGACAAATAAGGAATTACCGAATTGCGATACGCCGCCGTTCTTGTTGGTATTGAACGGTATAGTCTACGCATTGGTCGAAGAGATTTACATTCAGATAAACTGGGATAGAGGGGACGGGAGGGGTCACTTAAAATACGAGCAGCGATTAGTGAACAACTATTGAAGTGGCGTTGAACGATGATTTCTTGAATAGAGAGAATAAGCAGACTACTAGAAAACGAGATTATTTAAAAAAGGTCTATGGAGGGTTAAGAAGTCAGAACATTTAAAGTCGGGGAAAATTACTGGAGAACAATAATGTGAGTAGTAAAACACAAAATAACTTACTGACAATGTACTGCACCAGTCGCGCGGGTAGGCGGTCCCGGGCACCACCCACATCGAAGGCACGTCGACCGTAGACGGTCGAGTTGGCCATTTGCCAGCGCGTAAAGAGGCAACTCATTAGAGCGCACGTGGCCCTCGTCCACCCCTTGGACTCCTGGAAGATGGTCCAGTAACGCGCCCGTCGATCAATAACGGAGGAGTGGATGTCAGCCTCAATCTGATTGATCATCTCATCGGAGGCAAGTGTGGTGTCTGCGCGTTTGCGGGCATTTTGGTAATTTTCGTCTTCTTCGTCGAGATCAACAGCACAATGGGGATCTGAGTCAATGGAACTGAGAGGCGGAAGCGGATTTAGCCGGGGCAGCATGCCTGAATGAAAGAAAAATACGGAATGACAGTCCGACAAAAAGAGGGGAGAATGTCACAGTTTATAAGGTCGTAGAAGGCGTCCCCAGTGGCACCCAGATCGGCAGACGTCGACGTGACGGCAATCCGATGCAACCGAAAGCCAATATTTAAACATATTCACGCAAATCATCATTAGAGACCCCAACGAAGTCGGTTTATCCTGCTCCTAGTAGGACGATTGGGACTGGAAGGGCTGGGCGTAGTGGCGAGTAATCCAGCGACGTAGAAACTGGGTTGGGTGATCCGGAATTTAACCAGTACGAGTTCCAGGTGTGAACCCCGTTTGTTGGTCAAGTGTTCGATGATGCAGAAGCGGCCACTTCCACCAACTCCTCTTCGGGTGGCATTGCAGGGGACACCGTGACCTGTACAAGACCTGTTTCCAAGAAAGGTCAGCCATGCAGACGGCTCATCTTCTAGCAGGAGGAGATAGTCGCAAGTTCATGGAAAAACAACAACAACAAAAGGCACATACTCGAAGGATGTGAGTGCGATTCCGGGAACGAGTCCAAGAGCGGTGGCTGTATACTTTGCCGAGGAATGGTTCCAACGTCCATTGGGTGGTTAACAGTTGGTGCTTCTGTAACGTAAGCGAAAATACGATGAAGAAGATAATAAATATAATGATCCAGTTGATTAGAAAGATGTTTTACCGAATTGAATATTGCGCATTTGCTAAACTTGATAAACTTCGAGGATTGAGGTTGCCCATTTTTTTGTATTAACATATAACGAAGCTTCTACATACAATCTCCGGCTCAGGTATCCATTTTTTTAAAAAAGTCGAATGCTGAAAGTTTGGGTCCTCGTGACCTCAATAAAGCGAATACAATTGTTATTAATTTTCAAGCAGGCAGTTGGTTGGCGTAACTCCCAGTCCTTGGTCGCCACTGGATATCCAACTTGCTGAAAATTGCAAGCGGCAGTAGCCCCATCCGAACCCAGCTTGGTGCAGGAAAGTAAATCTACCCGCGAAAACTCGAAGGAGATCCACACAAGAATCCTGCAGCCTAGCGGCATGCACAAGGCCACGAAACGGCTGGAGTCGGTCCTCCACACGCACAAAATTCACAAGAAACCTCATACACTATCCATGATTCCGGCTCAACTTCTCACAAAAAAGACGAAATTCCTGAGTAAATCACGAAAACGTTACCTCTTGACCGATACATACATGACAAACAGGAAGCCGTTTAACCGGAACCATGGATTCGTACTAGAAGCGCATGGCACACTTGTCCGGCGGAGATCAAGAAATCGATAAAAAAAAAAGTCTTCTCAACTGTCCCAGCCTTCCAATATCTTGGCCCCGATGGAAGAAGTCAAAGAACGTGTCGCCAGCACTATGGAGGCGTTCAACCGTCTGGCAGCACCTTGATGAGAAACTGTCTGCCCACCTACAACGCTGTCGGTTGCACTGGTTTGGCCAAGTCCTACGCGAGCCAGACACGGGGCATTTAGACCGCTACTATGGGTGGATGCCGTCAAGGCGGGCGTGGAGCGCTTGGAACTACAGTCTGGCTACGGAGTGCGCCGCTGGAACCACAACTAGACCAATGTGTGCTCCGACCTGGCCTGCGATCGCCGTGTATGGGAAGACGGTGCATCCTCCAGTAGGGGAAAGCAGCACAAAGCAACTGATTTGGCTGCCTAAAGGAGACTTACGCATGAATGCCGTCAACAGTCGAATCGCAGCATCCGGAGAGGGACCACTGTCATTGGGAAAGGCGGGGGTGGAGGATGAGTGATGGAGTGTGGTGGTTTCGCAAGTGGCGTGCATTGAAGGTGATGCTTCTCCGTGGGGGGTAAGGGTAACAGGTTCTTCTTTGAGAAGGATATCCCCACTGTAAAGCTTAAAACAACATAACCGTCATACTATTTATATAAAATGTGCAGCCAAAGCCATAAAACAACCGACTCACTGCAGCGCGGATTGTGGATTCAATAACCTCCGGCAAGCGGGTTTGTAGAAGAACGTTTCGCCGTTCACATTCAACTAGACGAGTTTTAAGTCTTCCTATTTGGGAAGATTGTTGTTGAATAACGGTAATCAGAGCTTCTTTTGGAAGGTGCTATAAGAGAATGGGGGTGGTAGAATTGGTTAAATGTGACATTAAATCGAACATATCGGTGCGTGACAATTGGATAAGTTATACAAAAACAGTGAGGCACCCTTCATATTGGCTCGAAAATATCCCTATATGATTATATTTGGATAACATGCCGCAGTAAATAAGGCGACTTAAAGCAATCCAGGCTATCTACTATTACCTCGGAGCGGTTTACACGAATGTATACTCAAAACACTACAGATTACTGCTCAGAAATTCAGGCGTGTCAGGCGAATTACTGTTTAGATTTTGATGAAATGGGTTATTTTCATGAAAATGGAGGTAGTGAGTCTCCGAGGTATGCTGTTCTCTACACAGAAACACCATGGGAGGAAAATTGTGTGATAACACGAGAGGCGGGCTTATTAAAACTACGGGTGTATACAACCACGACTCCTCTATGATAAACGTTTCAATACCCGAACAAGTTCAGGAAATTTACACACAACACCCTTACACACACAACCCCCCACCCCCTACACACACACACGCACACACAACCACCCCCACCCCCCCCACACACGTTGGCATACACACACCAATCGATGTTCTGCACACCTGAAATAGGTTGTTTGTGTGCCGTCGCGGGGTGCATGGCTATATGTATTTGCTTATGGAAAACGCACAGACAAGAAAAAAGTTTGTAAACAGCAGGCAATCGCGGAAGCTGGGGAAAATTCGTATAGTTGACAGAACTGAATAGGATCGTCCCTCAAAATATGAACACGCATGGTATTTTGACGAGAGTTGCATTTGATATGAAAAAATATGTAATAGGTGCATACTACACACCTTACATAGGAAAGGTTGGAGGATTAAATTAATTAAAATCCCGAATCGAGTGTAGGGTGTGGTAAAATACACAATAGTGGAAAGCTGGCTTATGGCTTTGGTTGTTTTCGAATATGAACACGAGGTACTACAATTTCAACCCTAATTATCCTATTAAACTATTCATATCAACTGATATATAATTAGCGTGAGTACAAGTAAATATGACATACTTTGATAATCGTGAGTAAATAATCATTAGTAATTTACAAGGAAATTAATTTGTTTTGGCGAGTGTTATGAACACTAAAAGCACATCGGACACCGGCGTCGATTATAAAACGACACAAATCAAACGATTAATTCAATCGCATACCGAAAGATTACAAATACCAGGTTGTTCAAATACATCTCTCGACGAATCCATTTATCGAAGAAAGAGCCACGAACCAATCAACGGATGGCCATGGCATTTGGTAATATTGTCATTATCGCTCAAACATTCCCTGGAAATATTTTTCAGTTTCATGTTTAAAAATGTTCAAAAATCGGTTATATTTAGTATTCCATATAAATCAGCATTTTACTGACATCTTTTGGGCCATACAGTTAAAAATATACCTTAATTCAATAATTTTGTTTTTAAATCCGGATAATCAAGGTTTTCACTGTGTATATAGAGGGCTTCACCGAAATGGCTCCGAAGCTAGAGGAAATAGATACTCTATTACGAGTTTTAACACTGCGTTTGTACGCCGAAACGATCGATAGTAACAGAAAGCAAAAGCGTAGGATGACTAAACAGACATGTATCGCTGAAAAGCATATCCGAAATATAAATCTGTGCGGTTGGGGCGTGCAATAGTGAATAATGTATATTCCGGAGCAGTTCGAATACGGCAAAGCAACACAGATTATGGTGGGAGATTATCGGGATCAGGGTCTTGCTGTATATCCTCAATATGAACAATGCGCGTGGGTGCATGGAGTAGAAAAGAAAGTCCTAGATTCTGATTCGACCGGGCTCCTTCTAGAAGGGAAAAATATCACAGTAAAATCAAAGGTATAGCAATGCCCCAACCTGTCTGTCCTCAGTGCTTGTGGTGGGTATGGTCACTTTGTTGTCACCCGGGGAATCCGTCTTCTTCGATGATATGGGTAAGTGTGGTTTCTTCGGTAGAGAGTCCACCTTGGAATGTCGCAAAAGAGTTATGATTCACTGTTAATTAGCGCACAAAGGAGTTGTTCCGTTGCGTCGATAACGTCGAGGTTGGATTAGAGGAGCAAACCGAAACCTTGAATGAATGAGAAAACATGCAGCAACGTGGAATTGTACATTCTTCAAAAGTGTGGTACAGAGCCGCTCAACAAGTTACGGCTAATTTTACCAGGACACATAGAACTTTTTAGGGACTCCCGGGATCTGCGAACGATTTCGCTTATCTAATGCACGTGTGTTCGAGCCGGATTGGGTTTAAGGCGACGGTCGTCTTGCAGTTTTAGGATGGAATCGGATGTTGTTCGTTTATGGACGGTTGTTTTCGTACCGAACATGTCGGGTTGTATCTTCGTTTTTGATAGTGCCTCAGCTTCAGCGGCCTTTGTAAAATAGGCTACCATGACTAAGATGTATCTATTGCCTCGTTCCGTTTGCGGTAGGGGTTCGAAGATACCGATCCCAAATATTTTCCCGGGGGATCTAAACTGCTTCGAATGTAGAGCTTCAATAGACTTGGCGACGGGACCATTGACAATAGCGTTTTTCATGCACGCTCGGTAAAAGACGGCCACAAATTTGCAGATGTTTGGCCACTCGTAGCTTCCTTTCATTGTGTCTTCCTTCGTGCGTTCGTCAGGGTGTCCTAGCTGCTGGTGAATACCATGGGCTACTTGTGTCACTAAGTTGCTAGGTACCACAAGGCGTTCGGGTTGCGACTGGATTTTGTTGAAAGAGGATGACGTCGTTCTAGATTGTAAGGCAGGGCCATTCGTTGCAGAAACGTTTCGCTGCGGGACTTGCTTGCTTCATTTCCGATGCTGTACGTTTCCAGTTGTTGTTAAGCAGACGATTATTAATCTTAGCAGTATCGGGATCGCTGCTATATGCGGATGACCATTGGTTGACACTGTGGTCGGTTCGAATGATAATAGACGATGACGCGTGAAAATCTTCGTCCTGTTTGGTAATGTCGTTATGACGTCGACAAACGATGCACAATCGAAAATAACTTGCTTTTTTAGGGGCGATAGTGATTGGCGTTCCCAAAGTGATTTCGATAAGCGTATGACCCCATCTCGGATCATTCCATCGACTACTCTGTTCAGCTCGTCGTGTGGTGGTGGAGGGATTTGTCGTGATCGTTTCCAGATTGGTCGTGTGCGCTGTCTATTTGTTGTGCTTTTTAATAGAAAATATTAGGAAACCGATCTGGGAGACCCTTAAGTAAGACACTATTAGCGGGTGATGTCTGTAGATTACGCGAAAATCGTGTTTTTGTAACGGAGATGATTTCTGTTGAGTACACCTAGAGTATACATAGAGCTTCGCATGGGACGATCTGAGTGGCCACCGGTGAGTGGTCACATCGGTACGTTTTTGCATAAACGGTTTTTGTGCATCCGTCTATGGCTAACCCGTGCTAGGTGACGAAATCCATTCTGAGTAACAGGTTTTAACAAAGTTTGAATTCGTAAACCCCGCCCACACACGTCGGTTGTTGCTCTGCTGTATGGACTAACGACTTTTGGCTGTCGAAAGGGATAGTCGTCCGCGGGATTTTTGGAAACTCGTCGCTGTTAATCTGTGAGCACGTCACGCCTGTATCAAATAGTTATTGAGCCGAAAACCTTTCGGTGAGCGTGGGGGGTCTGTCTCACCGAAAAGATTCTCCTGTTAAAGGCAGCGGTCATCGAGGGAATTTGTCGTGTTTCAGCGGCGGCATAGGCTTTGGGCCTAGCTCGCGTAGAATTAGGAAAATTCTTCTTTCCTCTGGCGCATCTGACAAAAACAGGCGATAAAATGCAAACCAGTCCTGTATAGTTTGTGACTGATCGAAAAAGGGAGGTGGGTGAGACATGCATTAGGGAAAAGAGCTGTTTACTTCTGACACCAATGTAGAGGGCTTCACAGAAATGGCTCCGAGGCTAGAGGAAATAGATACTCTATAACGAGCTCTCCGATACGATAAACAGTCAGAGAAAGAAAAAGGCGTAGAATGTCTAAAAATAAGTGTAGAACTGAAACGCTTATTTGACAGATAAGTATAACCGGTTGGGGTCATAGAGTGGTGAATAGTGTATATTCCGGAGCAGGTCGAACTCGCGAAGTAAACACTGATTATGGTGATCTGCAATATGAACAATGCACGTGAGTGCCTGACGTGGAAATTAATCTCGTTGATTCTGATTCGACCGGGTTCGTTCTAAAAGGGTTAAACATCACTTAAAACAAAGAGTGTTACAAAGATATGTTCAAAGTTGTTTGGCCTCTTCTGGTCGATTTAAGGTGAACAGCGGAAACCACATTGGCTTGTTCCAAATCTTCGAGTAAAGGGAAGAAAGACTTTGACTGCCGGTTTGGTAAGAATGGATCTAAACAATTAACGAAGGTCAGCTAATGAAAAACAGACAACAATTTATCAGACCCCTTTATTGAGGTTACGAGGTTCAAAACTTTCAGCATACAGCAAGACAGTATAACAAGTATTCGATACGAAAATTGGCTTTGAGTTCCTGCTTCACCTGATCTGGTGAAACTAAAAACCGTGACAAATAAGGAATGTCTTAATTGTGATATGCCACTGTTCAGTTGGGCATTCAACGGCATTGCCTACGCATTGGTCGAAGAGATTTACACTCTGACAAATTTGAATAGGGGAGATGGAGGGGTTATCTTATATGCGAGCAACTATTAGTGTAAAACTAGTGAATTGTCGGTGAACGATGGTCTCTTGGATGGAGAGAATATGCAGGCCACTAGAAAACGAGATTATTTTAAATAGCCTACGAAGGGTTAAAAGGTAAGAACATTTAAGGTCAGGGAAAATTACTGTGGAAAAATATACAATGAGGGGAATTATACAGGCATGGAAAATGGTTTTTATACGGCAAGAGCTCAAAGTCTCTTGAACCGGCGATCTAAAAAGCAAATGCGACTACATTTACCGAAGATAGCACCCACATGATCGCTCCATGATAACCGACTGTTAACAATAACGACGAGGAATTTCGATTTTGAGCTCAAGGCGAAATTACCTCGAATACCTTAGTGACTGCTTACCCGAGTTGTTTAGAATCACCATTCGTCTCGCAAACATGGCATCAATTCAAGTCATCGGCGCATTATATTAGTGACACGTGGTTAAGGGGCCGAAGGCTAGACGCGTAATAGTTAAAAAGGAATGGATATCGCACTGCGCCTTGTAGCACACCACAGTTATTTGAAAAAAATTGTTTTGAAGCCGATTAATCAAACATCCAAAGAATGCCGGAGCGTGAGATAGTGTTGAAAACAGAGGTTACGTTCAAGAATGCTCCCTTGACAGCTTTCGCTCTGGCATCAAGGGAAGAGTGGAGGGTGTGCAAAAACGTGGCCACGGCGTCAATATTGCTTCTATTTGATTTATAAGAAAACTGGCATCTGCAGTGTTTAGCGTGTCCTCCCATTTAAAGAGGAGGTGATTCTCAATCACTGTCAATCAGACAGATGAATTGACGATAGGTCTATACTTACCAGATGCAGCGGAACCATTGGCTGGTTTCGTAATAAGTGTTACATCGAAATATCGGCGTTCCGAAGGAAAACAGAATTCTACTAGTTAATAATTGACGAGCTGGGTGAAAATAGGAGAAATCTCGCGGTGACCGATTTCAGGATCGCGGGAGGGACCCGGTCCCGACCAGTCGCTGTTGAGCTCTTGACTCTAGCCCACATTTTGGAGGTAGACGATTCGGTAGCGGGTAGAAAAGCACTGGGATTAAGAGATGGAACGTGTGTCCCCTTGGAATGGTCAGCGGATTTTAAGTTGAAGCCATCATTCAGAGTATCCAGGTCTAGGGAACTACTTCGTAGATATGAGCGACGGGTTCACGTCAATCTAGTTAGATTTTTAATTGAAAACCATAGTGTGGTTGATCTTCTTTTTTCAGAGGATATTTGGTTGATATAAAACGCATTTCGTTAGAATAGGAGTTTGGATATGTTTCTTTTTTGAGATCCGCCACGAGTACGCCGGAGGTCAAGTGCGGTTTGTTGGTCTTTAAATATTGAATTATCTCGAGTTCATCAGTTAAGGGGAAAACATCGAAGTGAAACCAGGGTCTTACAATACCCTATTTAAGTGGCACCGCTGTCCTCAATGCTCGTGGTGCGGACGATCACTTCACTGTCCACAGAAGGATAGGCGTCTTCCACGAGAATGCGGGTAGTTGTCATGTCCGTCGGCGCGAGTCGACCTCTGAAAGGCGTCGCGGTGGACGGTAGGGTTTCCGGGGAGAAGGGTTATTCGCCTGCCTGAATGACGTTTTAGTGGGATTGGAATCTCTTTAAACGATGCAGATCTTCGCTTCGGTGCGAGTGAAAACTTTTGAAGATCTCGGGTGGATGTATTGTGCGTACTAGGCCTCCTTTTTGATAAGGCATTTAATGGCGATTCCGGTCGAAGTTGCTTTTTGTCTATCGTAGGAACCTTTGAGATGTATTCCAGTCGTGTAATGAGTTTCGCACCGATCCTCATGATCTTTAATAATTGCCTTATGGTGGATTGCTGGTGTCGTTTGGAACACATACGAAAAGATTTAAATGTCTCCATTTTGGATGGTGAGAAACCGGTGAATGAATGCACAGTGTCTCTGTCCACGTAAGTTGCAGTTCCAGCTGTAGGGCTAGTTGTTGTGGACGAAACTCTTCGAACGGTAGAGGAGTATTTTGTTATTTGACCGTAGCCTTGTGGGTGTTCTGTTATAGTAGGGAATACGATGCTTTCCAAGATTGACCCTTGGTCGTTATTGCTTCTGTATTGTTCGTTTTGTTAGGCGACCCAGCGGTTTAAGAAAGTGAAGGCGACAGACTCTGCTTCTTGGTTTGGTAGGGCTTCGGATTCGACTACTATGGCTACGTATTCCATCGGGGTATACGACAAACATTGGTTGAAGCGGTGCCATTAATTTAGACGCAGGGCCTTTGAAGCTGACGCATTCCGTGCATGTTTGGCAGAATCTGGGGACTAATTTTTTCGCTTGTGTCAAATTTTTCGTTCTCAGCCTGGGTGAAAAATCTGCCGGGTACTACTACGCTTTCGGGTTGGATGGATTTTGTTTGAAAACGAGGACATCCTTTTGGATGGTCGGCGTGGCCATTCATGCAAGAAGCGTCTTGGTGCAGGGCTGTCTAAATGCATCCCAGTAGCGGTCGATTGTTTGCAATTGTTGAGGATGCGATGATAGATCGGGGCCAATTAGAGGTCAATTCTCGACGTAGAAGACTAGTGCTACCGCGAAACAATTAACGCCGTCAATTTAAATCATACATGGCTTTCGATAAAGGTGTTGTAGCAGATTTGTATGTGGAATTAGAAAGCAAATCTATAAAAACGCAATTAAATATCGGCCATTGGATACGTTATAAATTTGTGATTCCCTATAACTGTCATCAGTTAAATTTTCCGAAACGTTGATGGATTTGTAATATGAATAAATCGGTCTAGTCTGTATATTGTGAATGGATAATTGGAACTTTTCTGACTCTAGTAGCTCATTTATCTGTATAATGAAAATAACTGTTATCATGGAGATACGGTCCAATAACAGAATCATAGATTGGGACCTTACAACATTTAATACTAATGACGGTGTTTATCTGATATTGAGACGCTTATATTTATTTCATAAAACCAAATGTGCAACCTATAATTTGAAGATCCAAAGCAAGCACTTTCAAATATTTTTGTGTGTGCAAAATCGGAAATATTTATTTTAACAAAAGGTCAGTCCACTACAAGATAACGCCCCGCCGATTCGAAAAAGTTTGCTATGTAATTTATGTCATCGATTTATAGACGTTTTATATCATTCCTTTCTCTCATTCGAAGGTACAGATATTATATAAATTATATCGGTTACTACGAATAAGTTCTTTAGAATGATACAGCTAACTATATCCCTACCCTCAGTTCACTAAACACCCCCAAACTCCACAACAACCCTCAGATAAAGAACGCCACACTATCAGCAGGATGCTCGAATCAAGAGCGAATTTCTTATTATTTTAAATTAATCGTATCTTTCATTTGTTATCGTTGTAAGGACAGGTCCCTTCGCCCAAAGCTCCTCATGTGTTCCAACTATCGTGCGCGAACTTCCACCACCGTAGAAAGTTTCGCAACCTTCCTTTTCAGCATAGAATATTGTCTGTCTTATTCTTTGTCGGACGTGATCGTCGTTTTGGAACAACGCCCACACAAATACGGGTTCCCAATGCGTAACCCAATTTCTAGATTGCTGGCCCCAGCAAGACTACGGATTTTTATCATTATATTAAAAAAGACCAAACTTTAAAACCCTATTTTTTTTAATTGAATTATTACTCAGCTGCCAGATCTAAGATGGCCAAGATTTTCTTCATAGTCATACGTTTTTTCTTCAGATCACAGACACGAACAATGTTCCGAAAGGGATTCGATGACCACGGTATTTCTCGAGTATCTCATAGCGCAGTCGAAAACGATCTCGATGTATGACTTTAATTCTCGTCTAACACATACAATGAAGGATTATTTGGCCGGACTTGTGAATACAGGCCCCACACAACGACATTTAAATTCGGTTAAAAATTTGAACAAACATACTTCAAGTGCCGCTGCCAATATAGCTGATGGCAAGTTAAAAACAGGAGCGTTTTTCCTAAAGAATGGAACAAACAGAAGTGTCAGAGGGTATGCCGTTAACTATTCTCAAGAGCTATGTTTTATTTGCGGTCTCAATATCAGAAATGAAAAGAAAAATATATTTATAAAAGAAGGTGTTATATTACCACCTAATGTGGCATTGCTGGGTAAGCCGATTTTCTCTTTTTTTCTATAATATCAGCCAACACGTTATATATTTAATGATCATCCAATATGAAAACGATGAAACCTATTCGCCCCTGTCGAAACAATAATTATTTGCCATTTTTTGGGACAACTTTAGTAACGACTGTGAATGTATGATAACACAATGTGTTGGTGTTGGAATAAAGACGAAATTAATTATCATACCCTCAGATAGATACTCACGAAAAGAATTGCTAAATAACCTCACTTTTGGCTGCATACCGCCGATTCGCTTGCTTCAAACATCGGCTACATTTGATAACAGACACGGGTTTCGAATTGCCTCGCCTCTACGACTTTTTCGACCAACAACGTTTAGACACGTAGACACTGACATATTACCACCGATAAAGTTTATATACTTGATATCACAGACAATGACGATAAAGAAATGTCAGTCGTCAACACGGAACTATCAAGCAGCTCCATTTACCGCTATTCTTCAACCTCCAAATCAGTAAGTTATTTTATGACACCGTTACTGTTATACAGTTCTAAAATTTCAACCTATTAGACGCGTAAATGTATTTACAATAATTATTTTACACCCCGTTTTTTCTCACAGATTATATTTGTTTTTTTCTTTCTGTAAATATACAAGGAGGAAACCTCCACCGCGGTTTCAAAGTTAATCTACGTTGACGACAATGCATCGCGATCCAACAATTTTAGTGAAAAATTAACATATGCAACGACTGATCAGGTTCCAGGCTCGTTTTCGAGAAAAACGTCGAGGGAGCGGCAATGTCCGCCGTCGGTGCCACCACTGTCCTCAGTCAGAGGTGACTTGAGCGTTTTTTTTATTTATTCGTGTAATATCGTAATTTTGTGTCAAATTCTGTCTATTTTCGTAGATGAGTCCTCATTGACGCCGGCAGTTTTCAGTTTTGAAGACATCATAACGATGGAGGAGGATTCTGGTAAAGACAACTTTTTTAAATGTCGACGACAGTAGCTTTGTTCTTTCATTGCCGTTTGACATTTTAGAGTCACCACACGAATCGTTAAACAGTCCTGGCACATCCAGTTACGACATTGACAATGGAACAGTGATCGAAAATGCTATATGTGGCAAGTCAGGCGCCTTGTATCACGATCGCGATAGAATTTGAAGCTGTTTTATTATGAAGGCCTTGGTTGACTGAAAATACTAGCCGTTGGCTCACTATCTGGGGCAGATCGTTTTTAGTAAATCAATGCAGTAACAATTCTATGGTTACGTTAGAAATATAGAAACAAATCAAGAAATAGTGATTCAGTATTGCTCTGACTAATAATAATTCATTGCATTCGTATAAATGGTAAAGCGTTAAAGTTGTTTCAACGTAACTCTCGACCAAAATCCAATCAATTACTTTCTTTACTCGCACAATATCAAAAGATAGCATTGGAAGTTCATCTTCTCCGTCGCTCTCCTCAACTGCCACATCAACAGGAAATGTATCTCCAGCGCCGTTCGTCTACGCGGACGAAGGCGACACGGAGATAACAGAACCGAACGCAGACAAACAAATCGATCGGGTTCATGATTCCGACAATCACCGGGGTGCTTACGAGTATTCTGACGACTTCGAGTCCTCCACTGCTGGCACAAATGACTTGGCAGCTGAGGATGACAACAATACCGATGATAACAAATCAATAAAGGTTCACAAATCTCCTCCGCCAATCGATGATGATGCTGGGTCAATAAATGCGACGGTTTCCGGTGCTGGTGAGTCAACATTCATGGTAAATTACGGTAATGAGGATTCCTCGGGGTAACGCATGGTCATTGGTCTCCACTGGACATTCAACCTGCTCGTTTGGCTCCAGGGATTTGCATGCGGCAGTAAACCGCTTGACATGCGGTCCAAACCTGGTTCGGGTAATACTTGGGAGGTAAATCTCCCGGCGAAGGAAATGCCCAGTCAAATTTCGCTGGAGATCCATACCAGGATCCACCGACGTGGAATGCGGATCCTAGTGTACCGCACAGATGCATTCTGTCTTGCAGGACATACTCGGCGGCCATTTAAAGGCTAGAGTCGTCCCCTGACAACGCCGGGTAGCTATGGGGACGCCACCTGTACGAAATTCCCAAGAAACTTCCTGAATTCGTCTCTAATCTTATCATTAATTAAACCGGCACATCCTCTCTTATCAGAAATGAGGAAGAAGAGATATCGAAAGAACCCGACAACGTTCAACCGATTTAATTCATGCCATCGTTTCAATAAACCGAGCGTTTTGTATAACTACCTAGAAGTCGGGTCGATAAGTGTGGCGGGATGGCAATCTTCTGGTGAGCTATTTACTTACAGAATGAATGCCTTTGGTTACAGAAAGTGCCCCTTCACCTCCCACCCTCGAGCCGAAAAAAACCACGAAAAAACGCGAGCCTCCCATCGAAACATGGAAACAGCCGAAAATTAATGCACGGTAGGCTCAACGTTCATACACACGCCAAAACATCACTGTTTACAGGAACTGTCATGGAAACCAAAAGAGGCTGCGTCCTCGGTATTATCGCCATGAGCTCGTCCGCGGCATAGAAAAATGCCGGATTTTTATTATTTAGCAAAAATCTCATCGTTATCACTCACCCGCGTGGTTAGTCGGAAATTCGAACATGGATTCAATGCATATTTTGTTTCGCTGCCATCTTATTGAAAACTGGATGCATCCGGTCAAGCGTTGCTGTAACTCATTAACGGCTTCGGATAACAATTTCAGTTCACCCCTTTCATAATACCCTGTTTTTTTGGTTCACATGACGTTTTCGGTGAATTAATTGCTTGACCAGTTTACTGGCCACCCGTTCACGGTCATGTGACCCTGGCGTAAGATAACATCCTCTGTGAACCTGTTGCTCTTGGTTACGCCCTATCTGGACTCCGTCGAGGCAAGCGGGATATTGCCACCACCAGTACACCATGGCATTTGACCACCAGTCGATGTGCCATAGCATAGTATAGTATCCGGTTAATGCGACCATTTGCCGGTATGCCATTATATATCGATTTCCTGTCGTCGGGGGGTAGGTAGGGGAAAAGCCGCTTGTAGTCGAATGCCACAATCGGAAAATTCGGACAAAATGCCTGCCTTTTGGAGTCAAATTAGGAGCCAAAACGAACAGTGACCGATTATTTGGATGCTTTATGCTCACTTCCAGACAGGACTCACTTATCTCCGCTCACTTCTAGAAAAGAAGAAGAGGGGCGTGGGGAGGCCAAGTGCAGGAACGCAGCAACCCTGACAGAAGCCTCTCTCTGGAGGGAGCCTCTGTGGTCGGCTGGTGGTTATGACCAGTTGGCTTTCGAGGCGGCTGTTGCCTCTGCTGTGCGGAATATGGCAGCCAAGCAGGCCGTCTGTCGACCTGTCTTCTGCTCATCCCTCGAATCAGGTGAGTTGTGTTTCTTTCATTCCCCGAAAGTGGTGCTTCTTCGTGGTGCCGATCATAATGGGACAAACAAACTTATTCTGTCTCAGAACCAAAATCACCAAATCCCTCCATCGCGGCTCTTGACAATATCCTACGACAACAGCTTCAACTGACACGACAATTCCTGGATACCCACAAAGAACTACACAATGCCATTACGTCGGCTTTCCAAACCTGCGTCATACCTGTCAACGAGGTAGGCTCTTTCTCGGCTCTTTATCGGCCGACGAACCCGTCTTTGGGGCTTATCCAAAGCAACCATTCTAACAATCTGTTCAGATTGACTGATTCTGGGTTGACTAGCCATCCCCGAAATTCGATGGGGTTAGGCCCTAACCCGCCGTAACCGTTAAGGGGTCAGTGCAAATGTTCCATTCGCGTGTGAGGACAAGACAAATATATTGGTTTAGACAAAATAGCGGAATCCATAATAAAAATCGTTTAAAATATGATTTCATTTTTAGCGGATTATCTATACACTTTTCTTTACTCAAGAGACAAGACTATTTACGGTCATTTTAAAGGTTGTTCGCTTATCGATTCTAGTATATAAAGTGCTCCACCCAATCCCTTTTATTCAAGTCTGTCTCATTGTCAAAGTTATCGACAAATGCAAGGGCTATGCTATTGAAATCTAACAAGAACGACAGCTTATCACTGATATTCGGTGATTCCCAATTTGTCCCAATTTTGACTTGCAGCAGAAAAAGCCAAAAAGGAACTACTGGACGTTTTTAAATAAAATATCTCTTACTTTTAATTATGAATCGTCTGCTCCTCGTCACACTAATTAAGCGCTACAATTTTTATTATTGGATAACACAAGAAACCTTGATGGCCACTTTAAAAATTAATGACCTTTTACACTTTTATTTTTCTAGACTCATCGACCCAGGAACGTGGACACTTGAATACGTTGATCCACAAACTGCAACCCCCCCCCCCCATTAGCTGTTAATAAGCTTGTTTATAAGAAAGCGATTTATTTTAGACTTAAAGGAACAATCGAATGGTGGACGAGACAGAAAGACCAAGGCGTATGGGGTCATCGGTCGGTTGCTATGGGAATGGGAAGCTCCCCGATTTTTTTCGGGCTTGACCCACTGACCCTGAGTCAGGGACCGTAACTGTCAGCCCCAAACCCACAAAACGAAAGCTGAGACGGTCGTGGGAAAGTCGGGGCTGATGCTATTCTCGTGAAACGTCTTGTGTCCACGACCCACGGTAGCTCTTGTTACGAATCGATAGGATTCTGCTAAAGAGCTAGACAGCGTCATCAGGGTTCACCAGTATGAATTATACGAACGAGTAGTAATGCCTCCGGTGTCGTTGTCCGTATAAATGTTGTGGGGCAAATACTGCTTGGTCGATTCGAAGCTACAATACACAGTTCGTCGCATTGTTTATCGTTGCACAATGGAGTGGCATGCGCCATGTTACACAGAGGTTTACCAGTTGCCTTACCAATTTTATAGACACCTGGTTTACACTACATTTTGGCGTATTAAATGGTTTCAGGAAGGTCAGACATGTTGCATTTCGTTCAAATGTTCTGGAAATGCAAAAAAATCGGTTTCGTTCGACTAACTCAAATGATTGGCAACGCTTACGATCTTCTTTTCGATTAATGCAAGTCAATTGGCGAGCTCAGGGGTTAACTAATCCAACGAACCAACTTCGAGGCACTACAAAGAGTTGATCAGCTTATAAAAACGAACTCCATGCCTTGCAACCCTCCAGCAAAAACATTCAGCCAATGATGTTAATATGAAAATAGCTATCATCAACATTCTTGCAAACATCGAAGCGCCAAATTTAATAATATGTTTAAAACTTGTATCATTGCTGCACATGCAATGGTCGAACTCTCAATTAAATCATCACGGACACAAATATCCGTTATCTATAAACTATTAAGAGATCAGGATAATCATGACGCATTCTTTTCTATATTATGTGAATGCCCCACTTTTGGCGTATAATTGAGCCTAGCCACATACTACTACTGCAAATCATAATATTTATACATCACCTGCAGCTGCTACTACCACTAGACATTTCAGCTTCCTCCAATTCACAAGAGCACAAGGCTCAGCCCGAGGGAATAAGTCTCTTACCGCGGTCTCACGAATATCAACAGCTGCCAAGTAGTGTTCCTACATTCTAGAGGTACGGAGTATCCTGGTTTCAAACTTCGCGTGACGAACCCCCGGAAGGGGCATGTGGTGGTTGCTAACTTTAACCGTGTAACTGTTAATTGTGTTTTACTATGCTGAGTGTTGTACCGCACTTTTGAAGAATATACAATTCCACGTTGCTGCATGTGTTCTCATTCATTCAAGGTCTCGGTTAGCTATTTGAGTTATACCGGTTATACTGACAATTCGTCTATTCTCTATTACGGGCTAATTCAACCCAGAGACAGTGCTACAACAGCCTGTTTTTGCCCTTCTCTATTTGCTACTACTAATACAGTAGCAGCTTCCGGGGATTTTTCACATATCGTCCAGCTACCGAGGATCATGTACGCAGCCTCCCAAGACGAACTTGTGGAAGGAACACTACAGAGACTGGATTAGACATTTGCACTCTAAATCACACGGGTGAAATTAGATGGTTCTTGACGTCCAAGAGGCTTCTTTTATTGAAATAATTTTATAAAAACTACGAACATTACTCTACACCAGCTGCGCCCGAGATGATTGTACTTAGAGGCAGTGTGTAGTAAAGGAGACCTTGGATGATGAGAATGACTGCGACAAGGAATAAACCTAAAATACGGGACGAAATTCGGTAAATAAATGATTACTGAAGGAAGGCAGAACAATTTTCATGGCACTTAAATTAAACTAAGTGGAATTCTGACGCGGCAAAAAGCAGATACGAATGAATTGATAACAACGTGGGTCACGAAAGGTGTGTTTTTTGCGTAATTGTAAGTCTTTCGCAGGGATAAATCCGCGAAATTCTTAAACAAGTAAAAAACTCGATTTCCGTAGGAAAATGGAAGATTAATGCTCTTATCCGCGTAATTTGTACCGTCTACGCTTGATGTACTTATCTTCCGTGAAAACCGGAGTTGTGTTTGGTATGACGACGTACCTGGCGTTAGACAGAGGATTCCTCCATTGCTGTCCATTGAATAGAAGGTTCCAAACTGAAATGCGGAAAACCCTATTTACTTCATCGCTAATTCAAATATACATATTCAACGAACCATAAATTTTGGATGATCTACATTTTAATATTTTTCCCAAAACTCATTTCTTGTAAACAGTGCTATTTTTTAGCTCTAGTGTGCTTTAAGGCAACATATTAAGGTCTGTTGACCAAGACCCTCTTTTAATTGACATATAAAGGTCTGAAATGTTAAGCCCGCATGCATAAAAGCTGGAGGTTTTGTTCCTATTCACCTCAATAAAACGCTTACACTTGTTATTAAATGATTTTTATATATGCGCATTCGATTGGCTAGTGTTAAAATGTAAAGCTATTACACGTCAGGCATGGATTTTGTCGGAAAATAGAGCAAATGGAATGCGAGTGGGTGAAACAAGCGTTAGGAAACGTTTGGTAAAAAATAACACTCTTCAGTATTAACAAAAAATAACAAAAAACGAGTTTATTGGATAAGACATATTTTGCGGCGATAAATCCTGTGAAAAGAAGTATCTCAATGACGAAGCGATCTCCGCTATTTTCATACTTTAAATTAACTATTGACCAAGTAGAAGAAATATCTAGCTTACTTTAAACATGAAAAATAAACGAGCCAAACCGCAGTCACAATTATCAACTCTTGGTTTGTGAATTAAATCGCGCCAGAGAACGCCCCACAAGTAATAAGTAGGCGTTGTCATCCCCACCCCGTTCGTTGGCGATCTTGAGTCCCAGTTAAGGCCACTAAGCATTAGCCGGGCGTAGCGGCGATTTGGAGGCTGTCGGGTTGGTGGGGGCGGTAACCGGCTGCTGCATCGTACAGATATTAATTTATTATCTGCAGGTTTCCGTCACTACTCACGTGACCGCACCAGTTCATCAACACCCTGGGGTTGACAAAATATCAAACACCAGATGTCGGACTCCTTGGTCTATCGATGTTTCGTTGCATCTATCATGCACACATTTGTTGGGATTCTTATCAAAGTTTTCTCAAAGGCCGAACGGTTATTTAGTTTCATAGTACAGAGCACAAGTACATCGGGTGATATACGGGAATATATAACGTTTTCAAGACATAACCAACCGAAATAGAGGACGCGATAAGTAGAACAAGGATTGAACAGAAGAGGTATTGCCGCATCATTTGCCGTGGAAATCGCGGTGTTATTGTCGTGAGCTTGTTGCACTCGAAGCATCTAACCTCTGCCGAGAGATCAGAGGTTGGCATTACCTTGAATTGCTTGCGACATGCTCCACAGCTAATCGCAACGTATCGCCAATCTGTGTGTTGAAAGGCGGAAACAGAAATGACATCTAATGATGCTAACGTATTTATAAACGTTCAATTCTGTCGACGATATTTGTACAAAAACGACAGACTCATCTCCACAATGTCCGCCCCTTAAATGAGATCGAATATGAATGCCGGGGTTTTTATAATACATCTTTAATTATAGGTAGAGGTAACGGCTATCTTAAAAAATATTATGTGGCTAATACGCACCCGATTCCTTCGAGAACATGAAAGTCAAATTTGGGAGGCTTGAAGGTCTTAAGCCAGAATTCAGGCGTTTTTTAAAAAAGGCCAAAATTAGTTTCGGGTTGGATGTAGCAAATTCATTGACCAGGATTGCTTTACAGGAAGGTCTTGGACACATGAAAACATGTTGATGTCGGGGAACTAGAAGGAGGCAGTAACAACGGCAACGGTAAAATCTTTTATCGGGAGCCGCGTTTCGAATAGGCTAAAATTTAAACTAGAATGAATATTCGTCAAAGATAAAGTTTTGTGCAGTGTAGAAATACCGTTGCTTCGAGACATCGTGGACACAGGGCGGCCAGTTGAACACGTTTAAGTGAGACGGATATTAAGAGCTTGCATATTTGGCAATGGAAGAAACCATATTCAGTGGACTTCGCTCTGGGAATGGCAATAGAGCATGTATCCAAAACGATGTAACTCAACGCAGAAGTGACATTATCCTCTAAAATACGTTCACTTAAATTGTTCACGAGTGGTTCACTCGTTGTTCTAAGCATCTAAAAAACGATAAAATAAACACGAGTTCTTAACGGAAAAGGTAATCATAATGTGTCCCGTGTGTTTCAAGTGAAGAAAGTTTGATGAATTTAATAATAATAATAATTGTAGTGGCTTTATTGAGTTCACGAGGACCAAAACTTTCAGCATTAAAACATTAAGCCGATATATATATATTCAATCGAGACGTTCCACCAACGCTGCCTCATATATCCTGTACTATCGACAAGTACTAAGTGTATGCTTTATCGCACATCGGTAATAGTTTACTGTAGAAGTTGTGAACGAAAACTACGAAATTAATATCTTCACTTTTAAGGATGGTGGCTGTTTGTTTGAAATGTGTGGATAACGAAAAGTGAGCGTCATTCTTTAACCGGACTGTGTGTTCGTTTGTTTAAGGTTCATCAATCCTACCGTTCCGGGGCGAATCAATTGACAAAAAACACCGAAAATTTGAGCCGTGACCATCGCTATATATATCGAACAGATAAGGCGTTCTAACCGCGACTGAGAATACACTGGCTAATTTCCATCCAACAATCGCTACCTTTTTCATTAACATAACAAAAGTAGACACTACTTTCTAAAAATAAATCGGAAAACAACATATCCAATGAATACATTTGCGAATTAATCAAACATGCATTTTGCGTCTCGTATTGCTATATTCTAGAAATTAATGTTTTATTCCTCAGTAAGCATATTTATGATTTTAACTTTCCTTTCATTATATTTAATTTTAGATGGCAAATACATTTAACCTAAACATTTACATTTCGGAACACGATAACAATAAGTGTTTTTAACTGGACGCCAAGGTTATGGATTATGTTAATAACGAGTTTCCATAATGCTATTCTCAACATTAATTATGCATCATTATCCAGATTAAGACATATATAGGTACTTTAATTCCACTTCTGCCCGTAGGCGATTTCGGTCTGTTTTTATTATAACACCGTTCATGAGTTGCTCTGGTAAAATTCATTCTATTGTTTGCTACAAAGTCTTCAACTTCAGAAAATTGTATGCTGACGCCTCAGTAACAAACGTGATGGAATTTATTATACGACCACAACAATTGTTTTACATCGTCCGTTCAACCATAATTACTAGCTAGCCCACCAAGCCTTATAAAAACACCCATTCGTGTTCTGAAATTGTGTCAATGGTCGGTATTCAATTAATATGGTCGATGAATTATTGTTTTCATATTCGGTATATTCGGGGTGTATAGACTGTCAGGAATGCTGTAGAATCTGGTTTTTCATGCACAGTCTGAATAGGGCATCGTGATTCACTGGGACAAATGTCATTTTAACTAATTTTCCTGATTTACCTGAACGAATCAATTTCGTCAATTTTCATATCCATGTTTGCTTTTTTCGAGCCGCTGATATCCGACACCGTCGAGTTGACCCATTATCTTAAAAAATCACCATAAACTCTATCTACCGTTTCATTCGAAACGGTTGGTTATTTAATTAAATGTATCTGACGAACAAATTGCCACATTCAATTCGGGTGAAGCGACACCGGAAAAAGGAAATTAGCCGAAAAAACTCTCTTTCTCAGTTAAGAAAGTTACTCAAGTTATTTATTCTACACAAAAAACACAAGCACGAACTCGCCACAATTTTTCACCAGTCGACGGCGCTCTGCTTTGAATGTTTAATTCAATGTAACTGTGATGCGGTTGCTCGTGGTAAGGACCCATCAATTGAAACTCCTTTTTTGTACTTTTCATTATTTGATCATAATAATAATAATCGCTTTATTAAGTTCACGAGGACTAGAACTTCAAGCATTAAATGTTACAACAAACAAAAATGATATAATAAGTGGCGATTGTGCATGGCAGGTGTAACATAATTTTACAGGAATCATCGAAATAACAACGAGGTTAATTCACAAGGAAGGCACTTTTAACCCTCGGAGTGTACAAAGCGCCCAAAAAATTACTAGGCGTGTAATCTTAAATTATAAATCCTTAATCCATTTTTTAACCATGACATTTTTGGTTCTTTGAGGCGGCCTCAGTGGCAATATAAGATCTGAGCTACAAGGTTGTAATTAATAGAGAAGAATAAAATTTTCGACATTTAATGTTGGGGATAAACACAACAATAATCAATAATAATTATAGTATGTCCCTAAAATAGGAATTATAATAAGACTGCACGCTATTTGCTCGGTTTAAATAAGAATATAAAATTTTTCAAGTTTATTGCTCGTTTGATGTTGTAATCCTTCGATCTTTGTTTTACCACGTTGTCGAATCACTTTCGATACGCGTTCGATATGCATCGGGAAAATCAATGCCGTTCAAGGAGCAATCATCGATGCTGCCACGATTTCAGGATTCGAGGTGATAGCACACACAAAATTTCGGATTCGTCAACTTCGCTTTCTATCTGCTCATGTTCTTCCAACCGCAAGAGAAGGTCGTCGCCTTGTTCAAAGAATGGTTCATCCGGGTATGGTTGCTCTCAACCGAAGTCCAGAAAATGTGAAACTACCAACAAAAGGTATATTGTAAGACAGATTTGTGGCATAATATATATTAAAACATTTTCGTGCTTGCAAAATGTCTGTGTTTTCTATTCCTGAAACTTTGCGGTTTTTGTCCCTGTTGGTACAGACACAAGCCTAACTCCCGAAACCTATCTCCCCGTAAGTGCCGGCGGCTTGATCCAGCGGGTAAAGTGGGCAGGGACGGCTACATCGCTGACGCGTATGCACCAAGTTCAGTCGTTCGTTCCCATAATGGTGATGGAGGGTCTCACGAGTCGATCGAGAAGCTCCGCGCGCAAAGCCGAGGTTTTAGCGGTCAACGAGGTTCTACCAGACTCTGCGATCTCCGCTCGAAACGGGGCTTCGATGAGCACCGATCTACTACCCAGTCGAGTCACAGACGCAAACGTCAGCGACGCAGCAAAGAGAGGGTCAAACGCAAAGAGAGCCACGCAAACCACCGCTACGAGAAGGTTGACGCCGTCATTCCTATCGGGGACGTCATCAAGCGGCGTTTCGAAGTGCTTAGAGTCCTAGGAGAGGGAAGCTTCGGTCAGGTTCTCGAGTGTCTCGATCGCCACACGCTGTCTCATGTAGCAGTGAAAGCCTTGAAGCGACTAGAGGACTACTACGAGGTGGCCAAGCACGAGGTGGACGTTCTTGATCTTATCTCCAAATCTGACCGAGGTTTTCGTTCTAATTGCATTGAAACCATTGACTTTTTTGATTGGCACAAACATTACTACATTGTATTCCCCCTTTTAAGTACTAGTGTGTTTAGCTTCCTCGAACAGAATGACTATGAACCTTATCCCATTGAGCAAGTTAAGGTCATATCCCAACAGTTGTGTGAAGCTATGCAATTTATCCACAAACTTAAACTGTGTCATACTGACCTGAAACCGGAGAACATTATGTTTGTATCTTCGGCTTACGACGACGTTTACAACGACAAACGAGGTCGTACCGTTCGCATCGTTAAAGATCCGCGAGTGAAGGTGATTGATTTCGGTTCTGCAATTGGCGACAGCGAGCGACACCCGTCAACTATCCAGACCCGCCATTATAGAGCTCCGGAGGTTGTCCTCGAATGCGGATGGTCCTACCCTGCAGATATCTGGTCTGTCGGCTGTATTCTTTATGAGCTAGTGACTGGCATGTGTCTCTTCATGACACACGATAATCTGGAGCACTTGGCGATGATGGAGAGATGCCTCGGTCCCCTCCCGAGGGACATGATAAGAAGGAGTCGCAGGAGGCGTTATTTCAGGCGTGGCCGCCTAGATTGGAACCCCAACACTACTGATGGTCGCTACGTTCGACGCAATGTTAAATCACTCGGGGATGTGTGGTGCTCCACGCCCGACCTCCCATCCAGACTTGCTTTTGATTTAGTTAGAGAGATGCTAGCGTACGAACCCAACTTGAGGATAACTGCCCGTCAGGCTCAAGAACACCCTTTTTTTCAATGAACAAATAATTCTTGCTGTGTATACACTTTATTCAAATTTGAAGACATCTTTGTATGAATTTACGTGTCTTGTCATTGAAGGAACGAAGATCAAGTCCGCTCAAATCGGCTAAAAGTTCCTGTTGTCTGTATTTTTTGTACATATGATGTTACAAATGAGATTACCTTTTACATCGACTTTTCTCCGTTTTTGCTGCGTTCGAGGTTAATGGATTGATCTGCGCAATCTTATAGAAAGTGGTTAAATATAACATACCAATGAGGCTCTGGCAATTACATCAGCTGGTACGCCGGCTTTAGCGGCCACTTCTAAGGCGTAGTTAATCTGGCTCACACCCGAAACAACTTCGTGTAAGAATATTGGCCTTTTGTCATTTCTATAGACCCGTAACTTCTGAAAAGTGATTTCAGGAAGTTTCAGTTGTACCTTAAAATTTAATACGCCAGAAAGTGCCTCCAAGTACTCACGAGCCCATAGCACATTGATGCCCGTCATGACAATATGCGGACGGTTAATCTGGGCAATGAAATCCAGGAACCCTAAAAAGAGTGATTTCCTCGTTATCTTGGATAATGTGTTTTCCTTATGAGTCTCATACCTTATCAGTGAAATAGGGGAATTCGTCCATGAGCAAGAGGGACCTCGATGTTGCTTGTCGAAGGGCCATAGCGAGCCAACTGGCGTCAGCAAGGGACTCAGATTTCCTGTATTGTTTCCCCAAGTCTGCTGGTATCAGAGCAAGTATCGTATCCATCAATGGCACGGTTGCAGAATCAGCTGGTACGAAGCTACCAATATGCGCTAAGAAGACAATAAGTCCAATCTAACATGTATGTCATTGGTAGGTGAGTTACCTGTTTGATATACATAGTCTTCCCACTGGCGTTAGGTCCCGTAATAAGAGTCACTGACTTTTTCTTGGCGGAGGACGCAAATGAATTAGTTCTGTAGTTGGAATGCAGCGTCTCATAAAGTACATGCCGGCCCTTACAAATTCGAATTTCATTTTCGGGGCTTAATTGCGGAAGAACTCCGTTCATTTGTATTGCGGCGGTTGCGAGTGCACAAATGCTAAAACAGTAAAGGGGGGTTTCAAGGAACTTTATGTGATACATTCGCAAATAATGCTGCTGCAGATTACCGAGCATACCTTCCGAGGTGCATCAATCAAGAAAATTACTTTTTTTGGAGAACCATATGGCATGGCGCTGCATATAGAATACTACGTGGTTACTTGTTAGATTTCTAATTTATCTTACCAATCGAGCTCAGTAGAGAATTCCAGCAGCTGAAGAAGTGGTTTCGATGTCCGTAGGATTTCCTCCTGTAGGTCATGCATTATTGAGGTTTCTGCGTCTATTGTCAGCATAATATGTGGTTAGTTCCTTAAAACGAGTGTCTTTCCACACGTGTTTAAAAGTGGGTATTGTAGAGACCATATTGTAGCAGTAGTCAACGATAACTACTTTACTTTTCGGTATGTTAGTTTGTTTGAAATGCGTTGATAACGAAAGGCGCGTCATTAGTTAGCATGGACTACGTGTTGGTTCGTTTAAGGTTCAACGATCGGACCATTCCGGGGCGCATCAAGTGAATAAAACATCAGGAATGTAACCCTCGACAAATTAAATATACATAGAACCGTGAGGGAGAATAGATAGGACGTTCTATCCAGGTATACTATCCATGTATTCCCATTTCTCCGACGTGTGCCGACGGTACGTACCTTGGTATAGGTAAATAAAAGGCAAGCAATCGCTACATTTTAAATGCGCTTTTGCTACTGGGAAGAGAAGTACCTCTCGACACGGGGAATTTCGTGCATCTCAGGACAATTCCCCAATCTTTGGTCTCCATTTGTTGCAACTCTCACCAGTAGCTCCACGTGACTGCAGTACACCCCGGTAAACTGCATGAGAGGTGGCCCAAACCAGCTGTGGGTAGCAGGGACGTCATCCTTTTAGAGAGTAGAAAATGTTCAATCAAAGCCGGTGGAGAGGAGGCGGACACCAAATACTAATTTTTATGCAAATTGCATCCACTGCTACATCCTTCTACCCGGTTCATCTCATATTAGCCAATGAGCGGCAAAACACGCCAACGTTGCACCAATTGACCAAGCGCAGAGTATTATTCATTACGTCATATCTTCTTTCACACTCCATCAAAGAACAATCAGTGGAACCCAATCAAAGATTCAGACCAACAAGCCGCCCCAAATGAGCCAGTAACCGAGAGACGTCGCCAAGAATCCTTGATCCATAGACAACAATCAGTGAACGCTAGCGAAGCCCAGCAGCAAAACTCTCCCGACTTCCAACAGCTTGGACCACAGGCTAGGAACGATCTCAAAATATACTGGTCCCAGCACTCCGAAAAAAAGGAGACACACATAAACACGTTGGGCTTCGGAAAAAAAATCCCTCGTGCCAACTGGCAAGCGTCAACCTCACGAACACCGCCGTAGCGAAACAGCCGATGAAAGGAAAGTTCAATCGTAGGATCGAACCCTTCAACTAACTGGTTACCGCACAGACGGCATCATTCAGATTCAACGAGGTATCACACTAATTGAAAGTCTTCTCCGCGACCCGAACACACCCAAACCACGTGGGCGTTTCCTGTGGCTGACAATGCTCGGAAAAGATGTTAATCCTCTGCCGAATACAGAACATAGTTAAAAGTTTAAGCAGCGAAGGGTTCGTGTTTTATCGACTTCCGCGCGGCATGCGACTCGAAAACAGAGATTATATCTGGGAAACACTTGAAGCGGACGACATGACCGACAAACTGGTGAATGTTTATGACGAGGAGTCAGGTGGATGTAACGCCAATGCCGGTACCGGGAAAGGTTGTGCGCTTTTGTTTGATTTGCTCAACTATATGGTGAACTGGGTAATGCGACAGGCCCGCATAGATTAAATCGGCTTTATCTATAGCTGACCAAGAATTCGCAAACGAAATCGTTATCCTGGGAAATACCACAACTGCCCTACAACCTGGCCTCAATCCAATAAACGAGACCCGCCTCCAGACAGATGTTCCAGCCTTTCGTGCAGGAATCTGTCCATGCTACCCAAAACTTGTGCAAAGTGGCAAGCTAATAAAAAAATATATACTAAAAAACGCGAAGATATTGCACGACCGGTATCTAACCAACGAGAAGCGTTCCACCTTTCTAATACTCCTGCCAAATCGTTGCCTTCCAACTAACATAATCACCATGCCCATAGTGACACTGTCGGATGAATGGACAAATAGAAGCTGGGGTTGCAGTCCGCCTAGGACATGCGTCACTGCAAAATCTTCTTCACTTTGGCGCGACTACCGTATATGCCTCCGATTGGGGCCGCATACGCACGATCGGAGGCAGGTCGGAACAAGTTGTGAATCCAGTGTATCAATCCACTAGATGATAAAACGGTTTCAAGGGGGGGGTTCGCCAAGAAGATATTTTAACAGGCGGATTTCCCAGTGGTACCCGAAGTGGCCTGACCTGCGTGTCGAACCCCGATCCCTCACCAACAGAGCAAGGATTCCGACCGCTAGACCATTCAGGCACCCTTGGTAAGCTATATTCCATAATGCGTAGACCATTCTCTTAAAAAACGTGAAACGCTATTAAGCCAAATCGGTGGAAATTGATAGACACGAATCGGTAAAAACATGATTTATTGTTTAAGAAACACACAACGCGTCCGCTTACCCAGAATAGCGTACATGACATCACCATACCGCTTGTCCAGTTCTGTAAGGCTCAGAAATGTATTGATGATGTTCAGACTTACCTTTTGTTGTTTCCGTTCGGTAGTACGTCAGATCACCGTTTGTGAACTGGAATAATAAAGTTCAATGGTAAGCACAAGCCATAATCCGACTTACAACGAGCTGTAAGCCAAGTTCTTGAAGTTCCTCGGAGGTCTGCGAATTGGGTACTTGCAAGAGATATCCAACCTAAACAAATAGGTGCATAACAAACCAAATTTGCCAGTAAATCAAAGGTATTTGATAAATACGCGAAAGTATTTGTTGGGTACTGCCAAAATTAACATGTAGTCTTCAGAATCCAACGCGCAAGACGTCATTTCAATCGATTATTAGTAGTGGTGTTGCTAGTAATAATATTGTAGAGCCTTTCAACTTCGCGTTTCTTGTACAAATTCAAATAAAACAACCATTTTGAATGGAAAAATCATCACCTGTTAACGATGTACTTATATATTTGAGGGTATAACCTTGTTGGCGCTTTAATGATGGTATACGATCTTTAAACAATACGGTGCGCCATGGCACACAACGAAATATTGAATTCATTGCGAATGAAATCCCATGGAAGAATCACCTCACGAAATTATGCAGCTAGACCGCCAAGATCGCCGGATTTAGAGCATTTGGAATTTTTTCTGTGGGGCAATCTCAAATATAGTTGACCCGAATAAACCAGAAACAATTGAAGCCCTGGAGGACAACATTCAGTGGGAAATTACCGAGACGAAGCCAAAATGGTGCAGAGATTTAATCGCAAACTTCGTCAAAAAATCGAAATTCGTAAGCGTGCACGCGGAGAAAATTTACAATGTATCATTCATAAATTGTGGACCCTCTACTATATATATACCAATACACAGATGATGATTTTCTATTCAAAATGGCTGTTTTATTTGAAAAAGAAACTCCAACTTGAACGACACTGTAGAGAATTAATAGCAATTCCGTCGCAATTGCCTGTCAGGAGTTTAGAAACGGGGTTACTGTTGGTGATGTTTGCGCAGTGCTTAAGGAACCCTTAAGGCGGCGCAGATTTGGTCTGTTGTCATAGTGCTCGGTAGACAAAATCTCACTTCATCCGTGTGCATTTAATCAAAAACACAGTACGAAACAATAATAATTTATATAAGGGACGAATATAACTTAATTTTAATTTGATAAATAACCGGCATCGTAAATGCCACATTTAAGAATATTTTCAATGTCACAGAACGGCATGAAAACAAAGGACATGGACAAAATTGAAACCCATGTCTCCTACACTTTCGGGGTATTGGGGATCTCGTGGTCGATCTTCATCAGACTTATCTCAGATAAGAGCGACCCAGGCACTAGGTATGTGGCTCTGCACATTGGTAACAAGCAAACAAGAAGCAACGCAATGTGAAAATCTCTACAGCCGGGATGGTAAAACGACGCCCCTACATTCACAGAGACGGCATCAAAAATAAATCCCCCAGCGATGCTAACGTAAACGAAATAAAACGTACAAGTGGAAAATAAATAAGACCGCACGCATCCACATGCCCCCTCAGTCGGTTGAGCTCATGTTCCGCCAATCTACTTAAAATGTCGGGAAGGCTGCGGTACACCTGTTTCCCTATTCAGGAAATCGATATGTTATTGTTATCAGAAAGCGACGCCAACACAAATTCCGAATTAGCACTCACATTCATCCAACCATGCCTGATTACCCTGACGCACAATGAAGCGCTTGTGAGAAGATGTCGACGATAAATCAATCGTGGCTAGGATTTTGTCAAAGAGATTACAAACGGATTGACCAGGCGAATCTTGACCAGGAGTGCTAGTGTCAAAGGGAGCTCGCAACTGCGGATGGGGACGGCAAGCAGTGAGGATTTCTTTCAGTGATTGAATAGTTAGCAGTAACATCTTCCACTCATTAGGTGAGGCTGAAGATGTTTGCATCTTCGTCAGAACTCGCTAAAATATACGGAGATTCCATTGACTGCATGAGTAGCAATAAGTACGGGTGTAATTATGAACCCAAGAACCTACTTTGATATTGCCCACCCTTTTGATGCAGCTATGTAGCAATTTATGGAGAACTCGGTTGCCGGCCTTTGAGAGAATGTCGACAGCTTGTTGGCGGTGAACGATTTCTTTCTTGTCCCGTAATGGACATCGCAACCATTTAGCTAACATCCGGCTACCAAGGCAAGTGGCACAGGTATTTAGGAAACCTAAATAAAAAACATATAGGGGGGTTTCATGTTTAGTGTTAATACACAGAGTAATTAAATAATGACGATACAGTACAATGTATTCATAGAGGTTCGACGGCTTCAAAGCAGAGTCAATTTTCAAACGAAATTTGTGGTGATAAAACATAATATTTAAATGCGCACTATCTAATACATTGACAAAGTAGGTCACGCGATGTCTGTATGATACGGATGTCTAATGAATAAAAGCTTACCAAATAAAGTAACATTGTTTGTGCTTTGCGTGTTTTTGATGTTTAGGCCCTTGGTAAGTGTTTCATAGATGGATGAATCGAAAATCTGGAGACGAACAAGAGTCGCCGTATCAATAAAAACGTAAGATTTTCTAAGAAATAACAGGTTTACGAAAAAAACCTTAAATGAAGTTCCATATCAAGAATAGGTGTTAATCGACAATTTGGGAACCCCTCCGCCGGCGAAAGCCTTTTTGCCAAGTAATCTAATAGTGCTCCTGTTGCCCGAATCTAGCACGTAATAAGTATACCATGATTACCATTTGTTCAGAGTTTGGGGGTAAAAGGGACATAATGAAAGTGGAATTTTCGGTTTCATCGACAAATTCAGGCGAATAAGGTAGTTTAATCAGCCCAACTCTCTGCAAACACAATTCATAATCTAGTACATGTCAAATAATAGAGCCAACTTACTGAATGAACTACACATCAATGGGTGCGCTTTATCTGAATGGGATATTAAAACGCTTAAATAAAAGACATACATTCGTTTGAATTAATCACAGTTTCTAGAACAGACAAGACACCCGCCGTCGCAATAACAGTTGTCGGGCAAATTTCTATCAATACTATACGAAAAATAAAATATTTAATGCCACAATTACCTGCAATAACGTCCTCTAGATCGTTGTCTGTTTGAAAATCTGGCACACATTTTAACGTACCACCTATAGACGAGGAATAAGACATCCCCCACGAATTGCCATGCATTGCAACAGAAACAAAAATCTGAGATTTTAAATAAGGCCAATAAATACCTCCTCATTTTTATCATAATCATCGTCGCTTTCAAGTTGAAAACCATCATTATTAAAAACGATGCAACTTGAACGTGCATCTAACATTTCGAAATCAACACAATGACAAGTTATTGAGACGATTAAAACAATATTATCCATACAAAGCCGCTTTTTAAGATACTTCAGAAACCGTATTTTGTAAAGACCTATGGTCTTCGCTGTTAAGGCATCATATTTAAGCTTTAATAAACATATATTTCGCATAAACGACATACTTTGCGAACTACTAGTCATAACAATTTTAAAATAAAATATGCATTCTTACTCCGCTTATTGTCAACATGACTATCACCGGGTTTCGTGGATCAAACTCAACTGAGAGAGACAGTAGACGTGAAGCCTAGGGAAAAATATTTATAAATATGAAAGGGAGCAGGGAATGCTTTGGTATATAAGGGTAGGAGATCTGTGACGCGCTAAAGACAGTAACGCCATACACCATAACCAGAAACATTTGTTGGGACGGATATAAAAAATTCAAAATTGTTAATCTTGAAGGGCCGTAGTTGTCGAAAAAACCAAAAAACTTGTTCCATCTTTGACACGACCTTTAAGATTGTGCTTCGTCAATTGAAGTCGTTGAAGTGAATATTGGTAGGCGAAATCAAACGACATATGCCACCATCCGAAAACCCTTATCCCTAGGTTAGACGTATCTAAAATCGCAAACCGATAACGTTATTCTTGCGATTGACAACACTGGGTTTTTGCATGCTGAACACAAAACCTAAAACACGGGAGTTCAAGTACCTGAAACCACCGGGTTGTGTGATCCCTTAAATACTTGTATTGCCAACGTAAGTAGAACATGGTCTTTAAATTGACAAAAGTGTCGAAAGGTAGACAATATGCAAACTCTGGGTAACATTAATCTGTATAATGCACAGAACGCCTATTTTCCATATGAAGCTTCCAAATTTAATAAGACCTACGAAGACCCAAGTTAATAAAGATTGATACAAAAGTAAAAGAAAAAGAAATTTGTGCCTCCGATACTGGAATGGTAAACAAAATAAAAAAATCCCCCTACACGCAGTTCATTATAACAATAGGGCAATATAGCCAACCAGCGAATCGTTGAGGTAAATTGGTTGGAAAAATCTACAAAAGTTCACGAGGAGACCATCACTGCGCAGTTGCTACATAATTAAATTATTATAAAGTAATAACATTGGAAGTAAGTAAAAATTACGTGGGGTTATAAGAAAGGAATCTGCGAAGACATTTCGATCAATCGTGGGGAACCCAATGCCTTCAACGTCGAACTAGGAAACAGAGACACTGTAGCTTTTCATCAAGAAGACATCCGCTCGATGATTCAAGTACTGTTGATCCTAATAACTAGGAAATTTACAAGTTAGCTGGATTGTGGCAACTTACCAAATAATCTTCGCAGCCCATAATTGATCCTGCGCGAAAGTCATGTGTGTGCATTTTTATATTTGCTGAGTTAGCAAGTAGTGTTTGAGGTAGTATGTTTTAGTAAAGCAGATTGTTATTCCAGACAAATTTCAACGAGACCATACTGTCATTTGACATGGCCTTGGACGCGATGAATTAGAATGTATTCTGGTTGCACAGTTTACGTATTGTTTGCTTTATTTAAATAACCTCGTCGTTAGTTTTTTATATGGTGATTTGGAACAATCGAGTATGTCCATCAAGGCAGCAAGTATCTGTTATAAGTAGAAGAGAACCACTTTCTTGGCCTTTGTATTCTGGTATGAGTCTCTACCTGGATTGCCGGAGCTATTTTACAAATATTCACCGCGTTCAGTTGACACCCTAACCCCTCCCGCAAAGCTTCTTACCTGATTGTTCGCGTTTTATCATGCAGCAACTTGGATCCACCGGTGCGAATTGACACCAAATGCGACGACGTAGCCCTAAGACACGATAGACACGTCTTTAAATACCTTAGATGAAGCATTGAAGCATCAGTATTTAGTTTGGGATTTTAGAGTCGTTGGCGAGTTTCCAGCGTAAAATCCATGACTATTCAATAGTCACCAGTTAGGACTTTCAATGCGGGTTTTCTAACCGTGTTCTCGTTACATGCTCAATTGATCATTAGAGCAGCAAATGTAATGACGGCCACTGACGTGAACTATTCCAGCACAGGAGGAGCGATAAATGTTGGAAGTTTAAAAGCGAGATAAATTTTATTGGTCACTTCAATTTCAATTGCAGATGTTTGGTTTAGACAAATATTTTTTTAAAATTCAACACTCATTTTGAATGGGAAATGGTTAACTGTTTATTGATACACAGTAGGTCTACGATTAATGAATAATAAAAGGATGCAAAACGGTGCAAATGCCCTTGCGCGCACGCTTTTTCAATATCGAACTGCGGCAATTTTGTTTGTCTGCGTACCCATTAAAATGGAAATGAGCTTCGTCTGAGTAAATACTTTTTACACCCAATAGAATCGACATCTATTCGCGTACATGCGGGGTACATTCGCAATGCATAATTTATCACTTATGATACATCGAACTTGACAGACCCTGTAAAAGGTTTACTTCTATTGAAAATCGTTTTCAGGTCTTAGGTCGAAATGGTAACTGCATTTTATATGAGTTAATTATGCCCGGATTTATTTTGCTTAATTTACACTTGATGAATAACAAACGATGCCAATCACGCAAAATCAACACTCCGTCACAATTAACTGACATTTTCAAAAAACTGTTTTATACTTGTCGCGGTCAATGTTTAAACGGGAAAGGGATGTGTAGGACGAGGACGTTGAAAATAGGGAAATTGGGGAGACAGCATACCAGCATACGGAAACTGGACGCAGATAGACAGGTCGAAAAGGATGAGTAAGTTGCTGATTAAATGCAATGCGCATCTTGTTTCAATTAATGTTGCAAAAGAGCCTCTTTGGTATGAGGTATTTTGAAAGGATTCCCGTAGATTCGTGTAGTAGCCAACTGAAGAAACACAACATTGGTGTTGTTATCAGCAAGCTGAGATATAGGTGATTGGGAATCGGCATGATTGGCGTCGTTCGTCGAAGCCAAATCACGTGCTGTAGCAGATACACCTAAAGATAGGCGAATCAGAGGCAATTCTTTTATCTTCGATATTGAAATACTGTTTCCTTGCAATTGAATCTATAAATCGTTTCGGATTCCCCGCATTTAATTTTGCTGATTCTGCGAGCATTTCATGACTTAGGAAATTGATGTTTGTGCATCACTGTATATGGCAACAAAAAAACGCGTCGCTGAGCGCAAACCCCATTTTTTAAGGCCCAAATAAACTCATTGTTTTATATTTTACGTTCCGAAAATCTATGGGATTCTTGAGAACCTTGTGAACTTAGTGAGTACAAGGTTCCTGCTACTGGGATGTCTTCACAAACCCGTTTTCGTCCAGATTCGCAAGCGCAATCAACTGCACAATTGTATGGCAGCAGTGTGCCCATTGTATATTTGGAAAATTACCTCCATCGCCAAAGGTCCAAACCAGACGAACGGAGCACTGACGTAGCTTCGCCCGATTTCAGTTGAATTTCGCAACAGTACGAAGAAAAACGTCTAAAAGTCAATGCGACATCATTAAAAGCGTCGTCATCCATTTTGAGTCGACAGTTGTTTTATCGGCGTTGTAGAATAAAAGCGACCGCAAAGTTATTGGCGTTGCATAAAGGGTAGTGGGTTTGCATGAAAACTATCATACTATTGGATACTTCTGAATACTCAACTGATGACTTACTGTAAGGAATGAGACATAATTATGTTCGGCCCAAAAGTATGGTTTCGTTCGCCAAAAATGGTATTTGACACATGCCTGAAACGGGATATTTAATCGGTGAATCTAAACCGAAATTGTAACGTCGGGGTCTTTAGGCTCTACATGGCATTCGATGGCATTCGATATAACGGCTTTCGGTAGCGGTTAAATCCACGTAAACTCATTGACATCGGCGGGTCAATCTGTCAGTGAATTTGTCTAGACAAATCCCTACGGACTAAGCTAGGAGTCTACCCTAGCAACCAACGTCCTGGAAGACGTTACCGTTCTACCACTAAGATATCGATACAAAGGGTGGAGATGACCTTGGGTCAAATGCGGATTGCGATGTGGGCGTCAAATCCAACACATTCTTAAGGTCATTCAGACCAATTTCTTCATCGTCACGCTCTCTATAGACTATGCGCACATGGAAAGCGAATTCCCGTGATAACCACTGCTACAGGTACCCAAAAAACAGTACGTGTAGACATGCAGTTGCGTTTGCTTCCGGTAGCAGAACCAACAAAGACGGAGGCCGATAAATAGTGAAAATCCGCACTTAAGGATACACATTAATCAACCACGAAACCCTTCGCAAAAACGCATCAAGGCAGCTGCACTTGACCAATGAACGAATTGCCGCGTCCGATTCTATGTTATATATACTCAAGAACTCCATCGAATAGGGGCACGTGAAACAACACTGAAACCCTATCAAATAGTCTGCAAAAAATATCGCGCAAACAGAGCCCCGTACGTTCAAGCGAAAAATGAAACCCTTTGCGTGTCCAAATCCCGTAGAAAGCATGACGTATATGACCACGCGTGTATGGGTTGGCAGAAATGACAAACAAATGGAACCTTATTTTATTACCCAAGTCTTAGGTCCTAAGATGATGCACTTAAGTCTGAAAAGCGACACTCATACTTTATTAAGTGCAGGATTCTCTTACCAACAGGCCACAAACGGAGAATGGTAATAGGAATGCGTCATGACAACACCAGTGCAGTCGGAATCTCTCTACAAGACGCCGGACATACCCATCCTCCGCATCGCGACTTTGCCTGAAACGGAGATAGCAATATCCACCCAAAAGTCCTCTAATTGGCCCCAAACTATGAGGCGTCCACCAGAAATTCCATGTTTTCGCGTCGTCGAAAATATGTTTCATTATTCTAAAATTTATGAAATTGGGAAAAAAACCACACTCATCGACAAACACATCAACGTTTTGCGTTTCACTTGAGTGCGCCATCATTAGATCATAACTTACGCATTATAGAATACAATGTCCCGAAATCGTTTATCAACAGTAGTTTTATAAAGAAACTGGAAGGCGCAAAATGTTGCTAGGCCGAAGACGCCATCTTTGAAGATAAAGAAGTTTCTTTCGAAAAATTTTCCTTTACTAGTCGAATGGATACAAATTTCGACATCGGTTGACGGTGTCCTCACGAAGTAGTTCAAAATCATATTCACAAAAAGCCAAAATGTTAGAACCATCGTCGATATGGTGAAGCAGATGGATATTAAAAGAGCAAAGTAGAATCTTGCGTAAGGATCATGGCATACATTGCATATAATCACCATTGTAAAGATCATACGAAACGTGGTCTAAATTTTCCGTAAATTATATTGAAATGATTCGTACCGTAATGTATCTGTATATTATCGTGGGTATCAATTTGCAGATTGTGCATAAGACAGCATGAAAATCCTGGGGCTATGGATTAAAGATATTTCAGGGACATATGAAACCTGTTGTCTTTTTTTAAATATTATGCTTGCACTTCCTTACCCTTGGAGAGTTGATAACGTGTTCCATGTGTCGCCAGTAGAAGTGTGTATGTCCGAATCCTGAGAGTGACACGTACGTGGTTACGAGAATACGAAGTAAAATTTCGATCGGAAAAACCTGTGAATCTACGTTAAATCAAGATTAATTAACTGACATTAAATGGTTGAGTCATGTGAAAAGAGGCTATGATCATCTGCATCCAGCCCTTCATTTCAGTAGTCAGTTCCACATTCATTGGACCTTCCTAAAAACACCGGTACATGATTATAGCGCCCAAGAGACGAAATTGGGGCCGATACCTTGAAATGAAATATGTTTTAATTCTAATTGCTCAGCGACCTCACGTACTTAAAAATAAAGACCACACCGAAGCATACACGCGATGCGTATGTACAATAGACCCTTCTAGCTACGCTATTGCTCCTAATTGCTTCTGCTGACGGATTTACTATGTACATGTAAGTGTTCCATCGATTAAAGATCATGCTGTTAGGCTGCCTAAATATGCCACAAAATATATACCTTTTCCGCCTTTCTGACAGTCAAAAGTCCTGTGATAACGAAAACGACCAATGATATCCAAAAGGCGGTATCATGTCTCCACTTCGTGGTAGCGGGCCAGAGAAAATTTCTAGGGATAAATGTGTGCACAATTTAAGTAAGCCCATAACACGTCAACATGTGAGTTCGGGTAGGTTTTTTTGGTTACGCGTACCTATGCGACAGATACACCAGCAAGAATGTTACGGCACAAGATAGGAACGGGAGAGAAAACTCTACCAATCCTCCCAAACGACTTGTTTCGATAAATTTCTTGTCTAAAAAGCAGTGAATCAACAAAATGGCATATATATAATGCAGCGACGACATTACTGATACCAATAGATAGTACACAAGCTTTATTTCGTCGTATCAGTAAATTCATTTCTTTCCTGTGTGACCCAATAATTATATGTATTAACCGTTAGAGGCAATACAGTTTAGTTTTCAGACATTCACCAACAACTCACATTTAGCCGTAAAATTCGCCTTCGTGTCTCGATATCTGACACACCAGGTCGGTGTCTTAAACATCTAGAAAAAAAAGTGAACAGATGGAACAACGAGGCCACAATTTACTCCGGCATATATTTGAACCATCAAGGAATGTATAAATGTAATCATCACAGAGTAGAGGTGTTAAAATCTGGATATAAGTATTGAATCCAATACAACCAAACATAATGTTTTGATGCAGTAATTAATACATTGAGGATAAGACACACGATAAACAGATTACTATCAGAAGAAAATGTGCAGTAGAAATTACAAAGAATTATGGCTACTTTCGGCTTAACGTTGCTGACATCGGAATATATTGGTACTAAATAATCATTCCAGTTCTCGGTAGCCAATCACTGTTCTGCAATGCAAGGTCGTTCGGTTTAAAAAATACGTGCGCACTTCGTTAAGCACCTTGTAACGCGCGAGATTTGAATGACACACAATTTCGACTGCGCGCCAATAGGACGCGATCTTGTGTCAACCACCATTAGACGGTGTGCCCGTCTTCTATGACGGCTATCTGGTTCATCTAGAGTGAGACCACATACTCTCTCCTCCAATAAATGATGCCTCACACTGGATCACACAAGGTCACAGCTGCCTTCATCCACAGTCGCCGAGACTTGAGCAAATTCCTTCCTTTCCAGACTCATGAACCAGCATCGTAGATATCCCGTTATAAAGACCCATCCCATTTTTAACCAAAGTCTATAATCCATTAATAACTGTTTGCCTCTTTATATCCATTTCTTTCTTTTCAACGCGTTTCCTCATTATGGCTGCCTTGGACGTGTTCTATAATTACCGTTACAAAAACCCCAGCGAAGGTCGAATATTTCTTAGGTCAGACCCCCACAATTGGAAGTGCGTCACAACATTATGATCTTTCGGAGATCAACCATCTTATTGGTATGTGATAACCTCCCGATTAATTTCTATTGTTGTATCAATTGGCGATTCTAGTCAGGGATGAATGATTAACTTTAAATTGTGCTAACAGAAATGGTACATGGAGTTGATGCGACTGCAGATTTTGGAGTCACCTGGTGGGCCAACAAACTGTTTTTCGCTGTTCAACTATCGCCAAGGGATCTCTTCTGATTGCGCACATAAACTAGCGCGATTCAAAACACGTTCAACCATTCTGCGCACAGTTGTTTTTTTAGCAATAAACCAATTTAAATGTATTTAAAAAAGGAGTGTGATAGATGAACGAAGCAAATTGTACCTACCTGGTTGTGGCGGAATTTCGCTTCTAAGGCGTACCCACGAACTTCAGGAATGTAGATAAATTCGCACCGATGACAGGAATATGTTAGGGTTACTGTTGGTGCTGGATTTAGGGCCCTCACGACGTAGTCAACCATATAAAGACTACGGTACCCGCCACCTTTCAGCGTTATCGCTGTGTCGATAGAGCAAAAAGACGCATAGCGCAAAAGGAATTCGGACTAATAATGGAGTTTGGCATCGTACGCCCCTCCGACAGCAAGTGGTCTTCCCCGCTCCATATTGTTAAGAAGTCCACACCCGGGGATTAGCGCCCTTGTGGGGACTATCGAGCCCTGAACGCAGTCACAATTCCAGGCCGCTATCTACTGCCGCGTTCCTAAATGGAAAGAAGATATTCTCCACAATAGATCTAGTCTGGGCATATATCGATCGCCCCTGAGGACATCCCGAAAACGGAAATCACCACTCCTTTGGGATCATTCGAATTCTTACGGATGCCGTTTGGGTTAAGGACGCTTCACAAACCTTGCGACGCTTCATCGATTCAATTCTTCGCGATATCTTTACAGTACAAAAAAGAAGGGTATTGTTAGCACCTCTGGGAGGTTTCCGGTTCCTGGCTTTCTGGAAAGACAAAGAGCAGGATAGTAGCATGGAGCAAACTTATTGACATTAGCGACGACAATGCATTTTTTCTACCCTATACAAAATGTTTTTTTACGAAAAAAAGAGTTCACGTTAGGAAATGAATTTGAGTCGGAAACGAAACCTCTGTTTCTTAGTTCGCCGGTTCAGGAGACTTGGTTTAAGCTCTAGCGGTATAGAAACCTTTGTCCAAGCCTGCATAATTCCAATTATTGTAGATAGTTCCCCACAAATTTTCCCAACGTTAAATGTTGTGACTTTTTAACCTTTCGTCGGCTTTTATAATAATCTCGTTTTCTAGTGGCCTGCCTATGCTCTCCATCCAAGAGATCATCGTTCAACGCCACTTCACTGGTGACTCACTCTTCACTGCACACATATTTGATGGCCCATCCCATCTCCTCGATTCATGTTTATTTAAATTTCAATATATTTGACCTATGCGTAGGCAATGCAGTTAAATAACAACAAGAACGGCGGCATATCGAAATTGGGTCATTTTTCACATATCCTGATTTTGAGTTTCACCAGAACAGGTGAAGCAGGAACAAAAAGACCGTGTTCGTATATAGCACTGATAAATATTTTTTCATCTGAAAGTTTTCGTCCTTGTAACTTCAACGAATCACTTACGATAAAAAACGATGTGCCATTTAGATTTTGGGAAGTTATGAGTCCGAGAAAAACATTATGTATATAATATTGATTTATCCTCAAGGATTCATTTTTTTCACGTCTGTTCAAACACCAAACGCATTTAATTTTGGGTAACGGGGCATCGTCAAACGCCAGCGACTGATGAAGTTTTCGTTATTATAATTTAATGTCAGCCATTGTTGCGACCATGGATTGCCAGTTGCTTAGACGACATGTCCTTCTACCTCTTGCCATTTCAAGAAGCCTGTGGGACAGAAGTTGACGCATGTTTGGGTTAAAGATGCGTCAGCCAATGTAAACAGTATATGCTCTCAACTGATGGAGAGACGACCAGTTGGGAATAATTGTTTCAGAGGTCACCAGACTTACGGTATGCGACCGTTGCGCCGATTTCACACTCCACGTTCACCTGCTGAGACGCTTGTATATGCATATATTTAGCGTGTTTTATATATATTCAGTTCCAGAAGATATTAAAGAGCATAGCTGAAGTAATAAATCGTTTAATCGTTTACAAATACATGTCAAATTTTCTTTTTACCATCCCCATTTACAGTATGGTTTTTTATGCATATTTCAACGTACTTTGTCGTCGTAACATTTATAAGGCATTTAAATTTGAGCCTGAGATCCGTCTTAACGGTATTTGCGCTTAGTTAGTTGTCTCTACACTCCTCCAGACTTCTAACTCCTAATTTATCAATGAAAATACAACAAAAACAGCGATACGACGAAAAAGGCCGCATATTTGGATTGATGCTCCGAGTGGTGTGCGAGGCTAAACGATTGAAAGTGATTCACGTGATGCGATGAGTCGGTTCGGACACCACAGTAGTGTAAATGTGATGTGAATAGCACGTTACAAAACATGTATAACTAGTTGGTAGAATTAGGACTTGACTCACTCTGAACAAAATACATCAACGTGGAGCATGACAGGGCGCGTGATTCGACTTATCGGTTAAGAATTTTTGAAACCAAAAACATCATTGGAATTTGCAGTCTTAACGAAGCACTACGGTTAGAAAATTAAACACGGATATTTCGTGGTGTGCCCAAATTTCACCCCACCAAACTCAAAACAGTACACACTGTCTATGAACATCACGTAAACAACGCGTTCAGAACACGTCTATTTGGTGTGGATCGTTAATTGAATCATCCTGACATATGATCCTTGGCGGTTTTATGTTTCGGTGGGACTATCTAATTTATGTTTAGGGTCACTTTTCGTATCACGCACAAAGAAACACGCTTTCGATTCACAGTGTATTTTTTCGGCGGGGATATTTTCTTCCTTTCTTCCCCCCCCTCTCTCTCTCCCCCCCTCTCTCTCTCTCTCTCTCTCTCTCTCTCTCTCTCTCTCTCTCTCTCTCTCTCTCTCTCTCTCTCTCTCTCTCTCTCTCTCTCTCTCTCTCTCTCTCTCTCTCTCTCTCTCTCTCGCTCTCTCTCTCTCTCTGCCCCTCTCTCCCCCCCCCCTCTCTCTCTCTCTCTCTCTCTCTCTCTCTCTCTCTCTCTCTCTCTTTCTCTCTCTCTCTCTCTCTCTCTCTCTCTCTCTCTCTCTCTCTCTCTCTCTCTCTCTCTCTCTCTCTCTCTCTCTCTCTCTCTCTCTCTCTCTCTCTCTCTCTCTCTCTCTCTCTCTCTCTCTCTCTGTGGATATAAATATTCGAGCGTTTTGAGACCTACATTATCAGGACAGTAGGATTTATTTGTTAAGAAATTGCTGGACAAGGAACTGTTAAGACAAACATGCTACTCATTTATATGTATGTATATTGCCATATATGGCGGCATAGATGCTCTCTGTTATTATAATGCAAAAAACGAGGATATTTCGGTTTATTGGATACTGAAAGGGTCTCCGGAAATATATTAATATCGTTTTGTTTCAAATCGGTGTTATTCATCACATATCAGAATCTCGAGATATTGGCGTTGGTGTAAATAAAACAAAATAAAATGAGCACCACTTGGTAGATATGAGCGACGGGTTCCCGTTAATCTATTTAGATTTTTCAAAAGGTCGCCGGGTTTCGAAGTTCGGAACAGCTCATCTAAAAAAATCCGGTTAAGGCGATTTGCCTTATCTGTGATCATGATCGAAATTGGTTACATTTCTCGATGCCTGTCCTGGAGGCAAAGCCGTTCCTTTTTTTCTTCATATACAAAATAAAGACTGTCACAGACTTACAGTTTTGAAGAGACCTTGGATGGGAACCCAACATATTCGGTTGGAGATTGTTCATTTCAACAAACCCTTTCCGCCACAAGGGCGCTGTGGTGATTGCTACCTTTAACTATTAATTGTGTTTTACTATGCTGACTATTGTACCTCACTTTTAAGAATATGCTAGACTACGTCGCTGCACGTGTCTTCATTCGTTAAATGTCTCGGTTGGCTATTTGGGTGATACCGATATTGCAAACAATTCGTCTATTCTATATTCAGGGTTAATTCAACCCTCCATACAATACTATAACAGGCGCCCAGAAAAACCTTGTTAAATCGGACATCCAAACTTTTGAAAAGAATTTTTTCAATATCAAAAGTACAACTGGATACCGTGTTATATGTCCATTACTGGTAACGACAGATGTTAAACGTTTTCTGTAATTCTTAACAAGGTCATCACACACAGCTGCTAACATTTTAGCCCTATCCTCTATGCAAATATCTTATTTACTATACAGAAATTTTGCCTGTTTGTGGATATCTAAATGCTTATTTATCAAGGATTTTCTAGGTTTCATGTTTTATTCTACATTCATAGTAGACGTGTACGTATGGTGAATATGACAGGCCTCGACCATTTGTCAAGTGGAAGAACGTACACAGTTGGTGGCCGATTAAACAGGCTTTTGCGCCAATGCATTCTTTTAGATCCATGTCTTAAATAAACAATTTTCTGACAACAATAACGCATGAAATTAATTGAAAGTAATGTGTCACAGACCCAATGATTTAGCCTGAACCATGACGGTATTAAGTAATTTTATATCTCCGTTTATCCCGGTTTCGCGTCTCTTTTTAGTAATTGAAACGTTTACTTCTCTGTCTGGCGGAAGACCGCAAACTCGTGTAAAACCATCTGCTCTTTTTATCACTGTAACCTAGGTGGTTTCGTCCGTATCCACGAATATATGCAACGTCTCCCAAAATAAACCTGGTTCCCATTGGGCTGTTATGGAAGTCAGACTGGCAATAACAATTATTTCAGGCGCCTTTTCTAAAAAGCAAGAAAACAAATTAATCTGTGTGAGGCGGCCCGTACGCCAAAACCACGAACTAGACAGCACGCGATTTATCTTAATTTATGTAATTTAGGGGGAAACTTTTTGTTTAGTCCTCAGCCATTTCGAATGGACTTAAATATACACAGAATTATATAGAAATTCTATTTGATGGAATTTCCTAGATACTGCGGACAATATGTCAGAGTTGTAGTCGGCGGTTCCAGTCACAACTTGTCAGTCATTGTGAATCAAGGGTAATGCGAAGGTATGACAAAGCTAGCTGACAAGAAATGAGAAAATGGACAGGGAACGAATCGGGGCATACAACGATCGGTATTGAGTGGTTGCACAACATTTAAAGCAGGAAACGAAATTCGAATAAATCTGTTTCTCCATGATCGCAACAAAATGACCGAATGTGTAAATCACTCACTGCATGGAGTTAAATATATTTGTCGGTCATTTACACTCGAGCGCTCGATAGTTCTGGATATAGTGAAGCTCGTAGTTCATCACTTAGTTTCACTGGCAGGAATGGCTTAACAATGTAGGAGTTGCTCCTCATTGTAATAAACAAAACTCTCTATTGTAAATTTGAGGTTTAAAAAAGGAATGGAAATCGGGGAAAATACAACGGGCGATTCAAAACCAAACATATACATTCAAGTAGACAAACCTCAAACGCCCGGGTTCACTGAAAAGTATAGAGTCAGTCGAAAATCACTGAAAATGGCACATCGGTTTGGACAGTTACAGGTGGCCTTCGCGGTCTTTACTAAGTGGTGGGAACGTGTTCGGGCATGGATACCGAAATGGCGAAGATGTGCCCATCGGTGCTCAATAAAGAATCGCTGGTTGAATCGATAGAGATTACTGAAGCCCACTCCACCATTCGACCCTTACGACGCTTGCTTGGCGCGGCAAAATAATCACACGACTTGTGGCTGACTAAATACAACTAAAGGTCGTACAAGCCAGCTAGCTATGTGCTTTAACCATGGTGTTTATGAATTTGCCCATTTACCAAATCGCGATTTACAAATTATATTTGCACTGACAATGCAATCACAATTGAACACTTTATAAAAGCGATTTTTTATTATGTTATAACTCTTTTCGTGGGTATTTGCAGGGTCCAAATGAAGATTTCCGATACGGAAGAATAGATTTATATTCCTTAAAGTAAGCAACCCAACATTCGGCGTTTTTCTCAACACTGAGACCTGCAAGATCGCAATACAATTTGATCCATATTGTGTGGCTGAGAATGCTATAAATTCGATCATCATCGACAATTTCTTTTAATTTTAATTTAATATGTCCTGGTTCCTCTGGAGTCGGCATAAATGACATTGTCTAGATGTCCTGCGGAAAAATGTAAATTAATTTTATTTTTCCCATGTTAACAGAATAAAACTAACCTATGTTGCACTCATGCTTCTTATTTATTGCGATAAACTGCAGCACCAAAATCGGGTGTCTTGACTAGAAATTAAGCTGTTTTCTAAAAAAACTCATCCTGACACTGCAAACACAATCTACTGTAGAAGCCAGCTATAAACGATCTATTCCATTCATTGTATAAATTTCAGCACACCTTTGCGCGGAAATTATAAGTTTCCTAACAGAGTAATATTATGTTGAAATAAAGCTTTAATTTATACCTGAATTGAGGATATAGGATCAGACAGGCTTTCACAAGAGCCAAAGAAGCACAATTTATTAACATTCGATCGATAAGGGCAATAGCAGACTGCTGTTCACCACTCGATTTTAATTGTAAAGGAAATTGATGTACACGACTATGGGGGCGTTTATAACACCCCGCCAATCCATAAGGGTAAAAAAATAGGCAACCATTTGTGCTCCCATTAAAGACAACGGGGGCTTTATAAAACGATGGTAATGAGACGGGCTTGCACAACAACGCTGAGGTTAAATCAAGTGGCTTGACACGACGCACTGAGAAACATAAATGATGACACTCAGGAAAAAGTCACCAACACGATCAATCCAAGATAACCCACCACTGTTAAAAATACCTATCACGAATTTGATGTCGAGCTAGACAAAATTGCGTTGACTGCAGCAATCCATGACATGTCGATATCGGCTCTCAAGAAAAACCAAACCTATTATCAATGAACATAATTAAGATCGATGGATCAGTCAGCCAAACATATGGAGCAGGATTTTTGAATAAGTTGCTCGCATTTGGTATTGGTATTTTTTATTTCACTTTGTCAGTTGTGCATAATGGTAGTAACAAATGTTGAGTTGATCATTTAAAAGGAAAGTAGCGGATATGGTTAACAGATTTAATGGAGCACATAATAAATCGGTGTTTAATTTGTTGTCGGCAATGGTGTTGTGTTTCTGTGATGAGATACATCATAAAGAAAACTCTTGTTGCCAAAACTTATGGTCACGTGCGATTTATTTTTCCATAAAAATTGGGTAATTTTTAAAATAAAGATCATTCTTTCATATGTAATAATTAACCGTTTAAATAATTATTTTAAAAGTTTTAATATATAATGTCAAGGCCAGGCAAATAGAGAGCGGTTTTGCAAATTGCTTCAATTTTTAGGTGATGGGCGGTTCAACTTCTAAAGACCAGTGAGCAATAAGATATTTACTATTCAATTGGGAATATATGTTTTGTTTGCAAATAAAATTTAAGTTGGCTGATCACTAGAACTGAATATCAGCCAAGAGATCTTTTATTACTTTAATTTGATTGTGTCACTTTTATTGCGACTATTATTGTATATTGGGGCATAGACTTTGGGCATTGTCAAAGGCTGTGATTGTCTACCTTTTATATACCAATAACAGGGTTCGATTTACTTACCTTTTGCATGTGTCGGAGAAACCGGTAAAAATGAGCCGACTATACTCTGTCGCGGTTAGAACGTCTTATCTGTCCTCCATCACGGTTCGGTATGCGTGGTGTTTGGCGATGATCAAATTTCTGGTGTTTTCTTTACTTCATTCGCCCGGAATGCTACGATTGATGAATCTCAAACAAACCAACACACAGTCCGATCATTGACAAACGCGCCAATTTGTTATCAACACATTTCACACAAACAACAACCATACAGAAAAGTGAAGAAATTAATTTCGTAGTTATCGTTCACTACTTCTACAGGCATATTGTTTTTACTGATCATTTATTTTCTATTTAAACTTCAGAGAGAAGGGAAACGATTTTTAAACTTCTTCACTGCAGTAATAATTATCCTTAGATATCCTTTATTTAACTGTTTTCTTTAGTTGACCACATCGACGTTGTGTACCTCTATTATTGCAGATAAAGCTTTATTTACGGAATAACATTGGCGGCGTGTAACTAGCCCTAGATGTATTACATCAATGTCAATTATTGTTAGAACTACTTGTATATTCGTTGTAATTCCATGACTCAACCGAGGTTTCACCTGCTAACTTCCGTGTTCTGATTTTAAATTTCCGCGTCTTGTCTATTTTCTTCCCTGTTTAGGGCACTTCGGGACGAAATTGGTTGTGACACTATTGGTACAATTTCATGTAGCCCCACTTCCTCTATGATGTGTTTCGAGGGGTGGTGTGCACTCTTTGTGGCCGAAACAGAAAAGCGATGTATAGAACGCTGCAAGTAAAGTTTGCCATTTATCTTAACGATTTTCCATTTATAATGATCTCGATGATGACTGCCAATCAGATGCATTAACGCTGCTACTAATGTTATATTTTCTTTTAGGTGTTATCCCGGTTATTTCGGCGAAAATTGTGAATTCAGAGACAGTAAGTCACACATGTTTTTTAGAATGGTACTGCATTTATCACGAGATTAATTCATATATATTAGTTTAAACTGTGTAATCTGCTACAGATATCAATTTTTCCTTATTCAACTCGTTTAATCAATTAAATCACTTCGCAATTAAACTATGACTGTTTTATGTAAACTGCGCAAAAAACGCATGTTCTCTGGACATGAAATCAGAGACCGTTATAATACCTCCGAAGAAATGGGAAATCCAGCGAAAATGTTATAAATTCGTAGCATCGTCAAAACCTGTGGCATCACGCCCTACCCCTAACGGTTAGGGCCTAACCTCTCCGGTTTTTTTCAGGTTCGTTATTTGCTACGGCTGGGATTGTAGGAGGGATCGCAGGGATACTTATTATTATCTTTCTCGGATCTATTTTATGGTGCTGTTGGTAAGCTGGTTCAAACCTTGTTCATTTTCAAAATTGGCCTTGAAATTTGTTTAAAGCCCCTTTCAATACATGTTTTATTGGCATTATACGAGCATCACGTGCTATTTTTAAATGAAATCTAACAATGAAATTAATTTAAACAGTTTGAGATGTATGGGGACATGGGATAATCTGTTTTGGGTGAGATCCGTGGAAGTACGTTGATCAAATTCCTGGTACTTGCTCAACTTAATGCATCACGAAACGCGTCGACGGTACAGTCTCAAGTGAACCAACACACAGTTCAGTAACAAATACACCTTTATCAACACACTCAAGCAACAATACATTAAAGTAAAAAAGTTATTGAATGAATTTAGTTCACTACTTCCGCCCATTTGTTTTTCAAAATGGAATGAATAATGTTTTGTGGTTCTTTGTCCGCAATTAATCTTTGTATCATTTGTATTATTTGATTCCTATAGAAGGGGCGACATATTTAGAAGCCCTGTGCTGGATATTTAGTACGTAGTACACCAAAACACCATGCATATCAAAAAGCAGACTAATGTGAAACTCGATTCTCCCCAGAAACGGTCAACGTCTGTCGAGTCATTTGCAGGTATCCGTTACGCTTCCGAAATCCTAGTCTATTTATAGTCGAACTTTCGCGGTTGGATTATTAAAATAAGAATCAGGCTGGGTTTTTGATTTGTAATTTTGCTAAGCGATGCTTAAGTTTTTCATAAAATTGACGTCACGAAAATGTATGCAACGGCTGCAAAGTCAACCAAGAAATATCTTACCTTAGTTTAAACAGGACATTATTTACATTATTATTATTATTATTATGCTTACGTTTTCGCCAGGAAAAATAGGTTCAGCGATTCTTGAATTAGCAGACAGTGACCTCTGGATATTTATCACTAAATTACCGTTCGTTTATTTTTAGAAGTATATTAATCGGTCGCCACATTAACTGATATTTTTGTTTCACATGAATCTAAAAATGAACACATATTTGTAAATTCCCATTTGAGATCCCTTACTATCTAGTGGACTGGAATGTGCCAGTGGGAGTGGTTTTACCTATTTGTAGTATTTTTAAATATCATCCTCCGAAAATACGTATAAACAGTTTGTTACGGCATTGCCTCATAACATTTTTATCCACTGTATCCGCAGCAATTTTGTGGTTTCTTTAATTATGCACAACTACGCTGACCTTTGGAGTCTTCAATTTCCAGTGTATGGCGTACCAGGAATGAGCAGTGGTAGTGGTAGTAGTAGTAGTATCTCGGGTCGCCGTAGGGTCTGAAACACTACTCTCGTCGGGTCTGAAGGTCCATGGTGAAAATGTAACTTTTACGCTGCCTCGCACTCAAAGCTCACTTGGGCTGCCGCGTAGCTGCCTGCCTGCAGTAGGCACCGCCTAAACCCGGGCAAACCGCTTGCCGGGAGGGCTTGACGAGATGCGAGTAGTGGGGACATCAAACTACGGGTCGCAGACTTCTGCGCACCCAACTTATGCATGCGGATACCAGAAGACTGGTTCTGGCAGGTCTATTCTTGGATTCTGCCATCTCATCCCGCTGCAGGACACACTTTGTTGTGCAAAGGCTGGAAGTGTCAAGCCAATAAAAAGTCGTGTGCTATCACCTGTACACCTTTTTGCTCGATTTTTTTGGTTGTGGCGCGCGTTATGGATAGGGCCTTTCAGTGACCGCCATTGCGTGTTTGCGATACTTGATATGCTTCGAGGGTTTAATTGACCTTTCTTGCTAATTTAGCCCGATGCTCTTGCGTTTATTCGTGGTAACTGATTCTGCATATCTTCTATGTATAATTGCCATTTCTTGTATCATGTTTGTTTGTTTGTTGTAAATGTTAATGCTGCACGTTTTGGTTCTCGGGACCTTGGTACACTGAATTCCATTATCATTATTATTAATTCAAAACCAAATATTTTAACGAGTAGGTTAATGATGCAGAGGTTCGTCAAAGTAATAGATCCAACGTTTTTTTAAATGGTTGAATCCGCACATTTTATTTGACTTTTACCGAATTCCCTGGGCATCAAAACAACTTCAGTGCAAATCGATTTGATGTATATAGATATCTATGTATACATATATATTAGTAAATTCCCAGCATTCACCAAGATGTAAATTTCGTGGTGGGGTTATTGTTTAATCAGGAAGTTAACCTTGATAAGCAACGCAGAACGTCTTCGTTGGGGTTAAATTTTTCTTTCTGGCGAAAATAGCAAACCCGGGTGTAAATGGGATGCACACAACTGATAAAAAACGAACAATCGTCGAATTAGACTCGCTAAAAATAGCCTGTTAATTCGACTTATGGCTGAAAATAGAAACCACGTGGCCCTTGCAAATCAGTAAGTATTGTACAGCGGTCTAATAATCAACGAATGGGCGGTGGTTATTTAGTTCTAACGGTTTTCCTCTAAGAAAAAACCCGCTGCAAATAAGTATTCGGAAACATGTAACGTGTAACCATGAATTCTAAATTTGGTTTATTGGTCGTTGTCCTCATCTGCCAATAATATCGTTTCTTTGTTTTAGCCAATCTCGGTTAAAGAGGTGAGATACAATTATTTTTATCTTAAACATAAAGTAATGATCTAAGGTCTTAAATCAATAGCAAACTCTGCTCCTGTTGTGGTTTAAAACATCTTCAACAACCATATTGGAGTTGACTGATAAGGGAACCTACGGAATTTTGGTTGATCATGTATGTACTCTCCGCAAGTCACGATTATGCATCGTCATTTCACTTATAGATTAGTTGACTCATCCAACTAACTCTATTCTAGTCGTCTCAAAGTAAATCTATTCGAAAGTTGAATTTCCACAAGAACGGCTATTCGGTTATTCCTATGTGTCCCGATTTGTGGTATCACTAGAAAAGATGAACCAGGAACGGGTTTCATGTTTCGTCTTATAACTTCTAATGCTGACGCATTTTGTTCTCGTGACCTTAATAAATCGATTATGATTATTATTACAAGACCGGCACCCTTATTTTAAATAGACAACGATTGAACACGCCCCATGACACAAGTCCGAATGCCGCCGATGCCTCATTCCAGCCGCTTTCGTGTAGCCCCTCACATCGGGAAAATGAAGAAGCCCGGGTAAGCTGAACTTTTCATCGACACACGACCCCCACGATGACTACCGGAATGATGTGCGATGAATACATACAAATTATTGTCGATTTGATCTTGTTAAGTGTTCCCAAATCTTCTGTTTTGCGGTGGTCTGATGATGTAGCGGTCAGCATCCTTACTCTGTTCGTGGGCGACCCCGGGTTTGATTCCCAACCCAAACCTCCAAGAATCTTCGCGGAAATTTCATTCATGAAGCCGATTGATCCACTAGCGGTGTAGATGGCCCCATGAAAAAAAAACAAATCGAAAGTGTAAGCACCGCGGCAACTGAGAGGAGAATGTGGACGAATCTGACGAACCTCTATCGAAGACATAAATATTTCTATTTTCAAAATTCAATTCATTGTGAATTCCTTGTCTAGTTTAACTGCTTGATTCACAAAGCGCGTGGATGTGATATCTGCCCCAAAACACTAGCCATATTAATGAGATGTAGAATGGCTTCATTAAGGTGTAGGACGATGCAAAGAAGTGGTTATTGCCTACACGTTTGCCAAACTAAAATGTGCTGACCTTTAGGACGTGTGAGAGGCCTATGGTTGGGCAACGTTCGAACGTGTTATCTTGGTAGGGGCCATTTTTTCGCTAGACATTCCAGACATTGTCGACGCAGTTTTCAACACCAAAGTCGTCTGCCACATTATAAATCCGTAAAAGAGTTTTATGGCCGGTCGTCGGCGTTGGAATCTCTGAGCCAGATTCTAATTTTAGTACATTCTCAGTCACGTTGGTCAGAGAGATTTGGTATTTTGCCGTTCTCCAGATTAGCGGTATTTTCGCCAACTCATTCACGCCGAACCGAGTCGCCACATTGATGGACTCAAACATGCCAATCACCCGGTCGAGCCAACGATGGATCCTCAATTGAAACTCGCAATCCAGCCCAACGAATAAAACGCCAAACTAACGGAAGAGTTCACTTAGCTGTTTTAGTCCACTTCAATATCCCGAATTCGTTGCAGTAAATAGGGATTGTTCGAAGGATCTCGTGGCCATCCAAATATCCTATCCAAGATGTCGTGTGAAAAGGGAAGGCCTCTTCAAAACAGTTCTGCCAAACACTTCAGACGCAGCACGCTTGTTCACACAACGAATTGAGCCCCAACTGTACAATTTTTCTCATAGTCTTGTAAATTAGTTTACGTTAGAATGTGTTTAGCGTCTACATGAACGGCAGAGGCTTTCTCACGGCTCCTGAACGGTCCGAGGTTCCTTTGTATAGCACATTGTTTAGCTAATCCCTTTTTTGGTTCCAGAAATACCGCGGACGTCCACGAAGCGGGTCTTACGAACACGAAGATGCCGCGCCTGAAGACCTCGATTGCCTAAACACCGCCGAACTCTCAAATTTACGAGCGATTGGGCCGGACGGTAGCAGGGAAACGGCTCCCATTTTGAGATTCGAAGGCACCGACGGTTCGGCACACTGCTCGATTTACCCAGAGGAGCCGGGAAGATCGTCACCATTGCCGTTTCCGCTGAAAAGGGTCTAGTCGCAGTTGTATACCAGCGGTTGAAGTTGTCTTCGGATGGAACGCGTGGCAGACTCAGCCCAACATATTTGCTTTTCGCCTTCTGTGCATTTCTGCAATCTCCGTGATTACCAATGTATCGTTTTGCGGGTGACTCGGGTGGCTCGGTTTCGTACTTTATCTGATTCGTAATTACACCAAATGCGTGGGAATAATGTTGTCTTGTTTTCGTGAGTAACCGGTGTGTGGGTTGCTGGGCACGATTGTAACAGATTATCGCCGTGTTGTCATCCATCAGAAATGGTACGCTGATTTTGAATGTAAACAGACGTTTTTTTCTCTAAAATGTGTTCTCCAGAGTAAAATTGATTAAGATCCGATTGAGCCAGGCCCGGTGAATGTGGGCCATGTCATAGTAACGAATATGCTTAATTGAATGATCGCTGCAAATGCTTCCGGTTTATGTGGGTCGTCTGCCAAGTTTCGACAGGCTAGCCATCTCTTGATTGTTAGACCGTTCACTGCAGGATTAAGTCCAAAATATCCCAGACAATTTCAATTGCTTCTGAAATATATTTTATGGTAACTGAGAAAAGCTCATCCACGAAATCGTCATCGAATATGCATCAGCACATATTTCTCCAAAACGCATGCGACCAACAATTGCGAGACCGAACGATGCACCCATTTAATGTAAATCCTTTTCCAGAGACATTGAAAGTTAAATCTTTAAACAGAGTTCTTGGTGAATTATGGAGGGGTAGAATGACATGATCAAAGTCTAACATTTGCATTGCTGATTCATCTCCTTTAAATTTCTGAATAAAATTATACTTTCCCCTCGAACAGCTATAACAATTAAGGACGTATTCATGGAAGAAAGCTCGTCTTAAAACGCCAACTCACGCTCCCGTATGTTATCCAAACAATGTGATTGTGAGAAATCATTAATCAGCTGGCTTCAAATTTATTTCTCTTACCGCTACCAGTTGGAAAAATAGTCAACCGCTTCGTTCCTGCCCAGTAACTCCGATGTGCTACAAGAAACAGTGCTCTCTTTCACTTTCTGTTCAATTATTAGGGTGTTTCCTTGTTTGCCCTGGCCTCCGACATTCTTGCCCTTTGACTCACCGTAACCGCTTTGTAATCTTTCATTTTCAAGTGGGCCCGCTTCTTCTTCATCCTCGATCAAAGGAATTATCATCTAATGCAATTTCTCTTTTTCGCGCATGTCCGGTGCCTCCTCCCGTTTCAGTCTGTCGATCCAGCGTCGATCACATCGAATTGGGCGAAAACCAGGCGCGCTGTTTCATTGCCACACGCACGGCTGCATATCACAATTCGGCAATTGCCTATTTTTATTTACATCCGAAGAGGTGAAATATGATCTTAACTGCAGTGTTCCTAGGTGGCATTGTAACAGTTTAAAGCTTAAATTTATGGTATTGTGACGAAACTAAAGTAATAAACGTTATCATTGTGATTAGAACCTCAGGAAATATGTCCGACGGGAAGATGTTTTTAACCGGGAAATAAACGCGCAAGTAGCTATCTTCTTCGAAGTTATGCGGAGCCAAAAGTATATAGTTAGTAGTACAAGTTCTCCAGCCTGTACATTTTATCACAGGTTCGCTTAAACTAAGAGAGACGAAAATCCAGGAAATCCTTTTGTTGAATTTTTAATTTATTGATCGATTATGGCGGACAATATGCATGTTGTCAATAATCAAAGTTCATCTCGATCCTTTGTTACATACGCTTTCTTGGCAATAATAGAGTTTTAACATTTTCTGCTCTCTGATCGTTTTAAATGAGAGAAGCTGTACAATTGTGCGGCTGAATAAATCCTTTTCGCCCACTGCATAACTGTTGCCGATGGCAAAATTTTAGAGTGCAGCTTTTAAAACGCGAAGCTGTTTTGCCACCCACGTATTGTTCAATTATCGTATTTATTTGTCCAGCCGGGTAGGGCCATTCCAGCCTCACGCCCACATCACTGTCCTCCTCCTCCTCCCCACACACACACCAGCCCGTCATCCCCGCCCCCTCATAGAAGCAAAAATTCAACAATGTCTACGGTAGCCCTTATTCACACAGAAATGATAACGATGACACACATTTGTCGTGCCCAATTCGCCCATTTGGATTTCCGTTCGGAGCGTGGGGTGCAGCCGATTTTTTAAGAACAACACAGTCCAGGCATTCCAGACGATTCGATGCATGAAATCAATTAATGTGCTTCAAACGGAGGAGGATGGGTACGTCTGTGCCCTTGGTTTGAACGAATAGGCTGCCTTCGAATATTTCTGCACAATTTCCCCTCTCTCATATTTCTCTTGACGGGGTCCGCCTACGCTTCGGTATAACGATGTCGGACATGGCGTTATTTGATGCCATGGCCGTACCTACAGAGACGCTTATTTGCATCAGTCAAAGCCGGTTTCGTGAAGACTGATAGTGAGGTATTCGTGTGCAAATATCAAGTTTGGTGTCTCTTAGTTGATGACCCAAGGATTCGTTTCACTGGTCTGCTGTGTTAGGGGCCACCCGGTGGGTGAAAATATGGCAAGTCGGAAGAGTTCTCTGGTTGGTCGCTGCTCACAGGCATCTGCCAATTGGATGCCATCGTGTACCATTGTTAGTGTGAGCAAACGTAGCACTCAAGAGTTTTTTAATGCTTGCATATAAAACGTGTAGTCTGTGATGATTTAATATACTTACATATGGTTAAATTACTATAAAGACGTGTTTTCTAGAACCACTTGGTTCTCATGCATTCCTAAAATTGTCGCCCTTTAATCTGGATTTTAGACAGAAGCTAAGCGAAAAAAACACAGCTTCCGTGTTCATGCACATGCACGCAAGATGGCGAAATCAACAGCTTTCCATTAACAAGACCACAAACCAGACTTGATGACCTTGGACATCGCAGTATGTGAGCAGTGCATGCGCCTTACGACGAAGGCATAGCTCTGTCTGCTAATCGTGTCTGTATGACGACTAATTGTGGTGGCTCTTTTAGCTGTGCTTAAGCCATCAAAAAATCTCTTTCTCCAACTAAACTATCAGACTGTACAGTTGGATATAAATGAGACGTATTCCCCTCGATAAGCATGTAAAAATGTGTCTTCCTCGGCTTTCAAGGAGCGCAGTTGCGTGCTACTCTGTCTCGATGCAAATATATGCAGTATCGATTCAGTTCGTCACACAAATCGCGGAATGCAGACAGAAGTAAGTCGGTGCTTTTTTTTCATTTTCTGCCACACCTCGCCCCTATCCTGGCGTACCTTAGATGCCATGTTATCGGTCAGCATGGCTGTTTAATGCCCAATGTGACCAATAGAAAGCCGTAGTTAAACCCCACGAGCTTATGCGACGCTTTTACACCAGCCAACCCATGACAATTCGTTTGTTCCCCACGCCTTTACGCTTGCATAACGGAGCATTATTGCGTACCATCGTAAATCTGAGTGTCCTCAGCAAACCCAAATTATTTGATCCATGCATAGTGTTGTCATCCTTCATCACTTTCTAATAAACTGCGCCTATTCCAAGCAATCTTTGTTCTGTATGCCAGCGAAAATATCAAGCACCCTATGACTACGCAAACAGAGGTCGTCCGTAGACGTTCCGATCGCCTTTGGCGCGGAGCCAAGAAAGAGTTTGCATCCACATCGCGTGTTATTCGTAGTCGCTCTATGAATAACACAGAAGGCTGGCCGACACTGGGTGCAGGGGCTGCACCAAGGTTGTGATGAAAATTTCTGTTTCCTTGACAACGAGCTGGAAGCTGAAGGCGTCCGATATTTCGCACAATTGAAAGTGTCCATTCTCACCTTGACAGAAAGAGAAGCAGATAATATTTAGGGTTAGAAAGAACCGTTTAAAACCACTAGATGGGAGCGTCAAGTACTTTAATGGTCATAGAAAAATAATTATTTCGAAATGTACCAATAATAACCTCTTATTATATGCCGTCGATAACGCCATTTATCCCAGACAACAGGACAAAGGATCGCGGCTAGACATATCGAATTTGCCCAGAAAGTTAACTTAATATAGAAACCAATTCAAACGAAAAACCTTGACTAAGCTGAAATGGTTCGGAAATCATTCTTTTTTGTAAGATTAGGTAGACACCGTCTTTGGATATCGATTAGTAATTAATTAATGATAACCGGTTTAGTAAAAAATAGCTTTGTGCAAAAGGCGACTTTCGAGACATAGCGTAATACCACGGTTTGAAAAATAAACTAATAGTTGATTTCTAAGATAATAACTCCGAAATCGTCATTTTTTCTTAACTTGTTCTGCATTTTCTACGAATCATCTTCACTTCCTGTCACATTTTTGTTTCTTATAAATTTTAATGCTGAAAGTGTTGGTCCTCGTGACATTAATAATGCGAGTATTAGTATTCGCATTATTAAACACGCATGGTCGTTGGCAAACTTTCACGGATGGAAATTATTTTGATTGAATATATTCAACAATGTTTTAATGAACATTGTTGACCTTACCTAATCTGATAAAGTGGGGGTTTGTGGAGGAGGAGGAGGAGGAGGAGGAGGAGGAGAGGAGGAGGAGGAGGAGGAGGAGGAGGAGGAGGAGGAGGGAGGGAGGAGGAGGAGGAGGAGGAGGAGGAGGAGGAGGAGGAGGAGGAGGAGGAGGAGGAGGAGGAGGAGGTAATAATACTGCAATGCATCGGCTTGTAGTGCAATGTTCATCTTTTTTGTTGCGACAATGTAGAAGATCGCCACCACCCATTAGGCTTACCGTCATTTTTTAGGAAACAGGTCTGTTGTAATCCGTTCGGCACAGTGCTCTTTGGGATAGGTAAATTTCGAGGACATACACTAAGTGGTGGGGAGTAAGTTGCCAATATTTGACATTCCGCACCGTTGTCATCAGAAGGCCCTGGATGTGACCGTATGTAGTGCAGGGTGTCTTCAAGTAAACACGTGGTTGCGTAAAGATTGCGAGAAAAATTATTTTCCTAAATTCCACGTTAAGCAAACTGACGAAGATCAACCAAAATACCTCGCTTCCAATCATCTGGTCTAATTGGTCGATAATTATTAAATCCGGTGACTGATTGCTTTGGTGGAATTGACAAAAATATCGCGAGAGCGAATCGCCTGTGGGATATCTTGAATAAACTGGGTTACTGAAATGAAATAAGCAGCATACATAAACCTTATTCTGTCCCAAGTGCTGTAATCAAAGGCTTGTGTACCGTGTATGTGCAACTGGTTGAGGTTGGTGAGTTCGCTGGGACGAAAGTAGAACACTGACAAATCCTCCTGTGCCGCCTGATTAGCGGCATTCAAAAGAAGCTCCCTAGCGAGATTATGGTCTGATCTTACGACCAATAGAAATCAAACACTCAAAATTACCCGGGTGTCGAATCTCCATGAGTAACAATAAGAGTTGAATTCTTGAAAAACTTTTCCGGTTCGAAATCTTGAGAAATTAAATTCGATTTGGGGACCAGGAAATTCATGCCTGTAAATAAACCGAACAAAATGTGTTTACGTGTGACACTCTGAAACACATAAGTAGTATAATCAACGCTTAATAATTGCGGACGAATTGATTAATATTGCTTTTCCCATCGCCCTCGTGTTTGTCGTGGTCTTTAGCGAGGATTTTATCAGTAAACGGAGTTTGTAAATGTGACTAGTCGATATCACCACCACGGCAATGTTCATCTTCGGGTGCGATTAAACGAGTTATGTGCTTCAGTTGGTAATCTGCTGCTCATGTAATCAGCATTCATTGCAAGCGATTCCACTCACGTGTGGCTTTATAATGTTTCGATTGTTTTGCCAAACAAAAGGGCTCGAAATTGAAATGAAACGGTTCAAGTCATACATGCTTTATATCTCCAAACATAAAAACGTGAAGTGTTATTATTGACAACAGACCAATAGCTTGTCAAAGCATAAAAAACGTCCAAATCACGAAGTATTCCACGCCGAGTGGTATATTGTATTGTAAAAAAAGGCTATGTACACTGGGCAACATTGGAGCTCGCTTAGAATCTCTGTTCCTCATCATCATCATCATCCAGTTCCTCACTCGGAGATCGCTGGTGGTGGTGGAATGCGAAAGAGGAGACTATTGTCGGGTCCACGTCTGCAAGAAGCTCACCTCCCGCGGGAACAAACCCGTCGTCTTCGTCGTCAACTTCCACGTCGTCTTCAAGACCTACGAGTGCACGGACATCATCGTCGTCGTCATCGACAATCTCGGCCCTAGGAGCGTGGTCGATTCCTAAATCATTGAAAACCGTGATCTCGGATGCTGCGGCCGCATCTGTAAAGAAATAGATAAATAATTATTCCAGCGTCAGTAAGGCCTTGAAATTCTGTTTTTTCCTTTGTCGGCAGCAAGTTCGGGGCAACTTTATTCCAATCTCCGCCGCCGACCGAATGATTATTGAACCTACCCACGGGGTGTTCGTAGAGAGCATCGACGTCGTCCGGATCATTTTCATCATAATCATCGCCGGAGTCTGACAAGTGAAGTTGAGCGGCAAGGTCCGTCTTGACCCTGTCCACTGTGTATTCCGACTAAGAGGGATTGGAAAGATGCAGGCTAATATATTTGTCATGCGATTACAACGAAACTTAATAAATCTAAACAACAACCTCCACGACAGTTGAGAGAGGAGAAGGGATGCCGTTGTTGCCCAGTGGATTGCGGAGGTAAGACGATGAGGAGGAAGATGCTGGCTTCGGACGTTCAGATTTTGTCGGAGTGGGTTCCTCTGCTTCATCCACGTCGCCATCGTCAGAATTAGAGACAGCGTTGCCATCACTGTCACTACGATCGCTCTCCTCTTCACTGCTACTGCTTATCACGCCAAACAGATGATCCATTGCCAAAACTCTGGGTCCTTTAACAAGAGAACATAATAATGCATACGTCGAGATAACCTCTGTCGGCTACGGTTGGAGGGTCCTAGACAACTCAGTGAGCCTATCACTAAGGAAATCGATAAGGCATCAGTAACCCCATTCTGGGACTATTTTAAAATAAAGTATGTTTTGAAACCCTATGTCCGGTCATCTCGTGTTAGAAATAACTGTAAAATATGACAAATCACGGCGCACATACGGACTAAATTTTCGTGGTCGTCATCGTCGTCCGATAGATCCAAACCCGTGGCTTGAATAGATGAAACACTCAATTTGGAGCTAGTGGTAGACGTTTTTCGCAGAGCCGCAGCGGAATTACCACCGGAGGCATCACTTGGGCCTGCAGCACAAGCGGAAGCTGTCGCTCCGGCTGGTTTTGGTGGGTCACTCCAAACAACCTCCCACCTAGTGTAAACAAAAAAACCATATAATAATGCATGATCCGATGAGGATTATTTGTTCAAAAATGATGCAACAGTACTTACACAACGGAGTCGGCTTGCAGATCAGACCTGAGGAGGTTTTTAACTTCTTTCTCAATCTGCGGCATGTCGACTGAACGTTTTTTTCGCGTCTTTCGAAAACGTCTCCGAAGAACGTTTTTCAGGGGTGGTGTGATTCCATGAAGGTACTGGAACTCGCGGTTGTCACGACTGAAAAACAACGAACCAATAAAATCTGACCACTTACTAAGGAACAAATCGGCTTAACGGGTGCTGCCATGAAGTTTCTCGGGATGTTTACAAGTAACTGAGGAACAGCACGAGCGCTTAACCGTAGTTCAAATTTAAATAAGGGATTTCGAAGACATTCACAAATGCCAAATTTATCAACGATCTATGAAATAACAAACCAGTTTAGAGTCAGAATATAAAGACGGAGAAATAAAATTTCCACAATACCCAAAGAAATTGGATGTTTGTTGTGAAGTGCGGTTATGTGTAGATTTAGCAGCCAGAAATGCGGCTGATCCTTGGATGGGCGCACCATCATCGACATTCCCAGTCTGTGAGCAAATCATCATCTGCGAGATGTCAGCCGTTTTGTAGAAATTCTTTCTGTCCGTAGTTTTTAGGGACTCAATAATGCAGGGAAGGTCCATCAGCTTTCCACGATAAACCTGTCCGTTATACCTGACAACGCAATTGCGCATATCTTGTTTCATTTCAATAGAAAAGCTGTCCTAAAATATTGTTAAAATTAGCGTCATTAAGCAAAAAAGTACCTTGAATGAAACATTGGTATTTATGTCTTCGTCGATGTATTTTGCCGCCTCTTCTGGCATACGAAGAATAAATTGTTGTTCTAGATCAAAGTTAGTGTCCTGTGGGGGCTTTGGGAGGCTCATATCTAAAAAGAAATAAAAACTAAAATTCCTGTTTCAAAAAATCAACATCTCATAGGAATGCAGGCGAATTTTGAATGTGCATGCCTCGTTTAGTGTAGTTCGGTGAATGAAAATCAAAAACAGCGGTAAAGGACGCTTTCGAGGCAAAATGTGTGGTTTAAGTAAAATGGCGTGGAAAGAGGATTTTGTAGCAGATGTAAAAAGCATTATCGCTGACGATTTGAAACTTCTCGGTAAACAGTATAGTCTTCATAATAAAAGGTTTCATGATATTGAAATTATTTCATTGTTTTAAATCGTTCGGATAAATTAACTAGGTTCGGAATTGTATCTTCAGTATCAGTTAAAAATAAAAGATACAAAGATGTAACTTTTAAAGTGCAGTATAGAAAGCTCTTTTTTTTGTAAAAATACGCGAAAATCGGAGGCCAGATCGGATCACATTGTTATTCTGTTCCCGCTCACGTGACGTCTTATGTGATGGACTGCACGCCCAGGCGCTCAATGTCCGCTTTAGTCCAATTAATCATGTTTGTTTAGCCCAACAAAATCGCATACTATTTTTGGAAATCCTTCCTGACGCTGTAGATACGAATATGCACTTTTTTCTTCGATTGAACGACGGCCGAAGATGAAGGTTTCAAATGAATAATATTGTTTCTTATTCAAACAATAGAAAGAGCTCGACCTTGTCCGAAACGCCGGTTGGGCGCGATCCATAGTGCCTGTCATTGCGAGTCCTCTCCGGAAACGTAGGGCATATTGTGGTTAAGTGGGCCGGCCAGGTGTCGTCACCGTTGTCTTAATTTATACACGTATCATAGCATGCGTAAAATGGAATTCATGCGTTTGAAATGAATTAAAAAATGGTTTAAGTTCATAGGTCTGGTGCCTGTAAGCGATGGAGTTTATTGCAGAAGATAGAGGAACGACATGAGTGGCAGAGGATCGAATAGTAACTGGATCGATAGGGCAAGGTCGAGGGGAATTAACAGGGTTGTAAGGCGTCGGCTTTTGTTCAGGAGCAGGGGTAACGGGCATCGGCTCTCTTTCCTTAGCCGAGGTAGGAATAACTGATGGCTGGTCTTTATTCTGTATCTCGTTCCGAAGTGCTGACACAGAAATTGCCAGTTGGGAAACGACTTCGCAGAGTTGGTCCATCTTCGACGGGATTTTGTCGTCGTCCTTATAGACGGTCGGGGAGGGAGACGGTCGACGTTCACAAGTCGACATTCTAGAATCTAGATGAAACGGCCCTTCTTGGCAGGATCTTTCGGTTCATCTGCTTGACTGGCTTCACCATTTTCCCTCAAGCTCACGATAGCGTGAACCAAGATCCCAAAAGGTCCGCGCTTCTGCACGGTTCTATTAAAACAAAACTCTTAATCAAGACAAGAACTACAAAAGCTATTGGAAAGTATGAAAAAGCTTACTAAAAACGTTAGTTATAATTAAATAAGATAGTTTTCTTCTACAGTGCCACGGTATTAAAAATCGCGTGTGGGAGAAGTAAGAAAGGTTTTGTTTCGAATATCATTGCGTAATTATTGGTATCAGCATTCCCAAAGTTAATGCACGACGGTTTCTCATTGTTTGAGATTGTAGGTACACCTCTCGCATGCAAACATACGAATGAACTTGTAAATATTTCCGCAATATAAATATGGAGCTCCTTTGTGCATTATGACGATTTGACAAACCCTTGAATTAACGGACTGATGTTTTATTGCAAAGGGATTTTGGAATAAAGCTACCATCACAACATTTAGTGTGTGGATAAAGTTTGCAAGCATTTATTGACCCAAAATCGGAATGGTATTATAGCCACATGCAGTAAAAATACCCTTCAAGACTCCTAATTAAATGAACGGGCATCGAAAGTTTAAGAATCTCACGCGCTTAAGTAAAGAGAATGATAAATTTGCCGAGTTCCTGAGTGGGTTATCAATAAAAGTTTGAAAAAGAAAGATTGATGATACTGTATCATACTTCTAAGGTCTAAAATAAATATTGAATCCAAATTATTGACGAATCGTGCCCATGCCCGCTTATTTAGCTTTTAATTGCCAAAACGGAACCAACATATAAATTGTTCGCTTATATATTTCGTTACCCAATATCAAAATGGTTGGATGGCAAAGTACGAAAGGTCGAGATGAATGACTTGACCGATTATTCGAAGAGCCCGAACATTACAGTAAACACCACGCAATGCGGGTTGGCGTGATGCGTGCGTACATCATCCAATCATTTATCAGCTCTTAAAATTTGGGAAGTGTGGAATATTTATTTCGTCTCTACCAGTGTGTATTTGTATAGGGTTCGTTTTTATCCATCTTACAATTCTTACCATAGTTAACATACCCATTTGATGAAAGCGATGTATTTCAAAAGAATTTTGTTTTGTCCCATTGTTGATTAATGCCCCAAAAAATGTTATGGCTTGTCTGCAGGTGCAGTACCCGAGAAATAACATCCATGTTACGTGTGATATGTTTAACTTGGCGAAGTTTCAGATTGCTGTGGCAAAATAAATCTCGTTTTTAGGGAGTTATACACGTTTTTCTATTTTTGTAGACACGTTTTAACACACGGTCCAGTAAAGTGGGATGGAACACCATTCCTATTTTTTAAGTACACCCAAACAAAGACCTACTTCTATTTAGCCGTTTTATATCACTACTTCCGCCCCATCTATCTTAATAAAATGGGTAATCTCGTCTACTGAAACGTCTTTCGGCCCTTCATGATTGCTGTTGTTATACATAGTCGTCGCTACGGTTCTCGAAGGTTTGCTTTGATCCGTCACTTTTGGGGTTACTCTTCGTCTGAAAGGAAAGAAATGTTAACCCCTTCCTGAACTGATATTGACAATTGTAAAGTCTCTTCAATTCGTTTTACCACGCATCATTTCAGTTATATAATTTTGATACTATTCTATAATCGCTTCACATCGAAATCCACCAAACAATGACGCCGTTTGTTCTAACACTTGTTTTTTCGAAACTTTATTCCGCACGTGTTTGATCATATGTTCAGAACTTAAAAGAAACCAAAACACAACGAAGTAAGCGAATAAACCACCATTACCCTTTTAAGTACTCTCGAAAACAGAACGTTAGAGACATTCCCTTAGAAGTTTTATTCAACGAGATCCACGCGCATTCTTTTTTTTAAATATAATACTTCTTTGTCGCCGATTAACTCAGAGTTACATGCTTGACAGGCGGCGTAAAATTCAATGCGCGCAAAATAATTGATTTATCAATGTAATATGAGGTATTTCGGACAATGGTTAGGCTTTTGAGGTTTAGGCATTATTCGGGTGATGCACAGAAGTAACCCCCCACCTTACTCTGCACCATCGTATGACCCTGCTTCACACCACTTTAACTTTACGATTTATCGACGTACCATGTTGACACATTTGCGAACCATAGTTAATTCCATCGTGGCTTCATTCCGGAAATGTTGAGTCTAGGATCCCAGGTCGTGGTTCGTGTGTGGTTATTGCCGCATTCCAGGAATGACAATCGTCTGATATTACAGATTTTGGTGTGGGCGCTATGTGTCTGAGTTGCGTGGTCTCCCCGTTTTATGGTATATGTAAGTCAATAAAGAGACTGCTTATGATCGAACAGTGGCCTAATGGTGTATCGGTAAACATCCTCGCTGTGTTGTGGAGGGAAATCGGTTAGATACCTAGGCAGGGACATCAGAGTTATAATGGGGACGCGCCTTTAAAAATATTTCAGACAATCTTTATGGCAGACACCCATGAAACCGGTTTATCCTCTTGCAGGCGATCACGCGCAAATTTGAAATTGAATTGATTTTTGTGTGAAATAATAACCATTTTGATTCTCGGATAGCGTTAACCCACCGATTTTCTCCTTCGTTTTAGAAGATAGAACATATGTCAACGATAACCAACACCGATAATCCTCCAGGCGAGGACGTCAATTCAACTGCATCAGACGCGAGCGTAACAGTTCGACCGGCGATTGGTGGGGGCATTCAACGGGGGTCTCGTTTCGCAGGCAAACGACAGGTCGTCATCCAGAATCTCGATCTGTCTCCCCTAAAATTAGACGACCCTCCGAAAGGCCACATCACTGCCAAGAGTAGCTCCTCTTCGTCGTCCTCGCGTGTGCCCCCTCCGCCCTTGAAGGGACTCAACTTCACTGACGGCGCCTCGTCGTCCGCCCATCTTAGAAATGACCGCGGAAATGGGGGATCGAACAGAGCCAGTGATCGCATGAGCACCGGGCCAGTGGACCTCGCTGTTGCGTGAGTTTTTTGACCATCGCTGTTAATCGAGATGTGATTCGGACCAATTAAATGTTGCTTTTTGACTCTCTGGATTATTAGAGTGTTTTAGGGAGGTTGAATATCTCCCACAATGTTTGATGGAGGCCTGCCTCCGTTAATGATCAATCTAGAGGGCAGAAAAAGACAACGGCCTTTTAAATGTGCACACGAGAACTGTTTCACGGGTGTCTTGTGTAACTGGAAATCGCGACAGATATTGAATTCCACATTGACATATACGTAGCTGTTCTTGTATGAATTCAACCGTATAGCTTTAGCGTAGCGTATACAGTTAAAACGAGGCACCACTCGAATAGATGAGACGCCTTTCACATTATCACTCTAGGGCGGTCGACCGGTGAACGTGGCGCCCAGATATTTTGGTTTTCAGCTGGATTCGAAATTGCAGAGTAATGCAATCGGCGGTGCGGCGACATCTGGTCGTTAAAACGTAATTAAGGCGCTTTCATCAGTAGACCGATCTCAGAGAACTAAATTGTATCGGTCATGTCACGTAGAAACACCATTTCGCGTCCAATTAACGAAGTGGTCCGATAGTGTAGCGGTCAGCATCCTCGCTCTATTGGTGACAGAGACCTTGGTTCGACGCCCAGCCCAGGCCATCACCTGTACAAATATTACTGGACATCTTTATGGCAAATATCCATGAAGGCGGTTTATCTTCTATTGAGAGATTGATTTTTCTGACCCTAAGCTACTTTGGACCGGGTTAGTGACCGTCAGGAAATATCTGATATGGCACTGTCATTTCATCCCTGAATTAAATAGGAGATCACCGCACTTATTTTATTTTTGAGGGAAAAAAGTACACACATGCGGAATTATAATTGACGGGACTAGCTACTGCGATGAAAGCGCTTTATTTAGGTCCCAGTGAATAAACAAATGACAAAAAACTGATACTGGGGAGAAGTAGGCTATACGCGATGTTGATTGCGTCCCCGTTAAATTCAGCATCCAGTGGTAGGGTGAATATCTGGTCAGTCTGGAGCTTTTGCACTTCATGCCTCCTGATTGGACCCCCCAAGCAGTCTTGGCCTGTGCAAAACCCGTAGCTCGGTGGGGAAGCGGTCAGCATACTCACTATGTTCGTCAAGGACCCGTTGTTCTACTCCCAGGTCTAAGGCCACCAAATACAGCCAGGGCGTTACGCGGCGTTCGCCTGGAATCCGGGGAATTGCAGGCTGGTGGCGGAAAACGCCAAAATGTTGGATTGCGCTGCAGCGGCCACTTCCACCTCCTCTTTGGGTGACACGGGGGACGCTTCCTGTGTTCGCAAGAATCACCGTGGAAACACCCATGAAGCCGACGCTTGAAAACAGCCAAGCTTTTAATTGTCCATTCAAAGAGAGACCGGTCCATTTCTGTCACGCTCCGTTTTTCCAATCGTTGGTTTCGCATCCATTATTATAAACGTAATCGCCGTTTTAGCCTGTCGCGGAGGAAACGTTGTTTTTTACTCACACAATTTCCAGGCCTCCACAGAATTCGAACTCGCGAAAACAAATACCGATGTCTGGTCTCATTTTCGCTGGTTTAGACGGCGCAATTTCGTCACACAACCATTGCGCCAAAAGGGCGTTCTTTTTTACCCTGGAGCTCCAGGGTTGCGTGAAGTTTTTAGTGTCAGTTTGCAAGAGCCATAGACAGCTGAAAGACCGTATCTCTTTGTGTATCATGTGATGCCAATGGAGATGATTCTGTCAGCATGTCGCCGCAATGCGATTCTGTAATCCTCCAAATACTCAGCTATAGGACGTTATTTAATGGGGGCCAAGTTGAAAATAGTGGTGTGGGGTGAAGAGTTCAATTATAAAAAGAAAGTCTCATTAGTTTGTCACGACTAGTGGTGGCTTTTACAGCGAGTCCTATTTTATACGTGTGTGTGTGTGTGTGTTTATGAAATACATTCGTCGCTTGCCCGGCGGTTTGGACTATCGTTTGTGAGCACAAACTGAGTTATGGTCGGGTAATTCGATGCCTTTTTAACGAAATTGCGCCGAATCCTCGTAGACAAACCTGACCTGCCGAAGACCTGGGCTTTAAGCGACCTGTGGAGCAGTCAAGCGGGGCTGCTGTGCGCCCGAGATACCCGAAGGTTCGACTTATTCGACCACCTGTGGCTGCAACGCATCTCATTTCATCAACTCTCCAATGACGAAGTAAGACGACGCTGGCTAAAAACCGATAGACACCCGCCTACTTTCCCCCACTGCTTCATCGGTTGCAGTGGTTTGGCTACCTTCTAAAGCGTCATCGACAATACCGTGTGGTTTGGGATTGAAAGGTGCATTCGAGAGGTTGAAGAAAGCATGGATGGGGCTCGTTTGCTTGCGCTATTCAGCTATTACCTGCTAGAGGATGTCCCGGATTGCAGCTGCCCATGCTCGCTCTGTTGGTGGTATACCTGGATTAGACTCCCCGGTATGCCACCGCGAGTGGTACTGGGAACGCCGAGACTATTTATTGCACACCTCGATAGGAAATGGCCGCACGGTGATCCGAGACCAGGTCGGATAAAGTTGTGGGCCAGTTTTGATTCTGTAGGTCCAAGCGCGCCATGTCTGCTGGTGTAGAAGGGTTAACAGCGAAGTCTTACTTCGTCCTTTGAGAGCAGGCACCAGTGCTCTATTACGTTGCGGGGGGGGGCGGTTGTTGACGTGGCCATATCGTTGTGTATCCCGCAGGGTTCTGTTTGCGAAGTTCAAAGTGTCGTGAGTGTGTGGGCGTCTGAAATGAGCTATCTGTCGGTCTACCAGTTTTTAATATTTAAACCAAGGGCAGTTACACGTTGCTGGCAATGCCACTTTTTTTAGCCAGCGGGTTGTAATTTACATAATTCTTTTCGAAACGCAGGATGAATTTGTTTTCAGAATTTCGTGATTATTCATCAGTGGTGTTGTGCTACTATTGTTGTTGCTGCAGTTTCTGTGTGTGGTGGTGTTGGGGGGGCCTCTGAACTGTTCCTTTCGTGGGTGTTGCTGATGAGGAAGTCTGTTTGTTTGCTTAAGCTTATAATCTCACCCCTAACGCAACTCACTGTATGAATAAGAATCAAACGGTTAGTTGTTGGTGATAATTAGGACAATCCTTCTCGTGCTTTCTTTTCTAATGCTTGACAAACACGAAATATATCAGTCCGTGGCAGACCATACCTATATATTTCCTAGATGGAATACGAAGCAGGTGGCGCTCGCGACGCGTAGCCAACTCCCCTAAACACTTCCACCTCCTCAGGTGGGGCTAGGCTGGGGAGACGCACACGTTGGTGATGAAGTGGTGGGGAAAAGAGTGAGTAATGCTTACGATTACGACGATGATGTGGCTACCTATACTCCTTTTAGTCAGCGTCAGCTGGACGACCAACAGCTGGATGATAGTCAGCGGGAGAGGATCGAGGAGTTCCTGCGCTGCAAAAAGGATATTAATGAACTCCACCCCGAAGACTTCACCAAGATCTCCGAGCTGGGTTCAGGCAACTGGGGCGTGGTGAGTCGAGTGCGCTACAACCGGACCGATATCATCATGGCCAAAAAGACCATCCGCCTCGATATCAAACACGAGGTCGGCACCCAGATCCTCAGGGAACTCGAGGTACGCCTTTTTGTCTTTGTCCCCTTTAAAAAATGGGTATGCCTTCTTCCTCGGCCGGCTTAAGTTTTTGGGGATGGGGGGAGGGGGGTCGCGTTGATCTCTTAAATATCCCCGTCGCAATGGTTTCTTTGTGTGTGCTTCTTGTAGACACTTTCAGGTTTCAATCAACCAATTTGCGGGACTATTACCCACAAGATTGTAAACCGGCTTCATATTCCCGAGAAACTACACGCTAAAAATACCTTAAAGCTGAGAAATCCGCACAAATTTTGTTTTTTTCATTGGTGTTTACCATGCATATATTTGCAGGCGACGTCCCCAGTTCCACCCCTGATGTCCTGACCTGGGAGTCGAGCCCAGGTCCTACATCTTGGTAACTAGACGGACAAGCCTTATTTCGTGGTTTGAGAGGGCTGATCCGCTTTAGGGATTCGTCGCAGACACCAGTGGTCGAACTCTCACAATCTCCTCGTATCTTCCACGGACAGTGGCCAGTCGTTTCGCGACCGAATTTCAGCTTCCTTGGATCCAAACCGATTTCAGCTGCATGTGTGCATGAAAATAAGCAAAACCGGTCATGGTGTCGCACTGGAAATGCACTATTCGTCGTTAAAATCGCTGTGCCAAAACATACCAGGCGCATCCGTCTATTTCAGTGCTAAAAGATAAATTTAGTAATTCGTTGTCCTTGGAAAATAAATGAAGCAGTTTGCATTCGTATTTTTATGCAGCGTGTACCCGCGTGTGTCATGTTGGTTTCACTTGGGTCTTTCGATTAGATAATGACGAACTAGGGTGTGGGATAACAGTGAGGAGACGTGCCTTTGATAGTCTTGGGGTGTGTCGTGTCGTGCCACTCGCGTTAACGCCCCGGTTAACACTCCGGTCTCTCCACCCGGCACTCAGCTCACACCGGGTGCTCCAATTAGCGGCATGCCGCAGCCACCGCACCCCGGTAAAGTGCTCGTCGTGCGGGCTACACGAGGAGCACTAGGAGGCAGTTAAAATAGAACTACCGGGGAGTCTCCCGCGTTGCCCTATCAGATCCCGGTGGACTGGGCGGAGGGGAGCGGCTGGTTGTCTGCTTGAAGCGACTACCACACACTGGTAAACCGCTTGACAGCCCGGCTAAAGCGGCTGTTGGCAGCGGGGGGTAAGCCGAACTACCAGGTACCGCCACCCCGGGACACACTGGGTTGCGGAAAGGCTCCCGCGGTCTCCACAAAGCCGTCCTATCCTCTAGGAGGGAATGGGTGCACAAAGCAAGCAAGGTGCTTTGCGGATGTCAATGAGCTCATTTTCCGACTCCACTGCCACCTAGATCTTGCATGACTGCGCCTCGCCCTACATAATTGGCTTCTACGGGGCCTTCTTGGCCGACGGCAATATCAACATCTGCATGGAGTACATGGATGGGGGCAGTCTGGACATGGTGCTCAAACACGCTGGGCGGATGCCCGAACCAATCGTCTCCCGCATCCTCTTCGCTGTGCTCTGTGGACTGAGCTATCTTCGCAAGCAACTCAGCATGATCCATCGGTATGTCGGGGTGTGCGCGTGCACATAGATTGGGGTGCAAATTAGAGTTCGAGGGATTAAACCGAGTCAAGCAGACCATCAGCTGCCGAGGGCAATGTGCTCCGCAAATGCTCTGGACAGTCCCATCATCCAACATCCGAGCTTTGAATTCTGCAGGTTTGGGTCACATTAAAAGACTTGGTTAAATTGTAATTTAAAAAAGCGAATGACAGAACTTAACATCCTTTACATGTTACATTTACCTGGGACGTTCGTCCAATCAATGTCTGCTTGATGGGAAATATGCAATATTCATGAAACCGCCTCACCCTCTCGAGGTGATAGCCCCACCAAAGAAGAAGAAACGAGGAATACAAGTACAGGTTGTGGTTGGCACGCTATGTAGTGTAATCTCCATTTCGTCGTTTGGAAATGCACGAATGGCATGGTTTCTTTTTAAATCGATGCACAGCAGTACCGTAGTTGTCAAACAGCACATTTGGAAACCTATTTATAGAATGTCATGAATTTATAAAGCTACCATAATTTAAGAGACAAAACAACACACCCCACCCTCCAGGCAGGGCATGCCAGAGTCCACCGTCTTAATTGAACTGTATTGTAGTATTTTGAGTATTCCGGTCAAATATGGAATGACCTAACCGATGGGGCCTAATATTTGAGCGGCACCAGTTTCTCATCTGTCGCGGGGGGTAATTTCTGAGCCACTAACGAAGTTGTCCTTTGATAAAATTTACTGTACAACACTGGCCCAATTGCTACTATCTCTCTCTCCCTCCCTCCCTCCTAAGGGATGTGAAGCCGTCGAACATTTTGATGCGCCGTAACGGCGAGATTAAGCTGTGTGATTTCGGGGCCAGCGGGAAACTCATCGATTCGGTGGCCCACTCCTTCGTGGGCTCGCGATCCTACATGGCTCCTGAGCGCATCTCAGGCCAATCCTACAACACCTCCTCCGATGTCTGGTCCCTCGGTCTGACGTTGATTGAACTGGCCACGGGCCACTACCCCATTCCCGCCATAGAAGAGGAATCGCAGTACTTCACCGGATTCTCGAGCGATCGACAGACCAACCTCAAGGAACACATCGCAGCCGCCAGAGAAGGTCGAAAACTTACACGTCAGTCGACTTACTACTTATATGCGCAAAGTAGTTGTTGCCAAATACGTGTTTATTAAAGCAGTTTGGGTCAATCGAAATTCAAATCGAATGGCGGCTTATCTTCTACTTGAGGATGAACCGATGTCCCCAAGACTGACCCTAATTCACTTTCGAGGTAGATCCTCCAATCTTTCCATCATCGCCATATACGCCCCCACAATGGCGAAGGACGACTTTTCTGGTGGTTGAAATGCGTGGTGGGGCGCTGTTCAATTCCTTGAGCTTTTCAGACTGCTAAAGCATCTTAAATCGAGCCTAAAGCTACCGGCCGCAGTTCAATTTATGTTGATACTTTCCTTTGCCGTGCGAAAGGGACATTGAGGACTTGAGTCCACGAAGTCCAGTAAATAGAGTTTTTGTGTCACCCGGAGTCGCTCTTTTTTGTAGGTTCGTCTCGTGATATCTGAATCCGCGACCCCCAGTTACCAATCAGCTATTTAGAGTTTAACCATACTCCAAACCGCTTAATTTGCTGGTTTATGTAAATCTTCGTAGATAGCAAGAATGTGCATCGGGCACCCCTTTGATTGAATTAACTTCCAATTATTTATCTAATTTCTTTGACCGCGAAATAAGTCACTCCGTTTAATCTGTTTTATTTTGCTTTTCTACGGTCGCTCGTTCCACTATAAAACCACCTTGAATCGTTTTTCTTCCCACCGTATAGCCGTAACTACTCCGGAACAGGCTCCCCTCTCCATCTTCGACCTCCTTGTCTTGATCGTCGACCAGCCGCTGACACGTTTACCACGGACCTGTTTCAGCGACGATTTCATCGACCTCTGTGCAGCCTGTCTGCGACCCGTCAACACCGACCGACCCTCCCTTGATGAGCTTCAACGGCACGCCTTCGTAACCACCGTAGCGGGACTCCTTCCAGTTGGAGCGAATCGACGCAGCAGTATCCGCTTCCGCGACGGCGTCCCCGCCGCACTTTCCGCCAGCGAGATTGCCGCTGCCGACTTTAATATGGATGACATCGCCTTCTATTTGTCGCATATCCTTTCTCCCCACGATGGAATCGGATAGTTCAACTGTCCCCTTACACCCCCCCACCCCCCACCCTTCACCCGCTCCCTAACCTCAAACGTTTTCTCACACCTGCCTTTTACTCTCGTCATCAGCCACTCCACCCCTCTCCGCGTCTATTTTTCTCTGTCTCTGGCCAGACAACATTCCTCACGCCGCGACGATGAAGATCATGTATATTTCCGTGCCGAATCGCCCCTGTATGGATGATAGGTTCGCGGGGTATCGATATTTATGTATGTGCACTTGGAAACCGTTGTCCATCCGGCTATATGCGTGTTGTTTGGTAGCAGACGATTGTGATTTGATTATTAATAGAACTGATGTACGTAGACACAACGGCGTTGTTTTTGTGTTTTGATCTTTCAATTGGGCAGGCATAGTTTGTTGGTGCACATCCTCCGCTTATTTAGTGCGCTCGTACCTCGGAGGTTGAACCCGGGATCCCCAGAACCACCATGGGTAAGAGCCATACCGGTATAGTAGTAGTTCAGTTGATGAAACAATTTTCGAATGAGTTGTATATCTTAACATGGAATTTTATGTGAATGCTAACAGGTACTCGACCTTTCGTAACTTCAATAAGATGGCATTCTGGTTAACTGACCGTAAGCTATTTATTTATTGATCTCAAACTTTCGAATTTCTTAACGAACGTGTACGCGCTTTGTTACCTTACTAAATATCATTTGGACGCCAAGGAATTTATTCTGGGCGCAGTTATTATTTATTTAGTTTTTCGGTAAACCTGTACATGAACCCATTTTAAAGCAATTCACTAGCAGAAGATCAAATGCAATTATGCATTTAAGTGTTTCGTATGTGTCAGACAGCCAAAATAAGACGGATGTGTGGTAAATTTAGAAGATATGTATACGGTTACAGGCATAGATATACAAAAATTGAAGATTTATTAATTGTGATAAAACAAAAGCTTTGTTTAACAAATTGGACGAGTCCTTATAGCGAATAACTACCCGGCTGCGGTACTACTCCTAATAGTAAACCCCACACCTCAGCGAACTTTCACAAAATCTCGGATTGTTTGCCATCGCTCAAAAGCATCCCTACATAACAATGTCCCGGGGAATCCGTTTGAACTACCAGAAGCCTGCTATAGCTAATTACGCTTATTATTCCGGTCCCAATAACGCAAGGTCGTTATTTTAAAGTGTGCTTTCACATTTTATATTAAAGTCCGTATTTAAGTGGCAACGGCGTTCATTTTGAAACTTGAGAAATATTCCAGTTCGTTAATAAGTAGGACTGGTACCCGCATGAAATATATTTCGAAATATTACGCGAGATTTAGATAGCATTTAATTTGACCCACATATCAAAATCATTATGAACTCAAAACGTCACTCAATGAGACAACGCATTTGAAGCCCTCTTATGTCAGTTGCAATCCCACGAATGAAGAGGTTTCTGTCGCAGGATATCCATGAAATCAATAATGTTAATGTGTTAGATTAAACCCACGTTTTGTGAAGTGGATTATGTATTTGTGACGCTCTTCTGGTAGTGGGATTCCGGCCTAAGAAATGTTAGACCTTTATTGGGGGTTTTATAACGGTAATCTTAGAACATGGATGCACGGCCCAGGCGGCCATAATAAGAAGACGCATTGAATGAAGGTAATGGGTATAATGAGATGAAAATATATATCATAACTGATATAAATACATGGCAAGGTTATATAGACTTTGGATAATCACGGGATGGGTCTTTATAACGGGAAAACGAAGATTTTTTCAATGAGTTGGGAAAGGAAAGATGATGGTCAAGGCTCGGCGACAGTGGATGAAGGCAGCTGTGTCTAATAATAATAGTGGCTTTATTGAGGTCACGAGGACCAAAACTTTACGCAGTTAAAATAAGCAGTATAACAAGTGTTAGATGTGACAATTTTCTTTTAGTTCCTGTTTTATCTGCTCTGGTAAAACTAAAAATCGGGACAAATAAGGAATGACCGAATTGCGATATGCCGCCATTCTTGTTGGTATTGAACGGTATAGCCTACGCATTGGTCGAAGAGATTTACATTCAGATTCACTGGAATAGAGGGGATGGGAGGTGTCACTTAAAATACGAGCAGCGATTAGTGAACAATTATTAAAGTGGCGTTGGACGATGATTTCTTGAATAGAGAGAATAGGCAGACCACTAGAAAACGAGATTATTAAAAAAGTCTATGAAGGGTTAAAAGTCAGAACATTTAAGGCCGGAAAAAATTACTGGAGAACAATATGCAATAAGAGGAATTATACAGGCATAGACAAAGATTTTATGTGGCTAGAGCTGAAGCCAAGTCTCCTGAACCGGCGAACAAGGAAGCAGAGGCGACGGCATCCACATGATCACTCCATGATAACCGACTGTTAAAAATAACGCCGAGGAATTTAGATTTTGAGCTCGAAGCAAAATTATGGAGTGAAGGGATTTCGGGAGTGTCAACAGCAGCTGTCAGGGAAAATGTAATATAGATTCATGTTGATGCTTTCAGCAAAATACCATTCTCCGAAGACCACTCGAGTACCTCAGTGACTGCCTGCCCGAGCTGTTAAGAATCACCATCCGTCTTGCATGCATGGTATAAAGTCAAGTCATCCGCGTATTTTATAAGTCTCACATCGTTAGGGGACCAACGGCTAGACGCGTAATAGTTGAAAAGGAATGGAGATAGCACTGCGCCTTGTAGTAAACCGCATTTATTTGGCAAGGAGGTGGAGGCTTCATTCCCGACTCTGACATGTTGACGTCGATTAGAAAAATAGTTTTGAAGCCAATTAATCAACCACCCTTCAACGCCATCTTCACATAGTTGAGAAAGGATGCGGGAGCGTGAGATAGTGTTGAAAGCAGAGGAGAAGTCCAAGAAAACCCCTTTACAGCTTTCGCTCCGGCATCAACTGAAGAGTGGAGGGTGTGCGATAACGTAGCCACGGCGTCCAGAGTGCTTCTATTTGATTTATAAGCAAACTGTCCTTGTGTGATCGAGTGGGAGGCATTTTGTATTGAGGAATATAGTGTTTGCTTCAAGATAACAGCATTCGCCGTCATATAAAATAGCTACCCAGTTTCATGGTGGTTGTCACAAGATAGCATCCTATTGGCGCGTTGTTGACATTGTGTCTTTTAAAACCCGGGGCGTTACATATTACACAAGACTAATATAACTGCTTATGCAAATGGGATAGGCAAATTTTCAGTCGATAATTGTTCTCAGACTAATCAATGAAACATCCTTTTTACTGAAGCCTATCAATAAAATAACGGACTTGTTCTTTTATGTAGATAGCTAAATTATGCAAATCTATGTTGGTTGGATGTCAAACAATTAACCAGGTAGGCACTGTTTAAGTCAATAATATCCTTAAATACAGGATCAACTATGGACAAATAAAGAAAACAAAATCTTCCATTAAACTAGAGGTTTGTCAGACTAAATAATGCTAGAAGCCATGGTGTTTTATTGAATTATGAAAGTCGTATTTTGAGAGTGAAATGTCTAACTTGAATTTATAATTAAATTGTTATGAATAAAAACTGGGAAAATTAAATGATAAAAAATATTCGATACCAAAAAATACCTTGTTGAGAAACGAACTATAAAAGAACCCGCGTTCTATTTCGTCCACAACTTGAATGTTTACATTAATGGTCAGCTGTAATACAGCCGCCGGATTCGAGTTCCTCTGGTATAATTTTTTGAAAAAATAATTTTTTGTACATTTTGAGCCAATTTTAAGAGGAATGTCAGATAGAAGCTTGGCAACTGCGCCAAATTTTTTTGAAACTCGTGGTGACTCGAAAACTGTAGCGGTTGCTGGCAAATTAAATGGACTTAGTCCGAAGCCATTACCAACACGCGATGAAGAAATGGTCCGTCTAATTGGACAATACCTCTGTGATAAAGGATATAGGTTAGCATTTACGCATGTTTTATATGTTTTGTTTAGTAACGCATATGAACAATTAGCGAAAGATTCTGGTATCGTGCTTGAACCCCAGCCTGCCACCGATCTCAGGGCTGCAATTTTGACTGGAAACTGGGAAGCCGTATGTTCGTGTTTTCTATTGATCATTCTCATAGACGGAGAGGGCTGTGGAGGAACTGGCTCCAAATATTCCCAATCCTGTTAGCCTTGCCCACATCCGATTCCTTCTCCTCGAACAACAGTTTTTAGAGCTACTCGAAACCGAAGATGTCATTGCGGCTTTAACTCTTCTTAGAAACCGCATAACGCCTCTACAACCGGATTCCAAACGTCTACAAAACCTAGCACAGTGCGTTCTATTCCGTGGAACATTTTTAAATTTCCTTTACTTTTTAAGACTTGTGGAGTTTTCATGTTTAGATGCCTTATGTGTCGAACACCTGAAGAAGTTAGAGCACAAGCCGGTGGATGGAGTGGAATGAATGGTGTTAGCCGTACAATTCTTGTCGATTGTATTCAGAGATTCATGCCCGCTAAGACTATGCTGCCGCCCGGTCGCTTGGAAACACTAGTGACTGAAGCCGTTCGATCGCAGGTTTCTTCTTGCATGTTTCACAACGAGCAGATACGGTGGCCGGAGTCCATTGAAAACGTTTCACTCCTCCAGCCTCATATTTGTAGCGTGTAAGCTTTTTCTGAGTTGTATTGAATCTATTTAATCCATTTCTCGCATTCGTTTCTATAAAAAAACACGCTTTTACGCAAAGCTGGTGCGTGTAGAGTTTTGTCGACTTCGATCTGCCAATCATTGATATTTAGATGCCTAAATTTAATTCCGTTCCGCATGTAGTTTGGGGTTCAAGTCCATCTAACGTCTGCAGGAACTATGACTCCGTTCAATAAATTAAAGACAGAATTTATCAATCACATTATGCTGTAATATTTACTAAAACCCCTTATAATAGTGTCCAATATATGGTGAAGCTACCACCAGACCAATTTACCTTACCTGAAAAATATATTATTGTTTACTATGCGTACGCAGCCAAGACTTCCCAGTGTTTCCCATACAACGAATCGATCATCGCGACTCAGAGCTCTACTTCTGCATATTTTCTCCTGATGGCAATCATCTGGCAACTGGAGGCAAAGATGTCAACGTTGATATCTGGTCAGTTGCAAGGGAGACTCATACAATATGCCTCTCGCGCACCCTCTTCACAACTGAACCCATGGTGAACCATATGTGCTGGTCACCAGATTCCAGCAAGTAAGTCCACGTGAATAGACCTTGGTGGTTATTGGTCGGACGGTAATCTATTAAAACGTATCTGGTTTATTAGACTGGAAATTCAATGTTGCCCGATGCAGTTATTTAGTGATTATCCAGTACACCAGGCATAGTAAAACGATCCATTAGCCGATCTCGTATTATCAATTTTGGTATTGCCTTATATCCAGACTTGCAGTTTGTTGCGGCAACGGTCCCGGTCCAATTCTGGTCTTCGATGTCAATAGTCGTCGCCAAATCTGCCAGAAGCAGGAGAAGACCGAAGACGTCTACAACTCCGCCACCTTCTTTTCAGACAGCCGAAAACTCGCGTTTGGTGGCCTCAAGGGAGGCGCCTTTTATATCATCGTGAGTCTTATCTTCTACCAATTGATCTGATTATTCATCGGATTTCCTTATTTAATTAGTTAATGGATCATGTATCCTTCTTCGGATACAATAAACCACTGTTGTGTCGGAATTTCTGTCATTTTTTTCGTTTAGTCGTTAATACTTTGCAGTAGGTATTGGGGCTTCCGCACACTGATATCTTGTCTGTTTTCTCACAGGACACTGAGGATGATGGAAAATTGCTCTACACCCACGAGTACTGTCGCGTCCAGAGCATGGCAGCCGTGCCATGCTCGCCAAACGCATCCGTGGTTGTCGCCACACTGGCTGCCGCCGCTGCAGCCGCCCCAGACTGCGGTCTCGACTCAGCTTCCCTTGAACACATCCTGGCCGGTGCCACCGCTGCATCATCACATCACCCGCATCCCGCCGCCTCTGCCATCTGCGATCAGCTCCTCGTCGTGGACCACATGTACCGTATTCTGCTCTTTAAGTTTGCCTACATCATCCCTGCCGATTGTCGTGACGGTGAGGGAGCCACCCACGCCACTACCACCAGCGCACCCCTCCATTCAACGACCTTGTGGTCGGGTGGATCTGCCTCCACAACTCAGCAGCACCAAAGTGTCGCACCCATAATTGTGGCACTTCAGGCGGCCTTCTACGCTCGTCGAGGCGGTGGAGGAGGAGGAGGGGTAACAGGCGGAGGTTCGCGTAGCTCTGGGTCTTCGTCGTCATCGTCAATGTTGCTGGCCGGTGCTGGCGCCCCTGGGGCTGATCCCGTGCCGATGAGGCAGACTACCTCGGAGACTAGTTTTGCCGCGGCTGCTGGGGGTCTGATGGGGGCACCATCACTTCCTCGATATGGGCACTTGGGCACAAATCCTCCTGTTGCTCACCTCTCCAGCTCACCGGGATCTGCCATTGGTAGGCTATTCGTATTTAAGCATGTTTCTTGCATCCTGATATATGTGGTGACAGCGTTGAATTGCGAATTTGTTTGAGTCCAGTACATTGCAAGTGATTATCTGACAACAGACAATAGAAACATTCAGTTGTGTCTCAATTGAAGAGATACAACATTGCCAAACCATGACACTCTTGTTCGGCTTATTACAGTCCGATATACGCTAGTATAACGGTTAGCATTCTCAGACTTAGCCGTAAAAAACTGCTCCTACAAACGTAAACCCCTGTAGTGCAGCAACGTAAAGTCAGGGTTGGGGGACCGGCCTCTGTATCATCCGGAATTCAACCAGTCCAATTGTCCCGTATGGCCCCTAAGTGTGTTAAGTGTTTGATGATGCAGTGGTCACTTCCGCCCCTTCGGGTGGCACTGAGAACATCGACTGTACAATATGTCCAGGAAACTGGTTTGCCTCTAGCCGGAGAAGACCATTCTTGCACAGTTGTCACAATCAGTCCCCGCTCTCATGTTTTGGGACTATTAACTACTTGACCCTGCCCTAGATATAAACAAGAGTTGTTTGGGGACCAACATTGTTATGACAGAACCACGGTCACCGGTATTATTCCCTTCGGTGTGACTACTGTCAAGCCTTAGCATACAGCACTTTTGACGGCCGCCGTATTGCATGCAAATCTCGTTGAACTCGATATCCGAATTCCATCCGCCTTTCTGTAGGCCTCTCGGCTGACCCACGAACCAGCCAACTCTTGCTGCACTCCCTCGCCGGTGCTGCTAACCCCGCGGCCGCTGGACCCAGTCTCGGGCGCTACGCCCTTCTTGCACTCAATCGCGAGACCGCCGCCGCTGTTGCTGCTGCCGCAGCCACCGGTGCTGCACCCGTCGCCAGGGGCCTCATCCCCACGGACTACTCCACTGGGAGTGGTGGTGGTGTTACCGGCAGTCCCTTCGACCCCTACATTTCCACAAGGAACTCCCCTGCCATGATCTCACGTTTCCTAAGTGCGGCGAGTGGAGGTAGCGCGGTATCTACGTCTACTAGGCCCCGGTCTTCCGCGGCCACTGTCAGTGGGTGCGTTCGCTTCTCTGGGTGTGTGATTTAACAGCATGCTTTCGTGTTTCATTGGCTCAAGTCTGGTCGCGTTTAGGTCAACGCCGGATGCGTCGTCAACCGGTGAGTCTGCCATCGGGGTCGCCACAAACACAGAGGTCGGTAGCGCGACAGCCACTCAGTCGTCGACTTCGTCTGCTCCGACACACCCCAATGCCGTCTACTCCTTGCTCCACAAGTCTACTCTTATCAAGGAGGTCCACCCCATCCAATCCATCGTCATCTCGCCCTCCGGCAAACGCCTCTTGGTGGGGTTCAATGCCAAGGTGAGCATTAGTTGGCTCTGTAAGGCGGAGTTTGCTCGATGATTGCGCCCATTTATTCTGTGCTCACATCGACAAGTTTAATCTAATCGTTTCGTCGGAATACGAATCGATCGTGTGGCCGATTATCTTGGTAAAATAATTTAGTACAATCTTACTCCAAAAGGCGCGCCGTGTTGTCTAGACCATTACTGATTGGCCAACCGATATTGTTCACGGTCGCTCTAAATGGCTTACACCCGAACAGCTTCTCTGTGTTTGCACAGCGACGTCTCTTATTTCGCCGTTGGAGAGCTGGTCACGCCAGTCAGCAAGTAAATTAGCAAACAATCTACTGCAATAATTGACCGAAATCGTGACCTCTAGTTACTGTGCAAATCTGCAGGCCGAATATGAAGAGCTCTGTTTGACAAATGTCTTCAACACGTGATCATTTAAATATGTTTTGGATTGGGCCTTTCAATGGCCGCCATTTCCCGTTTGCCAAAATATTTATACTTTGTCGGTTAAATTGGCCTTTGCAAATTTACCCTGATGTTACTTCTTTTATTCTTCTTAACTTATTCTGCATTTTCTACGTATAATCGTCACTTCCTGTAACATTTTTGTGTATTGTAAATTTTAATGCTGAAAGTTTTGGTCCTCGTGACCTTAATAAAGCGAATAATATTATTATTATTATTATATATGTGCCGTGGAAATTCTTTCTAGGGTTTTTTTGTGTTTAAATCTTCCTACAGGGTATAGTTTTATGGGATCTTGAGTCTCGGGGCATCATCCAGCGGTTCTACGGGCATCATCAGGTCCAACACAAGCTCTTTTACACATTCTGTGGAACCAACGAGGACTTTATCGCCTGTGGCAGTGAAAGTGAGTCCTTCCGGTTATGCTACATCATCATTGTCAACAAGAAATGCAGTCGCACTCGCAGTTGTTGATGGATACGCCTTTCCATCGGTTTTACAGGATGTACTGAAGTAGAAATCAATAGTTTTGTAGTCTTGCGAAGGATGGCGGCAATTTAACCATGACTAAGCCATGTCGCTTTGTTTATTTTTCAGACGGACTGATGCACCTCTGGCACGTCGGGACCAACGGCGTCACAGGGCTTGAGAGCGGACGCCCGATCCACTCGGTCATTGCGGCCAACGAGAGGCCGGTCACGGGAGTCCACTGGAACCCCGCGGTGCCCACAATGATGGCCTCAGTTAACGACGACGGCGAGATACGCATATGGGGTCCTGCAAGTGAGTTTGCGAGCTTTTCAGAACCCCTATCACCTAGACACCTGGTCCGTCAGTGTTGGCACTAGGGACAACATCAGTAAATAATGTTTTTCTTGGCAAGCACCCATGCAACCAGTTTGTCCTCTAATAGGCGAATTAGATTCGATTTACCTAGACACCACTCGCTTCAGGCGCCTGCTATTTTAGGCAATCATTTTGAATTTGCCAGATGGATGTATATCATTTAAGGGTATTTTAAAACTGAAAACATACTTGGAGTGACTGCGAAGTATGACATTTAAAGTTTGTCATGGTCACATTTCGCGTGTCTCCGTTTTTACTGGTTGCAATCTGGAGATTTTCCTCTCCCACAATTGTTATCGTCAATCAGGTGCTTCATGTACCGGTGGTTTGAAGTTGAAATCCTATAGCACCTACCCGTGGGAAATAGCCGCACCATCGATCACGAGCACTGTGACGGCGTACGACGGAATATTTTGTTTTGTTGCTCAGACTCTGCTTGCTCCTTTCGCGTATTCGCCTCTGGAGGGTTAAACAGAGGGTTCACTGTGCCGAGGTCATCGTCGGCGGCCCGCTCGGATGGCGAGGACAACAATAGAGATTAGTGAAACACTTTCATCGGGAGGACCCGCTGTTGTAGCGGTCAGCATCCTCACCGTGTTTGTGAGTTATCGTTTAGTAGACTCCCTGGTCAAGCCACCTAAATAGGCCGGGTGCAGCGGCATGGACATCTTATCCAGCGACTGGGTAGCGGAAACTGGCAGCATCATCCAACTGGATTTTAACCAACTGGGCTGCCGCGTGTGTCGGCCTCTTCCACCTCCCCTTCAGGTGGCACTGGGGATTCCATCAACTGTCAAATGTTCCCAAGAATCTTCACGGTAACATGTGTGTAGTCGCCTCATGCTCAGGCAGGAGCTAGGCGCAGGAAAATGTTCCACTAGCCACGAATTATTTTTTTGTTTTTCTCTTTAGAACTGTCCAACGGCCTGGCCTGATCATCCGCATGTATCCAATGTGTATTTTTAATATCATCATCATCATTATTATTCTCATAACTTTTTTCGTCTATCTATCTATCGCTCTCTCTCTCTCTCCCGCTGTAACCCTCTCACCGTTGATTTGTTAAAATGTACCGCCAAATCCCATTTCGGTGCATTTTTGTTTCCAACAGCCAGCCACGCAAAATATTTGGCAGTCCGATCCCGTTTATCTTGTTGAATCAAATATTGCACACGGAAGACGAGTTGCGCGAGAGTGGTGGTTGTGTTCTCTGCTCGGAAAAGCGTCGGGCCCCAGCTGCACCAGCTAAACGCTGCAATTTTCAGTCTGCGCCTCTCTTTATAAAGCAAAATTACACTTGTAACCACACACAAAATGTACCCTTTACTTGTTTTGACGCGAGTTCGCGGGGAAGTGCTGAATACCATTTTTAAAAATTCTCTGCGGTTTTGAAAGTGAGTATAAATCGCTGGGAGGGTGGTTTTATGACTTGTGCGGGTTAGTTTCGCTTTTTCGGGTTTCAAAATCAAAGTCGATTTTACGCCGATGTGGAGTCCGTGAAGATCTGGAGGTATGCTTTGAATCGCGCGGGCGACATAGTTTTTGACGGCGTTGGAAGACTCGGGGTACACTTCAACGACCGCTATCCGGCCCAACCTTCATACGCAACTCGTTCATGGACTTTATATCCGCAGAACTTTCACTGCCGCTATTCTCAACAGTGGGTGCCATACGCAACTAAGACTGCTTGGATCAGCCACGACAACTCGCCATGTTCTCGAAACACAACAACCCCTTTAGAGGTTAAGGGATTTTGTAAGTGATGACCGCATTCTAAAATGCAATGACTATTTTCTTCGGCGTTATAGAAATGGAATTACAATGGTCGCCTTTTGGCTTTTGTAAAAAAAAAACACAATTCAAAGGTGTAGTTTGCCTTTATTGTTGTTGTTAAAATATTTTAATGCTGAACGATTTGCCTTCGTGAAATGTACAAACCGTATATTCTTTTTAATGAAACAAAAACGACGCACGGAATTTCGTCAGCGGTTACGCACGGAATTTCGTCAGCGGTTACGCACGAAGTCATACACTTTCGCGGTCGAAGGCATGGCTGAACAACTACTACAGACAACAAAGGCCTCGTTCATCGCTCAAGATGACCATTTTGGGATTCGTGAAGGCTTTTATTCTAAGAAACGCGACATTAATCGATATTAGTCCAAAACGGACTGGAGCGTACCCATAGTGCGTTTATCGGTTATATATTGCCCAAAAACAATGAGAATGGGAAAACATCCATTCGTGCGTTTAAGTGAAGCAGAATGTATGATACAGAGGGCAACGTCATTTCACATTCTCACCTGTTTGTCTTGATTGAGGGACACGTACGAGAGCATGACAGCTAGAGAATTTGAATGAGACGCAGAAAGTTCCGTTTTGTCTTTCTGCTAGGGATACGAAGCTGGCCAGGGACGGTTTTCTGGCTTTTAAAGGGGTTTCCAACGTATCAGGGACACAACAGATTTGTGAAATAGGATTTCGAGACAACGGCCACACTACGGAAATTATACAAAAGGTTTTCTAAAGGATCATGGATTATTAACTCCTTGTAGTCTTGCATTACATAAAGTCAAGTCATTCGCGTATTTTATTAGTATCACGTCGTTAGGGAACCGAAGGCTGGACGTGTAATAGTTAATACGGAATGGATATAGCACTGCGCCCTGTGGTACACTGCAATTATTTGGCAAGGAGGATGAAGCTTCATTTCCGACACTAAGGCGTTTGCGTCGGTTAAAGAAATAATTTTGAAGCCAATTAATCGACCGTCCTTCAGCGCCATCTTTGCATAGTTTAGAAAGAATGCGGGAGCTAGAGGTAGAGGATTCGTTAGTGTAACGCCCCGGTGTTTTACGAGGACATCGCGCGGGATATGAAATACACACAAGGTCGACTGCGCGCCAATAGGACGCTATCTGGTGTCAACCACCATTAGAAGTGCAGTAGAAATTTAAAAAAATGATGCTTCTTTCCGCTTAACGTTGCTGACATCGGAATATATTGGTACTAAATTATCATTCCAGTTATCGGTAGCCAATTACTGTTCCTCAATGCAAGGTCGTTTGGTTTAAAAAATACGTGCTCATATTGTAACGCACCGGTGTTTTACCAGGACATCGCGCGGGATTTGAAGGACATACAATGCCGACTGGGTGCCAATAGGACGCGATCTTGTGTCAACCACCATTAGACGGGGTGGCCGTTTTCTATGACGGCGAAGACGGCTATCTGGTTCATCTAGAGTGAGACCACACACTCTCTCATCCAATACAAGATGCCTCACACTGGATCACACAAGGACACAGCTGCCTTCTTCCACAGTCGCCGAGACAAGAGCAACTTCCTTCCTTTCCAGAATCATGGACCAGCATCGTAGATATCCCGTTATAAAGACCCATCCAATTTTTACCCAAAGTCTATATTACCTCGCAATCCATTTATAACTGTTTGCCTCATTATATCCATTCCTTTCATTTCAATGCGTATCCTTATTATGGCTGCCTAGGATGTGTATCCATGTTCTACGATTGCCGTTACAAAACCCCAGCGAAGGTCGAATATTTCTTAGGTCTGAACCCCACAATGGGAAGAGCGTCAAATTAGCTAGTGGAAAAGCGTTTGTTTTAAGATATCTTACTTGAGGCACCGTGGAATAGTCAGCAGATTTGAAGATAAGTCCATCATTTAGAGCATCAATGTCTAGGGCACCAATTGGTAGATATGAGTACGGGTTCCTGTCAATCTATTAAGATTTTTCGAGGGTTTCGATATTCGGAGCAGCTCATATCCGACATTTAAAGCTTCTTGCAAAACATGAGCAATTCAAAAGTACAACTAGCTTTTGGTACGACATTTATTTATACACGAGCGTCATAATAAGATTAAAACGTTTCTGTTTTATCATTTGTGTTTGTTCGGGCCATTAATATTATTTAAACCATCGTCCTTTATCGCGCGCAGAATTGTTTTGGTTGGTTTACTGATCGCAGTAATATGCCTTGTTTTTAATATCGAATTTAGTTTATATATAAATGCTCATATAAGTCCTATGATTAAGTGATGTGCCCTTGTCTAGAAATTCACACGTCTTGATACTCGTTCATAAAATGTACTAAGCGCATATGCATTAAGCTCGATTAAAAAAGGTAGATTATTCATCTCTTTACATACCCCAACATCCCGCTACCCTTAATCGCATTAAATAATGTATTTTCCTTTGATCATAATTGTAGATGTCCATGAACATAATTTGAGATATAATGGAGCGCAGGTATATGCGTATAATCTCCTGAACGACTCCTCCAGTCGTTCTGACGCCATCAGTTATTATTAGATGCCATATTTTCTCGCTGAAAAGGTGGCCATTGCTTGCCTTCTATGTATATTTAAACGACTCGTTATTGCATACATTAGTATCTGCGAGGTCATATTAGCTAGTTCTCTGAACCGTGGATAGAACTTCTGATATATTCTTCATCAGAGTCTTTGGTCGTAGCTTAAGCTAAGGGATATTTCTCCTTTTGAGCGATACAATCCGGGCTTGTGTTTCAGAACCGAACAAACAAATAAATACTCAAATGAATGACTATTAACTTTTTCAGCTCACGGAAAAGTTGAGACTTTCACTAGGCATTTGTTGCATCACAACTTCCATAGGTTTTTATTCTATAAAAACATCGCAGGACGAAACTTATAACATTAAGCTCGCGTCGTTACCTTTTTTATTAACTAAACGTTACAGTGGTCCGAAGTCTAGGCACTATGTAGATAGCATTACAATTCAAAAGGCTCGTCTGATTCATAGCGTCAATTGTTGTTTAAAGTCCCCTGTAAAGCTCTAGATGGGGCTTTTTTGGATAAAAAGACAATATCACTATCATGTGCCACCATTATACACAATCTCGGATGATCGAAATAACACAGTTAAGTTATTTGCCATCAGTCTTCCGAACTCGCCTCTGGTTGGTCAGGATTATCATTAAATTCCACGCCCAGTTGTTTCATTGGTCCGCGCTATTAGTCATGTTCACGCCCATTCTGATTTGTCGTTGATCCACGCATTACTATTCATTCGTGAATTTGCCTGCATAGATGGCATAGCGTTTACGGTATTGCATCTTTGTTGTGGAACTTCTTGTAACCTTTGTCACCATCGGCGATAAATAACCGGCACTAAAACCAGTTAAGCAGTGTTACTCCACCGTTTGGATGGCTTCAAAGGGTAGTTAAGGCACTTCGAAGGTTTAGTTTGATTGAAGATTCGTTGAAATCCTTAATGGCTTCGATGATTTTACATTTTTTCCAACCCACGAAACAAAATTTCAGAGGCTGTTGGCTCACAAGTGCTAGGAATTCGCCTGAGTTTTGTGGTTTGGAGCATTGTCTTTGTGAATCGAAAATTTAGCACAAATCCAATTGTTTTTTTTCGACAAAGGTGAATCTGGCGCACTCATAAACAATAGCACCAGTATTTCAAAGAAATTGTAGAGCAGCATTTATTGCAACAACCTGCGCTATTGAATAAAGTCAATTCTTTTCAGAAATTATAATTTCAGTCAACAATGCAGCAACCCGGTGTCGCTTACGTAGCTGGTTCCCAAGGTGAGCTTATTTAAGTGACAAAAATCGGCAGTTTTTTGAGGGGGGTGGCAGGGGGTTCGGCATTTTGAAAGTCGTTTTTTGTGTGTTTGCTTTGCAGGTCAGCCAACTATAGTCGTGCAGCAACCAGCCGGATTGTCGAATGCTGCTCAGCAGATATTTTGTCCCACATGCAATCGCCCAGTGATCTCGAAAACCGTCCAGGAGAACGGGACGCTCACCTGGCTCGCATGCTGCCTCATCTTTTTCTTGGGGTAATTTACACGCGTCTTTCACTATCCCCAGCAGGTTTAACCCAAATCAGAAAGCAGCTTGTTGCTTGGTGGGGAGTAGGCCGTCGCCCGCCACCACCAACGGCAACATTCTTGGTAACTTTTTATCAGACACACGCACACGCCAAGTCATGCAAAGTTCTTGCCTGCGCCCAAGATTACGTTGCACACGTTAAGATTGTGCTTCACCCGTGTTGCATGCGAAAGGGGCACCGTTTTTCCTGTGCCACCTTTCCCAATCCAAAGCCGATGACGCATTTTAACCAGCTATTGTATTGGCGCATACCTAGTCCCCAATAAACAGTTGAAGTCATTTCTCACGCGTGACATTTTTCTGACATTCAGATATGTAATCATGCACTAAGCTCCACGAATACACGGCATATTCAGCTCAGTGGTCTGATGTTCTCCAGTCTTTATCGTATGTGAGGCTCTGACTTACTATAAGAAGAGTCAGCCTCATGGATGTCACAATTGGTAAAATTACATTAGGGGTATACTTGGGTGTTGCCGCTGCCACAGCAGCTACTCAAAGCCACAGGTGGAGACCAAAGATCTGAACATGACCTATAAGACAAAAACCGGGCGCAGAGCTCCTACTTATCATCCCTCCTTCTTAATTCAATCAGTTTTAGCGTATCTTTGATGTACCTCAATACCAGACAATAAGTATTTGCCATAACTACATGAATTATTGTTTATCGCTTGCCTTATTTGGTTCACTTATTTCAGTTGCTCGTTAGTGTGTACCATTATGTTTGGCTGTTAATTGAAACTTTGGAAAACAAATTTGCCAATATTGTTTGTTTTAATTACCCCCTCGTCCCCCTTCTTTCCAATAGGGGCCCCTTCTTTTGCTGCCTCATCCCCTTTTGCTGTAACTCTTGCAAGGACGTCAAACACCAGTGCCCCGATTGTCACAACTCACTGGGGATCTTCAAGCGTATTTGAACGTTCGAACGCACCGAACCCCACGACTTCACTTTATCCTATCAACGCCTTTTCACGTTATCAATCAGCTGTGTGCTCAGTTTAATTTGTCGGCTAACCTTCGTTTACCCTCGAATCACTAACCCTGCTTAAATTGTGTTTTTGCACACCTCTTTAATCAGCAAAAATGTTCATTATTCAGCAGCGTGGCCTTGTTTTTGAAATATTTACATGACCCAAGAGCCGTTTTTTAAATGCCTTAAACGAATATATATTATGCTCGATTTAAAAACGTTAGAATACATTTATTCCAACAAGCCCCACCATTCAGCTACCCCCAATCGTCTATAATACTTAATTTTTATTTGATAATAAGTACAGATTCCGATAGACCAGCGTATCGCCGTATCCGTGAGCTGCGTGGATGTTCTGACCGATTTATAGATTTTGTGGCTGATACTGCCGCACTCTTATGGGGTGTCTTTTGGTGTAACCTGCGTTCGTAGAGGGGGGTAACTGTGCGATCCAGCTACGAGAATCAGTTCTCTATCGCCCTCATATTGCCGGTCGCCCTATGTTCCAATTACTATTTTGATTGCGTCCACCGGAAGCGTTTCCACAACCCACGTTCTTGTCCGTCGGGTACGTTAGTGGATTCTGCAACTCTTGTGAGCAAAATGTGTTGTTCCAATAAAAAAACAGAAGGCAAGGAATGACGGGTAAACATGCAACGTTCATCCAATAGAATGGCTTGCAGGAATGGGCCGAAATTAAAGCAACAGAGCGTGAAAACCTTGTGAAGAAGTCGCCAAGGTCAAGCCGTCGAAGTGTAGCCCTACTTTATCCGCATGGTTATCAAACAATTTTAACACGCCCCTCAAGGATTTTAAAAGTGTTAGTGCAATGCAGAGAACATAGGTTTAATTAATCAAGAAATCCTCTGGTTTTCTATGGCATAAGCCATCTTTAAATTGACAACGATGACGCAATGTAGTACAGGTTGGGGCAAAATGATTGGAGATATTTTTATAGTTAATAAAGCATATTAGAGTAAAACAAAAATACGTTATTTTACAAATTAATTGATGATTAAATTGGTTTCTGCTTTGTTTCGAAATTAAATCACTCAAATGCTTCCAGTTATTGCCCACACACCGTCAAAGGGTTTCGCCACTGTTGTCCAAAACACAAAGGATCATTCCATGTTGAATGGCAGTAATTTTTTGAAGAATAAAATCGTTTAATTGTTCAATTAATCGAGGGCGAGCATCACGCGATTTAAATTCCCGCAAATAAATGTATTAGACGTTTTTGTAGGTTTGCAAAATTGTGCTTCTAGCTGAAACAAAACTTATTCACTGACCTTGGGATAAAAGGTCTTAACCGGATAATATTAACATTGCTGTTTTAACATGAATATAACACATTCAATATGTTGTTTTCGTGGGGAAGGTAGCCCGCCGATAGTGCAAACGCACCAGTGCAGTCAACAAAAAGTTATCGACGCGATAGGGTGCTTGGTAAATTTTGAAGGTTTAAATACTACGTTAAAATAATTTCTCATGGAAAACCCAAAATCACAGATTTCGGTGGCATTTGCGACATTTTAGTTCAACAATGTCCACACCAATGACAGCAATATGGAATGGCGGATGGGGGCAAGTTGACATTAACACCGAAAGTACGGTCAGTAGCTCCCATAGGATATGATTTAGCGCGGCACGGCTTCCCATTAATTTAATGCCAAGGTAAATGTCATGCAAGGTAGTGGCTTTTTAAATAAACAGTTTTATAATTACCAACGAAAGATACCTTTATTGCCCTTACTAGGGGATTGTATGGTGCCCCGTTTGAGTCCTCCGACGAACCATTTTTCGAGCGGTTTATGTCGAACTGAACTCCAAATTGACAAGTATATGCGCAGTACCAAGACGGTCCGATCCCCATTGATGTCTATCTGGACAGTACGTAAGCAGCCTCGATCAGTTTTCGAGGGACCGTCACTTGGCCAGACATTGAGGTGCGCACCGGTAATCCATAAATCCGAAATGTTTGCTGTCAGATTTCAATTTAGGGCGCCCTGTATCGGTTTTATGGTGAATGACGATGCAGTAACCACTTCCATCCTGCCGACGCCGTCACCGGTTAAATATGTCAACGAGTCTTCATGAAGCCGTCTTATTCTCTTTCGAAAAATAGCCCCTCAAAAAACCCATCAATCGGTTTACAGTGCAACCACGAAAACAATTAATATCATGTATAATGCAAATTCGTAAGATCTATTTGAAGGCAGAACTGCTTAAACGTTCCACCCACATCCCCGGGAAGGCCACATATCGAAATTTAAAAATTAATACTATGCTAAATTATACCCCAGAAAGGTTGGAACCGCGCTTTCTCGTGTTTATTTTCAGTTCATCGTTTCGTATTTGCTTTAAAACAGGACTTTGATAGCTTATCGGCTTGAGTAACTAATATTATAATTAATATTGAATGAATTATCAATCGATAGACCTAGAGCATCGAAAGTGCAATTTTTTCCTGCCCCGGCATTTGACCTGACAAGAGTTTAGCAAGAAGCAACATATTCAATAATGCATATTCATAACCATATACTTCGGGTGGATTTGGTTTTTTACGTAAATTGAATAACATCTTAGAAGGAAACGCTTTTTTAGTCCGGAAACTACAATTTTTCCCTCAAGAATACTTCGCGCACGCGTAACGGGCAAACAAGACTATTTCAAACATGCTATTTACATTGTATTGCTGGCCATTGTTATATTGCGCCTAAAAAGGCGAAATCGTTGCCTCGCTTGCCGGGCACGACAACCAATCCCGACTTTCTGACCAATCAGGACACCGTACTCAAATGCGTTTAGTTTGGCACTAAAAGTAGACGAATATACGCGAAAGCTCAACTATTTCGGGCACTGGATCAATGACAATGCGAGCAGACCAATCAAAAAGGAATGCGAACATGTCATGCTCTATTATAATGAGTCCACCAGATAAAGCTAGGAACTTTGCCAAAAGATGGGACACCAATCAAACAGAAAAGACTTAGTTAGGAAAAGCGATTGGTTCCAGAAGCTACTTCAGAGCATCCCCCGAAAAGACTTGTGAAGTGACGGTGATGTAGCGTGTCCCTTAATTGATGAACAAATCCATGACATAATTACTTCCTTATTTCAAAAGCTAAGAGATTATAAGTTCCTTAATAAAATATAAGCAAGGATACAAGCAAAGTGAGACCGTCATTCGTTACTTGACCGCGTGCGTGAATGCCACAGATAGTCGAACAAAATGTCTACTAACCAAATAACAGTGGCCATCCAATAGGAATGCTTAGAATGGAGTTTTTGTCTGCAAACGTTACAATTTGGTCTGCGAATACTTCTAAAGGATGGTTGGAACCATTGGATTCCATTGCTCTGGTAGAAAGGACTTACTATTAAGGTGGACATACAATGAAACATACCAACATTAAGACAAATTATAATTTATTAAGACACCATTGTGCTTGTTGTCCCACTTAAAATTAATAATTGTAGACGCTTTATTAATGTCATGAGGACCTTAACTTACAGCATAAAACAACACAGTATAACAAATACTAGATACGAAAATTGCTTTTTGTTCATGCTTCACCTGCACTGGTGAAACTAAAAATCGGGCCAAATAAGGAATGACCGAATTGCGATATGCCGCCATTCTTGTTGGTATTGAACGGTATAGTCCACGCATTGGTAAAAGAGATTTACATTCAGATAAACTGGAATAGAGGAGATGGGAGGGGTCACTTAAACTACGAGCTGCGATTATTGAACAACTATTGAAGTGGCGTTGAACGATGATCTCTTGGATCGAGAGCATTGACAGGACACTAGAAAACGAGATTATTTTAAAAAGCCTACAGAGGGTAATCAAATCAGAACATTTAAGGCCGAGGAAAACGACAGGGAAAAATATAAAATAAGGGGAATTATAAGGCACTGACAAAGGTTTTTGTACAGCTAGAGCTCAAACCAAGTCTCCTGAACCGGCGGTCTAAGAAGCAAATGCGACTACATTTACCGAAGACAGCATCCACGTGATCACTTCATGATAAGCGACTGTGAAAAACAAAGCCGAGGAATTTCGATTTGAGCTTGAGGCGAAATAATAGAGTGAAGAGATTTCAGGAGTGTAAACCATCGGCCGCTGTGTTTCGATGTTCTCAACAGCTCATCTACAAAAATCGGATTAAACCGATTTAACTCAGCTGTTATCATGATCATAATTGGTTTCATTTGGCGATACCTGCCCTGGTGACAGAGTCGTTCCTTCTTTCGCCTCAATTGTTTAAGAAATGGAGATTATACGACACGGGTAGTGAGGAAAAGTTTAGTAAGTTGGCAATGCACATCGTACAGAATTCGAAAATAGCTATTTTTATGGTCTATTTCCTTAGTGAAGTCGAAATTCTCGAAAACTATGAAGTTGGTTGGGATAACTGCATCTCTTAAATTGCTGTGGTTCTGGAGGCAGTGCTAAGCCTTTTAGGTTTGGTAGAACTTGAATGGTTTTTGTTATCCTTGCAATATATTTTTGGGAGACAAACACGGATGCAGTGGTCAGACTGGGCTAAGGTTGCACGTTGACGACATACATACAGAGAAGAATCGGACACAAATATGTGGTCAAGAAGATTTCCTTCGCATGTAGGAAAATTGAATGTGGTGTTGAGACCAAGTGCAAGAGTGGGCTAATCGGCACAGAATTTAAATCACGACACAGTAAAATAAAAGAATGATCCATAATTTAATATTTATAACGTCAACACATCCAATAGCACTAGCGGCATAACAAAAAACCTTTTTTCACTTTCGATCAGCCCAGATTGATGCAACTCGCGATATCACCCCTTTGGATTTAGTGCCGTCCCGACGGAAGCATACGAAATTCTCTGGCATTAATATGTGATCCAGATTGATGCCCCGAAGAAAGGCTTATTGTAGACCGACAATAACGGAAGGTTTAAACAGAGAATTTGTTAGCAGTGTGAAAATCTTCAACATTGTTGAGAATTGAACATATATTAAAGGACTCAAGAGCTGGAAGTGATGTATTTGCAGGATAGCGACAACAAACAGCATTGAGCAAAATAGCTCGATGGTTGGGCTTGATTTTGATAAGTGGTTATAGAGGGAGTGCAGTAGTTGTAGACACAAAACCGTTGTTCTCAAGCGGTCGGTCAATTAAAACCGGATTTTCAATGCGAAAAAAATATGGATAAATCGATACCTTTTTTACCTGTGAGACTGTAGAAGTATTGAACGACAACTACGAAATTAATGTCTTCCTTTTTCTGTATTGTTGTAGTTTGTATGAAATGTGTTGATAATGAAAGTGGCGCGTCATTCGTTAACCGGACTGTGTGTTGGTTTGTTTAAGATTCATCGACTTCATTCGGCGGCGAATCAAGTGAAGAAAGCACCAGGAAATTGAGCCCCGGCAATCAATACATATATCGAACCGCGAGGGAGGACAGATAAGACGTTCTAACCGAAGCTGAGAATACTCCGGCGGATTCTAACCGGTTCCTCCGACACGTGCAAAAGGCAAGTATAATCGTTTCTTCTTATAGGTAAATAAAATAGAGGCATTCGCTAAATTTTACAGAGATCGCGATCTGCACTTTATAAAAGTCTCACGTCAACGATACAGTGTTTGTGGTATTCGGTAAGCTATTTTCGTGAGTGCTTTCGAATTGCCAAGAGTAAATGCATGAAAACTGTTGAGTTAAAACAAAGTCAGAAAGACCTACAATTTTCATCAAAAGTATTTTACAACTATGTAAGACAAGAAGATAAATAAAATTCCACCAAAAATATCATTGGAATTTATTTGTTTATTTTGATAGAAAATATACACATAGTTAACTAAAGAAACAAAATGTCTGGCTCACATATACCTGCAACTTCTTCTTTACGAGTTTCTTATGTTCGCCACTCGTTACGCATATTATTGGTAACTTTTAAACTTGTTATCCGCATAACGAATACCTTTCCACAACCAAAAACACCCGCACTCCATACTCTACCACGTTTTGGTAAAATCTCCAATGGTGTTGTGAGGAGAAAGAAGACTGAGTTGACTCAATAGAACACAATATCCACTGCCAAGCATTGCGATTGATTTAACTTGCAAAGTGAACAGGGCAAATGATCAGTGAATATAAAAAGAAATAATTAAGAGAGAAAAAATAGATAATGAAACGTGGCTTGGTCTTTTAGCATTACAAGACCTCAATACATTGCCTGTACAACGAAGTAGTTGCTTCGTAAGTTGCATTTTAATGTCTTGCAGCAACCTAGTCCGTCAACAGACCTGAAACTTTTCGAAATCTTTGCAGCGAGTTGAAAGACCTCAAACAATCCTATAATGTGTATGTACTTCCTGGGCGTCACTGTTGGTTGAGGAGGTTGTCGACAAACTACCACGGTTATCTTCTTGTGAAATGGAGGACGTTGTTTAAACGGTCACACTATTCGGTTTTACTGCCTGAATCAACAATTATATAGAGTTCTACTTATATAGGAGATGTGTATCTAAATAGAACTGGTGCTGTACAACACCGGCAATGCATGAATAAGGATATGAGAGAAGGTTTGAGCAAAAATTGAATGGGCTCTAATAATGTTTGAACTTCCGGACTGGTACACTTTTGGGGAGAATGTTTGATTGTTCCCAACTGCGGGCGAAGGCACGTTTTGTTTTGTGTGATCCAGTAAGGCATTCACTCCCAGGGCAAGAGACGAAACGAGTTACGCGACTGTTGATAGTACTTCTCACCACAACAGAGGAATAAGAGACATTTGTGGCTCAAGTCGGCGTTCAAGCCGCGTACGCTGGATATTGTCTTCTTCTTCTTCTTCTTCTTCTTCTTCTTCTTCTTCTTCTTATTCTCGTTCATCTCTAATCCTACCAGAGGATGAGCCGGTAGCTATATGGATGTCGCGGATCCGCGCGGCGGTCGGAGGCCAGGTCATAACAGATAGTGATCAAGTTCTTTTTCCAACGAAGGATCTCTAAGCGCTCCACATCCGCCTTGACGGTGCTGATCTGCGTGTTTAGCTGTCTACTGGCCCAACAGAGGCGACGGGGAAAGACAGAGTTTTATGAGCCCTGTCGATGGGCGGCGCTGAACGTGGCTGATGACGTTGAAAACGGTTGACAGCTTCTCCGCGTCTGATAAACAAAGCCTTTTTTCGTTGTTAGAAATGTTGTCGCGCCAGTCCGCTTTCGGGATTCGTCGCAGACACCAGTAATTGAATATTTCCAATCCCTGGCGTCTTTGACAAGATGTGGCCAGGTTTCGCAGTGTAGGTTACGAAAGGGTCGGATAGCGGCGCGAATGATACGAATGCGTATATCTGCCATTCCCCACAAGCCAGTACACAGCGACTGAACGCATGTCTATCGCTGTCAACCCGCAGTAGGAAATCCTCCTTCGGTTAGCCCAATAGTGTTGTAGAGCCTAAGTATTTGAAGGTTGTGGCAAAGTCGACCAGCGAATATTTGAGGTAAATTTGTTCGGAGTGTTGTTTGGAACGGGTCAAGAAGAATTTAGTTTTTGACGAGAAGTGTCTCCCAATACACTGATATAGACAAGGAAATCCAGGTCGCCGATGGAAAGGTTTGGGTCAGTGATACTCCACTGTAATCAGCCAGCGCCTGTTGCATTACCCAGTACACTACGTAAATGAATAGTACCGATGATAGGGGGCAATCATGTTGGACACGGAATTTCGCTGGTATTGACGAGTAGCATGACTTCAGAAGGTTCACAAATTTTTCGGACATTTCGTCCGCGTCTTTTACTGCTTACCGAATGTAATGCCGCCCAGAATTCGATGAAACATGCTATGATTGGCTGCATGTATTTGTAGCGATTTTCTGGAATTCTGCGTAGGGTAAAGATCTGGTCAACGCATCTTCGACCGAGCCGGAAGCCTCCTTGATTTGGGAGAATGCAAGCGTCTATCGCTAAAGTTAAGCAGCTTAGCAAGAGTGCTGAGAATACTTTCGCGGCTATGCCGATTTGACTGATGCCTCTATAATTGGAGCACACTGTCTTGTGGCCATTCTTAGGGGGTGGGCGCAGGATGGAGCTTCGACGGTCGCTTGGAAATTCTTCGCTTCCGCAGATCGAGCTGAACAGGGCGCGGAGAGGGTCATTGATGGTCGTCAGGCAGGACTGGTACATCTCGGGTTGAATGCCATCTTCCCGTCGCTGTGAATTTCGTATAACTCGCGTTGACTGAGAGGAATTTGACTCGGCTGGTATTCTGTTGAGCTATTAAACTGTTGGTCGAAGTTCTGAACCCATCACATTACATTCCTTTCAATCTCTGCTATCAGCTGTCCCTGCGGCGTCACGAAAGAGGTGTTCATGTTACTGCCGTTTGCCGAATGCGAGCCAGATACGACAAAAGAGATTCCCGAAGTCCCCGGTGCTAGAAGAGTAACCGTCTTCACCCAATCAGTTAATAACATGACTGCATTCAATCCAAAACATGCATTCACAAACGAATCTCCTTTTATTCAATTATTTTCAACCAACACTGTCCTGTGTTTATATAACTAAGATACCCACGCGTAGTGGGACAATGTGTGACGGCTTCTGATAACGCGTGTACATTAATCTTATTCCCGAATGTCCTTATGCATTGCAGGCAAGATGAAAAAGGCTGGAACACGAGTTAAATTGAATGTAAATGCTTGGATGGGAGGCTTGGCTATAGTTCTCGAATATTATGCCGTATCGCGTCAATTTTGAGGAATTCCTTTGTATGAATTCCTTTTGGGGTCCCAGATACCCCTTCTTCCGGTTAGAAATCGAATTCAGTGCGTTACCATCGCGTCGAAGAGGTTATCCACAGAGGGCACACAGAGAGCAATACCACGTTTGTGTCCTGGAAGAAAATTGATATTTTTGGCGAATTTCACGATGTGTTATTTGATCTGCCTTCTCCGAAACTGCAGAACTTTGATTCAATTATGTTCCGCTATCGCCGGTTCGATGACGTTGCTCTCAATCCAGCATTTTTTGAATGAAAATATCACCATAACAGTTAAAATTATGGAATCCAATTCAACGATCATGCTGCAAAAGAAGGGCTCGGAGCACGATATACGCACCGACCTTCGAGCAGCAGTGAAAATGGTGAGCCCACTTAAATTAACCCCTTCGTTCACTATCCCGGTAAACAGAATTCACTTTGATTAACATAATCGAATTGGGTCGTTCGATTGTTCCGAGATTCGTATACCAGTCGTACTACCAAACCTAAGTAGCATTGTTCTTTGAAGCCCTAGACCAATTCACTGAAGTCAACAAATAGAATCCATGCAGACAATTGAGGCCAGTTTCCACCAATGGCTCTGATACAGGCGCGTTTGGATTTCTTAGCAACCCAATGTGCCGATACAGTAGCCGAAGACGTTTTCTGACAATGCAATTTGACATCCTCGGAGATGAATGCATTTGGTAAACGTAACGATCGTGTGCTTATTCACCAGATGCGACAAGTGCCCCCTCAACCGGTTCGCACATGCAAATGCAAGATACAGGACCAATGTGTCGTAACATGACGTAATGTTGTGGAATTGTATCGTTTAAACAGCAAGTTAGACCCCTTAGAATTGAGATTTTCACAGGTGTTCCGATTATTTGATGAAACATTTTACATCCTGCATCGAAATCAACCGGTAGTAAACGAAAAGACGAAGTAACTGACATCGCCCCTATCCAAATCGAAAGCTCGCGGTCGAAAAGAAAACCTTTCCAATTGGAACTACGGCGGCTCTAGGGGCTGATTCCGTAAAACACAACCATCAGGGAGGCCTAAACACAGTGTACATAAAGCCGGAAATTCAAACTCCAACTGCGTGTGTTTTTCATATTGCGAAAGACGTGTGCAGAAAACCAATCGGTGTTACCACGTCCAGAAACGATTCGGTTCTGTTGTACCACCTGCCTAAAAAGACGTACATTGGAGCCAATAAAATACGAGCGTGACGTGCACGCGGCGTTATTGCACAGAGTAATAAGAGAACGTAAAGTGTACTAGTTATAAAGCATAAAAACTTGCATCATTTCAAGCCTCATAGACAGTTAGCTGGCCGACATAATCTGTCCGCTTAAGCTGCATATAAAATATTGACCCAAAAATCCTGCTCTTCGAACAGTGAATTAAACTCCAAAACCGCCAAACATATTGATTAAAAACGTAACTTGTATTATGCCATTCAGGGAAGATTTGAAAAGGAGATTTTTATTCTCATACGGTGTCTAAAGATAATCTGGTTGTCCCCTGAAAATACTAATTTCATCTATTTCAATATTTTAAAAGCACTATCCACGTAGAGCTGAGGTATCCGCAATATCCCTTGGATGGATAGCTTGGGTTTGGCGAAATCAAAATAATTACTTTGGAGGTGGAGTTTCGCAAATATTATCTTTGTTTTGTGCGAATATGCATTTTTTGCCCGCTTCAGTAGATCTTGAGAATGGCGTTTTTAATGTTTACTCGAAGTCCTAGTTTACGCATGATGATAATGCAACAATAAATAATCTCCCAAAATGTGAAACCAGTCGACTTCGCTTATTTTGCTCCAGCTAACAAAGCATTGAAACCCACTTGCGAATTTCTCAGACAATAAAGGCTTATACACAAGGCAATTTAAGAATACAAAATGGAAACCATATTTTATATAAAACAATATGAAAGGCGCCCGCACAGCGGTTGCACCTCTTATATCTCATCAAGATCTGAAAATGGTACAAAAACACTGTTCGGGGACCGTGGAAGCAACCAGGATATGGTGAGAACACGTCGGGCTAACCAGAGTGGCCACAAATCGAATATGGGCGCCTGTCCACAACCCAGACTGTAAGGACCCAGTATATGCGCAGCCACCGAATCACAGATGAGCTCGGATGAAACACGCGATTGGCCCAGAGAGGAGTAGACCTCGATGCGCGAGAACCAACTCAACCAATTGGATATAAACGCCGTCAGTGCCAGCAGACGCAGTTGGGTGGAACCGGGGTATGTAGGACTGTCCACATCCCTCGGAGGGGGCAAAGGGACGCGATAATAGGGTGATAGGGCGTCCAGCGGATTAAGCCAGAGCACCCCAACCAATTGGGGCTGCGACTCGGAAGAAAACCGCAGCATGTTCAGTACCGGTGAAAGCGGCGACAGGGCCTAAGTACCAAAGTAAAAAACCTCACATTCTTCTACATAGGTCCCACGTATATACAACGCAATCCACTCACCATGGGATCCAGTAGAATGAGATTTATTACGTCTGGCCGTCTCTTGCAAAAGCCGCAGACATCAGCCATAAGACGACCGGCAGTGTTGCGCCACGGGAGAACACCAATACCCTCAATAGAGACGTCTAACGTTTGATTTGGAGCGAATCGTAGAGGCCATCGCGACTGGCGGAAGAACCAGTGCCACTGCGGCTCCACTTGAGCGATTACACTGCGCACTCTTTCGAAAATATATAAGTTCATGTAAGGATCAACAGAATGTTCATTTTCGTTACTAGTACTAGAGGTTGTATTGCTCGTCGTATTTGTATCACCATCGCCTTCAGCTACTTCCTCCAGATGCGTATGATGGTTGGTAGAGAAATCCTCCTCGTAAACGTCGTCGGTTACGTCTTCGCCTCCACCACTGTCACTATCATCATCATCATCATCATCATCATCATCGAAATCGCTATCGTCACTGGAAAAAATATCCTCCACTTCTATCTCATCGACCTCATTCATGTCGGCAATCGATATGGAAGAGAAAAAACCCTTCAAATCGATGTCGTCAAGAGACAGTGGGGGTGTTTTTCTGTGTGCGAAGATATAGCCGAAGATGTCGTAGGTTCCAAGGTGGTCAATTTTTGACCACGGACAAAAGTCGTCGGTAAGGGCGATTTTAGGCAGTTCTTTTTGCATAAAAAGCCTATCGACACAGAGCGTCGTGCTTCGGGAAATGTAGAAGTATGGTGTGGTGTAACTATATCGATATCCATTGAGCCACGGAATTAAGGATGACGACTGCCTGTCATACATGATTTGTGTATGACGGCTTTCTCTGTGTAGCCCGTCGTAGCGTAGCCCGAATCGGAGCAAATTGAACGGGGTAAGATACATACCGCAGTAGTAATACACCGAGTGAGCACTCTTCCCCTCGTCATTCTCGGCGGGGTTTCGTATAAGAATACGCTGAAGCAGTAAATGGTCGCAAAAAAAATTGTAGTCCATTTGGAAGCAATCATTAGAATTTCCGGACACATCGTCCGCAACAGAATAGCGAATTCGCGCAACCGACGGAACAGTATTAAGTGAGGAACACGACGATATAGTGCCCTCCGAAAGGCGATCATCCGAGTAATTGTCCATCTAAAATACACGTGAATTGCCCACATCATTCATACTATCATAGTTAACGCAACCAGGAACAAGTGACGAATGCATAGCAGTTCAATTGCTATCTAAAGAAAAGAACAACCCAAATCAGAAATACTCTGTAACCCACTAATTCATGAGGTCACAATAAAATAAACGATACAAAACAGCTAGCTTAAATGTTCCAAACAAGACTTACTTCTACTGCGGCAGTGGCGGTGATTGAAAGTTCGTGGGATAGGGCAATAAGTTTGGTGTCGATTGAATCGTCGTCATCCAACAGATTCTCCTCCGGCCGAAATCCTCTCTCAGCAGCCCATTCACACCAATCATGATTCGGCAGAAAGGATGAATAGTAACGGGACCGATAAGAGCCAACAGGTAAACCGGCAAGCACTCGCTTCGACATCACTTCCAAAACCTCCTCCTCTTGTAGATTACCGAAAGAATTGTTGGCAGAATCGAAATTCGGATTAGCTATCAAGTAGAGAATAGCTTTCACAATGTCCAAGAGGCCATAGCAACTGCCAAATTATAAAAAGAATACACTAAGTTTATGCGAGACCCTTATTTTGCATCCCAGATCTTTATATCGTTCCATTAAAATCAATTCTATTATTTCATTCCCATACCTGGAATGGTATTACCATTAATAGATACCGTGCCATTAAAACGGTTTCTTATTGGCGATCTTACATACCCAGTCCACTCGTTCAAAAGGCTGAGGCATACACGACCTTCAAAAAAATGGATGTTCGGGTGGAATATCGGCGTGAAGAATGTAACGTCTGGAGGTCTACTAGGGTATTGGTTGGGAACTTGCATCTGAAAATGACACAACATAGTGATGACCAAGAAAACCAATTATTCACCGATTACACTTTTGCTCGTGTGCTTTGCTTGCTACCATAACTGCAACCATTTGAATATTGCTACACAAAGGTAAACTCGCGTTTCTTTCTAAAATAATCCTGTTGGACGTTAAGGTCAAAAATAATTTCGATGTTGGATCTAAGCACAGTTTTGAGGACCTGGCAAAATTACGGACCGTAGGATTCTGTTAATAAAAATGTTTGAATATCAAAACGCAAACACTTATTCGACTACATACATTATTGTGGAAAATAAAGAAACGTATAAGAACGTACTGTCAATTGGAAAGAGGCGTGAGCATTGTAGCCTGAATTGGGTCGTAATTTGACGACGATATCGGAATTGCTTGAACTGACAACGCTACCCTGTCCATCGGTGGACGAGTCAAGTTTGTCATACAGCTCCTTTAGATCTTTGAGATATGTGCGTCGGCCCTTGGAAGCCATCGTTATGTAGCTGCAACAAACATACAAAAAAGACGTGTTTAGAACACGAGGAACTGTAAATCCGCTCATGGGATCGCGGTATTTCATATGGGCGAAGTCACGTTTTTTCGTATTAAATAATCCGTCGATCGAGAAAGGACCATCTGTTTCGCGTTTTTTAAGTTTTGAAAGAGAGAATTTGATTTCGTCCGGTTACAGCACAGTATTTGTTTTTTTAGATTCTATATTTGCTACTTGTAGAATAAGAAACCAGTGACCTTCAAATAAAGGTATTCACTAATATGTATAGTATTTAATTGTTTTATGTGTGTTGATAACGAGTGACGCTTTACTCGTTCCACGGACTGCGTGTTAATTTTGTTTTGGTTCAAAATCGGACCGGTCGAAATATATATAAAAAATAATATCCATATAAATATGAGGAAGATTTTGGTCTATAAACGAAGGTGGTTGGCACGAAAACCAAATACACATTAAACTCTAGAAATGACCACCAAAAGTTAAAATATGCTTTGTGATAAAAAAAGGAACAAATCTACGGGATAACCTACATGTTGAGCCAGGACGCCAATACAATAAACGCGGTTATTATGAGGTTACTTTGTCCAACATAACAACGATTTGTGGTAACAAATTTAAGTTATAGAAGATTTTAACGTATAAAAGTCATACATCTCGAGAAATTAGTTTAATACATATTTCATGCACAGTTGATTGAGAAATGTGTATATTCTGTAAACCTTGTTTTGTCCAAAATATGCAATAACCAAACATTTTATTTCTTCAATTATGGATGATTCTTTTATTTTAATGTCGGTGAAGTTTATTCAGCAGCTCTGAACCTATTTTTTTACTCTTTGTCTAAAAACTATAGACTATTAACCCGTTAATACGGGACGCCGCATGCGTTGGGGAACAAGCTGACGAGGAAACGATTTCGTGTTGCAGCATAATCGAGAAAGCTAGGACCGATGGAGAGGTAGTTTTATAAGAGCTGTGTGGTTGGGCTAAACGTATAAATTTTCATGTTCTCCTGGACGTCAGACATCTCCTCGTAGTCAACAACATAACGAGCCGCAGACTGTTCAAGTCTATGCAGGAACACATTCATGCGACAAAGAACAATTTCCAAATGCTGTGGGTGATTTTCTTCGTTTTTGCTGGCTTCGAGAATGTCACCGAAATAAGCAAAACCGAAGTCAAAACTGCGCAGTATAGAGTCGAGTGAGGGTTGAAATGTTTGTTAAGCGTTGCTAAGCCAATCGGTGTGGTTATTGCGACTTTCGTGACATCCTCGGAGGCGATCGGTATCTGGTGATATATATTTGCCCTTGTAACTTGTAGGACCGGTACACAATCGTTGATGTGCGGCAGTCGAAACCGTTCAGGAAACGTGAAATTTTGGTCGCTTTTCGAACATGCATTAACCCACTGAACCTTTTTTATTACGTACCCGTCTAAAAAGAATAAGGAATCACAACGAGATTTTTCTGTCAAATAGTCAAATAAGGAGTGTGGGCGTCTCTGAAACGCTTCCGTCGAATAAACAGCAGTTTTCTGCATTAAAAAATCGCGAAATGACGTAGTATCACGAGTCTCTGAGAAATCAATACGAAGAATAATTTGACGCTGTGCTATTCGGAGAGAACAGATGTTTACTCAAATCCTTCAATGCGTAGATCGATAGCATACCGACTCTTCAATGACAGCCATCGTATGATATACTTCCATATATATTTTAGGGAAACACAAATTCCGCTATCTAGCTTCGCATTCGAATGCCTGAAGGTCAAGGTTTACCCAAGGTGACGACGATCCTCCGTTTATCAACCGAATTACAAGACGTCATCCCGGAGACCTTTTTAGCGAGCTGTTTCAGGGCAGCCGACAAAAACCGACTTGAGGCCTCGAACACACTTCACCGGTTGAAGATTATTTGCGAGGTGGTTCTAGGACGAATGGACTACACTGCAAATCTAAATTTCTCGAGCAACTTGAAAATGATAGAAGTCAATCTCCCCCCACCCACGTAGCACAGCTGCGTAGTACGATCTGACGGACGTCCTGATAGAAGTCGACAGCAAACGTTGCTTCATTCAGTTTACCAGCTTGTTTAAAAAACGGATTTCCGTGATAAGCAATTCTTAGGGACGGCTGACCGATTCTGCCTTGCCGCGATATTTTATCAAGACAATTAACCTAGCTTGGGCGAATGTTGTATATGTTGCAAGTGATCTATGCCTGAGACATCAAATCTTACTGTTAATGTTTGTTTCAATTTCGCCCGTTTCGCACCCCAATATTGCGGCACAAACCGGAACAATTTTTGCGAGTGGGCACATTATTATGCGCTTTCAACTTGAATGCCATGGGTATCTCAAAATATTTGTACGTCATTGCATCAAGAAAATGAGACTTTGAAATTATCGGGAGCATCTGAGTGTCTTCACTCAATCTGAGATTTGGTTATGGTTCGCAAATATATTGCAGAAACATGTTAATTGTGAGATAATGTTTGCGGCGTCTTTGGGGGTCTTTTGTCTGATTCCCCCCTCCATCTTCTGGTTGGAAATTAAATTTAGATTCGGTTTCCAGTGGCTCTGCTATCGAGAGCTTTTTCATAAGAGTATCATGTCTCGCTTTCTTGGAATACTTTAAAGGCAACAACGGCTCTCCGGTAAAACGCGAATTTGATTCAACAGTTTGTTTTATGTTTAAAAATCAGGCCGGTAGAAATATATAAAAAATATCAATCTGATGAACGACCGAAATTTTATATCTCCCGACTATGTGCCGTCTAAATTTAAATTCCTCATCCTTGCGAGAGTGCTATAGACACATGGCCTTTTTGTGGCGGAATTCCAATTTCCGGAAAACGAAATTGTTACCGAATAAACAATGTTCCATCACGTAGTTGTGTCCCTGACTGAGAATAATTTTCGCTCACAATGTCAATCCAGCGGAAGCCTCCGTAATAAGATTCCCCAGAAACACACTGACGAGGAGGCTTAAGAGTTGCGTTACCTGAGAATCCAATTGCATAAGATGCTGGAGAAAAATGGCCGCTGGAACAGTCAACGAAGGCCACAGACGTCCGCAAGCATAACCAAGCAAGATGACACGCTTTGCTTGTTTCATCAAACGTCCGACGGAAGAAACTCGTTGACGATTCAACGGCAGACGGCGTCTGTGAATACGCAACAACCACCTCGATCCCAAACCTCACTGCCTGCCCCAAAACCCTGACCCTTGTCGATCAATTTTCCGATCTCCAAAACTTCAATCGAACTTAACAGAGCCCCAAAAAAGACGAAGCCAGTCTTTTAAAGACAACGGGACCGCCATATTGAGCGTTATTTCTGTTTCGACCCAGTTAAGGAATTCAAACAAATGATGTTACTTGGCATCCTACGCCCGTCCGACAGCGTGTGGTCATTCACGTTCCATATACTTTGAAGCTTATCAATCGAGATTGGCGTTCCTGTGGTAACTATCGACCACTCAACTCGGTCACGGTTCCTGGCCATCATCAACTGCCGAACATCTATGATTATATGAAAGAATATATTTTATGGTGCAGGCATATCACCAGATACTGATCGTCTCCGAGGACACCGTTCGGATCCTTCAAATTCTAACGGATGCAGTTTCGGCTTAGGAACGCTTCACAGGCCTTCTAACCTTACATCAACTTTATACTTTGCATTGTTGAACTGCTGTATTGCTTATTTCGGAGACATTCTCGAAGCCAGCAAAAACGTATAAGAGAACCTGCAACATTTGGAATGTGTTCCTCGTCACGTATGATGAACAAGGACTCGCTGTGAATCCAGAGATATTCTATTTTGGCCGAACCGAAGTACGTTTTCTGGGTCACTTGGTAAATGATCTCGGAAATCAGCAACTGGACGCGTACGTAACTGCGTTTCCTGAATTCCCAGAGTCCAGCACAAAGCGTCAGCTTCGTAAATTCCTCGGAATGCTGAACAAATATCCGCGTTTCATCGCCAATTTTGAATTGATCGCCTCGTCGTCAACTCCTCCGACCTCCGGCAGCATCAGCCAGATTTAAGTTTTACCATAACAGATTGCGGCTTGTCTCTCTGCCGCTATCGCACTGGCTCATCCGCATCCTGATGCTAAACTATCTTTGATGGCCGATGCAGCGAACGCAGCAGTCGTTGCTGTACTAAACTAAGGAAAATAGGATCGGACAACCACTCACGGTCCCTATTACCAACGGAACGCCGATACAGCCCGTTCCGTCATTAATTATTGGCCGCTTACCTAAGCGTAAAGTACTTTCGCCATTATGCAGAAAAGGACCGCATTCTCGTTTTCACGGACCACAATACGCTGATATACCGTGTAGTCTCAAAATTTTATCGATATAATAAATTACAAAATCCGACCACTCGAGTTCAATTCCAAAGTTCGACCTGGCATGTTGTCATATCCGCGTCGCTGATAATGAGGTTGACGACGTCCTTGAGCGCATCGACTTGAACTCGGTGGCTCGCTAATGGTATCGAATACGAAGGGACAACCCGCGACAACCCGATAAGATTCCGAAATGTTTTCTCGGAAGGGATTGCACCAAAGTTCAGAACTGCACGTTCGACGCACGATTTAGCCACGCGTTTTAATAAATGTATGCTGCATAACTTATATTATATTCCTCCAGTAAAACTCATTCATGCATAATACTGCTCATAACAGGGGTTGTGATCATTTCAACAGGACAGCATAAAAACCATATGCACAATGGAACTTATTTAGTTAATGCGACTTATGAAGAAAGATTAGGTTACGGAATAGAGACCTTGAGAAATTCAATTGTGCATGAAATATGTATAAAACTAATTTCTCGAGATTTATGTTTTTTATACGTTAACTTAAATCCGCTTCCACAAAAATTCCTCATAATAACCGCGTTTATTGTATTGGCGTCCTGGCTAGAAATGTAGGTTATTCCGTAGATTTGTTTCTTATTTTATCACAAAGCATATTTTTACTTTTGGTGGTCTGTATAAATAAGGGAATGCTTCATGGGGAAGAGAACAAACGGGTGTTGGAAAGGGACTGATAGTTACGGAGTTGGAGGGGCACTTTTGGGCTTGAAGAAGGGAGATTTCAGGTATCGGCACTTGTTCCAGAACAGGGACACGGGTGGATAGCGACTCGTCCAGTTTCTGCTTCCCGTTTTGACGTTCTGTCCGTAGCTTCGCCATTTCGATCGTTAGTTCGCGGATTTGCGCCGTCATAGACTTCTTTCCGTCTTATTCAGTATTGACGCGTGAAGAAGATACCGGTCGACGTCCTGTTGTCGACATTCTGGTGGATGCGGCCATTTCAGGCAGGAGCTATTGCGTCTTATGCTTAATTGGCTTCACCATTTTCTCGATATAAAATATAACGGTGGTAGAAAGGTCACGCTAGCGTAATCGAAGATCCCAAAAGTCGCGGTCTTAAACCGTCCAAGTTCAGTTAAAAGAAAATATTTTATGAGACGAAAACGACAAACACTAAAGCTATTAAAATTTATTCAGGAGTTTGATAAAAACGTTCTTTATAATAAAATAAAATAGTTGTTTTCAACACTTAAATCCGACACCACATAACGTTGTTATGTTGGACAAAGTAACCTCATAATAACCGCGTTTATTGTATTGGCGTCCTGGCTCAACATGTAGGTTATCCCGTAGATTTGTTCCTTTTTTTTATCACAAAGCATATTTTAACTTTTGGTGGTCATTTCTAGAGTTTAATGTGTATTTGGTTTTCGTGCCAACTACCTTCGTTTATAGACCGAAATCTTCCTCATATTTATATGGATATTATTTTTTATATATATTTCGACCGGTCCGATTTTGAACCAAAACCGAACTAACACGCAGTCCGTGGAACGAGTAAAGCGTCACTCGTTATCAACACACATAAAACAATTAAATACTATACATATTAGTGAATACCTTTATTTGAAGGTCACTGGTTTCTTATTCTACAAGTAGCAAATATAGAATCTAAAAAAACAAATACTCTGCTGTAACCGGACGAAATCAAATTCTCTCTTTCAAAACTTAAAAAACGCGAAACAGATGGTCCTTTCTCGATCGACGGATTATTTAATACGAAAAAACGTGACTTCGCCCATATGAAATACCGCGATCCCATGAGCGGATTTACAGTTCCTCGTGTTCTAAACACGTCTTTTTTGTATGTTTGTTGCAGCTACATAACGATGGCTTCCAAGGGCCGACGCACATATCTCAAAGATCTAAAGGAGCTGTATGACAAACTTGACTCGTCCACCGATGGACAGGGTAGCGTTGTCAGTTCAAGCAATTCCGATATCGTCGTCAAATTACGACCCAATTCAGGCTACAATGCTCACGCCTCTTTCCAATTGATGGTACGCTCCTATACGTTACTTTATTTTCCACAATAATGTATGTAGTCGAATTAGTGTTTGCGTTTTGATATTCAAACATTTTTATTAACAGAATCCTACGGTCCGCAATTTTGCCAGGTCCTCCAAACCGTGCTTGGATCCAACATCGAAATTATTTTTGACCTTAACGTCCAACAGGATTATTTTAGAAAGAAACGCGATTTTACCTTTGTGTAGCAATATTCAAATAGTTGCAGTTATGGTAGCAAGCAAAGCACACGAGCAAAAGTGTAATCGGTGAATAATTGGTTTTCTTGGTCATCACTATGTTGTGTCATTTTCAGATGCAAGTTCCCAACCAATACCCTAGTAGACCTCCAGATGTTACATTCTTCACGCCGATATTCCACCCAAACATCAGTTTTTTTCAAGGTCATGTATGCGTCAGCATTCTGAACGAGTGGACTGGGTATGTATGATTATTTTGGTAAGATCACCTTTTTGAAACCGTTTTAATGGCACGGTATCTATTAATGGTAATACCATTCCAGGTATGGGAATGAAATAATAGAATTGATTTTAATGGAACGATATAAAGATCTGGGATGCAAAATAAGGGTCTCGCATAAACTTAGTGTATTCTTTTTATAATTTGGCAGTTGCTATGGCCTCTTGGACATTGTGAAAGCTATTCTCTACTTGATAGCTAATCCGAATTTCGATTCTGCCAACAATTCTTTCGGTAATCTACAAGAGGAGGAGGTTTTGGAAGTGATGTCGAAGCGAGTGCTTGCCGGTTTACCTGTTGGCTCTTATCGGTCCCGTTACTATTCATCCTTTCTGCCGAATCATGATTGGTGTGAATGGGCTGCTGAGAGAGGATTTCGGCCGGAGGAGAATCTGTTGGATGACGACGATTCAATCGACACCAAACTTATTGCCCTATCCCACGAACTTTCAATCACCGCCACTGCCGCAGTAGAAGTAAGTCTTGTTTGGAACATTTAAGCTAGCTGTCTTGTATCGTTTATTTTATTGTGACCTCATGAATTAGTGGGTTACAGAGTATTTCTGATTTGGGTTGTTCTTTTCTTTAGATAGCAATTGAACTGCTATGCATTCGTCACTTGTTCCTGGTTGCGTTAACTATGATAGTATGAATGATGTGGGCAATTCACGTGTATTTTAGATGGACAATTACTCGGATGATCGCCTTTCGGAGGGCACTATATCGTCGTGTTCCTCACTTAATACTGTTCCGTCGGTTGCGCGAATTCGCTATTCTGTTGCGGACGATGTGTCCGGAAATTCTAATGATTGCTTCCAAATGGACTACAATTTTTTTTGCGACCATTTACTGCTTCAGCGTATTCTTATACGAAACCCCGCCGAGAATGACGAGGGGAAGAGTGCTCACTCGGTGTATTACTACTGCGGTATGTATCTTACCCCGTTCAATTTGCTCCGATTCGGGCTACGCTACGACGGGCTACACAGAGAAAGCCGTCATACACAAATCATGTATGACAGGCAGTCGTCATCCTTAATTCCGTGGCTCAATGGATATCGATATAGTTACACCACACCATACTTCTACATTTCCCGAAGCACGACGCTCTGTGTTGATAGGCTTTTTATGCAAAAAGAACTGCCTAAAATCGCCCTTACCGACGACTTTTGTCCGTGGACTAAAACTGACAACCTTGGAATCTGCGATATCTTCGGCTATATCTTTGCACACAGAAAAACACCCCCACAGTCTCTTGACGACATCGATTTGAAGGGTTTTTTCTCTTCCATATCGATTGTCGACATGAATGAGGTCGGTGAGGAAGCAGTGGAGGAAATGTTTTCCAGTGACGATAGCGATTTCGATGTTGATAGGGGCAGTGACGGAGGCGAAGAAGAGGCCGACGTTGAGGCTGACGACGTTTGCGAGGAGAATTACTCTACCCACCATCATACGCATCTCGAGGAAGTGGCTGAAGGCGATGGTGATACCAATACAACCTCTAGTACGAGTAACGCAAATCCACATTCTGTTGATCCTTACATGGAAAAATATATTTTCGAAATATTGCGCCGTGTTATCGCTCAAGTAGAGCCGCAGTGGCACTGGTTCTTCCGCCAGTCGCGATGGCCCCTGCGATTCGCTCCAAATCAAACGTTAGACGTCTCTATTGAGGGTATTGGTGTTCTCCCGTGGCGCAACACTGCCGGTCGTCTTATGGCTGATGTCTGCGGTTTTTGCAAGAGACGTCCAGACGTAATAAATCTCATTCTACTGGATCCCATGGTGAGTGGATTGCGTTGTATCTATGTGGGAGCTATGTAGAAGAATGTGAGGTTTTTTACTTTGGTACTTAGGCCCTGTCGCCGCTTTCACCGGTACTGAACATGCTGCGGTTTTCTTCCGAGTCGCAGCCCCAATTGGTTGGGGTGCTCTGGCTTAATCCGCTGGACGCCCTATCGCCCTATTATCGCGTCCCTTTGCCCCCTCCGAGGGATGTGGACAGTCCTCCATACCCCGGTTCCACCCAACTGCGTCTGCTGGCACTGACGGCGTTTATATCCAATTGGTTGAGTTGGTTCTCGCGCATCGAGGTCTACTCCTCTCTGGGCCAATCGCGTGTTTCATCCGAGCTCATCTGTGATTCGGTGGCTGCGCATATACTGGGTCCTTACAGTCTGGGTTGTGGACAGGCGCCCATATTCGATTTGTGGCCACTCTGGTTAGCCCGACGTGTTCTCACCATATCCTGGTTGCTTCCACGGTCCCCGAACAGTGTTTTTGTACCATTTTCAGATCTTGATGAGATATAAGAGGTGCAACCGCTGTGCGGGCGCCTTTCATATTGTTTTATATAAAATATGGTTTCCATTTTGTATTCTTAAATTGCCTTGTGTATAAGCCTTTATTGTCTGAGAAATTCGCAAGTGGGTTTCAATGCTTTGTTAGCTGGAGCAAAATAAGCGAAGTCGACTGGTTTCACATTTTGGCAGATTATTTATTGTTGCATTATCATCATGCGTAAACTAGGACTTCGAGTAAACATTAAAAACGCCATTCTCAAGATCTACTGAAGCGGGCAAAAAATGCATATCCGCACAAAACAAAGATAATATTTGCGAAAATCCACCTCCAAAGTAATTATTTTGATTTCGCCAAACCCAAGCTATCCATCCAAAGGATATTGCGGATACCTCAGCTCTACGTGGATAATGCTTTTAAAATATTGAAATAGATAAAATTAGTATTTTCAGGGGACAACCAGATTATCTTAAGACACCGTTTGAAGAAAGTATGCTGGGCCGATGGCCTGTCCTTGTGGCGTTATCCCCAGGACAATCCGAAGATGAGTTGTGAGTGGCCGCTTTGTCGTCCTCGAACATTTACCGAATCCACAGCCCCCACGTCAGCAATGACTGCTTAAATTGTGGATTATGTTGCCGTTTACCATTACATCGCTACTCCCAGCATCCACATGCACTTCCGAATCTCCATCTTGGAACAATCACCATTTCACCCGTTGTTGTTAAACATATTTGATTATTAAAATACCAATTCAAGCGGTCTTGCTTGCGGTTCAAACGAAACATTTCACCACAGAATTCCACAACTTAACTTCACATAGGTCCTGTCTCATGCATGTACGAACCGGTTGAGGGGGCACGTGCGACATCTGGTGAATAAACGCTTTGGCTTTGCGTTAACCAAAAACAGTCGCATTGTTGTGTATTATTTAATTTTCCGGCTTTATGTACACTGTGTTCAGGCCTCCCTGATGGTTGTGTTTTACAGAATCGGCCCCTAGAGCCGCCGTAGTTCCACTTGGAAAGGTTTTCCTTTCGACAGCGAGCTTTCGATTTGGATCAGGGCAATGTCAGTTACTTCGTCTTTTCGTTTACTACCGGTTTATTGCGATGCAGGATGTAAAATGTTTCATCAAATTATCGGAACACCTGCGAAAATCTCAATTCTAAGGGGTTTCAAACGACACAATTCCACAACTTTACGTCATGTTACGACACATTGGTCCTGTATCTTTCATTTGCATGTGCGAACCGGTTGCGGAGGCACCCGTCCCATCTGGTGAATAAGCACACAATATTTACGTTTACCAAATGCATTCATCTCCGAGGATGGCGAATTGAATTGTCAGAAATCTTTGTCTAATAGCAAAACTCAAATGATTTTATTCCTGTAGATATTCCTTTATTTTACGACCGTCTAATGGTTAGTTTCTTTTAATTCATGGTGACGGCATGCATCCGACCACAAATGGATCCATCAATTTATCCCCAAGTTGGAAACACGGCATTGGTGACCATCTGGCAAACCTCCCTTCCGTTAAAATCGTATTTCAACAGTGCGGACAAACTTATACTATCTACGGAGATGAATAACAAACAGTTTCCGAAACGGAATCAAGGTGGTCTCTCAAAACCAGACCCTGCTAAATAATGCGTCTTAGTATTTAAAAATTTACTAAAAATTGTAAGTGGCCTACGATTCACTCTCCATATAGTTAAGAAGGTCAACCCTCACGATTTGGGTTCCTGTGATGGCTATTGGGCCCTGAAATCGTTCACGGTTCCTGGCCGGTATCAACTGGCGCACATCTACGATTGTGTCTCGTTCTTACAAGGAAAGACGCTATTTTATGGTGCAGGCAGATACCGATCGCCTTTTAGGACATCCCGAAAACGGCAATCACCGTACCGATCCTTCGAATTCTTACGGATGCCGTTTCGGCTCAGGAACGCTTCACAAACCTTCCAACATTTTATTCACTCAATTCTGTGTCAACTTCTGTTGTGCTTATTTCGGGGACATTCTCGAAGCCAGCAAAAACGAATAAAAGCACCTGCAGCATTTGAAAATTGTTCTTTGTCGCATGGATGTGTTCCCGCATAGACTTGAACAGTCTGCGGCTCGCTAATGTTATTGACCACGAAGATATGTTTGACGTCCAGGAAAACACGATGATTTATAAGTTAAGCCCAACGACACAGCTCTTATAAAATTACATCTCCGTCGGTCCTAGCGTTTTCTGTTCTGCTGCAACACGAAATAATTTCCTCGTCAGCTAGTTACCCAATGCATGCGGCGTCCCGTTTTCACGGGTTCACGGTCTCTTGAACCCTGATATTAGTACAACCCCCCGATAAGATTCCGAAGGGTTTTCTTGGAAGAGATTATAAATGGACGTCCGCCTGTTGGGACTGACAGGTCACGCGAAGGCGCCGAACTCAACGTTCGACGGACGATTTAGCCACACTTTGAACGCGTTTTAATACATCAATAAAGCATAAACTGTCGTATATACCTTCTTGAAAACGCATTCATTCATACTATTGTTCATAGCAGGTGTTGTGATGATTTCAAGAAGACGACGTTACTGCCATAGGCACAATGGCGCTAATTTGGTTAATGCGTCGTATGACTAAAGCCGAGGTTACGGAATAGAAACATAATTTAAGTCGGTTTGTTTGTATCTTCAATCCGCCGCAACTATTAATTATAGGCGCTTTATGGAGGTCACGATGACCAAAACCTACAGCATAAAACAAGACAAGTACGAGATACGAAAATGGTCTTTTGGTTCCTGCTTTACCTGCTCTGGTGAAACTAAAAATCGGAAAAATAAGGAATAACCGTATTGCGATGTGCCACCGTTCTTGTGGGCATTGAACGGTATTGCCAACACATTGGTCGAAGAGATTTAGACGTGGTATACACTTGTAAAAAGTTGATCGGAGTGGTCACTTAAAATACGAGCAGCGATTAGTGAACAGCAATTGAAGTGGCGTTAAACGATGATTTCTTGAATGGAGAGCATAGGCAGGCACCTATTAAACGGGATGATTTTAAAAAGCCCACTGACGAGTAAAACGATTTAAGGACGGGGAATATTACTGCTTCCGCAATGTCTTATTCGCCCTTTTTTTCTGCAGAATCCTACTGTCCGTAATCTTTGCCGTGCTTAGATCCAACATCTAAATAATTTTCGACTTGGATCTTGAATTCATTATAGCGAGAACATTAAGAGACTGCACGGTATACCAGCGTCTTGTGGTCCGTGAAAACGAGAATGCGGCACTTTCTGCATAATTGCGAAAGCACTTTACGCTTAGGTAAGCTGATAATAGGTTCTTCTGATAAAAGGGACGTTAAGAAAACAGCGAGTGGTTGTCGCCGATCCTCTTCTTCCTTGTTGAGTGATGATGAAACAGTGAGATAGCTGCAGCAAGACCTGCCGCAATCTGTTCTGTTGATAATTAAATCTGGCGAATGCCGCTCGAGGGCGGGGGAGTTCACGACGAGGCGATCAATGCAAAATTGGCGATGAAACGCGGATAGTCGTTCAGCGTTTCGAGGAATCTTCGAATCTGACGCTTTGTGCTGGACTCTGGGATGTAAGGAACTGCAGTTGAATTCGCGCCCAGTGGCTGATTCCGCAGATCATTTACGAAGTGACCCAGCAATAGTACTTCGTGTAAACGGAAGAGTTTATTGCAGAAGATAGAGGAACGACATTAGTGGCAGAGGGTCGAATAGTGACTGGCTCGATAGGGTAAGGTCGAGGAGAATTAACAGTGGTGGGAGGCGTCGGCTCGGTTTCCTTAGCCGAGGTAGGAATGACTGATGGCTCGTTCTTTTTCTGTATCTCGTTCCGAAGTGCTGACACAATAATTGCCAGTTGGGAAACGACTTCGAAGAGTTGGTCCATCTTCGACGGGGTTTCGTCGTCGTCCTTATACTTCGGTTCGGCCAAAATGAATATCTCTGCATTCACTACGAGTCCTTGTTCATGTAAGCGACGATTAAAAAATTCCAAATGTTGCAGGTGCTCTTCAATTTTTTTGCTGGCTTTGAGTATGTCTCTTAAATAAGCGCAATAGAAGTTCAACACTGCGAAGTATGGAGTGGATAAAAGGTTGTAAGGTTTGTGAAGCGTTCCTGAGCCGAAACGCATCCGTAAGAAATCGAAGGATGCGAACGGTGTGGTAATTGCCGTTTTCGGGATTTCCTCGAAAGCGATCGTTCTATGGTTATATGCCTGCTCGAAAAAATAGTTTTTAACAACGATACATAATCGTGGATGTGCGACAGTTGACAGCGGTCAGGAACCGTGACCGAGTTCACGGCTCCAGAGTCACCAAAGGGATGAACTTCTAAACCATATGGAACGTCAATGAACACTTTCTGTCGGTCTGGCATTCGATGCCAAGCTCTATAATTCGTTCGAATTCCTTATTTGGGTTAAAATGGAAAAAAAGGTCAAAAATGGCGGAGCCCGTGGCCTTTATAAGATTGGCTACGTCTTGTTAGGCATTCTTTTGGGTTCGATCAAAGTTTCGAGACCGGAAAATTGATTGAAACGGGCCAGCAAAAAGTAGGAGACAGGAAGTTTTGTGAGGTATGGGATCGAGGTGGCAGCTGTGCATACACGGACTCCCGCTGCCATTGAGTCGTCAACGAGTTTCTTCGGTCGGACGCTGACAGACGAGGCAAACGTTAAAATGGAATTTCACACCATGGGGGACATCAGTCACGATAAATGTGAAAGTTTAAATTCGCCCCAGTCCAAGGTCGTGTACTTTCCAGGCAGAGTAAATGTTACACGCACCGCCTGACGTTTTCCTTTACCGACTGCGAACATTGAGAACTGAAGACCGTTGCGCTGGATCCGACTGTCTGTCTGGTTATGCTTGCGGCCGTCTGTTGGGCCTTTTCGTCCGTAAATTTGTTTTCTGTTGCAAGTGACCCATGCCCGAAACATCAAAGCTTCTGTTACCATTGGCTGCAAGGCATTAGTGGTGTCTCAACGGGCAAATACATCGTCAGCGAACCCGATGTTGCGGTTGGAAAGGTTTGGGGGCATTCATTTCAACAATACGAAGATAGATTTGCAAGGTATTGATTCCGCTAGAACTGGTTCCCATGTATATCCTGAACGGCTGAAATTGCATTTATCGACTGCTATCAACAATAATATTGGAGGTTTTCCAGACCCTTTCTACTACCGCAGTCCAGTTTTCAAGTTAATGAATTCCGATGATTTTGCATAAAAACCTGAACATCAGACGCTGCATTTAAAGCCTATTAACGTTTATAATATTTCTAATAAATTCAAATAATTGCGAACCGAATAAAGTGAAGAATTTCAACTCAATTTTTCAAACAAACAAGGCCCTGTGAGTAACACAATATATTTAAATTAATATTCTTAAATCCACATAGAGCTAATGTATCCGCAATATCCCTTGCACGAAACCCCTGGGTTTTGCGAAATACAAACTTATTTCGTTCGAGGTAGAGTTTCGCAAATATTATCATAGTTTTGTGCGGATATGAATTTTGCACACCCCAGTAGATCTTGACACTGGCGTTTTAAATGTTTACACGAATTCCTAGTTTACGCATGATGATGCAACAATAAATGATCTGCAAAAAACGGAAACCAGTGTAGTAAGTAAATCTTGCTCCAACTAACAAAGCATTCAAACCCACATGCGAAGGCTTATAAAGCAAGAAATTTAAGAATACTTAATGGACACCATATTTAATATACATCAATATGAAAGGCGCCCTGGTGTCAAACTTAAAGCTGATAGATTACGTCCTTAGACCATCGTAGAAACGCGGCACTTCTGAGCAGTCGGGCGAGAGAAATACCCTACGTGACGGGGAAGAATATTTGGGCTTCACGATAAACCCCATTAGTTGCGGATTAGCCGTGCATCTGTTGTTGTTTGATCGCAGTGCCACAACTCTCTAGCTGATAGATCGCCATGTAAAATGATCTGAAGCCAGTCACATGGAGAATGACCATATATTCAATGCGAGACCCTCCAGGATGTAGTCAACGATACACCTGGAGGGAGGAGAGGACCTTGCGTTCAAATTCCCTTCTTTAAAGCCGACTTAACCCCGATAAGGTATGTAACGAGCTAGTCTACGACGTACATATACTAAACGCCGGTGTTGGGGATGTTGCTTTGTCCAACATAACAGCATTAATAAAATATGCTCAATGGCGCTTAGTACATTAATTCCATCCCATTTAAATGATCACATTCCCCTGCTAGTAGACGAATATTATACAGGCTATGCAATATAAATGCATTACAGCGCGGACAACCAAACACGGTACCCAAACGAGGCGCAATTCTACACCGGATCAATCGAAGACGGGGACTTGAGAGAAGGCGATTGGGACAAAGACACACGTTTTGCGTCGATCAGAACGTCGTGATCCAGAAGATCCTCTTTTGCCTGGAATCTGGGAAAGGTTTTGTGCTCGATCACGACCAACAGACAACCACTTATTTCTCCATCAATTCTAATATTCATTTGAGCTGTGAGGTATTTTCAATCACGCATTTCATCGCTTTCACTAATGTACAGGATGTCAAATAAACTTCCAAAATAACAAAAACAATATGCAGTTTAAAATTAAATAAAGCAATCTTGTTAACTATATGACACGTACAGATCTAAGAAATAACATTCTGCCTAAAAGCGGAGATGGTCAGAAAAACATTCAAGTATGTTATTTAAGGAACCGTTTAGGACGACCCAAATCGTTTGGACGGGTGTGAAAAGGTCGCCTTCGACTGTAAATGGGAAATGCTACAGCAATTATGCGATAGGATACCCGGTGGACCTACTTGATGCAACCTTCTTTCGGTTGATTAATCATTGACACACCCACTTAGTCGTTTTTCCAAGGGAATTCGATGTGTAACCTCGTAAGTAATTACACTCTGTGCGACAAACACACCAAGCAAGCCTCCGCGACGCACGCAATAGGCTTCCAAATACACGCTTGCAAAACTGTGGCAATAGCGAAAGTACCGGTACCACCACATGCATATGGCATCATGCGTTACAATACGATACAGAAACCGAAGTTGTGCACATTTAATCGACAGCCCCCAGTCGAAAAATAATAGTTTGCAAGTGGGCCTACAGCCAAGTTGGTGGCCGATTCCGTGGTACACAACGACTCTCCGATTTAAGCGGCCTTGCACCAAACTAATAACCATTATCTAAATATTTTTGTTGCAAGATAGCTTCATCCAGAATCATCTACATCGAGGTAAGGTATTCTGAATATTCATTAATTTTTCGTAAAGCAATCGATTACTCAAACGCTGATCCCTTTCCTTCTGGCAAAACCACACACTAAGCGCTTTCGTGTTAGAATTCATTTTCGAAATAGAAGTATAGTATCAACGAGTTTTTAGTGTCCTGTATCCATCAATGGTTCGGATAATTTGTTCCACAACAAATATTAGTATAAAATAAGATTTACAAATCCATAGAATTTGTTAGACAGTATTTGGTGAATGGTGTGTGACAAAGGTAGACAGGTCCTAAAGTACTGCATAGGTTTTCAGGGATAAATAAAATATTATAAAAAGAGTAGCCAATTGGTGCCTTTTATATCTCATCAAGATCTGAAAATGGTACAAAAACACTGTTCGGGGACCGTGGAAGCAACCAGGATATGGTGAGAACACGTCGGGCTAACCAGAGTGGCCACAAATCGAATATGGGCGCCTGTCCACAACCCAGACTGTAAGGACCCAGTATATGCGCAGCCACCGAATCACAGATGAGCTCGGATGAAACACGCGATTGGCCCAGAGAGGAGTAGACCTCGATGCGCGAGAACCAACTCAACCAATTGGATATAAACGCCGTCAGTGCAAGAAGGCGCAGTTGGGTGGAACCGGGGTATGGAGGACTGTCCACATCCCTCGGAGGGGGCAAAGGGACGCGATAATAGGGCGATAGGGCGTCTAGCGGATTAAGCCAGAGCAGCCCAACCAATTGGGGCTGCGACTCGGAAGAAAACCGCAGCATGTTCAGTACCGGTGAAAGCGGCGACAGGGCCTAAGTATCAAAGTAAAAAAACCTCACATTCTTCTACATAGCTCCCACGTATATACAACGCAATCCACTCACCATGGGATCCAGTAGAATGAGATTTATTACGTCTGGCCGTCTCTTGCAAAAGCCGCAGACATCAGCCATCAGACGACCGGCAGTGTTGCGCCACGGTAGAACACCAATACCCTCAATAGAGACGTCTAACGTTTGATTGGGAGCGAATCGCAGGGGCCATCGCGACTGGCGGAAGAACCAGTGCCACTGCGGTTCTACTCGTGCGATTACTCTCCTCGCATCATCAAAATCATACAATTCAGAAAATGGAGGAACAGATTGTTGATTTTCGTCACTCGTATTGGAAGTGACATTGCTGGTGGCATTGGTATCATCATCAACACTAGCCACTTCCTCGGGATGTGCAACGTCCACTTCACCATCGTCGTCGTCGTCCTCATCTTCACTGCCATCAATACCATTGAAGACATTGTCCTCGCCGTCATCCGTGGCACAAATGTCCCCCACTTCTCGCTCATCGACATAATTTACATTGGAAATCGATATAGACGAGAAAAGACGCCCTAAATCCTCGCCGTCAAGAGACTGTTCAGGTATTTCTCGACGTCCGAAGATAGAGACAAGGATACCTTGGGTACCAAGGTTGTCGATTCGACTCCAAGGACAGAAGTCATCGGTGAGGGTGATTGGAGCTAGCTTTTGGTGAGGCTTTTGTTGAAAAAGCAAGTCAATATATAGAGACGTGTTTCGGGAACTGTAGAATTGAGGCGTTATCCATCTGTTGAGACAGCCATTGATCCACGGAATTAAGGATGACGACTGCCTGTCATACATGATTTGTGTATGACCGCTTTCTCTGTGAAGCCAGTCGTATTTTACCCCGAATTGGAGAGAATTGAACGGGGTAAGATACATACCGCAGTAGTAATACACAGAGTGAGCTGTCGTCCCCTCATCGTGGTCGTCGGGGTGTCGGATTAGAATGCGCTGAAGCATGAGGATATCGCAAGAAATAGTGTAGTCCTTAGAGAAACAATTTTCTGAATAGTCAGACACGTCGTCCGCAACAGAATAGCGAATTCGCGCAACCGACGGAACAGTATTAAGTGAAGAACACGAAGATATAGTATCCTCCGAAAGGCGATCGCCTGAGAACTGTTCTATCTAAAATACACACAAATTGGACATCTTATGACATGATCTAGCATATTAGAATTCCACTGCTTCCAAAAATCAGCGGCACCGCACATTCTTAAACAGATCGGCCAATTTATCAACTTTATGCTAATTAAGGAAGAAAGCAAACGAAATTTAAATATTCACACGGCTACAAATCCTAACTTAGATCTTGCAATTCAAACCACCAGGTTAATCGCACCAAACGGGACTTACTTCTACGGTTGGGTAATCACTATCGGGTGATATGAGGAAAGGTAAATTGGATAATGCGATTAGTTTCGCATCGATTAGAGCGTCATCGTCTAACAGATTCTCCTCCGGCCGAAATCCTCTCTCGGCGGCCCATTCACACCAAGCGAGATTTGGCAGGAAATGCGAATAGTCCCGGCCTCGATCACGGCCGACCGGCAAACCGGCAAGAACTCGCTTCGTCATCACTTCTAATATTTCACCCTTTTGGAGACAACCGAAAGAGTTGTTGGGAGAATCGAAATTGGGATTATTAATCAAGTAGAGCATCGCTTTAACTATGTCCAGGAAGCCATAGCAACTGTCAAAATATAAATATAGTTAATAACAATGTCGTAAATATAAAACAGCATAAATATCCCCAAACAATTGTCTATTCTCCAGAGTCATCGCTCCTAGATAGACAGTTTATCTAGATTGTTAACAGTCGGAGCTTTTATTTGAAGATCTAATTCTGTATTTTTTACCGTTCAGGCAAATTTGAAATCTAAGTAGCAATTTCCGATTGCCTATGTTTCCATTTTCCTAATCAATTAAGGGAACCATTGTATTTTATTGTCTGTCTTTATTTTCCTCATACCGACCTTTTCTATAAGAAATTTCTTCTGATACGTATACAAAAAAACATGGCAACTACTCCAATTATTAATACTAGGTGATCTTGCCACGATTATAACACTTACCCAGTCCAGTCATCGAGAATATTTAAACAGACATAACCACTGAAAAAGGAGATATTCGGGTGGAATATCGGCGTGAAAAATAAAACATCTGGAGAATCACTGGGGTATTGTTGAGGCACTGTAATCTGAAATCATAAAATAACACATTAGTAATTTAAATAAACAGTTCGTACTAAATATTTCCAAAAGTCAGCTTAAATGCTGACTCGATTGCACTAAACGATTAAGACAAAATACGCATAGATGGGCGTACATATAATTCGAAAGAGGCGTGCGCATTGTAACCTGAATTGGGTCGTAATTTGATGAGGATTTCGTTATTTGATGAACTGACAACGATACCCTGGCCTTCTGTGGAAGACTCGAGTTTGTTATAAAGCTCCTTAAGATCCCTGAGATAATTGCGTCGACCTTTTGAAGCCAGCTTGGTGCGGCTGTAAATAATTCAGAGGTATAGGTCTAGAGAAGCATTAAAGCGATATGAAAATTCGAATAAATGTGCACACGTGTCGTCAGAAAAGCTCATCTGCTACAATTTAAAGACAGTATCGGTATGCGAACAGTGAATACAAGCGGATTCTGGATACCTGATAAGGCGGTGACGAATATTTTGGAGGAACAGGGTGACTTTGACCCACAACTTAGGAGTATATATAACATTGCGATGAAGTTTATGGCGGAGATTACTCTGGCTAATATATCCCACACTAATAAAAGATGCAATTATGGCTAATTCTATCAATCGTTTAAATAAAAAGATATTTTTGAACGTACTGGCAAAAGCAAATATTAACACAAATTTGTGGTCGGGACGCCCGTATAATAAACGCGCTCTTTCTCTGGGTTGTTTAACACATAGAAACAACGAGGGTTTTTTTCATGTTCGCCAGTAAATTCTATTTAAAACCATTCATTTCAACTTCTTTAACTGTGAAAATAACTAAAGTGAGTAATTTTCTATCGATAAAAATTGGGAACCCGAAAATAGAAAAAATACCGTAAATTGAAGGGCATTTCACAGTCGGTTCGGTCACAACAGTGAGGATGGAAGTAGAACAATCATAAGAAAGGGTATCGAGAAGAAGAGGTTGCGTTCGAGTGCGAAAAGGGAGAACTAAAACATGGATGCAATGGGATCCAGGTGGGAATACTGCATTATCAATGCAAACGCTGAAGGTTTATCAACTATTTTTGTCCAAGCAAACGCCTCATTGGTAATCATTAACCGCACGAAAAAGAGACCGTTACCGAAATCGAAATTCTCTACAATAAAATTAAACACCTTTCCGAAACAACTCACCCCATCACATTTACAATCGTGGGAATCCTATCCATTTGTACAGCGAGACATATCATTGTATGTTGCATTCCTTCGATGAGGCCAGAAAGGCCACTATACTAATTACTTATATCTATGGTCATGGGCTTCCTATTTTGGCTTAGAATATTTTCAAAGGATTATTGGTTACCCGAAATACAAAGTTCGGAAATGTATCATTATTATATACGTCCTTATTGAAGTGGAGGCCGAGTTCCTTTCAGTTATTTACAAAATGCAACTAGTTGTTGCTGAGTTTTTTAACCCCTGCAAATGCAATCGATGTTGATCTTCTTTGTCGGGTCTGTTATGGAAAAGGCCTTTAAATGGCCGCCATTACGCGATTGCTAAAATGTGTACACTTCAAGGGTTTAATTTTCCTTTCTTACAAATTTACCTCGTTTTTATTTCGTTCATTCTTGTTGGATTATTTTAAACCTGCTGTGTACAATGGCAACTTCTTATATCATTTTTGTCTGTCGTTAGATTTAATGCTGGAAGTTCTGGTTCTCGTGACCTTAATAAAGCTAATACCATTATTATTATTATTATTATTATTATTACTATCCATCACACTATCGATTAACTACATAGTTAGCAACTCATGGCAGAAGCGTTTTGGAACTGGCATCTAGAGCTTAAAATCGGTAACTGTCGACTTCATATTGCTACTAAGGCTGTGACTGTAATAACCTAGCAGTAACGCGCCGCTGTGTTGCGTGGCTACAATGTTTCCAAAGTTGCTTGCCCGAAACTGCAACACAAAACTGACCTCGCGGAAATAATTGATATTTTTTTTAAATTCAAAACTTTAAAAAATGTGTGGCAACAGATTCGGCTCCCGGTCGGAATTCTCTCTATCGAATGAATCATTGCAAATTTCAAATGATTGTTTCCATTCTCGATTTTACGATAATCCGTGTCGTAAATGCCCTGCTTTCCTGGTATTTCCGTCGCAAGCGTGTAACTAACCTCAACTTAAATCGCGTTCATTCTGGTAGGCTTGTTTGATTACTGGGTAGAATACCCAGGCCAAACCTAACAGTAATACTGCGACACCCTGTAAAAACATTTACGAGCCCTGAAATGTATCGTTACCTCTAGAAACCCTGATTTCAAAGTCATCATGCCTCAGAATCGACAGATAACTAGAAAAAAAGACAAAATATCTTACGAAATCTCAATCCTAATTGACGACCGCAATCGAAAAATAATAATTTCCAAGTTGGATTACAGCTAATGAAGCGCCGATTCTGTAGTACACACTGACTCTGCAGTTGGAATGGAACCTTAGTGGCATACCACAGAACGCAAAACAACTATCGCGATATTTTTTGCTTTAAGGTGTACACAAGTCTCTGTATCCTGTATGGATAAGTTGTCCTGATAATTCGTTCTAAACAATCTATGGAAGAATAGAATGTTAAAAATATGCATATACAAACTAATTCTTGCAGTAATAAAAAAATAAGCTTCTGGTAGGTGTTTGAAACAAACCGTGTAGCATAACATGTCGCAATAAACATAAACTTTCTTAAACGGGTTGAATCACTGCCCAAACATTTTGTTTGAAATATCACAAACACATATGTTCAAAATATCCTCGAATATCAAGTATAAAATAATATTTTGAAGATGCATTAAAGTTATTCTAAAGTGAGTACTCGTCCACTCGTCGTTGTCGTCGGGGTGCTGCACCCAGGTGGATGTGGTGATTGCTAACATTAATTATTAATTGTGTTTTACTATACTGACGTATATTGTATGTTACACTTACGAATACGATTTCTCCTTGCTGCACGTGTCTTATTCGTTAAAGGTGTCCGTTGGCTATTTGGGTTATACCGATATTACAGACAATTCGTCTATTATACATTCAGGGTTAATTAAACCCTCCATACAATACTATCACATTTGGCGTCGCAACTATGTCAAAAATGAACCTCGAATCCTTATCAGTAAATGCAACTTCACAAGAAGTGTCGGACTATATTGAGCGTTTCGAAATTTGGGTTATAATTCAAGATAATCTCGCTGAAGAAAAGAAAGCTGCATAATTTCTGAATGCCATTGGTAAAGATGCCTATGCTCTGGTGAAAAACTTGGTTTATCCGGATATTCCCATTAAAATGCAACTCCCCAAGATCCAGGAAGCTATTATTCAGCATGTTTAGGCTATAGCTTTTACGGCTGCTGAACGGAATATATTCCATACTATCATGCGAAAATCCGACCAAAACATTCCAGATTTTATACTTCTACTTCAGACCCAGGCAGCAAAATGCAACTTTGAAGCTCAATTAAATACGCAATTACGCGACCGTTTAATTGCAGGCATCAATGGTCCAAATCTCCAAAGACAATTACTATTACTAAAGAAGCCTACATTCCAAAGTGTTCGTGCTATATGCGAACAATTCCATGATGTCTCGAACATTGTAAAGAATTCTCATATTCCAGATCCCGTGTTTCACTCCAGATCTATCCCTAGGAGACCAAACGCGCGGATGTTCAAAAATCGCAAAACCAAGACTTAAAATTCATTCAATACTTGTCATTCGTGTGGCAAATTGCACTCACGGGAGGAATGTAAATTCCGTGATGCGAAATGCTATAATTGTGGCATAATAGGCCACATCAAATCGGTCTGCAAATCCAAGGTTTGTTCGATTACTAACGATTCACAGGACAATATATCCGATATGGCTCTAATGAGTCTAGCAGTCACAGTGGTGGCCATATTTCCAGAGAACTCGTTAATTCGCCTGGAAAAAAACTGTCCTTCATTGTTGATACCGGGAGTGTGGAATCGCTCATTCTCATCCATGCATTGAAGAAGTTTTGTCCACTTCCATGTATACAGAAGACCGACCAGTTGATTATTGGTATCACTGGTCATTCATTGAAAATCCTTGGCTTCTGTATGATTCATATTGTCCGAGATGGCACCAGATTCCATGCAAATGTTTGGTGTCATTGACGGGTCCAGCCATTATCGGTTTGAACGTCATGATACATTCGCTGACGTCTTGGTTCACCGATAAGGCTTCCAGACGCTGCAGCAGTAGTGAAGGTCTCTCGTCACCCAATTCCTCTTCATCAAAAAGAGCATTGTAGCGCTCTGCGATAACAAGATGTCTTAAGCACAGTGTACGGGCTCTCTGCCGGTGGTGCCACAATAATGTGGCGTAAACGGGCAACCAGATCCTCCGCCAGTGACGCCACGACGGGATGAAACTTGGTTTTCTCGGCGACAATTCCTTTCGCCGCAAACTGCGATTCCACGACCGAAAGCCATGCCTCTCTATATCGCTCTTCCACGGAGGGGGAATTTTAATAGAGACGGCAAATGTTTCGGGAGATTGCTTAATAGGGGCGCTCATCAGAAGAAATTCCGAAAACAATTATGCTCGCCAATGTCGTGATTCGCTGTTCGACGATAACTTCACCCACTTAACCCTTTTATTACAGACGCGTCCATAAGGGTAATATAAGAGAACGCAAACCAAATTATAATATAGATAGTTTTCGTGATTTAATAATATAAAGCCATAACGTTAAGTAGGCGATGGTGCGTCCGTGGGTCGAATCCGGTTCGTGTTCGTTAAAACTAAAGGGGGCGTTTAAGGTCACTACATAACAACTGAAAAGGAGATATTCGGGTGGAATATCGGCGTGAAAAATGAAACATCTGGAGACACACTGGGGGATATATAAAACAGGTTTAGCTACCAGGTGTAGGAACTATACATACAGCCAGTGGCGTGCGTTACAGAGCCTTCCCTCCACAAAGCCACTGTCCTCAGTGGCTGGAGGAAGACAGTTCGATGGTGTGGAATATAGGAGGTTACAAGCAATTGAAGAACGAATGCCGGGTTTTAGACCCAGATCGTGGGCAATGAAATAATTTCAAAGTTGTATGCGTGATCAGGTAAGAGATTATTAAGTAATTCGATTTGGCTTTGGCAATGGCCGTCACTGTTTTATAAACGCAAACGGGGAAATATTTTGTTTGATTTCAACGCAGTTTCCTCTTGCAGTCCTTGCTCGCAGAAGATTGTCGATCATCAACGGGAACCACGGACGTCTCGATATAGCCAAGACGTTCGTGACAACAATCAAATTTGAATGTTTGATTGAGATCGATATTGCATAATTCTTTTCAGCCAGATCGCTGAGACCTATTCGCAAAAGAGAGGAATGCTTGAGTTTTCTACGGGATGCGTTCGTTTTTTCAAGTGCCAACGATTAAGCCATGGGGTTTTAAAAACACCCACAGTACAATGCCAACGTGACCTTGACGAAACAGCAGGATCCGACGAGACAAAGGTACGAGGATAAACAAAATAACAAAAGAGTTAAAACAAAAGAGTTGAAACAATTTAAACTTTAAAGAACACATAGAGCTTCTCTAACAGTTCGGGTGAAAAATAAAGAAGGATGATTTTCGGCGTACTCGCATGCATTATAGCTACAAAAGAAATTCTAAATAGCGCCCAACTCAATCAAGGACTCAGATTGCAAATTTAAAATCTTTTAATATAAAATATTAAATGTCGTAGAGAAGATGAAACTGCGCTTCGGGTGTTATATTGTTATATCCCGTATTCACGTAGAACCACCAACCGGAAGACATTGAAGAGAAGATAACAGGCGTGGTGTTCTACACGTTACAGGCATTGATGAATTGACCTAATTCAATAAAAGCGTTTTTTTGGGACAAAACACATAGAGCTTCCCTGACAACAATTCATACACGATTTAAAATACAGCGGTTCATTTAAAGAATCACAATCAGTTACCTATCCCGAACGCGCAACTGCCACACATTTGATCAATCAAACGGTTCCACAATGGTGTGCCGAAATCAACAGCGGGATAAGCGCTGAAATTGTTAGATACACCTCAGCGACTAGATTCGCCTGATTAAGCGGAGATTATTCAAGGCCAACGGAAAACCCGGTCTATCCTACTCATGTCTGCTTTCAGTGTCTGACTTAACTCTAAATCAGAGTACAGGACGTAGCCCATTGTTGTCCGGTTCTGGCAACAGCGGAGCATTTCACAAGCGGACTATAAGCCCAGGCCTTTCTTGTCAGCCTTTCATGAACCTACCAACGTTTTGTTAATTGCCAGACGCTCTCGCATCGCCAACCGTGGAAATCTGATTGCAAGAGGCACAGGAACAACTCACCCCAGGTGCGGTGTAAGAGGTTTGACAATTTATCCGTATTAAAACAGCAGCGTCATTTTTATTTCTCGGAGAGCTGTAACGACAGTCCTTTCTAGAGATACAACGGTGACACCAGCGATCGAAAACTTCTACTCGCAGTGGCTGGGTTTCGCAGCCTGAGATTTGAATTGGTAAGATTGCTGCACGGTAGACGCGAACCATTGTCTGAAACTCTACTTCTTTGCAGCCCCATAGGGTTGTAGAAAGGCTTCCTTCTTCCCCTGGCCGTTCGGCAGGATAGTGGAACCTAGCTATTTCAGGCTCGGGCATCGTTGAGGTGGGAAGGCTGGGAGTAGTGTTTTGGGCACGCTGAGAAGCCTTAGCAAATTTCTTTATGAAACTGAAAACATTTTGCAAAATAGAAGAGGTTTCTCCAAGGACCAAGATTCAATCAGCGAATTTCAGGTCGTCAATATAACATTCCGGGGCAACATGGACGCCGTCCACTTCACTCAAATAACACAACCAGACACTCGTGATCCTCCAGTCACAAACGATCCACTAAAACTTTATTAGAACATTGGTGTGGTTCCTTAAAGCCGCGCGAGAAGCTTTAAAGTGGATGTAGCGAAAGAATATCCTGTGCCTTTATGTGGCCGACAATCCAAAATAAAACAAATTGTGAGAATACGAAACCTTTTGCGGCGATACAGGTCGATTACAGATGGATAAACACAGTGCTTAATTTCACCAATCTCAACAGCCTCTTATCACGTTTAAAGAGCTTAAGTGAGTGTGGGTGGCTTTACGTCGGTGTCTGCGTCCACGTTGTGAAGAGCGTAAAAGGCGCCCTGTGGCCTGCAACAACGCCTGTGGAGATCCGGTCTCGATCTGTCGTCCCCCCGCAAGGACAACAATATCGTCGCAATTCATCAAGGTGTTCAGTCGGTGGGCCACGACAAGGCATGTTCGTCCGCCGCCGCTGTCGCTGTCGCCGCTGCAGCCACTCCCGCTCTCGCCATTCCGTCGCATCGCCTTGTCGAGGGTCTGCTGGACAACGCGCTCGCTGTCGACGTCCAGAGCCGAGGTGGCCTCGTCCAGCAGAAGCAGTTTCGGTTTTCTGATCAGCGCACGGGCGATATCAATGCACTGCTTCTAACCCCCGGACAGCCGCGAACCACCGGCTCCAGTGCGTGTCTCGATACCATTGAGGACAAATTTTCAAAACATCAACCTCACAAAATAGGGGCCGAAAAACTCGAAGGCAAATAATATTAAGGGGCTGATAGTTACCTGAGGCAGTGTCTCAATAAAGTTGTGTATGTTGGCCTTCTTGGCCGCCTCGATTATTGTATCCATTGTAGGAGAGCGATCACCAGCAACGCCATAGGCAATATTCTCTCCAATTGTAAGGTCGAACAGGTTGGGTTCCTGTGAGACAATGGCGATGTGCTCTCGGAGCCATGCTGGCGCTAGACTGCGCAAATCGTGTCCATCCAAGAAGATTCCGCTGGTCGAAGTCTCGTCGATTGGGTCAACGTCGTAGAGTCGGTGGGCCAATTGGAGGATAGTTGATTTCCCACAACCCGAAGGTCCAACAATTGCGACGGAAGTGTTTGGCTCAATTATATGATTTAACCTTTAAAACAATTAAACAAACGCAGGCAATTTCCAACTACTGAAAGATCAAGAGCTGGATAAGATTTAATCTCAATTATTTTGGGCGATCTAAACACCAATCCTGTAGATGAAGTCACACGTCGTGGTGCTCAAATTCGTACAGTTACCTTCCAACACTGATTTCTTTATGTGAAACTTAAGTTTAACTGCACCGAGGCACTAAAAAATTCACCCACAGGCCGAACAAATACAAAATTTCTGAAAACCTGACAATCACCCATATTCTATTAGAACTGCAACTGTTAATAAACAAATTGTCAACTGTCGGGCGCCATAACTATTCACCTGCAGAACTGGAATATTTTCTCTCGTCAGGTAGCTGAAGTTGACGTTTTTGAATTCGATTCAACCTTGGACGGCGTGGGATGGCCGTTGACCTTCATTCACATCCATTCGCCTGCGGCGGTGAATAGTGTTCAGCGCAAGCGGGATGCTGCGGGAAGCCGATGTGAAGTCGGGGGCGAATGATGCAGCCCTCCCAAGACCCTCGGCAGCGTAATAGACCACACTATCAACCCTTAAAACACAAAAAATGACCATGAATATTTTCGCGAATAAACCGAATGCCTCCACAACGACTTTCTGCTCGCGTTGTCTCTCATAGTTGAAGAGCAACTTTGATGAAAATTAGCGGCCCCACTACACTTTTCATATAGGAGAACCAGTCCAATTTGTGGCTGACTGAGCATAGTAATAAAATTAAGCCTTTGTGAAGTCTTACATGAAAAAGGTAGACTGGTCGATTTCGTGGTTTTCAATGAGAACCGTTCCAACGTAGTAAATAATTGCCATTTCAAGCATGTAAAAGGCGTTTGCCAGACTGTGGATTATTGCAAACAGAAACGAATCACAGTATAGCGATCTGAAATAATAAAAAAATCAAACCATTTAAAACAACATCAATCAACTGGAAAAAAAATCACAGTCAACTTACTTGACGGAGGTCTTGGAGGCGAGTCGAAACTTCTCCAACATCGAAGCCTCTAGGCCGAATGCGGCGACAGTGCGGTAGGATGCAATGGCCTCATGGGCTACATTTGAGCTCTTTACGAGGTCGCTTTGGTTTCCGTCGTTCCCACCGAGCTCTTGTGCCTAACGTTTGCGCAGGTTTATCAAAAAGCCAACATCCCAAATACTTCCCAACTTTCGGTTATGATTGTCTGTCAAAACACACCCTGTCTACACCCGCTCGCGAGAGATTCATCGAGCATGTGGCAGCCTTCAAATAGCTGGACATTACTATCCTGCCGAATTGTCTAGCGAAATGGCAAAGTAAAACAACTAGTTGTCAAGCGCCCGCTGTAACAAACCCGTGGAACTGCACCGAGATGAGACTGCGGAACCTGTTTCGCGTCTTGCGCGCTGCAGTCCGTCAAATCTTTACCGACGTCGACGAAACATGGTGACTGCGCGTCGAAGACACCAGGAGATTGAACGTATCAGATCTCTGCTGTAGCGACAGACAGAATTGCTTAAGCCTCAAACGTGGGCCTGAAAAAAGCGATCTTAGAAATTCTTAGTAGACAGAGAAACTTCGATGAGTTTACTAGCTCGAAAACGGACTCCGATTGTGATAATGCACTCAGGCTGCGTAGAACCGAGGATTCTGGGCCCCATATTGGCATCAACAAAAAGAAGAACAACCCTTTTCCCACGAATAATAATGAGAGGTCACTTAAATCGTGACTAATCTTCTAACGCTAAACGACTGGAACAACGATGACGGATTCGCGATACAACAGTGCATGTTACCTGCAAGAAACCAAAAAGCACAATTGCGTTTACAAATGACATTTCCAGAAGAGCCATCTTCCAGCTGCAGAGAAAGCTGATGAGGAGAGCGTCGACGACCACGGTTACGCCTTCGAGCACGACGGCCAGCCCGGTACCGGTCACCTTCTGGAGAATCTGCACCTCCGTGGCGAGACGCGCCGTCAGGATGCCCGGCTGGTTCTCGGGACGGTCGAACCACGCCATCTCCTAAACCGGCAGACAAATCGCACGTCAAACAGAGACCCCAAACGACCGATTAAGGTTTTCACCATCGAATCTGTTAAATAATTGTTGGAGAACCGGCAAACTTGGAGCAATAAAAAGGTCAAATAAAAGAAACGAATAGTGAACGGCGAACAATAATAAAGCTTTTTTGATACTAGCTCCAAGCAACCTGCAGACCACTCCAGTCGGCGATAAACAGATAGAATGGACATGGACACGTGCAACGAAGATGACCGGCGTGAGCCTTTTCTATGGCAAGACAGACGGATTATTTGCTGGAAAATGCGAGCTAAATGCCGAGTCCAATTTCTGCGTCATCAGCGATCTGACCACCAACACGGACTACGAGGTGTCGCTAAAGGCGTGCGACAAAGCAGAGAACCATGTAGACAGAATCTTCAGTAAAGTTGTTAATACCCAACCTAAGACGCTTCCATCAGGTAATTCGTTGATTTTTTTGTTCTCTAAGCGTCGGCTTTAACGCTGATCAAATTTAAGTTTGATGTTGGATTTTCAGAAGGATTCAACTTTACTAATATTTGTTTGTTATTCATAATTTTTCGGGCTCTAGCTAAGCACAGCCTGATGGCAGATCAATGTTTGTTTTTTATCATTAATTATAAAAGATGAAATGAGGAATAAACAGCAGAATCTACAAATACGGGGTTTGCTTTGTTAAATGTAGTCATCCTAAATATTGAATACCAACGAAAACCAGTCCAATTTGCTGTAACTTCTTTAATCGTAGCAATAGCCTCCATGCAACTCCTCTGAGTGATAAAAAATATTGAAATTGGAATATGGAATTCCCCTGAGTAGTGTCACCAACTTCTTTTCCACGACAAACGTAAACATCCCTAAAACATGTGAGTTGAGTGCAGATGCCAAAAACTGCTCCATCAGTGGCATGGCCAACTACACGGACTACGTGGTGTCGTTGGAGGTTATGGAAGGCTTAAATAAGAAATCTCATCAGAAGGAGGTTATTTGTGCGAAACCGCACGGTAAATGTGGAGTACTGTTCTCAGGCCCGTATCACTAAACAAATCGCGAGGCATTCAGTGAATGAAGCAGCGGTCAATGTAAACCATTAAAAGGAGACAACACCATCGCCAACGACCTCTCCGGCGTTCCCCAAACCTAACAAATCGTAGACATTCGAATAATATTGCAGGGGCCAACATGTTCAGCTAAGTTTAGATTTACGAACTTTCTGTTTACATTTTTATAAATCATGCCTCAGTTAAATTAGTAAAATTGATGTTTCTGTCGTTTCTTCAATTACACCACTAGCTCCAAGCAGTCTCCAAGTCACTCAATTAAATGATAAACAGATACAAATGACATTGGCAGCTCATACGCCAATTACCGGCGTCAGCCACTTCTTTGCAACGACAAACGCAAGGAATCCTCAGAAATGCGAGGTCAATTCGAATGACAGAAACTGCACCACCAGCGACCTTATAGCCGACACTTATTACAAGGTATCGCTACAGGCGTGTGACAGAACAGAGGCCGCTCCTGACAGAATTTGCAGTACAGCGGTTTCGGAACTAACGAAGACTGCTAGTGCGGGTGGGTTTTCAAGCGGTGTATTAATTGGTTGAAACATGCGTTATTCAATAAATCAAATGGACTTAATATATTTAAGTTATTAAGATGACATCATGTTGAATATTATACCAGCCTCAATGTGTGGCCCGCTGAAACGGCTATTATTTTGCTCACAACTAACTCCGTGGAAACCGCTTCGAACTGTTGTTATGTCCTCGTAACTTAAAAGACCTGGCGAAAATTGGAGTGAGAGTTCACCTTGATACTGAGGCAGAATGGAGCAAACGGGAAGAGAGATTGTGAGGGGGGGGTGATTACCGTTTTCAGGATGTCCTCGGGGTCGACCGGTATCTGGTGATACTGTAAAGAATATCTTCTTTCCGTGTAGGAACGAGACACAAACGTAAATGTGCGGCAGAGGATAGCGGTGAGGAATTGTGACTGCGTTCAGGGCTCGATAGTCGCCACAAGGACGCCAATTCCTCGGGTATGGTCTTCGTAACCATGTGGAGCGGGGATGACCACTTGCTTTCGGACGGGCGTGCGATCCCAGCTCCATCATTCGTTCGAATTCATTTTGTGCTATGTGTCTCTTTACTGGGTCGAGACGGCGATAGCGAGAATGGCCGTGTAGGAAGAGGGGACAGGAATGTGAGTGAGGCGGCGGATTTAGGTTGTTGCTGTGTATCCATAGACTTCCGCTTCTGGTGATTCGTCAACGAGTTTTTTTCGTCTCACGTTGACAGATAGGTCAAATGTGAAAAGGAATTTCGCACCTAAGATCGTGAGAGGGACATCAGCCACGATGAATTTGAAAAGAAAAAATGTTCCCCAGTCCGAGATCGAGACGAAGCGCACGCTGACCGTAAGGTTTGAAGTTACTTCGATTGGCAGCCTGGAGGATAAAATCGGTATCGAGTTGTAACCGGTCAGACATAGAGATGTTTTGACGCTCACCTCATCGCCGGACTCCACCATGAAGCGGTGACTGCGTTCGACGTCCTTCAAAAAGAGAATTGGGCTGAACGTGTACTTGCCAGACGGAGGGAAAGCCGCAATCACTGTTTCCCGACCAAGTGCTTTGCGTTGGACCCGAACCACTGATGAAATCAGCAGAGCGTGTCGTCTTGCTTGTTTGTATTTACGGCCATCTGTGGCCTCCGTTGACGCTGCGAGCGGTCCTTGTTCTCCAGCAAGTTACGCATTTGGTGCCTCAAGTCACGCAATTCTTGAGCCTCGTCGTCGGCGAGTTTCTGGGGGGGTCTTGTCACGGCGGCTACTGCTAGTTGGCCAGGATGAGCGGCAAACATGCGGTCGACGTACTCGTCTTACTTAACCAGCGGCAGCGTGGATGTGAGGGTTGCCAAGGAGGCTCTGACAACCGGGGGAGCTTTTGGGTTAACAGGTGCCGAATGATAATTTTTTTGACGTCTTGGTTCACCGATAAGGCTTCCAGGTGTTGCAAGGGTCTCTCATCACCCAATTTCTCTCCAGTAAAGAGGGCAGTATAACGCTGCGACCTTGTTATCGCAGACTGCTGAGTGGGAGATGTTTTTGGCGCAGCTTACGATTTTTCTTCCGGCGGTGACACGATAATGTTACGTAACCCGGACACCAGGAATTCCGCCAGTGACGCAACGACGTGATGAGATTTCGGATTTTCGGGGACAATTCCTTTCGCTGCCAATTGGGATTCCAAAACCGAAAGCCATGCCCCTATATTTTTATAGAGACTGCATAAACGTCGGGAGATAACTCAGTCGGGGCGATTATCAGAAGAAAATCCGAAAACAAATATGCTCGCAAATTTCGTGGTTCGGTACATACGATACTTAAAACCACCAAGCATTTTTATGACTGTAAATATGGTAAGACACTGCCGGGCTTAGAGGGATTGCATTCACCATGGAAGGGCAGAAAGTAACGGGGTTTGGAGTGTTCTGTTGTGGGGAATGAGCGTCGGCTCTTCTTCCAGAGCAGGGGTCATCGGCGAATCTTCATTTTTCTGCATTGTGGTTAGATGCTCTCTCTCTGCCTGAATCTTCGCGACAGCTATCGTTTGCCCGCGGACTCGAACCGCAAATGACTTCTTTCCGTCTTCTGTCGTATTGTCGCGCGAAAAATGACCCGGTCGACGTTTTTGTAGATAGGGCCATTTCTGGCAGGAGCTTCTACGTCGTCTGCTAAATAAGCTTCACCATTTTTTCTCGATATAAATAAATACAAACGAAGTAGCAAAGCTTACGATAGCGTGATCGACGATCCCAGAAGTCCTCGTTTCATCATGGTTCTATTAAAACAAAACTATTATTCGAGACAAGAACTACAAAAGCTATTGGAATTTTTGTTAAAGCTTACTTCAAACGTTAGTTATAATTAAATAAGATAATTTTCTGCTACAATGACATACGCGTCTAAAAAGGATTACGAATGAAAACAAGCTGATTTTGTGTGCGTCATAAGAGGCACTGAAAATAAAACCAAAAAAACGTTGTCAAAATACCACACAGAATTAAGTTGGCAATCTATGTGCATTCCAACAGGTTTACCTGGCTTAAGGGTAAATGAGTTTTCCGATTCGTCGATATTGTTGACGTGGACTGAGATTCCGGGAACCCCAGACATAAACAACCAATTTTACACAAATGACAAAAGCGACCCGCAACCATGCATATATTACGAAATACCCCAAACAGCCAACGAGTGCACTATCAACGGCCTCGCGGCATACACCGACTACGAGGTCTCGCTGAAGTTGTGTGACCAGCCTTCACTCGGGATCAACACCATCTGTACTTCTGCCTCAATATTAAACACGAACGGAACGCATGTTTTAACGCGATTCTAACCTCAATTGTGCCCCACATCTTAGAACAGTTTGTCTGTTTTTATTTGCAATCATTTCTGTATATAGTCTCATTTCAACGGTCAGTATTTTACTGGATGTCAGTCAAATTGCAATTTCGATGGCGCAATTATGCCAAATTGGATAGTGGTTCATTGTACTTGCAAAGTTTAGGAATCGCTCGATAGAAATGAAACAACTATGGGAAGTGAACGAGAGATACGTTCGGCTTAATGATGTTTGTGTGAGGTTCAAAGGTCAAAGGCCACCACCAGCCTCCACTCTCGAAGAGGTGACGATAAAACCCGGTGCTTCCATCGATTTGCGATTGTAAGTCAGAAGTATAACTTCTTAAAGAATATTCTTTATTTGAACGTCGTTGTCTTTGATGGCATCTGGCACCCAGTCCGGTAGGGTAAATGGAAGCAAATATGAGTTAATAGCGAAAAACATATACAGCTGAATTTTCATCTATAGCTCCACGCGACGTCCAAGCCACGCCTGTTAACGATAGTCAAATACAACTGACATAGACAGTCCGAACTCAGATGACTGGCATTAGACGCTTCTTTGCATCTACAAACGGATTCAATCCTAAAAATTGCGAGGTCTATTCGGATGCCAGAGCCTGCGCCCTATAAGGCCTGGCAGCCTACACGGGCTACAAGGTATCGCTACAGGCGTGTGACGGAGCAGAGGCCGATATGGGTAGACTGTGCAGTCGAGCCTATGTAACACATACGAGGACTCTTCCGGCAGGCAAGTGGTTAATGGTGCTTTTATATTTGTCTACACGCCGGTTAACATTTTTGAGCATTATTAAACTCTTCGTATCAGATTTAAAACCAGGGAGATTGCAAACACTTTGAGGTGAATTGGTACGGCCCGTACGTATTTGGATGTGATGATGATGGCGATTGAACGGAAGTTCCTTTATTATTTTGAAGAGTGGCTTTGAGATCCCCTGCGGTTGTTACAAAGAAATTGAAAGGTTTCCCAAAGAGGTAGCGCTTACCATCCCCACTGACCGTTGGCAGGACATCTAGGTGACCAAATAAACTGGGACAAGGTGTGTACCCCTGTAATCCTAGCAATTCGGAGGATTACGGTTGGTGCTCTTCGTAATTTAACGAGTTTGAGATCCGAGAAGGTGTCACTGTGTTGATTAAGTGTTTAATGGTGCATCAACACCCAAAATCTACTCGGGGAATCTGAGGGCGCCACGACATGTGCAATGTTGCCCACAATAATGGTTTATCTTCTAGGAGGAGAATTCCACGTGTAAACTTAATAATCACTATTGGCAACAAGTAATTCGAATCTGATTTCCAAAGGCCATTCGTTAGAGATGATATTTCAAATGATTCGTGAATATATGTTATACGCATTCTATGTGAAGGTAAGTCTTCACAAACAAAAGGAATCGGCCTTGCTAACATGCCAAAACTAGCTCCAAGAAACCTCCGCGTCATTCCAGAGAGCGATACGCAGCCCGGCAGCTGTTGCATAAAATGGTGATCGCTGGGTTAGACAAGTTGGATGGCCACGTTGTTAGGGGGTCGGTTATGAGGTGTGGAGGTATTCTGGTCGATTCTTTGGTGGGTATTTTCGTGAAGCCGTTGTAGTGTCCTGCAGACGAATTTATGTATGACAACGTTAACCGCTTCATATATTTCGTTGTTTCGATACTTTATAGTAAATTCAAGGTGAATTCAGATACCATTATTATTATAAAAGATGCTGAAACCCGTTTTGTTATTCGGTTAGGCGATGGAATCAATGGAAATTTCGAGTGTGCATCCCCAATATTACTGGTAACCGAATAAGTGGAAATCGTGAATTGGCCGAGCGTAGTGGCTTGCGCTTGTTATCTAGCAACCTGGAGGCCGGGTAGCGGAAACTGTCTCGCGCGCGTTATGGACAAGGCCTTCTATGGCCGCCATTACCTCGTTGTTATTTCCTCCATTCCTGTTAAACATTAAAATGCTGAAAGTTCTGGTCTTTGTGACCTTAATAAAGCGTAAAAATTATTATTATTATTATTATTAACGCATGTTTTGTGTGTAAGTTGAGTTATCTAAACGTTTAATCAGTTTAGCTGACTTAAACAGTGCCATGATTACTTATTTGCCTCTTCCTGCAAAATATTTGTGTTCGAGGTCGAATGCGCTTTCACCGATTGCGTTTCTCGTTTTAGTAAACCAGTACGCAACCACTACCACCAGGCCATAGGCACAACCATTGGGCAGAGGTTTGTTTATTTCATCTGGGTCATGCATGGTGGTTTTTTATATAGCGGATACTTATTGTTGCGCAGTTTTGGCATCCGTCGTATTTCATGTCAAACCGTTTGATTGTGTATCCATGGGTTATTTTGAACTTTTCAGAATGACCAATCGCCTCTGGAATGTGGATTCAATCCTGCGACCGCATTCCTAAAAAATATCCAGCGTTAAACAAACTATCCTCTCTCTGATAAATCAATGACCTTCATAGAACAATGCACCTCTGGATTTTCTCGTTCCCACCTCCCTCAAACGGATTTTTCACTTTCAATACACCATTTTCTCCTTTATAAAACATTGTGACTTTCAGATAACTTTCAATTGAATAAAACAACCCGTCCAGGTATTCTTCTAACCTTTAAAATTGAATCACCTGATAAAATCTTTTTGTGCTAGTCAACTGAATGTCAAAATATCGAGGGCAAACGGATCTGATAATAAAACGTCGCAGACCACACTCCACATAAATCCAAACGGTTATGGAGGCCACAAGGTCGTGGACCACAAGGTCGGTAAGACGGGTCGAATAAAGGCATTTTACATCAGTGAGATAACTTTTCGGAGACCAATTAACAATTTGATTGAGTAAAACGCGGCTGGTTCCAGAAATCGGGCTTCCAATGCTTCGGGCCATTTCCTGTGCATACCTTATAGAGCAAACGATATCACAGAAACACATGCAAGCATGAGTAAACCCTCGAAAATCCACGCAGCATAACATTTTCCTCTAACCGACGCCAACACGTTAGAGTCGAAAATCAAGCCTCATCCTCATTGCCAAATAATTGCGGTGTACTACAACGCACAGTATTATCTCCATTCCTTTTTAACTATTACGCGTCTAGCCTTCGGTCCCTCAACGACGTGACAGTAATAAAATTCGCGGATGACTTGACTTTATGCCATGCATGCAAGACGAATGGTGATTCTCAACAGCTCGGGCAGGCAGTCACTGAGGTATTCGAGGGGTCTTCGGAGAATGGTCTTCTGTTGAATGTATCAAAATGCATCTCTATTACAGTTTCTCAAAGAATCGATGTTGACACTCCTAAAATCTCTTCACTCCGCTGAAAATCGAAATTCCTCGACGTTATTTTTAAAAGTCGGTTATCATGAAGTGATCATGTGAATGCCGTCTTCGGTTAATGTCGTCGCCTCTGTTTCTTAGTTCGCCGGTTCAGGAGACTTGGTTAAAGCTCTAGTCGTATAAAAACCTTTGTCCATGCCTGTATAATTCCTATTATTTTATATTGCTCCCCAGTAATTTTCCCCAGCTTATCATGTTCTGACCCTTCGTAGGCTTTTAAAATAGGCTCGTATTCTACTGGCTTGCTATGCTCTCCATTGAAGAGATAATTGTTCAACGTCACTTCAATAGTTTTTCACTAATCGCTGGTCGTATTTAAAATGACCCCTCCCATCCCCTCTTTTCAAGTTTATCCGAGTGTAAATCTCTTCGACCAATGCGTAGTCAATACCCGCAAAAACGGCGGCATATCAAAATTCGGTCATTCTTTATTTGTCCCGATTTTTAGTTTCATCGGAGAAGGTGAAGCAGGAACTCAAAGACAATGTTCATATCTAGTACTTGTTATACTGTCTTGTTTTATGTTGAAAGTGTTGGTCCTCGTAACCTCAATAAAGCAAGTTAATCAATGACCTTCATAGAACAATGCATTGTTACTTTCTGACACCTTCCGACTGAATAAAACACACTTCAGGTATTCCTTTGACGTAGGAAATTTTAGAACCTCAGCTAATCGTCATGTGTTGGTAACCCGAATACCCAAACATCGAAATTTAATAAACTCGTATGTTGTCAACATTCGGGATCGAAGATGTTTAAGCTATGAGATCAACATCAAGCTATGAGCTTTAACTTAAGTGAACAACGGCGGGAAGGTTGACTATAGAAGGCTGTTGGGCTCCAGACGTCGACCAAATTTGAGCATTCTAATATCTTCGATTTTTTCGATAAAACGCGTTGCATACAGATGTCAGTTAAACCATTAATTGCTCCTCGTCTAACTCAGTATGCTACGAAATTAAATAAATCCAGATTTACGAACTGGCATTGAAGTTATATGAACCTATTTTAGTGTTGTCAATAAATGACTGGCTCTTTATAACAAACCATCGCCAGGCACGCTTAAGATGCAATTTATAAAAAGTACGCAGGATATTATTTTTTTCAATGGCAACATATCGTGCTGCGATGGAGAACGTTAGAGACTGGCTAGTTAAAACAAGGTTTGATTTTCGTGGGGCGGTGTTCATTCTGGTGAGGTAGGGCCCAGCTTGTCGCCAGCGAACTGCAAGTCGCCGATGGAAAGGTTTGGAGTATCGTATACGCTTTTGCAATTGTCACGAGTTGTTTCATTTCCAAGTCCCTTACGTAGTTGAACAGTACCGGCGATAGAGGTTAACCTTGTCAGACTCCAGAAATACCCAACAAGCTGGCGTGCAGGATTTCAGCCGCCTTTTCCCTCGCCTTCGACATAATTCGTGCCTGTCACCAGTTACACCCGAAACACGCAAAACCGCCATCCTTTTGTGATTTGTCGAATTTGCACGAATTTGCCTCATTTACAGACAACCGCCACGTCTTTGAAAACACCCTTTTCCCAAGGCTATGCTTATGTATGGATATCGGACAGCCATCGGGCACGGCCAAAACGGCCACTACGATAACGCAAGAACGCACCAGGCAGTCAGTCAGAATAGAGTAGGGAGTATAAGGGAGTTTTTGGATAGCCATCGGGCATGAGTAGGTAGGGAGTATCGGGTAGGGAGCATCTCCGTCTGCCAAGTGGAAGACCGGTCTCTGAGGAGGAAGTAGTGTGGAAGGAAAACTATTTTATTCCGAATATATCCCAATAGCTTTTGTGTTTTTTTAGTCTCGATTAATACTTTGTTTTTACGGCACTGGGAGTGTTTGCAACCGGGACATTTTAGATCGTCGATTTCGCTAACGTTAGCTCTCGAATACATTCTCCTTTTTATATCGAGAAAATGGCGAAGCCAATTATGCCTAAGACAAAAACGCTCCTGCCTAAAACGGCCGTTACGAAAGAAACGTCGATGGATGAAAGTCGACCGACTTCTCTGAGTATTGACGTCAGAGAAACGGTCATTAGCGGCGCAAATCGCCGAATTGGCGACCGGAATGGTGATTCTACTGCCAGAGCGTCAGAACGGGACTCCGAACAAGGAAGAGTCGCAGCTCATACCTTCCCCTGCTCTTGAACTAAAACCGATATATATCATTTGAGAAATATTTCTCAACAAAACCTTTTACAATTGGTAATAATGTTTATTTTAAAATATTTCGTTTTCAAAGACATGTGTTACTTTTGTTGTCATAATAGGTTTTTATTCTATTTTTAGTGTCCACAGCTGATGTGTTGCAGACAACTGAATCGTACGTCCTTCTGTCGTTTCTTAAATGACACAAAATATGGCCAATAGTTTACGATTGACGATCACGAAAGTTATATTTTTCACATATGTTTAAAAAATCCGATAATTCATACGTGTCTACTATACTGTTTGCATGTTAGTTAATGAGAGGTTATAATTTATATTCACTTCCTACTGGGCTTTAACCAGCGATCCGTCCGGCGTTTCCCAAACCTAACAAATTTCAGAAATTCGAATAATCCAATCTCGTTCTTTTGTTTATTGCGGTTGCTGCCATGTTCAGTCACATGTAGATTTACGAATGTTCTGTTTAAATGTTTTATAAATCATGCCTCAGACATTCTGCGCATTCACACCAAACGAATTGGAAGGATTGTGAAAGAGGTGTTTTGGGCGTGGCGTTTAGCATCCTCACTGTGGTCGTAAGTGAGCCTTGGTTCGACTCCCAGGCCCGGCCGCCAAGAAACTAAGCGGAACGCAGCGCCGTGAGCCAGAAATCCAACGACTTCGAGGCAGCCGGTTTTTTGTCGGAAACAGACTGCATTACCATCCCCAATTTAACAAGTCTGATAAAATCTGGAAGTTTATGCAGGGAAGAATGATTTAGCGGCAACAGTCTGGTATCGAACCTTAAGACGGTATTAATAGTTTTCGTGGTTATTCAACATTATGTAACATCTCCAGGTAACACGAATTTTGTGATCCGCGTTTCTAACTCTCATCTTTCGATCAATCATCGCATTTGGAATTTCGTAAAAATAATAATCCCAACGAACCGACTAGTTTTAGGATGTTTCGATTTGTGGAGCTTGTGATATACGCAAATGTTTGGGGAAGAACTGGACGTTTTCGGTACTTCAAGCGCAAAAGATTTCGCAGAAACACGTCAAGCATGAGTCAACAATCGAAAATCAACACGGTATAACTTTATGTACATCGAGAATTTAATAACATTTGTTTAATAATTTTGCTTATTATTGTTTATAAAATAAACAATATAATTCATTCTCGGACTATAGAAGTTACCGATGGTTTGTCTTCTATTAAACTATACCCTGTTTAATTATTAACTTATACATTTTGCACGTGTCTAAACGGTGTCGATAAATGAGCGAGAGTTTTTTCATCCGTAAATAGAATGTGTAATCAATTCTGTTCTACGGTCGAGTGCTTAGATATATAGTTTTGTTTTCGTTAAGATAACATTTTTATTAAATGTGAAATTGAGTTGTAAAAGGGTCATTAATCGAATATTTACAAAAATATATTGAGTTTTGACATTCATGGTGATTTTTTTAATGTTTTGATTATTTGATAAATTGAATGGTATTTGTGTGGTAGTTAGGGGTGCTTAAATAATTAAATCCGTTACATTCATCGATGATATTTACAAGATAATCAAACATGTTATGGGACGGGTGCAATTACAATTTAAACAACTCACAGATTCATATGCACCCGCTGCGCTTTTCGTGTTGGAGAATGTCGGCAAGTTTACAGAGATTCGATTTAAAACAGCGCCAGGAAGTCTATTGGCCGATGAACTGTACCTAGCGTGTAGAGGTGTCTTTTTGGTCGCATTAGCGTTTATGGTAATTGTCAAAGATACCCAGATAACATTGAAATAGACAGCGTCCACGCCGACGGCGCTGGATATTTTTTGCAACAACCAAACGGAAACGAACCACAAGCATGCGAGGTCGCCTCTAATTTCACAGGTTGCACGATCAGTCACCTCACCCCAAGGACCCACTACTACGTGACGCTGTGGGCGTGTGATGCGAAGACGAATACTCCTGGCCGAACATGCGGTAGAGGGTTTCGAAGAGAACGAAGATTCTTCCTGCAGGAAGGCAATCACGCTGTGTGCTTTTATCTTTGTACACGCCGTTTCTAATACCAATCAAATGTCTTTAGCGTGTTAAGGAGTTTTTAGAGGAAAGCATATCAAATTTAGTACGAAGGTAATTGCATTCCTTTGTAGCTCGGACCGAAAATTGTAAATAATGTGTAATAGTTCTGTCAAACAGTTTGTCAATGAAAGAAATGTTTTTTCGTTTATTTTGAGATTATTAATAGCATATCTGAACTGTCACCAAAACCAAATGCAATTATGAAATGCGTTCCAGTTGCTTGAACGTAATGGAGCATTATTAGATGGTTAATGAGCTGTCGACAAGCGCGTTAAGATAATTTCCATTGTTGGCGTGGACCGTGCGTGTTTGTTTGAGCGTGTTAAAAGACGCCATCTAGAGGCGGAAAGGATTTTTCAATAGTAGGAAGAATGTGTCTTCAATGGCCTTCAAACGGATCAGTCCTTAAGAAGGCCGGAACCTGTATTCAAAGTCATAAACAAATGATACAGAAGGAATGAACACCCTCCATTCCATGCGTCTTCTTCTCACTATGGTTGCCTTGGACGTGAACCTGTATTGTACTTTTACCGTTACAAAACCCCCAGTGCAGTTCTTACATTGCTTAGGTAAAAATCCTAATATACCATTTACATACGACCGGTCGCTAAAATACCGCTTACAGCGGCTTGAAATAGGGGCCCTGCAAAAAATAATGTTTGAATTCATTTTTCCACAACGGCCGTGCGCGATAACCCCTAAAGCTCCAAAAAAGGTCCCTTCAAACGCATCACGAACGATTATTACGATAATGAATCATGGATGACTTTTTTTTGCAATTAAACCACTAAGTCTCCTATTTAATACAATCTACCGTGCATTTTGCGCCAACCGGTACTAAACCCAAAATCCATAATTGAATCAATGGGATCGATCATATGTAGTTTGGTATGTGCATCCACCCCAGTGATGCATTACAACATGGTACTGGTTTAGTTTTACCCGATTCGCGTTCTGTCTGGCTGATCCAAATGCATGTTTGTACTTTCCTACCCTTCCAGAGAGTACTTTTTTTAGAATAATGTGATAATCAATATGAGTTTGGTAGCCAAATCTGGAGAATGCAAAGGAAATATAATGAAAAAAACAGTCGGTTAAGAGTCCACAAATAGTCGTAAATGTGTTGGGTCAGGACTCTCAAGAAAACTTTTAGTCAATCCTGCAATGAAAAAGACATGATTTTCTTAGATATTTACGTTGTCTTTACTCCTAATAACCTTTTTTGGTGTGTCTCCCTTTTCGCGATTCAAGCACTAGGTGCGTTATAAAAGTCCATTACGTGTAAGTTCGAGTCTATTCCGAATAACCGATTTTGCCAGGGTAACTAACAAATCTTTAACTTAAATAATCTAATAATAAAATGCATGGATTAGTTTTGCTCCTGAAATATAAAAAAACAGCTTGGAAGCAAATAACAAACAGTTACCAGACCAGGTTAAACAGGAACTACAAGACAATTTTCGCATCTAATATTTGTTATCCTGCCTTTTTGAATGCTGAAAGTTTTGGTCCTCTTGACCTCAATAAAGCAACTACAATTATTATTATTATTATTATTATTATATTTTATTGTTTTGTTGGGTGCGAACGCATTTCAAGGCTGCGCAATCTTACGAATTTTACAATTTCGTTTGGTTAATGCTTGCCTGATGCATTCGAACAAGAAATGTAAACATATTCATTCAAGTGAAGAAGACACACCCGGAATTACAGAAAATGAAGTTGTACAAAACGAGGCTTCTGTTGATCTTCGTCCATTACCGTTTTACCAATTGGTTTGTTCACAATATTATCCCCAATGTGTTTTAGCTGCGATTTGCTGATGTTTTTGACAAAGTACTTTTCGCAATCGGTATTATGTGTAGCATTGGTACAGGCCTTGGAATGCCATTAGGCCTGATAGAAAGTTCATATCTCGTAACTGAATTTACACGCCACTCCAATACAACCCTTCTATCGCGAACTAGACCCTCGATTATACGATTGGCGGTTATTGGATTCGCAGCCTTTATTATTGCCTTTGTTCAAATGTTTACACTTCACATATCGGCAAAACGTCAGAGTAAACGAATCCGGCTATTATTGTTTCAAGTAAAGTTTACACATACCTAATTGCGTAGTCCTTGAATTACAAATTAATTCATTTAACCTTACTCGAGGCAGCGAATGTCAGAACAATGTGATTTTTTTCCTATTTTAGATGATTTCGCGCCAGGACATTGCTTGGCATGACTCACAATCGGCGGGAAAACTCATCACCCAATTGACTCATAATGTTGATCAAATCGAAGGTGGTATTGGTGATCGAATTGGCAACTTTATACAAAATGTCGTCGGTGCAATAGCTTATCTTGTTATCGCCCTCGCAATGGGTTGGAAGTTGACCCTCGCCTCGCTGAGCCTCGCACCATTTCTTCTAGGTTCATTCGCTATACTTGTGTTTTCACTACGAAAGTATTCGATCAAAGAGTTGAACGCTTACGAAGAAGCAGGCAGGATCGCCGCCGAAGTTTTGACTGCGATTCGGACAGTTTTCGCATTTGGCTCGCAGGAGAAAGAAACTAGACGTTATGAACGACAATTGAGTGCGTCTGCTCGAGTTTTCGTGTTTAAATCGGGGTTTATAGGAATTGGTGAGATTAATTGTTTAACATGACTCGAGTGTAGCTATCTTTATTTTGTTTAACTGATTTGTTGTGTTTTAGGTATGGGCTTAATTGGTTGCACAACATTTTGTGCTGCCGCTCTTGTTCTGTGGTATGGTGTTGAACTGATTTTGACCGAAGATTACGACACTGGTGATTTGGATGGAGTAAGCAAACGAATACAGGCATCATTTTCAATTTTACAGATTCTTTGGGCATTTATCATGGGCAATTACTCTCTTGGAAGAGCTTTACCCGATATCGAATTTTTCGTATCAGCTAAACTTGCAGGAGCGTCGGTGTATCAAACTATTGACCGAGTAAATCGAATAACATACTTTAGTTCGATAAACTGTCTCTTTCTTTGCTGGCAATTTCATTCATTTATAGTTGCCTTCCATTGATATAATGAGTGGTGGACAAATGTTGGATGTTTTTAAAGGAAAAATAGTATTCGAAAATGTCAACTTCAGTTATCCAACCCGGCCTGACGTTCCGGTAAGTAAATTATAATTTGTCTTTCCTTACTAAAGACAAATGACATCTTTGAGTTATGCCGCTTCAGTTTTTTTTATCGCAGAGGCCTTAGCTGTGTGGTAGATGAGATCATTAAGCGGAAGTCGGGTGTGTATTTGTACTCGTTTATAGTACTTGTTTTTTTCGAGGTATTACAAAACTTCTCCTTGACAATCCAACCGGGTGAAACTGTGGCTATTATTGGACCTAGTGGATCTGGAAAAAGTACCATTGTCCAATTGCTTCAACGTTTCTATGACGTTGATACTGGCGGAGTACGTGTTTATGTTTTTTCAATTTCCTCGTAGTTTATTATTTTATGAGGTGGGGCAGCGTAAGGTTTTCTTTCTTTGTGCCGCTATTCCTTTCTTCTTTAACGCAGCTTGATGAAAAACTGGCTTCCTCAAGGTCAAATATTGTAGCGGCGATCGGAGACCAGACGAGAACAGATTGTCATCCAGTAACATTTCCAGCCACGCACACCATCTACAGTCTTTGTCTATAAGCGCTCCAAATTTGCTTTTACGGTGCCTTTCAACGTTTCAGCTGTTTGATCTCGTCTTTCGCTTCACCAGTGTGAAGTACAGTGTGGCCGAGATATTTGAGTGACATACTAGACTTTCGTAACAAGAGGTCCCCATTCGTTTTTGCAGATCTACGTAGACGGTGTCGATGTTCGCCTCCTGGACGTGTCTTGGCTCCGCGGGCAGCTCGGCGTCGTCTCCCAGGAGCCCGGGCTGTTTGCGGGCACCGTGGAAGAGAACATCTGCGTCGGAAAGGAGGAAGCCGAGAGATCGGAGGTTCTGGCAGTAGCCAAAGCCGCCAATGCACACAATTTCATCGTCAATCTGCCCCAGGTACAAATTGTCTCTAATGAAGAAACGGAAGCCCCCCTAAAATACGTGATCCTTTAACACTACCGTCTTCGCAGTAGAACAATCGAACACATCTATGATTCCCCATTGAAGCTGTCGTGACTTACAATCCATTTTATGTGGTGATGATGTTTATTTTAGGGCTACGACACCTTCTTGACCGAAGGCGGCGGCAAGATATCCGGTGGGCAGAAGCAGCGCCTTGCCATTGCGCGGGCTCTCCTCCGGGACCCAAAGATTCTCCTCCTCGATGAAGCGACCTCGGCGCTCGACATCAAGTCGGAGAAGCTTGTCCAAGCCGCCTTTAACAAAGCGTGCGTTGGACGCACCGTCGTCATGATTGCCCACCGTCTCTCGACAGTGCGAAACGCCGACCGCATCGTTGTGATGGACCGCGGCGTTGTGAGGGAGGTCGGCCCTCACAGCGACCTCGTAGAGCTAGGGGGCATCTACGCCAGAATGTTGGAACAAAATGTGCCATTTGATTGCCTTATCGCAATCATCCAACTTCTGGCTGTTTATTCAGGAGTGTTTTTGCCTTTTAGCAGTCCACCCTCGACGCAGAAATTGACGATAAAGAAGATGAATCACCGATGGTCGACGACGACGACGACGACGACGAGGAGGACTCAAGCGAGGTTAACATAATATCTGGCGGCGGCATTGGGACAGTCCTTCGTCGAATGCATCCTCGTGGTTCTGCTGAAGCCTCCACCGGGTCGCAGCATGACACGACATCTTCCAATGACACCGAAACAGTTGTCGCAGTTGGCAAACGGGTATGCATTTTGGGTATTTGCTTTGTTGTTAATGCCAAATGTGTTTTTTCTACATTGCGAGAATAATTCTACACACCCACACTCTAAATGAGTATCGTTCCAACTCTTTTGTTTATCCTCGGACCTTTGTCTCGTCGGCTGCTGCACAAAATGGACCGGCTGTTTAGTCAAGCTCACATTGGCGTTGTGTTGTGTGGGCGTAAAAGCTCACTAATTCCTCTCTTTCGTGAATAGGCCTTAGTAGCATTTGACTTGTTCAAGATGAAGTCATGTCTGCATCTTAATGGACATGCATTTATCGCCCCATTTGTCCAATGTTTGAAGCAGCGGTTGCATGTTGTTTGTGATTTTAGAAACCGCCACTTCTCGAGGCCCTATTAATGAACCGACCGGATTGGCCAATCCTCTTCTACGGCCTGTTTGCCGTCAGTGCGTCTGGAGTCTGCAATCTTGCCTTCGCCTTCATCTACGGCGAGATCTTCAACGTGGGTTCATTGTTGCTATTGTCGCTGCTACTAAAACGTCTTGAAGTCCACCGGACGATGCGGTTCTTGGGCGTGTGGCCTTCTGAAACGGTGCATCAACCTAAACTGCCTAAAAGTATTGAAGGGGAGGGCATTGGAACCGCGCGTCTGGTTATTGAGAAGAATTCAACCAAATGCGGTGATAGTTAAGCCATAAAAAGACTTACATTGAATTTTAGCCCCAATCTCGTTGCGTAATTGTTTTGCATTTTCTTGCTGCAGGTTTTTCTGGAAACGGATCCGTCACAAAAGCGCAGAAGCGCTTCTTTCCTGGTTGGAATGTTGGCGCTGTTTGGGTTCACCCAGCTCTTTCTTTCGGTCACGGGTGTGAGTTGTCAGGGATCATCCGAAACAATTCAAATCGCATCCACATCCACAGACAATAGGTTATACTTTGTTTTAGAATGTTTCTCTCGGAGTTGCAGGGGGACGTCTTACAAAACGCGCGCGACTGCTTGTTTTCAAATCGATTTTGACGCAGGCATGTACTTGTTACTACCCCTTATTGTATTCCACGGTATAGACAAATCCCAATACTCCGAATGAAAACATGGGGTGTTCAAGATAATCCTAACTTATTACAGGGTATGAGTTCTTGCGTTACTTTTAAGAGCCCATTAGAACAGTTGGCAAATAGAGGACAAGGTGCACGGTACATTGTTAGCGCATGACGTGACAACAGATAGCTTAAATGAGTTTTTTTTAGCAGGGGCAGGGGGGAAAGTAGCCGGTTCCCCAACAATTATTTAACAGATTCGATGGTGAAAACCTTAATCGGTCGTTTGGGGTCTCTGTTTGACGTGCGATTTGTCTGCCGGTTTAGGAGATGGCGTGGTTCGACCGTCCCGAGAACCAGCCGGGCATCCTGACGGCGCGTCTCGCCACGGAGGTGCAGAATCTCCAGAAGGTGACCGGTACCGGGCTGGCCGTCGTGTTCGAGAGCGTCGCCTTGGTCGTCGCCGCTCTCCTCATCAGCTTTCTCTACAGCTGGAAGATGGCTCTTCTGGAAATGTCATTTATGCCCGCAATTTTGCTTTTTGGTTTCTTGCAGGTAACATGCACTGTTGTATGGCGAATCCGACATCATGGTCCTCGTCGTTTAGCGTTAGAAGATTAGTCACGATTTAAGTGACATCTCATTATTATTCGTGGAAAAAGGGTTGTTATTTTTTTTTGCTGCCAATATGGGGCCCAGAATCCTCGGTTCTACGCAGCCTGAGTGCATGATCACAATCGGAGTCCGTTTTCGAGCTAGTAAACTCATCGAAGTGTCTCTGTCTACTAAGAATTTCTAAGATCGCTTTTTTCAGGCCCACGTTTGAGGCTTAAGCAATTCTGTCTGTCGCTACAGCAGAGATCCGATAAGTTCAATCTCCTAGTGTCTTCGACGCGCAGTCACCAGGTTTCGTCGACGTCGGTAAAGATTTGACGGACTGCAGCGCGCAAGATGCGAAACAGTGTCCGCAGTCTCATCTCGGTGCAGTTCCACGGGTTTGTTACAGGGGCGCTTGACAACTAGTTGTTTTACTTTGCCATTTCGCTAGACAATTCGGCAGGATAGTAATGTCCAGCTATTTGAAGGCTGCCACATGCTCGATGAATCTCTCGCGAGCGGGTGTAGACAGGGTGTGTTTTGACAGACAATCATAACCGAAAGTTGGGAAGTATTTGGGATGTTGGCTTTTTGATAAACCTGCGCAAACGTTAGGCACAAGAGCTCGGTGGGAACGACGGAAACCAAAGCGACCTCGTAAAGAGCTCAAATGTAGCCCATGAGGCCATTGCATCCTACCGCACTGTCGCCGCATTCGGCCTAGAGGCTTCGATGTTGGAGAAGTTTCGACTCGCCTCCAAGACCTCCGTCAAGTAAGTTGACTGTGATTCTTTTTCCAGTTGATTGATGTTGTTTTAAATGGTTTGATTTTTTTATTATTTCAGATCGCTATACTGTGATTCGTTTCTGTTTGCAATGGTCCACAGTCTGGCAAACGCCTTTTATTTGCTTGAAATGGCAATTCTTTACTACGTTGGAACGGTTCTCATTGAAAACCACGAAATCGATCTGTCTACGTTCTTCATGTAAGACTTCGCAAAGGCTTCATTTTTATTACTATGCTTAGTCAGCCACAAATTGGACTGGTTCTCCTATCTAAAAAGTTGAAAGAGGCCCGTCATTTTCATCAAATTTACTCTTAAACTATGAGAGACAACGCGAGGAGAAAATCCCTTAAATCCAACTGCTTCGTGACTCGGGCGGTGTGTTTTGGATCGTTGTCATGCCGAAAGACCCAACCAAGTTTAATCTTCAAATCTCTCTCCGATGGACTGGGTTTTCACTCAAAATCTCGCGCTACGTTGCCCCATTTATTCTTTTATTAACACGAAATTCTCCCAATCACCTCAACTACATCACCCAAATGCTCTCTAGCAAACCTCAGAACAACCAAGATGGGTACCGGCTTTAACAGGGGACAGGTGTGGCGTGATTTGTCTACTGATGCTTTTGTTCCAGCTGTCTACGGGTCATTCACTAGGTCCCCGCGTGTTGTTCGAGGATTTGTTTGCGCTTTTTTTTGTGTTATTATTTCGACTCCAATTGGGGATATCAGTTGTTTTGTGTTTCTCTTATGTTCCTATAATTTCAAAACCACCGCCTTGTGACCAATCACCTAATTCGATGCGTTCAATATTTATAGCCTCATCGATTTCCTTACCATTGTCAGAGAACATTCAGGTCAGGTTTATGTGAACATGGATGTGTTCCGGTGAGATCTGATTCTTTGAGTGTTGGTTGTTGGTGAGCTTTGCCGCAAGATCCTGCTGACTGTGGAGGGAGTTTCTGTTTTTCTATTATACAACCAGAAAGTCGTTGTGGAGGGATTCGCGAAAATATTCATGGTCATTTTTTGTGTTTTAAGGGTTGATAGTGTGGTCTATTACGCTGCCGAGGGTCTTGGGAGGGCTGCATCATTCGCCCCCGACTTCACATCGGCTTCGCGCAGCATCCGGCTTGCGCTGAACACTATTAACCGACGCACGCGCATGGACGTGAATGAAGGCCAACGGCCATCTAACGCCGTCCAAGGTCGAATCGAATTCAAGGACGTCAACTTCAGCTACCCCACTAGAGAAAATATTCCAGTTCTGCAGGTGAATAGTTATGAAGCCCCACAGTTGGCAATTTGTTTCTTAAC